>CM077448.1:21901058-22518558 GCA_039654765.1 Mylopharyngodon piceus
AATTCACTTGTAGCATTTAAAATGAATGATTTTAGTGTTTTATGTAAGCAATAAGATGCTCAAGGCTAGTCCTGTACCGTAAATAAGTCAGGCGTTGTTAGGCACGACACACGACACATTTCTATTTAGCTTTAATTTATTTTATTTAGATTTTAGGCAACATTTCTTATTTTTGTTTAATTTTTTAAGTTTAAATTTTTCATGTAATATTTATATTTTATTTTATTTAAGTTTCAATTACCCAAAACTATTTTTAGTAGTTTTAGTTAATAATAACAACACTGGACAGACAGTGATTAAATTTACCGGTGCTGTTGTTCGCTAGTTGTGCTTGACTAGTATCTGACAAAGTTAAGGAGCTAATGCATTATTTACAAGGGTTTTTGAAAATGACACTTTGTGATGTTACCTAAGGTTTGTAAAATTTGATTGTCAAATTCAATTTTACGTACACTGTTGGTTTAACTTAAAAAAGTTACCTGGTTGCCTTAAAATTTTGAGTTTATTGAAATAAAAAATTTGAGTTAATACAATGAAGGCGATTTGTTTAATCAACAGAAACTCAAAATATTATGTTATCTGAACTACATTAATCATTGAAGTTGATTTGACAAAAGAAAAAATGTTGTGATAACAAATCATGAAAATATTTTTTTACAGTGTAGGCATCTGTTGACCAGTGAGAATTTCAGATGGGTGGAACCAGTTACGCTTTTTGGAAATTGTGTTTGATGTATTTCAACTTCATTTCACACAGCCCTGGATCTTTCCACACCCTCAAATCGCAGCTCACATATGCGCCAAAATCCTCCATCAAAGGTAAGTACTGTATAGCTATACTACACATACAAACACATGCATCCAGACTGGTACGTTTGAAGCGATACAAGTGGATTATGATCCATGATAGAGGCCTTATTTTTGGGTAAATTCTCTCTTTAGGTTGCCGCATACGGCCTTGTCCTAAGAGAATGTTTTTTTTTTTTTTTACCTTTTCATGATCCATGGCACAGTGTTCATCATTGGCAGAATGGTTCACTAAAAAGAGCGATCAGTATTTGTGGCACCGATTTCTCCGAGCTTCTCTTCAAGGGAAGCATGACATGCAGAGTGACATGTGAAAGACAGCCTCAGCGGGCATAATATCAGCTTAGTCTGCCCATGTCATCCAAATCCAGACTCCGGTTATCTGCATTGGTTTTCCACTGAGAGCGAGACTTCGGATGAATGTGGGTTTCATCCATTTGGAAGATCAAAGTAATCTCCAAATATGAGTCTACGTAAATCACTTTAGTTTTTTATGGGCTTTTGGAAACTCATCTGCCCATTTGTCCTTGCCGGCATGAGAACGGTTGTATATTTTGGTGTTGCACTGTGGCAGAAAAGGAACACTAGGAGAGAGAAAATGAAAGCGACTACGTTAAAGTGTAATATCATTTAATTAAAAATCCAGCTAAGCTTCTTCCCCCATTAGGCTTGAAGTAAGCTTATATAGAATAGAAACAAGCCTCCAACTGATATGGGTTTCAGTACATATACTGCAGTCTTAAAGTCACAGTTATGCTTTTGAATATTTCAATTTTATAGGTGTCTACAGAAGATGCTTTGTATTTTGAACGTTATTCATCTGTGCTTTAACTGATTTTAAAGAACAAGTGACTAGCAATTGTTTTGTTTGAACTACAGATGGCGATAGAGAGGCCAAAGTTTTGCACCTGTTAAAGCAATTATAATATTTCAGGAATGATTGTTTCATGGGAGACAGATGATTTCATGCGCTATTTAATTCAAAGATGAATGTGGGATATTCCTACTTGATATCCAAAACTGACTAAAAAGTCTCATAGTAACTGAATTGTTGAGGATGCTGTGCAATGCAGTCATTTGTTTTTCAGGTATATGATTATTGACAATGTTTGCAAACATTTGCTGAATAGGTTTTATGTAATATTGACTCATTGATGCAGTACTTGGTTAAAAATAAATGTTTATTATTAACCTACAGTACCTACAGTTCCCATGTAGCTTTTTGGAGTCCATTTGCCATAACAAGATTCTGTTTCATTGTAGAATGAATGAATGAATGAATGAATCAATCAATCAATCAATCAATCAATCAATCAATCTATCAATCTATCTATCTATCTATCTATCTATCTATCTATCTATCTATCTATCTATCTATCTATCTATCTATCTATCTATCTGTCTGTCTGTCTGTCTGTCCATCCGTTCATCTATCTGTCTGTCCATCCGTCCGTCCATCTGTCTGTCTATCTATCTATCTAGACTATCTATCTGTCCATCCGTCTATATGTCTGTCCATCCGTCTGTCTATCTATCTATCTATCTATCTGTCTTTCTGTCCTTCCATCCATCCATCTATCTGTCTGCCCATCTATCTGTCTATCTATCTGTCTCTCTGTCCGTCCGTCCATCTATCTATCTGTCTATAATAATTATGGCAATTCTGTCATAATGTTAATGCACCATTAATGTTTGCTGAAATTAGATTAAAATTATTTGTTTATGCAGTAAATGTTATAAGATAATTGAAAACATATTGTTCTGTTTTACACATACGGTGATTATTAGCTTTATCAGAGGCATGGCTTTCTATAATGTAATAGTCTTTGAAAAGGTATTAACCATGAAGGAACTATTACTCTTAAACTTGTGGCCTCTCTTCATATTCATAAAATTTTGACAGTTTCTCATATGTGAGAAGTAAAGCAGCCTTTTAAAGAGGATAATATATTACTGCTAAGAGAGCCATGAGTACTTTCATTATGTCTGTCTGAGGTCATTATCATTTTCTTTACCTTTCCTGTCAATCTGTCAAAGCTGAGGATGCCATTAGAGACTCATGAAATGTTTGCTGTTCTGTAAATGTTCTTCTCTCCCAGAGGATATAAGCGTCTCTTCTGTGTGTGCTTGAAGGAAAGAAACTCTCTAAGCTGCCAGCGCTGCCGAGGAAAAGAGCAAAATATGTTTTTCTTTATCATCTGTTGCCTTCCTTCTTTCCTATGAATCCCTGCAGGTTTACTAATGGTGCTATGTTTAGGAAATGCAAATGTTAACTTCTGCACTATTGAAATTGTTTATGAGTTATCTTCTGCTTTGATACCATTCTAAATTGTTTTTTTTTCAGTACACCTATAAAAAACTACCCAGAAGGCTTTAACAACCGCATAGCAATGCCTTGACAAACACCCACAACACCCTAACATCATGGCATTGAATTTTGCACAATCATACACCCCTCACATATTCTTCAGAAAATGTTAACATCTTTATTCTGTTATCTGTGAGGCTTGTTATTAGAAACAATGCTTGCTTTAAAAGGTCAAAATGTTCACGAGTCTGCATTCATGCAAATTATAATAACAAAAGCAAAATCTCTGTAGTTTCCACGCTTTATCTCCAGCTACTCTGAATGTGTCTCAAATGATATTGCTGTATTTATAATTGTTTCTCTGGTACACGTTTTCCCCTAAATGCACCATCCATTATTGCTACAATTGGCAGAGAGTGAGCGGCACAGTCAACAATGACAAAATGGTTTCAAACAATAGCAGCACGCTTGCAACATCCATAATGGCCACATGTTTTCAACTACAGAGGCAATTCGCAGTGCTGTATGTATGTTTGAATCAAATCTTTTGTGATATGTTACATTGCATTAGAGCCACAAACATACAGTCAGGCATTTTACTCATCTTGAACCTGGGTCTATATTTTCAGGCTGTTTGGGTCAACCAGCCATGTGCAAAAAAAACCCCAAAAAAACCATTTTGTTATTTTTTACATATTTACAAACAATGACACTGAAGATTATGTGAGTGGTGGTTGCTCATGCAAATCTCACTGCCATAATGTTAATGATTTTTTAGCCTGTTGCTATGTGGTTGCTAAGGTATTTTTGGGTGGTTGTCTACTAGCTCAAGTCTCTTTACATTTCCTAAAGAAAATGTGAGGGTTGTTCACCAATGCAAAACTTGATTGCCATGAAGTTAGGTGTTGTGGGTCGTTGCCAGGGTGTTGCTATGTGGTTGCTAAGGTGTTATGGGTGGTTGCTAGATGGCTGTCTACTAGCCCAAGTCTGTTTACATTTCCTAAAGAAAATGTGAGTATTGTTCGCTAATGCAAAACTTGATTGCCATGATGTTAGGTGTCCTGGGCCATTGCCAGGGTGTTGCTATTTAGTTGCTAAGGTATTGTGGGTGGTTACTAGGGTGTTGCCTACTAGCCCAAGTCTGTTTACATTTCCTAAAGAAAATGTGAGTATTGTTCGCTAATGCAAAACTTGATTGCCATGATGTTAGGTGTCCTGGGCCATTGCCAGGGTGTTGCTATGTAGTTGCTAAGGTATTGTGGGTGGTTACTAGGGTGTTGCCTACTGGCAAAAGTCTGTTTACATTTTCTGAAGAAAATGTGAGTGGTGTTCATAAATGCAAAACTTAACCACCATGATGTTAGTGTTGTGGGCTGTTGCCATAATGCTTATGTTTTGTTTTTTTTAGCCCATTGCTATGTGGTGGCTAGGGTATTTTAAGTGATTGCCTACTGGCCCAAATCTGTTTACATTTTATGAAGAAATTACGAATGGTGTTCGCCAATGCAAAACATGATGTTAGAGTCCTGTTGCTGTTGCCAGGGTGTTGCTATGTGGTTGCTAAGATCTTCTGGATGGTTTTTAGGTGGTTACTTGTAGGTTAAAAGAAACCACCTTCATTACAATTCTGGTCTCTAGATATGGATTGGGACCTTTCCTCAATGTAAGTCTATGGGATTTTTTTCACCTCTTTTATTGTCCAACAGGCGAAAATTTTCAACAAGACATAATTTTTGAGGAATCATTCATGTCTGTAGCATAAATGAGGTTTAATATTTAGAGATAAGGATTTGAAAAACCCATCACTCTAAGCATGAGCAACAGAAGAAGTGATGCATGACAAACACTACTAATTAGTCCAAATCTTAAATATAATCTCAAAACCCCCACTGATGATTTATTCATAATGGCAGTACTCCATTAATATGACTGTGAGCTTGACATCTTTTATGTTACAGGAACTTTTCAGATTTTCAGAATAAAGATTAGCCATTTATTGCAGAAAGCATAGCTGAATTGAATTGAATCTGAATGGAACTGAACCGTTTCTGAAAACAGTGCAGATCTTCATTCACAATAGCGTTAGGTAAGCCATAGAGCAAACCAGGGCAATCCTGCTGTGCTCTCTCTATTTACCCAGAAGCCCCGAGGCTGTAACAGGCCTGCATATTCCATTGCTAGTGCTGCTCTATGGCTACAGCAATCTCTCTCGCCACAGAATCCTTTGTGCTTTTTTTTGCCTCTCTCGTTCTCGTTCTCCCTCCCCACCCCCTCACTGTCATTCTCTCTCACTTCCTACCAATTTCATACAACACGCATTTTCTCCCTTTTTATACATGCACACACATTCACACTTGTATGCATGCGACTCCTTTGGTGCGCTATACCAACCAAGTTTATTTAATCTTTTTCATGCCCGTTCGTTTCCGCTTTTCTCTCGTCCGTCTGTGTTTCGTTATCCCTGCCGGGCAGATGAGCGCAGCTGCCACTCTGAAAAGTGTGCGTGTTTGTGTTTACGTACATCCAGTTACCTTCCCTCAGCCATTGTCAGTGATGGCTTTTGTGCGAGAGCAGCCACAATGTACAGCCGCATTTATCCCATAATGCCGTGTTCTCCTCTGTGAAGAGCACTTTCACATTCAACCTCATCAAAGCTCAGCTACACTCAGCTCGGCTATATTTAAATGCTTTAAACATACCGGTGAGGGGAAAAAAGAGCATGGAGAATCAAATCAGGAACATAATGGAAAAGTCAGACCATGACAAAATCCATGTTTTAAAAGCTGCTTAAAAAGCTGTTTAAAGTTTTTTTTTTTTACAAGTACACAATAGCTTGATTGTATTTACATTTGCAGTTATGTAAGTGTGATTGCAGTCATGTTAATGTTATAAATTGGTGGTCAATCAATGTTTTTTTGTTTTTAAAATCATTTTAAATTTCATTTAAAATAAAATAATATAAAATAAAATATATTAAATTATTATACTTTAATATACTATTTTAAATTATTTTATTATTTTATTAAAATATTATAATTTAATATATATTAAATATATAATATTACATTTTTAATATACATTTTTTGTTTTATCTTTAGGGTCTGCATCTTTTTTTAAATTATGAATTTTGACTTATACATATAATAATTATTAATGAATAATAATTAAATAAATATATTATACATTTGACATGATTTCAAATGGCACAGTATGTCAGGTTTATTGTATCTTGACTGTACTGAGCAAAGACTGTTACAACTTAAACTTCACTTTAAGGCTGTATTGTTTTATAGTCCCAGTATGTTAAAGAAACAATGGCCTCTTTTATGTACCATATAATTGACTTCTCTGTCTCCCCTTTTAACACTGTGCTCTCTGTGTGTCCTTGCGGATAAGTGTTGGGCTGTGCGACATATTCTAGCAGCACTGGAGGCTGTTTTAAACACGGGAAACTGTATGAGGAACATTGTCTGACTCATCCGGTTTAACCCACAATCCATCTGAAACTGTCGCCGTGCTTTTGATGTGAGGACAAGCAAGGTCTGTTCTGTCCTATCCAGAGTTGTGCTGGAAATTTTGTGTCACTAATGTTACTGTCATGTTACTGTCTCCTTAGGATGAATCATTTCTCATTTGTGAGTCACTGTAAATGAAGTGTCAGAGATTTTTTAACAGAAAATTACTTTTTTTTTTTTTTTCTATTAAAATGAAATGGTATACACGGCCTTAAAATTATCAAACTGTTTCAAATTGGGGTTTTGGATAATATCAATGTAAATCATTATTATTTCCTGATGTAAATGTGTTGAAGTAACTTGCAGTTATTACTGAAAACCAGCAATCATGATTTGACATGATTTGTTTGATTACATAATGCCAATATATACACAGCGAGGCACTTATAATATAATGAATGGGTCCAATTTGTAAGCATTAAAATACTTCTTGTTTCAGTAGTTTAGCCACAAGACTAACAATATGTGTTAACATGATTTTAGTCTGATAAATCGCTTTTCTGTGTAAAGTCATATCCAGTTTTACATCTTCGTTGCCATGATGATGGAATGCAACAAACCCTAAAATGACTAAAAATTATGATTTAAACTGAATAAAAAAATTAAGTGCATTTATAAAATTATAAGTATGACATTTCTGCTTTTAAATTCTCCAGTATATTGTCCCCATTTAGTTCCATTTTAAGTGCTTCACTGAAACCTCAATTTGGGCTTCTTTCTTTCTTTCTTTCTTTTAAAAAAGGGACCAGCCAATTTTTTTTTTAACATTTATGCCAAAATATGCTGTCAGTTGAGTGTAATTCATAGTGAAACCAAAATATTGATGGTTTACAAATTTCTATGTTCTAAATTCATTATTTAAAGTGCCCCTATTATCCTTTTTTGGATATTACCTTTCATGCAGTGTGTAATATAGCTGTTTGTGAATGTAAAAGGTCTGCAAAGTTTTAAAGATCAAAGTGCATGACAAATAAAGTTATTGTCTCCTAAAGGAATCGCTTCTGAACTGCCAAAACAAGTTGTTAGCAGTCTCACTTCCTGTTACGGACCTATGTAACAACATATTTGCAAAATGACAGCCTATGGTCTTGGCCTTCATTGGCTGCCCGTGAACAACGTCTACTTTGACCTGCCCTCAAACACTGTAGTTGTAGCTGAGGCCTGGAAGAGTTTGGTTCATGTTGTCAACCTGTCGAGAAGACACTATTTTCAGCACTGCAAATCCGCTTTGCACAGACTTCAAAAGGAAGTTCCTCTTCGTATCGCTGTGTATATCAAGCGCTGAGGAAGCTGAAATTCAGGTAATGGGCGTTTAGTTTACGACACATGCTGTAAGCGATAGACCAATCACAACAGACTGGGTCGTCTGACCAATCAGAACAGAGTAGGCTGGCAGAAAGGAGGAGTTTAGAGAGACAAACTTTCAGACTCTTCGAAAAATTAAGGCCCCATTTACACTAGTGCATTTTCATTTTAAAACGCATAAGTTTTGCTACGGTTATGCTTGTCGTTTACACTACAACGGCGTTTTCGAACCTCGAAAACGGAGACTTTCGAAAACGCTGCAGAGCCCGTTTTAGTTTGAAAGGAGACTTTTGAAAACGATGGCGTGGCTGCCCACATTTGCTCTGCGTATCCTTGACGACCGTGTAAACAATAACATGGAGACTGAACTGCAATCTTTGCTGGCTTTGTTGTCATTTTTAGCAGCCATTGTGCAGTTAAACTCTGCATTTTTTTAATACTGCAGCTGCCTACATGCGCAAGAGGCAACTGTTTACACTTGTACGCGCATACCCAGTGTGCATTAACGGTCATGTGACATGCGTTTTCAGTCATGTAGTATAGACGGAGATCGTTTCTGAAATGGCGTCAGTGTAGACGAGGATCACTAGTGTAAACGGGACCCCAAATAACATGATATTCAGCCCCTGGAATGCGAATTTTACCAGGGGAACCCCGCCAAAAATGCAGATGTCCGACTAGAGCCAACCACACAGAACACTAAGCCGACCGATGCTCAAAAATGGCCCGACATTGCCCAACGGCCGACGGTCGGTTTGGTGTGCCCCGGCCTTTAGGTGATGTGCTATGTAAATTATGAGAAAATTACAGTATTGTTTGACCTTGGATGCTTGTAAACCTGTTGTAGGGGACCTCCAAAATACAATTAGGAACCTTTAAAATAGTAGCTATAATAGGGCACTTAATGTTTTCATAGTCTACAGGAGTTCCCAAACATTTTATAGACCAATTAATTTTTAGCTTTTCATCAACTCATGAACCCCCTGCAGTTCTCTCAAAACACCCAGGGGTTTGCAAACCCCCGTCTGGGAAACCCATGATCTATGTTGTTCCTTATCAATGCAAAGTTGTCCAAAATATCAGCACATATGGGCGTGTGTACTAGGGAACTGTATGTACTAACTGTATGTGCACTGAGGACGTCCCATTCTGTAGGCGGCAATGAACCTCCTCATTCCTCTGAGATACCCGAACAATGTGTACTATATTACCCATATGTCTGATCGCAGTGGATCTATAACAGAGGCTGAATGCCAGTGTAATGATGAGCAGGGTGCTTGCTGAACGTTGGGAACGCACATTTGTTATTTTGCCTGAATAATGTTTTGGCAGTGTTTTCTATAAGTGTTTGTAGTATAAATCAAATGCTGGTCTCTCAGTAGAACGGATGGCCAGAAAGTGGCTGAGTGGGCCATGTTATGTAAATGTCCACAAATTATTAAGTAAATTAGTGGTTAATACTGGTAGGAGATATAATAAAACTACTGCTTTGTCTCCTCTGCAAATGTAGAGATAAACAAATAAAGCACATGTATATAGAGACATGCACAGGCTTTTAATGCGCAAATAGAGAGATAGCTGAATGCATGTGCTTTATTTATCCCTGAGGGGCAATATTCACGTCCACAGTCAGTCAGACACATTTCCATTTCAATATATCGCTCTCTTTCATCTACAATCAAACATTCTCACATCCCCCTGGAAGCTAATTTCCTGAAACAAGGCTTCACAATTTTCTTTCAAGCTGACATAACATGAGATGAAATGTCACTGCCTCACCTTGTGTTTGGCGCTAATGATCTTTTGCACTAAACACATCGTTTAGTAATTATAAAAGAGCATTACACATTTGCAACCTGAAAGAGATGTGAACAGACAGTTTGTTTTTCTCCCACTGGAGTTCAGGTACATGATTTTGTGGATGAGGGAAGGTTCTCTGATATTTTCTCCCATTTTATTTATTTTTTTTTACTCACAGATTCTGTGCCCACAAAACTAGGTAGAAATTACTCCGCCACTTATGTATTTGTTTAATTAGGATAAATAATCTGATTAATTTGATTGTTTTCAGTTACTAATATAGTGATTTTTCGATCTATTAAACACATTTTACCATGTAGAAATCTATTTTGCAGAATCACCTATACTGTCCTGCAAATTGCAAAACAAGTCTGCAGATTTGGCCTGTATAATTTCTGCTTGCAACATATTCCACAAAGTTATTGTAACATAATTCACAGAGTATGGCAAAAAAAGTCATATAGACCTATAGATCATATAGATCTATAAAATATATGAATCAGAATATCATAATGCAATCAAAAGTGTGGGGTCAGTAAGTTTTATTCAGCATTAAAGGCACAATATGTAAGATTTTTGGATTAAAATATCCAAAAACCACTAGAACAATGTTATATATTTTGTTGACTTGTGCACTTACATTATCCTAAATGTTTCCAAGAATGTTTAAATCCAGAGAAATAAGCAATTTTAACCAGGACACGGACCGTCTCTGTGCGTCGCCTATCAATGACATCATATCCGCGTTACCCTCGGTTTCCAGTTTAATTTTGTAGAAACCATAGAAACACCAAAGAAGCTTTAATATATTATGTTTTATTAGACAGGCGAGCAACTGTTTGGATATATTCATCGACAGAAAACTAATCATGTTATATAACTCAACACAGTAAGTCTTATTGTTTAAATCTCGTTTTCTTGATTTACCGCGAGTACCATGTTTTACCATGACTAATATCGACCTAGCTTACTGCAGTGTGCAACAAGTGTCTCATAGCAGCCCCAAAGCGAACGCAGAGTAGCACTATAACAACTTTCAACACACAAATGTATCTAATATGATAAAACAGCGCTGCTTTAGAGATACTTTTGCTGCTTAACCCCACATACGCTTGACCGGAAGAAGCGGAGCGGTGACTGCAGCATAATAAAAGCTCCACTGCTCTTGAGACATGTGTTGTCTTGTCTCTCATTAGCAATCGCTCCAGCGGCCTCTTTAGCTCTACTATCACAGGAATAAATTACATTTTATAATTTATTCAAATGGATAACAGTTATTTTAAATAGTAGGCCTAATAATATTTCACAATATTATGCTATCTTTGATCAAATAAATGCAGACTTGGTGAGCAGAAACCCAAACTTTTGAATGGTAGTGTATTTTACATGGAACCTAGTACCTAGCAACACCTTGACAACCATTTTCTTCATTTAATCTGAAAATCTCTACTATGTAAATCTCCAGTGTTGGGGTAACGCATTACAAGTAACTTGAGTTATGTAATCAGGTTACTTTTTAAGTAACTAGTAAAGTAACACATTACTTTTTCAATTTACAACAAAATATCTAAGTTACTTTTTCAAATAAGTAATGCAAGTTACTTTTTCACATTTATTGACTGACAGCTCTCCTGTCCCCATGTTGAGAGAAATAAAGTGCAGAGGTGTTGTGAGCGCTGTGTGAACATGATGGTTATTGTAGTTCTAGACTAAATGTGAACATGCATTTACTCATCTTACTTGCACGAAAACATTCAGTATTCCTCAAAATGTATAAAAACATTGAAATGCAATCTCAGAATTTTACGCAAACCTGTAATAATTAACTATATTAAATTACACAAATATACTTTATGTATTTAATCTCACTTTATTAACCAATGTCTTTGCTGCTGACCTTCAATGATCTAATTCAACCATACTAAAAAATGACTTTAGATTAGATTTAGAAATAAGAGTGTTGAAGTTCCTTCTCCTGTATCCTATTCTTCTTTGATCCAGAATGGCAGCACAGCTGAAAGGTTTGTTTGAGCTGCACCCTCTACTGTACAGGCGTAAATATGAATTTCCTTCAGCCTTATTCATTTCACTTTTGGTGTAAAAAAGGGCCTTAACATTTGCCAAAAATAGAACTTTTTTGTTGTTATTAAAAAACAAACAAGCAAGCCCAGCCCAGGTGAGAAAAAGTAACTCACAAGTTATGTAGCGCATTACTTAGTTACTTTTTATGAAAAGTAACGCAATTAGTTACTTTTTTAGGGAGTAACGCAATATTGTAATGCATTACTTTTAAAAGTAACTTTCCCCAACACTGTCCATAACAGATCTTCATTTATGAATGCCTGACCACATGGGGCGTATGAAGAGCTATATAATGTATATAAACCTTCCATGTAAACGTTGCAGTGCAAGATTATCTCTGCGAGCCTGCTGAGATGAATTGGTTATGAAAGCATCTCTGTGAATTGTGATGACAATTGTCTCAATAAGGGCAACTGGTAATTGGAGAAATGTATTAATCATGGAAAGCACTAGGGATGTTCGGAGCGCATGCAGCGTGATGAGGAAGCTTCTCCTTGGCAACACTAGGCTATGTTTAGGCAGCGTTTGCCAGTGTTTGTTCTGGTGATGGTTGATTGATTTGGGTCTCACTGGAAGCAGACAAGACTGTTTTTATCCAGAATATTGTTTATGCAATGATGGATCATTAAGTGCTTGTTTTGATGTCTTAAGAGGATATATCAACTGAATATTCACATAAATTAGCAGACTTCAAGACCACATACTGTATGTGAAGTTCTCTCTCAGAGCTCTTTTGGAAATTTTTAATTATTCCCATGATCCTCAGTGTACATTTAGGTCAAAAATAATGATAAAAGCAATACGAATGCAATGAATTCTGTGGTAGAAATATACAGGAGAAGGAGAAAATTGAGTTGCAAAAAGTGCAATTATTGTAAGAATTCTAGCTGATTGGCTTCGGACAGAAATTTTACAACTTTCAAGTGAAGGAAAGGGGTTTTAAAGCCTCAGATATCAAAAGTGGCAGGAATTATGGTTTTTCACCATGGCAACAAAAGTGGAGAGCTTTTATTATGCCCCAGACAGCTGAGGGAGTTACTTAAATAAGAGAAAATGTGCGTTTGTCTCCCAGTAATCATGGAGAAAGCGGAGCACCTCAAAACTGTGGCTGTGGGTTTCAAGCAGTGGTGATTAGAATAACCTTTAACAGGCTCTTAGACAGAAACTCTTAATATAATGAGCTTTATTACTGTATTATCCTGGTGCTCAGAAAACTGGATCCCAGATTCTCTCCTTTCAAGCAGCGGAAATCTTGATGTCCAATATGTTTTTTAATAACCTGTTTGTTTTTTTTTTACATTTTGGAGTGATGATAACCACAGCTGTTGAGTGTTAAAAAGAAGTCATAAAGAAAACAATTTTCCTCAGCAACAACTTAAAGCCGTGAAGCCTCTGGATTTTGTTTCTTCCAAAATGTGGCATGTTGCACAATCTTGTAGTTGCATTGGCTTCAACTAAAGTGAAGCCGAGTGAAGAGACAACGTCTGTCTGATTTGGTAAACATGGGGTCTTGAGATGGGATGCACTGAATCTGCTCATCCATCCAGTTCAGAGGAAGAGGTAAAAATAAATCTGACTTTGATTTATTGGACATAATTTATTGTGCTAAATGATTTCTTTCTTAAAGGATTAGTTCACTTTCAAATGAAAATTACCCCAAGCTTTACTCACCCTCAAGCCATCCTAGGTGTATATGACTTTCTTCTTTCTGATGAACACAATCAGAGTTATATTAATAAATATCCTGACGCATTCAAGCTTTATAATGGCAGTGAGCGGGATCAATGAGTATGAGCTGAAGAAAGTGCTTCCATCCACATCCATCCATCATAAACATATTCCACACGGCTCCGGGTGGTTAATAAAGGCCTTCTGAAGCGAAGCGATGCGTTTGTGTAAAAAAATATCCATATTTAACAAGTTATGAAGTAAAATATCTAACTTCCGCCAGACCGCCTTCCGTATTCAAGTTACTTAGAAAGTGTAAAACTCTCACAGTTCAAAACACTTACACTACGTCCTACGCCCTTACCTATTCAACTTACGGAAAAAGTGTAACTGACGCAACGCCAGTTCTCCAGTTCGGTCTGGCGGAAGCTAGATATTTTACTTCATAACTTGTTAAATATGGATATTTTTTTACACAAACGCATCGCTTCACTTCAGAAGGCCTTTATTAACCCCCCGGAGCTGTGTGGAGTACACGTTTATGATGGATGGATGTGGATGGAAGCACTTTCTTCAGCTCATACTCGTTGATCCGGCTCACTGCCATTATAAAGCTCGGATGCGTCAGGATATTTATTAATATATCTCCGATTGTGTTCATCAGAAAGAAGAAAGTCATACACCTAGGATGGCTTGAGGGTGAGTAAAGCTTGGGGTAATTTTCATTTGAAAGTGAACTAATCCTTTAATGTTTAAATTAAATGGGAAAGGCGAGATATCAGATTCCTTTGAGAATGGATCAGACCCAACCAAATTTGATATTAGATAAGAGTCATTCTTGAGGGGCAATCATCTTTCAGTTCTTCAGAAGTATTTGTGCAGAATTTAGACGTTGATACACTTGAAGTCCCCTTTACACTAGTGTGTTTTCATTTTCGAAATTTCATTTTCGTTTTCGGACGTTTTCGAGGCGTTTTCGGCATTTTAAAATGAAAACGATCATCATCTACACTGGCGTTTCCACAGCGTTTCAGAAACGATCTCCATCTATACTACACGACCGAAAACACGTCACATGACTTATCATGCACACTGAGTATGCGTGTACAAGTGTAAACAGCTGCCTCTTGCGCATGTAGGTAGCTGCAGTATTTAAAAAATGCAGAGTTTAACTACACAATGGCTGCTAAAAATGACAACAAATCCAGCAAAGATTGCAGTTCATTCTCCATGTTATTGTTTACATGGTCGTCAAGGATACGCTGAGCGAACGTGGGCAGCCACGCCATCCTTTTCAAAAGTCTCCGTTTTGGTCCGTTTACTGAAACGCAACCCCAGCGTTTTCAAACTAAAACAAGGTCTGCAGCGTTTTCGAAAGTCTCCAAGTCTCCATTGTCATGTCCCTACTGGACTTTAGGAAATTTAAGATAACCTCATAAAAATGAGCACATAATAAGTTGCACTGAACCCCGTCATCTTTGGCCATAACAATTTGGGATCCACCCTTATGAGACATCATTAACCACAAGTGAAATCATTCAGCTGTTTAAGCAATGAGGTGCAGAAACAGGCAAATAATATCATTATTTTATATTTTGCGATATTTATTGAGGGGGATGACTTTTGTGTTCAACAGCAGAACAAAAAAAAAAAGTTTAAAAATGAGTAAATACACAAATATGGGTTAATAAGTGCAGTTATTTCATCCAAAAAGGCATATGGATTTTTTTGGAAGTCATTGCAAAAGGGCTCCTGATGGTGGCAGACTGGTGGCAAAGAGCCATGATAGAAATACAGACCCTAGTGAAGTAAATCTGTTCTTCTGTCAATTTGCAAATATTTAACTTAAAGGGATAGTTCACCCAAAAATGAAAATTCTGTCATCATTTACTCATTCTCAAGTTGTTTCAAACCTGTATGAGTTTCATTCTTCTTTTGAGCTCAAAAGAAGATATTTTAAAGCATGTTGGTAACCAGACAGTCAACCGCACCCATATTATTTTTTTCCCCCCTACTACAGATGTCAATGGGTGCCGTCAACTGTTCAATTACCAACATTCTTTAAAATGTCTTCTTTTGTGTTCAACAGAAGAAAGAAACTCATACAGGTTTGCAACAGCATGAGTGTGAGTAAATGATGACACAATTTTCATTTTTTGGGTGAACTATCCCTTTAAGCTTAAAATAAATATGACAATTTAGGGTACTTTGTTGTATTTTTTTTTATTTTTTATTTTATAATTATGTAATGTGCACATAAGCAATAGATAGCTGTTGTAGACTATGCTTTATAATTTTATTCAGACAACTTCAGGTGTGTCCATTATCCATTATGGGATAAAAGATAAAGTCTCCATTTCAGTCGGATAAAAAAAAATAATATGAAATTAATCGGCCGACTAATGCATGAAGTGGGAAATGTGTTTTGTTGGAGGTAAAAGGGCGCCTATTAATGTTGTGCGGTATTCAGAAAATTACATGATTTATTTATTTTAAATATTAAGTTGAAATATTAGCCCATAAAAATCGTAGGGAAGAAGACAGCCTAGTAACAGCAGGTCAAGACATGGCGGCAGGAACATGAACCTTAAATCACACATGAATCTCTTGATGTCTATATCTAGGCAAGCATTAATGACCATCAGTCACAATAGATGCGCCAGAATCCTCAAATAATTACCGATGGTGTAGAAACTGAACCGCTAGAGGTCCCGCCCACTCGTGCGCTCGTGCAACCGGAGACTTCACGGAGGGTTCCGCTGCTGTCAGACTCTTGCTCAACGTTTGCCAGACTTGGATAAGAGTGGACGGAGGGACTTGGGGCCGGAGAAGGGATTCACGAGCTGATTTTTTGGAGACACATTCGCCAGTGGATTGTGATCATTCTGTAAGGTAAGTAAGTCTGCTGATGCATGCTCGCTCATTGAAATGATGACTTTGCCCTGGCGACCGTGGAAGCCACCCTTCTCCCGTTATATGAACCTTATAATGTGCTTCACAGGACGCCGTTTGCACATGAAGCATCTTTAGAGTTTGGTGTTGTCATATAGGTTAGAGATCTTGATGTTTAAGTGTGTATTGCTTTATTTATTTATGTATTCATTTTGTGCTCGTGTTCTATAACGGAGCACTTCTATATCAAACATGACATAGGGAAGCTGCTTTAAAGCCCACTGGAGTTCGTCACACTCGATAGATGCGAAACATCAGGCGATGTTGCATAATTTCATCCCCCAAATTATTGCGCTCTACTGCAATATATTATTATATTATATTGATATTATAATGTTACCGGGTTTTGCATGTTCAACCTCTAATCTAAACTTTGAGCTCACGTTAGTTCAGTGCAGATACATTGATAGCTAAGTGTCGAGCTTAATGCAAGATCATTCCGTCGTTTATATGATTGTTAAATTAGCAAATTGTAAGTTTGTCTAATATGATCCGAGTCTCGTGAAACCGGTTTCACGCGCATGACCTAAGTCAACTCCGTTTGATGACCGCAGAAATATTGCGTAAAATCATTATCGCGTTTGAACTGTGTGAGAGCTCTTCGGGGTATAACATATAACATAAAATCCTGCTCAACTAAAAACCTCGAAAATTAAAAACCTTACGAATTTACGCTAACTGAGTTGTTAGCATGTATGCGACGGTAGACATCCGGATTCGATTCCTATGATAAATAGTTTATCATTTTAACAAAATGATAATAAATGTAAAATTGTTGTTTGATTTAGTTTTAGTTAGTGATTTCACTTTATTTGATAGCACACATACATCTCGAAGACGTGTATTTGATGTGCATGTTTTCATCTGGAAGATGTAGCCTATTTTTTAGTGTTTGTTCATCTGCAATACGCCTGTAAGACGTTTTCCTGTCAGATGTTGTATAGACATTTAGAAAATGTCTTTAAGATGTTTATGATTTAGAATGTATGTAAAACTTATCTTTTAAAAGATGTTTATCAGATGTTTGTACACAACAGATGTTTTCCAGATTAATCTGCTACGTTGATTTCTGTGGCAACGTTAAGACGAAAATCCGCGGTAAACGCCTTGCGATTGGACATCTTTAGAAATCTTTCGAAACTCATTTTTGAAACACTAATGAAAATTTTGATAAAGAAAAATAATTATATATTAGAGCAATAATTTTACAAATCTGTGTAAGACACAAGATACAAATACACTGTGTAAAATACTACAGTATATTTTTTGTGACTGCGATTATCAACAATTTTGAGCTACTACACCTAACAATGATTCACAAACGCAGATGTGGTGATCGTGATCGACTGTGTTCTGTTTTTGTTGGAGTAATTTAAATTTGATCCAAAGTGAAACTGAAATCAGCCCTCAAACATTAAACCGCTTCTAAACGTAAGACTTGTTCACACTGGCAGCGAATACATAAATAAAGTTGCTGTGCTGTTGGTTTTTATGTTTCTTCTCTGCTGTGGTGTCCAGCTGTATCTCGTAGTGGATCACTGTCTGCACTCCTAAAGGCGCCGATATAGCCTACTTCAGGCGAAATTGAAGAATGAACTGGTGTGATGTCGTTTCGAACAAAATCAGGCCAAAAGTTTTTATTGGAGTTTGTTTCAGGAATTTGAATCAGCTTGCCAAAGCGAACTTTCCCGAATAATTTGCTCCAGTTAACTAACATTGGTCTGTGGCGATTACATAATAGGTAGGTGTGCTCTGAGGCTCCGCCTTCTTTGACATGGAAATCTCTGGTTTATTTCTTCTGTTAAGTCTGTCGAGGTCAGATGCAAGTATAGAAACTGGAGAGCTGCTTTATAGTATAAATTGATGTTGTAATTTTAATTGAAAGCAAGACTAACACTGTTTTTCATGTTAAATGCTGCTTGCTTTAAAGCAGTATATTGTACAAAGTGGTATATAAATGAGATGTGACTTGACTGCAAAGTTCTGAATTGTAGAGCTTTTGCAGACATCCACATCGCTATGATCGGATGCTTTTCATGCTGTTTTTTCACTGCTGTCATTTTTGTTGTGTTTATTTTGTTATTGAGAGGAAAGTGTGCAGCGCATATTTACATATTCATCTAAGCGGCACTCTCAGCAGAGTAGGTGACGTCAGGATGTTCCCTAACCCTGGAAGCACACATACATATCTCACAGACATCTATCTGATGTGCGTTTACATCTGGAAGATGTATTTTTTAGAGTGTTTGCTCATCTGCAATACGTCTATAGGACGTTTCCTGTCAGATGTCAAATAGACGTTTAGAAGATGTCTTTAAGATGTTTATGATTTAGAATGTAAAACTGACATCTTTAAGACGTCTATCAGATGTTTGTACACATCTTTAACAGACATCTTGCAGATGTACGTGTGCTATCTGGGAACAGTATACAGCTGAAAAGGTATTTCAAACAACTTTTTACCCCTAAGCGAAGAATGAAAAAGAACTTTGCCCTGAGTATATCATGGCCTTAATGGTAGCTGGGTAGCCTTGCTGCCCATTTGTATGACAAACTCTTTTTGAAAGTGAATGGCAACGTCCAAATTCACGTACTCTCCTAGTAGGTAGTTCTTATAAGTAAGTAATTACTTCGCAACCATTATGACTGTATGGTCTATATAGTATAAATGTAATCCAGTTGTTTAATGTTCACTATGTCAGAATTTATTGAGCAAATGTGTTTCCATCTCCCATTCTCGCATTAACTCTTTTTCGCACAAGTTAAAAACCACCTCAAGCGAGCGTAAAAAAATTTTGCGAATTAAGGGATTTTTTTTTCGAAATTGGGCGTTTCCATCACTCGTTTCTGATGCGATCATACTTCAAAATGTGCATAAAAACAGGGTGATGGAAACAATAGGGGCTTTCGCACCGGAGGAACCTTTTCATAGTTCCTAAAACTATTGGCAGAAGTACACGGATTTTGCCGTGTTTGCACCGCAGGAACTAGGAACGATTTTAGTTCTAGGAACTCCTTTTGGGGGAACTAAATTAGCTCCTATTTCAGAGTAGGGTCTAATGCTGCCTTCATGTGCTATCGGAAATTTGATAATTCCCACTTCTGAAGTCGTGATTACAAGCTCATCGCATTCAACTTTCGAAATGGGAGGGTGTTCATGAGCAGTTTTTACATAGGAAACTCGTATTTACGATAATTCTGAGAGCACGTGAAGGCAACATAAACCAGTACTATAGGAACTACCAGTGCCATTTTTAAAAAGCCATGTACACATACAGTTTATAGCCTATATATTTACTCCAAAAACTAACTCTACGAACACTGAAAACAATGATAGATGGACCTCTGGAGTTAAGGAGAAAATCCAACCCTCAATTCAGGCGGTGCGAATGCAACCAGGAAAATGGCCCTAGGGGAACTATTAGTTCTCGGGGAACCACCCTGGTGGCTAGTTCCTAGAACTAAGTTCCTAGAACTACCCAGTGCGAAAGCCCCTATAGCTACTGCCATTCACAAATCCTGTGGCCTCATGGGATAGTAAAGTGTCCATTGAATGCGCACTTCGGAATCTCGGTGGAAGTACTAGGTCATTCAGGTACTTTTCGCCCACTGTTTTATGAACACTGTGAATTCGGACATAGTAGTCTTTCACATACTGTTTTTCGCCTACTATATAGTAGAGTACAATGCATATTCGGATGCAGCCAATGACTTCCGGACACTGCGGCACTTTGTTTCCCTAGTAACTGTAATGAACATCACTACTGTTAAGATGTTGTTCCTTGTCAGATTGCACGAGTTCAGGTCGCTTTGTTGCTGCAAGTCACTGATGGTGTGAACGGGGGTTTAGAGGTCTGGTTTGTATCAAGACAAACCTTTCAGTGCATGCTTTAGTAATGTGCAGTTATTTATTATCAGCAACGTTTCAACATGAACTCGTTTACAGCGCAAACTCAAGTTCACGTAATTGATGGGTGGGTTTTGTGGCATTCTGACTGACACACAGCTTAATGGTATCTACTCGCAGCAAGTGCACAGACATCCCAGATGCCAGTGTTGCTTTCCAAGCTTGGATTTCTTATTTGTTAAGGGGGGAACATTTGCCATGGATGCCACGGGAAATTCAGACGGGTCGATTGATACTTCTGGCCAAACTTGGGTTTAGAGCCAACTTTCTAGATGGCTTCTTCACATAAAATGATATCAGCCTAATGTGTAAAAAAACCCATTTGTTGTTCTAGGTTTCCAACAGAGCGAATGCAGAAAATTGAGAACCGATCAACAATTACAAATTTGGTTAATATCCAAAACAACCAGTCAAGATGCTAATTAATTTTAAACATTGATGCAGTGGGCTGTATTTCTGATTATATGATGATTCACAATTATAGGGGTGAATGCAAATTACAAAAATGATTCAATCAGTGCTGTTTTATTGAGTAGTTATGTTTTGATGAACCTATCTGACGAATAAATTTACGAATATGCACACAAGCATGTTCATGCAGCATTAACTAGAAAGCAACAGGACACTCCATAATGTCAATGATTCCAGTGCTATGGGCCATATAGGCGACCCAACATTGATTTCTCGCAGCAGTTGTTTACAAGACCGACTTTATTCCTCTTCCCATTGCTGGCAGACTGAAGTATGTTAAGGATTTTTTCATATTTAGATTGATGAAATTTTTCTTAATAAAAAATATATGATTTATTTACAGTATTTTACCACTGCATTATCATTATACATGCAAATGTCTCTAAACCCACGGGAAGACTAACGTAGACTGCATATGCAATTAGTCGGTTTATCATAGATATTTAAACCACAACAAATCCATTCTCAAAATCGTGTTAAACTAATCCTTATTAATGATGAAAGGGTTATGTTGAGCTCTAATGAATGAATGCACAGAGAGCTACAGACAGTGAGCTATATTATCATGTTGTTTGCCCTCTGAATTCACCTTTATACTCTCAGTCATAGCTCACATCTGGTGTGATGGAAATATAGCTATGCCCCTTCAGCCCTTCACTGAGACACCTGCTGCTCTTTACAGCCAGAGCTTGACAGAGTCTTCTGCCGTGGCATCCCTTTGGCACCGTGGCAGTGGAAACTTGCCCTGCTGCTCTGGTTCTGTCTTCATTTATTTTCTTTCCAAGACTCAGATGGCAGAAAATAGCAATTAGAATAATTCTCTGACAGAAAATAAACCTCTGAACTGTTCTTTTTTTCTGTTAGAGAATGCACTGTTTTCTATTTTAAAAGAAACCTAGCCTTTGTTTCACTATTCTGCTGTTCTTGAGAGCAAGAAATGGTTATGAACATTGCAACTTTGCAGTTGTATAATGAAAAACAGAATATTAAGTGGGAAATAATATAGGGTGGAACTTATATGTTGGGATTTCATTAGATTGAAAGATATTTGGCTGTGAAAATAGGGCATTTATTATGAAAGTAGGGAAATCAGTAGGACAGTGGACAATGGTGAACATCCTTCTGTAGTTTCCAGAATCATTTTGTTTACACATTTAATTGTCACCTCCTTTTTGAGGAAAGATGTGAAAATGCACTATCCAAACTTAAATGGTTGTAATTCATGAAGGCTTTGGAATACAGACCTAAGGTTGGTCTCTTTTTAAAGAAGACACTTAGCAGATTGAAAGTGTAAAAAAGTTATATAAGTTGAAGTTTACTGCAAAGCATATGTACTGTACTAAACATTTATTTTATAATAATGTTTTAAAAAATATATAAAATTGTTATAAAATATGTCTAACCAAGATGTGTTCCAAATTTGAAGTTGATGGGCCCTATTTTAACGATCTAAGTACATGGTCTAAAGCGCACGGCGCAAGTGCTCTTAGGGCATGTCCGAATCCACTTTTGCTAGTTTAAGAACGGGAAAAATGGTCTCATCTCCCATTCCAATTAAAAGCCAGTTGCGCTCGCGCCATGGCGGATTCGCTATTTACATGGCGGAATTTGCAAGCGGAAAAACTGAATGCTTCTCTAGCGAGGAAAAGGATCTGCTCGTGCGTGAGGTTAAAGCCTGATTCCACCAAAGCATTTTTATCTTTATATACACAATAATAATCTTTTACATTGTAATCCTTTTTATTTTTAATATTTGGCATGTTTGCGTGCTGCTGCATATCCCTGTTTGTGTAATAAGCAGAGTGTACGTGCGCCTATAGGTGCATATTACTAACGCACTCTTTAAATAACAAAAAAAATTGCGCCATTGACTTTAGACCAGGTTTCAGTTGGTCAGTGGCGCAGTCTATTTCAGTTACCTCAAAATAGCAACACGCCAACAATGCGCCTGAGCACACCTCGTTTTCAGACCAGACCACAAATGGGCGCAAATGCATTTGCTATTATTTAAACAACGTGGCGCAGGACATGAAAATGATACCTGCGTTGGGCTGAAACTAGCAAAAAACACTTGCGCCGCATTGCGCTGGGTGTATGGTAGGGCCCGATGTCACAAAAATTTAAGTTCCTATGAGATTTGTTTAGGTGTATTACCAAAAATATCCACCGGGTGACACCCACATTTAATTTTTTTTGGAATGTGTTCTCCTGTAACAAATTAATACATTTCACAAAACAGTCACCAAATATGGAACCTTGAGTCTCAGACCTTTCCGACGATATGTGTTTTGTCAAGTTTTGATTATAAAATAGTTAAAATAAATTTTGTAATATGAAACGTGACACTGCCCACTAGGGGGAGGAGCCATTTAAAAGGATTTAAAGTATCGTTTCCATGGTAACACAATGTCAAATTTCAAAACGCTTTTCAGAGGATGAATTTTGAGTGTTTAAGCTTTCAAATGATACCTAATTTATGATGATTACTAAAATATGTGATGGGAAAAAAGGCAAGCGCCAAGCGTCTGTGACAGTTAAGGGGTAAATTTATGCTTTCATTGAGAATGTCATTGAGAGTTGTAGTTTGTTCTGTTTGAGCTGATAGGAGAGGAAGGAAGGAGAAGGTTGGCACGCTGCATTAGACATAATGTCAGTGCTCGGAGATCGCTGCCCCTTTATTTAGTACCCACAGTCCTTTGCTCTTCTTATTCCATTGACCTCTCGTATTTATTGCATGAGTGCATGTGTGTATTAGCAGTGATAATCAATGCACATGCATAGCTAATTCTGTGTGTTGTGTTCATCACACAACCTGACCAGTTTACATCATTTCCTGATATTGTTTAACCTTCTTTCCCATTATTGTTTCTCTGTGTGCTGCTATCACTAAGAAAGTGGAAATATTTTCAGTATTTAGCATAACACACTGAGTGTATGTTTGTTGTATGTGAATGCTGTTATTTAATTTGTGTTTTGTTTGTATTATGGACAATGTGTGTTACTGTCCGTGATCATCCTGCACTGACATATTGATGAATTTCTGCTCTAGTTTCTGGTAGACATCCAGCACTAACTGAGCATCAGTCTGGCCCACAGCATCCACTGATTTCTGACATGTCTGTTCTATACTACTATACTACTACTACTACTACTACTATACTACTACTTCTATACTACTAATATATATATATATATATATAATATTCTCACATTTTTGGGGTTAGGGTTAGCCGGGGGTTACCCGGGGTTATGAAACCTGTTCCGGAGGAGGGTTAGCATCGCTTTTGTGGTGTTAACCCCGCATTGCGGTGCTAAGCTTGTACAGTGTGAAACGATGTGGCATTAGAATGTTATGCTAGACCATGGGTGGCTAATGTCGATCCTGGAGAGCCTCAGTCCTGCTATAGGCAGGTGAATTTTTATCAGAGTTGGAGCTAAACTCTGCAGGACTGAGGCTCTCCAGGACTGGAGTTTGCCACCCCTGTGCTAGACGCTTAGCAACAGACAACCAATCATGTGTGTCATATTTGTCTGCTTTGGACAGTCACGGAAACACTGCGTGTTGTATAAACAGTAAATTCAGCTTTGTGAGGAAAAATGTCAAATGCTGACAGAAAACATGACAATTTGAGTGAAAAAGAGACCGTTTCATTCTTAACTTTATAGTCCGAAATGCCCATTCAATATAAACTCGATAGTACAGTCCGCAATACGAGGATGCGCAATGCCAGAGCCATGTAAACAGGTCGCATGCTGCGTTTATCCAATCAATGACATTGACACCGCAATTAGCAAATATGTACGTTAACCCAGGGTTTAGGAATGTACAATGTGAAACGTCAGCTTATGAATACCCAGGATTAACTGTTAACCCCGGGTAAATTACGAGCAGTGTGAAACGTGAAGCAAGATAACCCCAGGACTCCATTTACCCAGGGTTTAGAATGACCCAGGGTTAACTATTTCAAGTGTGAAAAGCCCTTATGTGTAGTTAATTCTCCTGAAAAGTGTAAACACATGTGGTGTTATCAAAATATTACTCTATTTGTTTGAGCATCTTGACTAGCTTGACGCAGTTAACCATTGGTGTGAGTTTGGGGCAGAACTATTTGTTTGTCCAACCAATGGAAATGTGATGCTAGTGGTGCAGAAAATACTCATTTCTGTTTTAATATACTGTATACTGCACGGTTTGCAGTACGCTAATATTCCATCCCTAATTCATTTGTTTTTTTCATTACTGTTCAGTTTTTGCTGTCTTTTTTTTTCTCTGTTCCAGTGCATTCCTTGTGCTCTTGCTTTGAAAACTGTATTTTATCAGTTTAATGTCTTCCTGTTTTTTTTCGCTCAGAATGCATTATTTGTGAAAACAGAGCATCTGTTGTTCAGAATATGTTTGTGAGAGGATTTGAGTGAGGCGGACAGATCTAGAGAGCACAGAGGATAAAGGATAAAGTATTTGTGGCAGAAACAGAGAGAGGAGCAAAGACAGGGACCGTATGGCTGATGATTGTCTGACCGTATGTATGAGCTGCGTTTTATAAGTGCCACACAAACCAAGCTATTTATATTAACGCTGGTGGTCTAAACTAGACGCACCATTTACATAATGTAAAAATCTGTTCAGCTTTGGCTCATGTCCTCCTTGATGGCTGACCCAGTTTTATGTTTGATGGCGTGGCAAAACTTGTCATTATGTGCCATGTGAATGAATTACATTCTGACCAAGTTATATTTTCTTGTAGTTTTCGATGTGAGAGACCCCAGCTGATTTCATGTGTGCATGTGTGTGATTCGAGGAAGGATGGTGCTATTACATGGCTTACACACGTACAGACTGACACACACACACTTAAGCAAGCGTACATGCACAGTTCCTGTTATCTCAGGCAATAATTCGGCCCCATTTCTTTTACCATCTTGATCGTCAGGAAAGGAAAGGCAGCCCCAGAGAAGCAATGGATGGGGAAAAAATGGAGAAAGATAACCACAGGATGGAAAAAGGAGTAAGAGGGTGACAATTATTGAGAATGTCAGAAAGGCAGAGAGAAAGAACAAGAGAGTGGTAGATAGCACCGCATATGAGAGAACAGAAGTACTGAATAAATCACTCAGGAACAGGAATGAGAGATTCACGGCAGCTGCATTTTGGCAGGAAATGTATGTAGACTTGTGTACTTATGTGTGACTGACAGTTACAATTGCAATCCAACAACAAACATACTCACTGTAGCCTACCTGGACTATCATGAAAACCTGTTTCCACGTCAGAGTAAAAAATAAAATGGTTTTTTTTTTTTTTTAAATTGAGACTTTTACTTGCAATTTCAAATATTTCTCTAGATTGTTTACTAGATGCATTGAGGTCTTAAGAAGTGAAACGATTGGTCTTATTATAATATTGCCACCCCTTAATCTGCACGTTTCCACCCACGGCGCTGTCATTTTGTTTTTTCGCAAGCGAAAACGGTGTACCAGTTCTAACGCCATGGCAAATGTTTGAGCAAAGTATGCTAACTGTTCTGTCGTTGGCTGCACAGACGAGCACAGAACACTATTTAGAGTCTCGTTAGCTTGAATAGCCTGCAAGTTGACCCTGACAAGCTCGATTGCTAAAAAAGCGTTTCTGTTCGAGCGATATTTTGGAAAAAATATTAGACCATTCACAACATTTGATAGCAATCATAAACGTTAGCCGGGTGTGTATCGCTCTGTTTGTCAAACAGGTACACTATATAGTGGGCGTCCATACGGGTTTTGCACAAAAGATGAACATGACGGCATATGCTAGTCGATGAGTTGAATCAGCTACATAAATGTATCCACTAACCATTCAGAAACGTCCAGTTGCATTCTAAAAGTTGTAACTTCTTCCTGAGTCTCTCCATCAGTGTCCGACTCCGGTTTGAACAATGTAAGGCTGAACACCGTTACTAAGTCATTTTGGCTGCGTGAGATTCTCCAGCTTTGTTGTTGTTGAGCAACTGAAGTGAGAGCTGTTAAAGCTCCGCCCTCTTTTGGAAAGCAGCTGGGAGCAGCAGCTAATTTGCATTTAAAGGGACATACACAAAATACCCAAATACATATGCTCACACCCAAATAGGGGCAAATTTGACAAGCTATAATAAATGATCTGTGGGGTATTTTGAGCTGAAACTTCACAGGCACATTCTGGGGACACCAGAGACTTATATTACATCTTGTAAAAGGGACATTATAGGTCCCCTTTAATATCTCAGTTGCAACTTTATTTCTCAAAATTAATTAGGGAAAAATGATAATAGCAATCACAAAATATAATCGCAATCTCAAATTGCATTTTGGGCTTTTTTTATCTCAACAAAATACTTTATTTCTCACAATTTGACTTAATATCTCACAGTTGCAACTTTATTTCTTGTAATTAATTTTTGTGAAAAATGCAACTATTTCTTGAAATTGCAATTCATTTTTGTTTTATATTTCACAATTGTTTCATTATTTCTCACAATTTGAATTAATATGTCAGGTGTAACTTTATTTCTCATAATTAATTATGGAAAAATAATATTAATCACAAAATAATTATTTCAATCCTAAACTGAAATTGCATTTTGCATTTATTATTCTTTTATTATCTCACAACGGATACTTTATTTCTCACAATTTGTCTTAATATCTCACAGTTGCAACTTTAGGCCCCTATTTATTATTTTAATTAAACAAATTTTGTGACAAATTTCTTGAAATTGCAATTATTTTTTTTAAATTTTATATTTCACAATTTCACCTTATAATTCCAGCAGGAATCTGAGATCCTCCAAACAGATCTTGTTAGCTGTCCCTCGCTCTAGACTAAAGACTAAAGGTGATTGTGCTTTTGAGGTAGTTGCTCCCAAATTGTGGAATGCTCTCCCTTTGGATCTAGCAGCTAAAAACTCACTTGTTTAAAAAACTAAAACTTGCTTTTGTCTAAATGATCCTACATGTATTTTTTTTCTCTTTTGATTGTTTTTTAATGTCTGTTATTCATATTTTTTTATTTCTCTTTTATATTTTGGATGTAAAGCACCTTGTGACACTTGCTCTAGAAAGGTGCTATAGAAATAAAAATTACTTACTTAAAATTGTGGCTATTTCTTACAATTTGACTTCATCCCCCAGTTTCTCAGACAAGGCTTAAGCTAGTCCTAGACTAAAATGCATGTTTGAGCTGTTTTAACTGAAAGCAACTTGTACTGACAGATCTTAAAATATGTCAGTGCCATTGTTTTGTCTCAAAATTCACACCAGTAATGTTTTTTTCTTGTGAACGTTTATAAAAGCTACTTAAATATACTAATTAAAATAAGGTCTAATCCTGGCTTAGGCTAAGCCCTGTCTGTGAAACCGGGCCAAAATCTCAAAAAAGCTACTTTATTTTTCATAATCAAATGAAATCTTTGCTTTCTGAATGAATGTTTCTGATCTTCTTTTGGATGATTCAAAAATGCTGTTTTTATAATATTTAATCTAATAATGACTTTTCACTGAGGAATATCCTATTTCACTCTGAAATACATAAAATGAAATGCATTTTTATTGAATTAGAGCCCAAAGTAAATCCTAGATCACTGTACAAACTATTATTCAATGAGCAAAATGGTCTATAATTAAACAAATTCCAATGAATTTGAACCAGTGCAGTGAGACTTATCCTTTGAGGTTTTGACGTATTAAAGTCTTCTCTATTATGCCTTGAGCAATGTATTTTTAAAAAAACAGATTGTGGAAGAGTGTTCGGTGATGATTAGCTTTAACCAGAGGGCGTCTGTTTTCTATAATCTCTTAATGGCCAATGCACTGGCGTATAGAATAATTCCATAAATGTTTGAGAATCACTGAACGTGCACTCACTGTGTTTTTGCATGTACATTAGCATGTTTCCAGGAGAGTGATCTGCATAAAAATGTTGTAGTAGTTGCTGTGTTCAGAATCTTCACGCCTTTAAAGGTGATACTGAAAGAGCTGTCTGTCCAAATTATCATCTCTGTCCGTTCCTGTCACTGTCTCATCTTCTTATCAACCCTAAATGTGCATATATGCATTTCTTCCTAAGTACATCCTAATGTATTATCTTGTGGAAACTAGGGATGGTTGATTATGCCGAATATCTGTCTTTTACACTTCTGAATGGTTATGCATTCTGTGCAGATGGCATGTCAAGTTAGAAACAGTTCCACTTTTGACTAGTCCATTTTGAAAATGTGTAGTTTTGCACATCCCTAGTGAAAACTCTCTTTCTCTCTCATGTTTCTTGTAGCGTCTCTTCATTCCAAAACTCACTCCACCGTCATTGCACTCCTCCTTCCTCTACTTTTCTGTCTCAGTGCATCAAAGTGCCAATTTGAAGTGCCTTTTTCGGTATGGCAGCCGCTGCCTCAGTGTCTCTGAAGCTGGCAAGACCATCGCAGTCAGACAACATGGCTGGCACCGTATGCCAACAGACGAGAACAGCATGCTCTGCAGAAGGACAGATAATGAATGCTATTGTCCTTACTAACTTTCATTTAAGCAAATAAAATGCATTATCCATCCAGTAATGCCAAAAAATAGCAACTTAATTGCCCTCATCACTGGGAACGCATAATGATAATACCAGTGACCTCTGTTATGTCAATAACTGCATCAATAACTCTTTTATGTCAATAGTCTGCATCAAAATTTTAAAGACATGGTTAAGGACATTCAATACAAGTTAAAGGGTTAGTTCACCCAAAAATTAAAATTCTGTCATTAATTACTCACCCTCACGTTGTTCCAAACCCGTAAGACTTTTGTTCATCTTCTGAACACAAATGGAGATCTTTTTAATGGAATCGGAGAGCTTTCTGTCCTTCCATTGACAGCCTATGCAACTGCCACTTTCAAGCTCTCGCGTCAACACAACACACATGCATCGTGGTGCTCTCGTGAATGCGCGTTGGAGATTAATATTTTGGTAAATTGTTTTTTTAGGGAAACATATCACTCACGTTGCTTCATAAAATTGAGGTTAAAGTCACATGGATTACTTTTATGATGTCTTTACTATCTCTCTGGGGCTTGAGAGTGGTAGTTGCTTACGCTGTCAGTGGAGGGAGTTATGTCAATGTTCAGAAGATGAACGAAAGTCTTACAGGTTTGGAACGCAGCATTTGTTGAATGATGTTGATTACCACAGAAAGTGATTTAGTCTCATGCTTCAGGTATGTTTATGTGCACTAATTTCCATCAATCCGAATGAATCCAATCCGATTTCAGATTCTGAAAGTTCTGTTTACCCTAAACTTTGCAATCTGATTCACATATTTGTTTACATGTGCACTATAGACACTGTATTCAAAAATGATTTTTCAAAGTTGTAAATAAGATTATTGGAGTACGTTTTACAAGAAAATACTATTTCAGTCATTCTGCTTCAAAACGTCAAGGTTAATTCAATATGTTACTTGCTGTTTCTTTGTAATTATTTGTGAAAAGTACACGCAATTCCTGCATGAAAATTGTTTCAAAGTAAATCCAACATAAGTCATTCCTTGTTCTTTTGAACTGAAGAAATTGTCACCCGCTCAGAGGCGTGATAGTAGTGTCTGATTCATGAATGAGCTGATTCTTTTCAGTGAACCATGAACCTGCTAAAACGGTTCACAAATCTCACTGAATGATTCATTTGTGAATTGAACCGTCTGATTACATCTGTTCTCGAGTCAACAACTCACTGATTCAAATGATCTGGTCAGAGCTAGTCTCCAATTAACAATTTACTGAATTCACAAGTCTGACTCAAAATGAGCCAAGGACAGGAGATCCTCGGAGCTCGAGGGCACGCGTGACTGATGGTGAAAAATTACTAATGCCAAATTTTAGGATTTATTATTGTAAATGAAAATCATAGTTAGGTCGTGACTGTCAGCTGTTAGTGATGTGCTGTGCGATCTGTTTAAGCCCATTGTATGAAATGCCTGAATGTGGACAAGTCCATATTTGTGTATTACCGTCTGAACAGATAACGTTAAAATAACTCTAACTGATGCTCATGCATCTTCCCTGCTGCTGTAGCAGTTTCAAATGATGTACAACTAGTATGTTTGCATAGTGTTCTTCTTAAAATGTTAAAGACCCCCTGTGGTGAAAATCCAGTTTTTAATGTTGTCTATATATCTATGTGGTGTCTTTTTTGTTACTGCAGTTTTAAGGAGAAAATACTCAGAAATGCTGTTGACTTATGAATTTGCACATGGTTTGTCAGTCTCAAAAACGTACTTTGAAATCGACATTATTTCTTACGTCACAAACTACATTGTAGCCAATCACATCAGTGTGCTGGGTAGGCTTTAGCATTTTATTACTATGCTACGAAGCAGGGGAGTCTCAAGAGAAGCCAGGTTATCCTGGAATATTTTCCTGTTGATAAAAAAAAAAAATCAGGTACATTTAGCAATATAGGTTCATAAGATGTAAAAAAAACATTATGCATGTTTTAAGATGTAAAACTGTAATGTAAACAAGGTATTTTTTAATCCGATTGAGAAAATAGACTTATTCAAGCGTTTACATGCTTATTGTTTTCCTGTTGATCGGATTATTTTAGGTCTACAGCATCCCTTACAATCCAATCAAAATTTCATTCGGATCAAGCTCAGTCGTATTGATTGAGGTGTTTACATGAAAGCTGATTGAGCCATCAATCTGAATACTAATGGATTATTTGGTTGCAATTAAACATAGATAGTGTTTAAAAAAAGCAAAATCACGATTACAGTAATGCACTTACAATAGAAATAAACTGTTTTAAAATATAAAGCTCATATTATTACAGCTCATTATTTTTTTCCCTTTAAAATTTGTATAATTTCAGATTTAAAGTTGTCTAAATTATATCACTTTGACTGTTCTTCTAGTAATTTGTTACTGAATTAGTTCCCGTTAGTGTTTCCAGTACATCAACAGTGGTGTGTTGTCACATACCTGACATCTGGTGAAAACTGATTGTTGTTGTTTATAATGTTTTTGGCTGATTTTTATCATCAGACTCTTATTGTCAGTTTATGTTTGTTTGAAGACAATGTCTCATTATGTAAGGTCCTTTCTTGGTATCTAACATTGTGTGAAAGTTACCAGGATTAGCGTTGTAGACCCTTGTGAAAATGAAGTGTGCTTGATTGTATCGAATGTGCACTTGTAGTGTATTTCAAGTCAAAAGTATATTTAAGATGCACTTGCAGATAATATAATATTAATTAAATAAAAGCCCACTTAAGTGTACTTAAAGAGAGAACACTTTCAGGACTGTTTCTTAGCACACTTAAGTGCACTTTATGTCAAATTAAAAGTTTTACTTTAAAGTACATTTTAAATCATTATAATTTAATAATCTTTTGTTGTGCTTCAATGTACACTTATTTTGATATGTTGACATACTAAAACACATTTTGACTGTGTTATTCAATTTTTAATGTACAGTAAATATCATAAATCTACTAAATTTTAATCTTTTCATTAGAAATGTGTAATAAATAGAAAGTCAATAGAAATCACATTACATTTTAGTTTTCCATAAATGTTTGTCAGTAAATTCGGCAGTACACTTAAACCATATTTCAAAGAAAATAGAAGTAATTATGAAATCAAATCACATATAAAGATGTGCTTCTACTTATGTATGTTAAAAGCACTCTTAACTAATTTAGCACTCTTAACTTAACTAATTGCATTTGATATAAATTTAAACTAACACATTTTCATTTAATTGCAAATAACATGCAATTAAGTGTCCGAAAACAGTGTGTTCAATTTGCACATATTAAGTATATTCTTTTGAAATATATTATTTCCATAATAAGTAATTTAAAAAAATATATGCTAAAGTGTACTTCTTTTTCGCAAGGGGAAGTAAAATTGGATCTAACTTTATGTAGAAAAAGTTAGTAAGCATGCTAGTTTTGTGTTAACACATTTAATATTGAAGTCTTGTGCATTATCTGGTGCTTACTATAACTGCAGTAGTTGCTATTTTTTTTTTTTTTTTTTTTTTTGAACTGAGGGACAAGTCAAAGTAATTTTACTTGTCACAGATGCGTTGAGTGTAGCTGGTTGTGAACCCCGAACGTTCCTTTTAATAGGTTAACAGAGACATTTATGATGATCACGACGCCATCATCTCCCCAGGCGGTGTTGTCTCAGATGAGCAATATGTAAATATTCCTTTGAATGAAATCTGTCATGTCACTTAGAGCTGCTCATTTAGGAACAAACCCTGGAACAAATACAATTTAAAAATATTTCAGGGTGTTTTTCTGTCACTCTCTGTCAACTCTTTGTCATCTGTTTTCTTTCTGGATAATGGAAAGACTTAATGAATGACTGTGTTCGGAATTGAATACTAGCTTGCTACTTATTAAATACTGCACAGTATATAATGTATACTGCCTACTATTTATTAAAAATAAGTGCATTATTCCACAATAACATTGTCTTTTAGTAGTACATGTAGTAGGCCTACTTATTGTCACATGATCTCATTATGTTGTATGTGAGTAGTCTCCAGTTCTTGGAATTATTTTGCATTTTGATATAATTTTGTGTAAAAATGTCTTCACATTTGGCAGCCTGATCAAATAATGAGTCAAGAAAGAGATATTACTTTCATTTGTCACACTGGTAATGGGAAGGTGAAGTTGATAGCATTGGGGTACAGTATTGTATACATATTTTGATTTGAAGTATATACTGTAGTATATCCTGCAGTAATAGTATGGTAGTATGCAGTAGCAAACTGGCAATTACAGCACCAAACGTGCAGACTTTCCAACAGAGCTCCTAGGTAACTGATGGATCCTCTGGTTTCATGTTTCTATTTCTTAATAAATAGCCTCATTCTCTTTTGAGTACGTCTCTGTTGTTCACGGCTCAATAACTCTTCGCCTGCTTCCTCTGTACCTTCCTCCCTTTGTCATTTTCTTTCATTATATGTGAACATTTATATCTCCTCTTCTCCCTCTGTCCTAAATCTTTTTAATTCCAAACCTTGCCAAGAAACGAGCAGCCAAATTTCATTAGCGACGACATTTGCATTTTCCGTCACTGTGTTACCATAATGCTGATTTTTAGCTGAGTTAATGTCGGTCGGTTTGAGAGGGTTCATTTTTAAACTCTCTCTACTTTTTTTGAAGTGTTATCTGTCAAACGTTTTTGCTGGGCTCAATTTGGAGATTGTCCTTGCGGCATTAGCGTGGTAGCACGCTAATGTAGTGGAGTGAGGGAAGATAGCGCTAGCGAGAGAGAAAAGTAACCTCTACATCAGCAGAGATCCTCGGCGAGAGATACCGTAAAATTGCCCTTGGCCTTGTAGCTCCAGCAGGAGAGCGTGGTGTTTTATAGAAAGCCTTTAAGGGTGATAAGAAGACTGGCACCTGGAAGACGATATGTATCTGTTAGTGAACTCTTCAAGTGCAGTCACTGAATTTAAGTGAGAGATTACACTTCAACTGACCTGGCAGAATTAAATCTGAAACTGATGCCAAGTGCATTTTAAGCGATTGGTCAGTTTTCAACTGCCTTAATATATAAGGTTAATTCAGTACAGTAACTGAATTGAAGAAATGTCAATATTTTAAATAAGGATGAGCCAAAATGGACTTGAAGCTTAAAATTAAGACGCTGAAAAAAAGCAGTGAGCACAAAAAGCTTGGGGTCTGTAAGATTTTTAAAAATGTTTTTGAGAGAAGTCTCCTCTGCTCACCAGGGCTGCATTTATTAGACATACAAAAAAAAAAAATTACCATTTAAAATACCTGTTTTCTGTTTGAATATATTTTAAAATATAATTTATTCCTGTGATCAAAGCTGAATTTTCAGCATCATTACTTCAGTCTTCAGTGTTACATGATCCTTCAGAAATCATTCTAATATGCTGATTTGCTGCTCAATAAACATTTTTTATTTTTTATCAAGGATAAAAACATTGTGCTGCTTCATATTTTTTCAGTATTCTTTGATGTATCTGGGTCAATGACGTGACGGGTCTTTTTTTTTTTTTTTTGTCCAAAGGCCTTAATAATAATAAAAAACAAAGATATCAAATCCAAAGTATGTAAGGTAGTACAACTAGATCTCTTTTATTGAATCCAAAAGGTTTTAATTATCTTTTGCTACATATAAAGGTATTTTAAAGATTTTGAAGTGTCAAAAGGTCATTCGGTTTAACCATCCAAAGGACAATACAGCCATTTCATTTGTGATTAAAATATCTTAAAATCTAATAAATGTATGTATTTTTTATTCTGGCATGATTTTATAACATCATATATCAACATAGTGCAAAATGGTATTAAAATTATGTGTAGAAGTCGTTGCTTTGTTATGAGAAAGAATGTCCGGAAAAATGAATTTCATTGATGTCATTCGGAGTAACCAATATAAAGGGACCATTTTGGATCAAGTCATGCGTTTAATATCATGTGACAGGATGTGACATCATTCAGACACCTGCAAAGGACCACGTGGTTGTGAAGCAAAGTAACTAACTCTCTTTTAACTATTTGAAAAATTCATGTTTACACTTGCTCATACGCATGTCCTGAAACATCAGGTCATTCGGTACAACCGCTATAAAACATGGAAAATGTTGTTATATTTTAAAAAATTGTACTAAATATAAAATGTTTGATTGTCCTTTTGCTAGCTAGCTAGATATCAGCCTGTTAGCATTGTTTGAAAATATCGTCATTCGGTATAACCAAAAGTGTCATTTGGTAAAACCAAAATTGACTTTTTTTGACAAATTTTGTCCATCTTGTAAAAAATGACAAAAGCAGTGTTAATTGATTATAAAAACCACATAATCTCATTGTTAACACTTAATAAAAAATTAAAAATTAATTATATCTCCATTATGTTTTTACACTTTTAAAAACCTTATTCGTCAATGACCCATCTATTCTTTGATGTATCTAAAATAGAAGTCTTTTACAACATTATAAATGTCCTTATTGCCACTTTTGATCAATTTAACGCATCCTTGCTAAACAATATAAATTTCTTCAAAAAAAAAACCTTGCTTATCGCAAAATTTTGAACAGATGTGTGTATATACAGGTGCATCTCAATAAATTAGAATATCATGAAAAAGTTATTTTTTTTCTGTAATTTAAATCAAAAAGTAAAACTTAAATATATTCTAGATTTATTAGACATAAAGTTTTTTGTTTTCATTTTGATGATTACAGCTTGCTGCTCATCAAAATCAAAAAATCAGTATCTCAAATTATTAGAATATTTAATTTCAAGTTCTATTAAATTACCATTCTCAGGGTATAAATACTGGGTTTAGGTCAGTAATCCCAACAGCAGTCATGGGGAAGTCTGCTGACTTGACAGTTGTCCAGAAGACGATCATTAAGACCCTCTACAATGAGGGTAAGCCACAGAGGGTCATTGCTGAAAGAGCTGGCTGTTCACAGAGTGCTGTGCCAAAGCATATTCATGGAAAGTTGACTGGAAGGAAAAAGTGTGGTAGGAAAAGGTGTACAAGTGAAAGGAATGACCGCAGGCTTGAGAAGATTGTTAGGAGTGCTTCAAAAGGAGTGGACTGAAGCTGGAGTCAGTGCATCAAGAGCCACCGCACACAGACGTCTTCAGGAAATGGGCTACAACTGTCACATTCCACATACCAAGCCACTTCTGAACCAAAGACAACGTCAGAAGCGTCTTACCTGGGCTAAGGAGAAAAAGAACTGGACTGTTGCTCAGTGGTCCAAAGTCCTCTTTTCAGATGAAAGTAAATTTTGCATTTCATTTGGAAATCAAGGTCCCAGAGACTGGAGGAAGAGTGGAGAGGCACAGAAACCATGTTGCTTGAAGTCCAGTGTGAAGTTTCCACATTCAGTGATGATTTGGGTGCCATGTCATCTGCTGGTGTTGGTCCACTGTGTTTTCTGAAGTCCACAGTCAACGCAGCCGTATACCAGGAAATTTTTGAGCATTTCATGCTTCCTTCTGCTGACAAGCTTTATGGAGATGCTGATTTCATTTTCCAGCAGGACTTGGCACCTGCCCACACTGCCAAAGGTACCAAAAGCTGGTTCAATGACCACGGTGTTACTGTGCTTGATTGGCCAGCAAACTCGCCTGACCTGAACCTCATAGAGAATCTATGGGGTACTGTCAAGAGGAAGATGAGAGACACCAGACCCAACAATGCAGATGACCTGAAGGCCGCTATCAAAGCAACCTGGGCTTCCATTACACCTGAGCAGTGCCACAGGCTGATTGCCTCCATGCCACGCCGCATTAATGCAGTAATTCATGCAAAAGGAGGCCCAACCAAGTATTGAGTGCATAGAAATGAACATACTTTTCAGAAGCCTGACATTTCTGTTTAAAATATCCTTTTTTTTATTGATCTTATGAAGTATTCTAATTTTTTGAGATAGTGAATTGGTGGGTTTTTGTTAAATGTGAGCCAAAATCATACAATTAAAAGAACCAAAGACTTAAAGTACTTCAGTCTGTGTGCATTGAATTTATTTAATACACGAGTTCCACAATTTGAGTTGAATTACTGAAATAAATGAACTTTTCCACAACATTCTAATTTATTGAGATGGACCTGTATATATACACTGAATTTCAGAGCACAGCTCATTAGTTGTAGACTTTGGTATTCTGCAATGCAGTGAAACAGTAAGAGATGACATTGCTTTTTAATTACAGATAAATAATGACTTCTTACAATCATTTGACCCTGTCTGCTTTTTTGACATTCCTATTTTAATTAGTGTGAGCACATTAGCTCTATTTTCTAATTGCAGATCAGTAGTGAAATCTAGGGTATCTTTAAGCACACTGAATTGCACAAATCCCTAAAAGTGGCAAAGTGAGCAGCTGTCATAGCTGCATTGTGAGATCAAGACATACTGACGGATATTTTCTGCTGTTTACAGTAGCCTGGCTTGTCCAATGTTATCTGCTTCACAGTCCAGAGTCTAAGCTCATTTTCTGGTCAATAGAAGCAAGGTCACTGATGTTTGTTCCATCTGTATCCTCGTGCCACAGCAGTCATATGCACATCCTCTGCTCAGTTTATCAGCTTGTGGTTTATTTTCTATTGGCTCCTGTCTTGCATGATATCTCCAGCTGCTCCCTGTCTGCTCCTGCTACATACTCTTGAGGAGATGTGGCCATGACATTTCCCTGATATGTGTGAGTTGGACAAAAAGATTTTTGTTAATCAGAGGTCACTGTTCAGAGTTGTAATTCAAATTTGTATATAAGGAAGTGGAATTAAGATTTTTTATGTTTTTGGAAGAAGCCTCTTATTTTTGCCTATTCGATCAAATATACATTTGTATAATACATGTTTTTAAAAGAAGTCTTTTATGCTTGCTCAGCAAGGCTGCATTTATTTGATCAAAATACAGTAAAAACAGTAATATTGTGAAATATTACTACAGTTTAAAATAACTGATTTCTATTTTAATATATTTTAAAATGTAATTTATTCCTGCGATGCAAAGCTGAATTTTCAGCATCATTACTCCAGTCTTCAGTGCCACATGATCCTTCAGAAATCATGCTAATATGCTGATTTGCTGCTCAAGAAACATTTCTTTTTATTATCAATGTTGAAGACCGTTGTGCTGCATAATATTTTAGTGGAAACCGTAATACTAACCATAATACTAGGTATTAATTTCTTAAAAATAAAAAATTTTACTGACCCCAAACTTTTCAATGGTAGATAGATAGATTAATAGTAAATTCCACTTCCTGTCATTCCAATTAATTGCAAGTCACTTCTTCAATTCTCCACAATTATGTTGCATGTGTATATATCAGAGTATAAGAATACATTTTAACAAGTACAAGTTATGTTTTTAGTGGTGGTACCTTTGTTTTAGTTTGTGAATCAAGCAGTGTTTTCTGGTAAATGTCCTTGTATGGTAAAGTGAATTAGGCACGACAAGGTTTTGCTGATTAGAGCGGTTCATTAAGATGAATGAGGGTGCTAAAGGATAGCTTTCTCAAGGTATTATAGACCTCCTTGGTTGAGTCGCTCAAACAAACATAATGTTGATAGTGCAACAGAGCCCCAGTGTTTGCACTTTTCTGCAGTGTTGCCAAGTCCGCGGGTTTTCCGCGGAATTGGGCTGCTCTAACACTGTTGCCACTGGTTGTTTTTCATGTCCGCGGGTTGAACCGTCCCCAAATAACATGATTGACCCCTGGAACACGATTTTTACCAGGTGATCCCCCCTGAAATGCAATTGGGCTAGTTTTGAGTAGCAACTGGGAGGGTTTTGTTGTAAAAACCTGGCAACCCTGCTTTTCTGAGACACACTTTATCTTTCAAAAAAAAAAAAAGGTTTTCATAGTAAAGTGCATCTTAGAAAGGGACAGTCACTCTTTCAAGCAGGTTTGGGGGTAATGCATTACAAGTATTGTGCATTACTTACTTTTTTGATGTAACGAGTAATTTGATTAACTTTTTGTACATTACTTTTCAGTTTAATTAATTTGCTTAAACCTTTTTTTAAACTACTGAATTAAAATTCTCTTTTCCATAACATGGTCACTAAGGGCCAGATTTACTAACAGCTTGCACCAGCGCAAACACTCTTTTGGCGTTAAAAAACTACTGTCAGGATTTACTAAAGACAATACTAAAGATAGGATTTACTTTTCATGATAATAAAATGTGTTTATACTTCAATGCTAATCGGCATAGCCTTTATCACTGTATAGAATACTATGAAATAATATGTTGTGTGCTTTATTCTGTGTAAGAAGCCACATCAGCTCACAGAAGGATGTTTTCAAACACTCAACTGTTATGAAGTGAGTTTGGAGTAAAAACATGTTATTAAATGTTGTCTTTTGTTGGATAAAAGGTTCATAAATGCTTCTCATGTTTGGAAATGTTTGACATGTTGCTTTTTCAAATTCATCTTATAAGCAACTCAAACTCACAGTGCTTTCAGATTTACTACTGATCACAGAGTCGTGTTTCACTGACAAGCTGAGCTAAAAAAATAATCATAGCCTTTGCAATATCATAATCGCACTATTGCCCTATTGTGAACGTATCCCTATGCCTTTAGGTTCGGTATCTGTAGATTCGGTGTTAAAAATGCCAATGTGAACGCTAAGTTGACCAGGACTAAATGGTTTTTGTTTTTTTTTGTTTTTTTTGGTCCGGACCAAGTGAGCCAAGCAAACCAAACTACAAGTGTGAACACATCCTTAGACTACTGGATGGAAGAATCCTTCTCTCTAAGAGATTTTGTAGCTGTTCTGACTGTCTAACTTTGTATGTTAGTCCTGTTCTTGAGCAAAAATATTGCCCTAAAAATTTGCCAAATTAGTCCCAACGTCTTAAAAATTAACAAAGGAAAAACCTGCTCAGATGTTGTTTACAGCCCAGTGTGCATTCCATCTTGGACATTTTGTTATGGCTCTACGCCCAGGTTTTCCTTCTCCACCTCTTTGGAACAGCAGGAGGAATCCCTTTTAAATCCTCATTAAGCTGTTTCCCAATAACTATGGCACAACTGATTGAGAATTCATTTCCTTCATCTTCAATTTGCTTGATCGCGGTTGGCTGCTCACCTGACTCGATTTTCCACGCTGATCTCTGTGGTAAAGAGGGTGGTAGGACGTGCAGTGCAGAGTAATTACCATAGGTTAAGAGCAAGGAGACTCATTTATTTTAAAGGATGTTTTCACAAGGAACTTTGTGGACGTACCCAATATGTAGGCCTATGTATTCATATCTAACACCATTAATATCCACCATCTTCCATAATTATTATTATTATCTATTTTTACTGGTGACCCATGTTGATTAAAACCGGTCTGGCATCACAAATCCGTTTGTTTGGTCAGCAATCCCGGCATCTTCACAGCTAAAAGGTGCAGGTAATTTCACTGTCTGCAAAGCTCCCTCTAAAATTTAGCTATTACAGGCAGAATGACAGAAACACACTCTGGAAACCAAGGCAACATGCTTTCATAGGCCTGTCAAACCAATCAAATGCCTCGCACAGCGCTGTAGAAAATGGCAAGAGAAGTGGTGATGATTTGAGGGCTCCCGGTGTGATCATTCAGCGTAGACTTGGTTTCGACAGATTCACAGTTATGTCGTACTGTGTGCTTGCCAAACCAGTCTTATCTGGGCAAAAAGAAGTGAGAGGCGAGATTTATCAAAATCAATATGAGAACGGTCATCATCTTAGCCTGGCTGTGTCATTTGGTTTTAATTGTACATTCATTTCAGCGATCACTCTGCATGATCCTGTTAATAGAAAACATATTGTACAGTAAGCTATTATTAAGGCAGTTATATGAAAAACAATTATACTGCCTTATAAAAGAACTCAACATGTCGGCGCCGATAGCCTAGTGGGCAGCACCGACATATAGTGCCGTTGTGCTTTGGGCGACCTGAGTTTGAGTCCCGGCTCGCAGACCTTTCCCAATCCCGTCCCCACTCTCTCTCTCTCTCTCCCACTTTGCTTCCTGTCTGCTTACTGTCCTATCATAATAAAGGCAAAAGTACTCAACGTGAAAATGTATCTATTTGTTTTAAAGGCCCACTGAAGTGTCTTGGAACGCGCAGCATTATTCATTGTGTTGACGTAATTTCAACTGAAACAGGAAGACAGGACGGGATATATCGAACAGCCCTGCCCCTTTTTTAAAATAGCCAATAGCGTTTTACTTATATCACAGCTCAGCCAGAGCCGCTGAGCTCGGTAAAGCTTTGGCTTCCTTCTAATTTCTAACCGTTTCTCCTCTAAATCTCCTCCATATTGCTTTAAAATATAGCTTTGTTTGTAGAATTCAAATGTGTCCGAACGTTTTGTGGTCTGTGCCGACTCGCGCGTATGATCCGCTCTGTGCTCTTGTGTCTCTGGACCAGAGCAGACTGTGCTCGCGCTGCGGTGGTTCATGTGATGCGTGAAGCAGTGTTTTGAAATCGGCCCATATAGATGTTAAAAAGTCTTTATTTTATTTTTTTGGCGCACAAAAAGTATTTTTGTCGCTTTATAATATTAAGATAGAACCACTGAACTCACATGAACTGTTTCAAATATGTTTTTAGTACCTTGAGAGTTTGAATGGCTTTGCTGTCAATAGAGGCCTCACTGAGCCATCGGATTTCATCAACAATATCTTAATTTGTGTTCCTAAGTTGAACGATGGTCTTATGGGTGTAGAACAACATGAGGGTGAATAATAAATGACATTATTTTCATTTTTGGGTGAACTAACCCTTTAAAATATATTCAAATAGAAAACAATCATTTTAAATTGTAATATTATTTCACAATATTACTGATTTTACTGTATTTTTGATCAAATAAATGCAGCCTTGCTGATCATAAGAGCTTCTTTCAAAAACATTAAAAATTCTTACCGACCCCAAACTTTTTAACAATGTTAAAAATGTTAATGTTAGCTTTAACAGACTTTAAAAATATCATTTTATAATGAATTTTTTTCAACCCTGCTTAGCTTCAGTAGAAAACAAGGTGACATCTTCACCTTTGTGCCTTATAAATGTTTTTTTCCGGTTTATCCTCAACAGTCGTCCTGTCTTGGCACTTGACTGTGTCATATCATTTCATCCTTGTCAGGGTTGAAAAAGCACTATGCGAGAGCTTAGCACTGCATTATTACGAGGAACTGATGGCGCTCCGAGACGCATGTACGTCGACGCTACCTCAAGAGAAGCCCACTCTTGCGTTTGCTTGTTATATTTCCACCTAATGTTTGTTTGTTTCTTTAACACGTCTTCGGAGGCAGACCGGGGGTGCAAGCGATAAGGAAGAACTGCAAATCTCACCAGGCTCATGCAAGGTTTGCTTTAATTAGCGTGTGTCTCTGGCTGTATGCAGACACGGAGGGTCCCTGGTGTGTGCGACAACGGAGAAGGGAGGGATTGTTTTTTGTACAGCCATGGTTCACTGTTTCACAAGCAGCAGCGACGCATCTCCTTCATCCATGTGTCCGCCCTCTACTTTCGCTCAGTGCCGCTAATGAGAGCGGATTATGGGGATGTGAGATGAAAGGGCTGTCATTTCTCTGCTGATGAGAGAACTTGTGTGTGTGTGTTGAAGGTTTAATAGGTGATCCCAGTGCACCAAAACCGTTTTATGTTTACAGGAGCAAAGGGAAAGCTGATAGCTTCAACCTATTTGCAGGTGGCACCATTAAACATGCCCTCGCCCCCTGATTTGGACTCTCAAAAAGGCAACTTTGTATGGATGTGATGTGAAGGTTTTTTATGGGATCTTCAGTACGGTAAATCATCCCTGTGGCTTTTTTGCGGTTGGGAAATCTGTTTCTTTGAAGTGAAGAAGCAAGGCAACGCTGTCGGCAGATGCACGTCTGTCTGAGCGCCAGCCTCCAGCTCTATGGGATTTTATTTTGTGTTTTAAATAGCATTCAGAATAAATTTTCACAGTTTTGCTTAAGCAGCCCAGAAAAGATGAAACCTGTTTCCGTGTGAATATGGAAAAAGTGAAAAGTGAAAGAGATTTTTAGAACCTCATTAAAGACTTACAAACTACTTTTGGAGGGAATTAGAAAGGAAAAATCATTTTAGTGCATGTTTTTTTATAATGTTTTCCAATAAAAAGATCTAAACATCTTTAAAACAAGATAAAATGAGAAGTAAAATTGGGTTATATATTACAAATTGTTTTCAGGGAATATACTTGAATGAATTATTTTGGCAAGTTGTTTTTCTCTTGTTATAAGCATAAACCTAACCAAATTGAGTGAGGTTTAAGAAAAAACATTTGCCTATGGCATGAGAATAATAAACTTCATTCAAGATGCATCCTATGAAAACAAGACTTGTGCAGTTTTGCTTCCCAACTAATGTTGCGTTGCTTAAAGGTTGTTTAGTTATTGGTACTAAAAAACAAAACAAAACTAATTCAGAAAATGTTTTTGTGTGTGGGATTATTTGCTTTTATGGCTCACTGAAAAGGAATTTTTTTAAAATTCTGTGTTTTGCAGATGTATTTCTTCTGAGCTGTTGGCTCTTTATGTGGGCTTTTAACCTTGAGCTGTCCTCAGGGGCTTTACTTCTTGTGCTATTTGCACAAATCTTATTCGGGCCAGACTTTGAGATGGCATCTCAGTCCGGGCTTGAGGGTCACACCCTGTGATTCCTTCCCTGTGAAGTTTATTGCCATGCTTAGATTTCCAGATATCTCCACCTTCTGCTGTCGGAACAGGAAGCTGCAAGCTCTAGTTCCCCTGATGATGTGAGTTACACTCAGATGCTTGATAAAGACACCAGAGCCGGATGGATTTTGCTAAGATCTGTCAACATGATTGACGGTACAGTGCGGGAACTGCAAAAAATTATATTCTTAAAATGTGCTGGTCTGGTGCTACGAGACCAAATGCACTCTTAAGATATATTTTCTGAAAACAAGCTTAGCAGGTGATTTCTTTCTGGTTTTAATTTTTTTTATATTTATTTACCAGAAAAAAAAAATACTAAGAATATATATATATTAGGGATGTGCACAAGTACTCGAGTGGATGTGACAGCGATGATCGATCATGAAAATGATGATTGCTGTAACTTTAAAAAGTATATTTCTTTTTTTCCGGTTATTGCAGCATTTTGGGCAGTACCTGAGAATGAGGTCTGATACAGTCCATACTGGTGAAATAAAGTGAAACTATGGATTTGAAAGCATGCAGTGATGGCTGGGATCACTTTGATCATGAGGGGCAAAAGTAATCTGATTGGATTTTGGATATCGGATTGGATCAAATCTTAAAAACGTGTTCAAAAGGAAAAAAAAATGTTTCTGAAATCAGAGTAGATCACAAAATCCAATTTTGGTTTTAATCTGGATCAAATCATCAGTTTGTGTTGTTCAAAACTTTTTAGTAAGATTGGGATAGCTTTGATCCAAAAAATCAGGATTATACTGATCCCATTAGAAGGGTAGATTTCAGAAACAAAAATTTGATAAAACTTTAAAACGGGTTAAAAAATACAACATTTTTATGAAAAAGTGTGTATCTGGATCAGGTAATCCAATCCAATTTTGCTTTGAAAAACCAGCACAAAAATAAGATGGATTACCTGATCCTGGACAGCATAACATGGGATTTCCAAATTCAGATCATTCTGATCCAGATTAAACATTTTGGACAACTGGCCTGAGACTACAGTTAAGTGCAAGATCTTCCATATACACCAATCAGGCATAACATTATGAGCACTGACAGGTGAAATGAATAACACTGATTATCTCTTCATCACGGCACCTGATAGTGGGTGGAATATATTAGGCAGCAAGTGAACATTTTGTCCTCAAAGTTGATGTGTTAGAAGCAGGAAAAATGGGCAAGCGTAAGGATTTGTGCGAGTTTGACAGGGCCAAATTGTGATGGCTAGACAACTGAGTCAGAGCATCTCCAAAACTGCAGCTCTTGTGGGGTGTTCCCAGTCTGTAGTGGTCAGTATCTATCAAAAGTGGTCCAAGGAAGGAACAGTGGTGAACCGGCGACAGGGTCATGGGCGGCCAAGGCTCATTGATGCACGTGGGAAGCGAAGGCTGGCCCGTGTGGTCCGATTCAACAGACGAGCTACTGTAGCTTAAATTGCTCAAGAAGTTAATGCTGGTTCTGATAGAAAGGTGTCAGAATACACAGTGCATCGCAGTTCGTTGCGTATGGGGCTGCATAGCTGCAGACCAGTCAGGGTGCCCATGCTGACCCCTGTCCACCGCTGAAAGCGCCAACAGTGGGCACGTGAGCATCAGAACTGGACCACGGAGCAATGGAAGAAAGTGGCCTGGTCTGATGAATCACGTTTACTTTTACATCACGTGGATGGCCGGGTGTGTGTGCGTCGCTTACCTGGGGAACACATGGCACCAGGATGCACTATGGGAAGAAGGCAAGCCGGCGGAGGCAGTGTGATGCTTTGGGCAATGTTCTACTGGGAAACCTTGGGTCCTGCCATCCATGTGGATGTTACTTTGACACGTACCACCTACCTAAGCATTGTTGCAGACCATGTACACTCTTTCATGGAAACGGTATTCCCTGGTGGGAAAGCAAAAATGGTTCAGGAATGGTTTGAGGAGCACAACGAGTTTAAGGTGTTGACTTGGCCTCCAAATTCCCCAGATCTCAATCCAATCGAGCATCTGTGGGATGTGCTGAACAAACAAATCCGATTCATGGAGCCCCCACCTCGTAACTTACAGGACTTAAAGGATCTGCTGCTAACATCTAGGTGCCAGAAACCACAGCACACCTTCAGGGGTCTAGTGGAGTCCATGCTTTGACGGATCAGGGCTGTTTTGGCAGAAAAATATTAGGAAGGTGGTCATAATGTTATGCCTGATCGGTGTATATAACATTATAATGAAAACACTATTGTAATAGAATGTTGTAATTTTTTTGTGCATTAGTTGCCCATGTTTTAGAGCGTTGTTACGGGAAGAGTGCACCCACAACGGGAGTTACACATTCAGACAAGCACGTAACTCAAGTTCACTTGCATTTGCATCCTTTTGTGCAGATCCTTTTGTAATGTTACTGTATGTTGTGTATCTAGGATATCTGATTAATCTCATGTAGGATTTGTTATATAAAACGGGCTTCAGTTTACTGGTGTTCATTCACTCTTCAGCTTCACATCATGCAGCTATTACTTTTAGATGTTTCTTTTTCAAAAACATTGATGCATTATTGATAATCTTATGGTCATATTTCATATTTTGATAGACCTATTTTCATGTCATTTTTATTTGTTAACATTAATTTTCATAACAGTGTTTAATTAAAATATTTTCATTATCCCCATGACGAATACGCCCCGCCCTCAGCAAACTTTTTGAATACTTGTTTTTGTATGTTTAGTAATATAACCCACTATATAACTATATCTGTGTACGTGAGAATGAAGTAAAATGAATGCTCAAATCCCTAGTACTTAAATTTAGCATTCTTCCTATTTGCTGAGTAGACCCAGATAGACCCCGACCCTCAAATCCATTTTAATTAAAACTCAATGTTTACAGCTTCCGTTAGCCATATTAAGCTGTTTATAAACCAAGCTCTTCTGAATTATGCAAATGAGCCTTTCTGTGGAATCATCTCCAATTAGAGGAAGCTACTTTACATGCTTTTAAAGAAATATTTGTACAACATTTGACACTCAGCAATTATGGGCCAATCTTACATCCTTTTTAAGAAAAATTACTGAGAAAATAGAAGGGTGTTTTTTTTTTTTACAACTGAACACTTTTGTCCCTGTGGAACTTTAGAAAGTATTGTCTCTTAAAACCCTCTGTTCACACTCATGGATTCATTTAATTTGAGATGAGACGAAAATGTCATTTGTTGGTCTTCAGAAAACTTTCTAACAGAACTCTTCTACAAGGCATGTATATCCACTACTAACAATGTTCACGCATGTACTGTAAAATTTTTAAATGATACACTATAGAAATATTCTCAAATTATATTTATCTTAATTTTTCTTTTTATCACATCATGTCTCTTTTCATTTCAGGCTGTTGTCTTCTTGGTAATCAAGTATAGTAACTTTTAATAAAACGTTTTATTGACAATTGTTAGTTGTTGTGGAAATGATTCCACAAATGTTGTGTATATTGTGTACAGATTTATATTTGTACTTTTTATAATTTTTTTTTACAAATGTAATAATTACATTTTGTGATGGCTTTTCATATTTTAAGTGATATATAATAAAAGCATGGTAAAAAAACGTGCCATATGTTTTCATATTAGAAAAAAAAATTGAAATCTGTAACATAAACATCAGTGTAGTTGAAGAAACAGCCATAAGTTTAATTTGGACTTTTACTCTCTATTAAAAATAAATAGAAATGTAGTCTCTGCTGAAGATCTGAGATCATCAACATCACAGCGCTGAAACAGCCCTAATTAAAGCTGTTAATGATCTGAGATCTACAGAAGTGGACTGGCCTCTCAGGCACACAGGATTTAATTGGTTTAGATCCTATCAGTCCAGCAGAAAGTTCTTTGTTACCACATAAGAGCACTGACTAATTAAAACGATATACCATGTAATGTCCCTCAAGCAATGTTCAGCATTTTTACAACATTTAACAAAAAAAGAGACACAAAAGCCATCAAGATAAACCTTTAAAGTTTGAATGTTATACTCTGTTATGTAATGTCAGACTCTCTTGCATTGCCTATAGCCTGTTTGAATATTGAGGCCCACATTAGAAAAATCAAAAAGATTTTTAAAGGTATACTATGTAACTTTTTTTGTTCAAAATTAACAAAATTTAAAAGAGTCAGTGCAGGCTTCCGTGTACTATGTCAGAACGCTGACTCCTTATTGGCTGGCTTCTGTGTCAGCATCACACGCATGCGTCGTGCTGCTCACGTGAACAGCATCGACCAATACCGAACCGGCGTTTGGACATAAACACGGAAGCGCGGAACTGTCTGTACAACATCAACATAGGTGAATGACAGAGGAGAGACGAAATTGTTGAATAAAGTCGATAATTTTGTTTCATTTTTGCGCACAAAAAGTATTCTCGTCACTTCATAACATTAAGTTTGAACCACTGCAGTCACATTGACTATTTTAACGATGTATTTACTACTTTTCTGGACCTTGAATGTGGTAATTATATTGCTTTCTATCCGCATGTTAAGTCGTGACATAAGGAACGCTGTTTCTGGGTCCAAGCCCCGGCTCGTTTCACTTGAGAATGCAATCTCGATGGCTGTTTATGAGCGCTATTTATTCATATTAAACATTTAACATTTTAAAAAGTTAACATTTAAAATACTTACAGTCTACACAACCGTCTCCGTGCTCACAGACATTAATATTTTAACGATTTATAAGATAAATCACTGTGTGGCCATCTGGGATTTTGGTATGGAGATAAAGGTTATGATTATAATTTTTTGATAGTATTACACCACATCATGTGTGTATATTAGCACCGTTTGTTGTTTTCTTGTGGTATGAGATAGAGCGTTTGGACCCGGAAGCGCTGCCGCGTGACGTCAGACTTAACAACCGAATGGGGGATAAAAAACCTCTTGGATTTCATCAAAAATATCTTAATTTGTGTTCCGAAGATTAACGAAGTTCTTGCGGGTTTGGAACAACATGAGGGTGAGTAATTAATGACAGAAATTTCATTTTTGGGTGAACTAACCCTTTAAGTCTAATAGTGAATGTTTTATGAGCAGTAGGAAAACAATAATCATCCGCACAGTCACGCAGAGCCAAAGCACAACCAAAACAATGTTCTTCCACAAAATGCATGCAGCTTTGTTTTTTAACCGCTAGAGGGCCAAATGTTACTGTTAATGTATAGAAATGATGTGTGAGATAGGAAAACTGACCATTTGTAAATGCAGACAGTCGGATCAATAGGTTCCTTAGTCTTAGCAAAATGTTTATAATGTGGAGTAAATTATACTAATATTTTTATGTACCTTTTCTTATACCTCGTCCATGGCATTTCAAATGCCATTTTGCAGAGCATATTTCTCAACTAAATTAGATTCATATCCAGAACCCGAAAACCCATTTTAATGTTTTATTTTAGAAAAGTACATTTCTACATTTAATATCAGAGAAATCTTGAACATGACAGAGCTGAAAATGACAAAAGAAATTGAAGTAATTAGAAAAAAAGACAAAATCTAACACAGAACTGAACTGTGATTCATGCCATAATTCAAAGACTTAATTCAAATTCTTCTTGTGAAACTCGGTAAATGAGATGATCCAGTATGTCTTGTATTTACAACCTTTGAAAGGTTAAGAACAAGGAACATCCCTTGAATTTTTTTAGTGACTCTTTCATGCTATTGAATTACAGTGATGTTGTATTTCCCCCCTGCTGGAAATGTAATCCTCTCGCTGCGGGTTAGTGACTGCTCACTAAGGTTTTGAGGTCCTGTTACATCCATGTGTTGGAAACATGAGTGATAATCTTTATGCGACTCTCGTACTGGCTTTCCCGCTAAAAGCCGAAGGGGTTATATTCTACACTTTTTTATCAATTATTTTTTTCCCTGATGTTCTCTTGTAATGGGTCTCATTCGCTAAAATTGCATGTGGGATTTAAATTCATTCTTATAGAGTGCTGCAGGGATGACGCCCAAACCCGGAAGACTAATTCGCCCCTGGTTCCCTCGAGATTTTCATGTGGGGTTTTATAATGGAGTTTTTCCAATTTATGAGTAAAATAAAGCCTGTGGTAAACATAACTTGACGATACTTTGTCGTTTTGTGAAACAGCAGGTATTATTCCACAATAATGGTTTCAAAGAGTAGTATGTTACATTTTTGTCACGTCATTGTGCTGTTCACATGACCTCATAATATGCATATTTAATTCTTAGTAATCCAATACGTTTGACTTCAACATCAAGAAAGACGTGAACAATCAAGGTTGATGTAGCTTCCTGTTCATTCACCATGCTAGAAATGAAAGATCAGGTTAAGTGCATTGCATTGTGGGATACAGTATTTCACAGTGTGCTTTGTAGTATACTGCACATATTGGCAAAGTTAATAAGTCATCCAGGTTTTCATACTGTGCATACATACACTGTAAAAAATAATTTTCATGATTTGTTATCACAACATTTTTTCTTTTGTCAAATCAACTTAAATAATTAATGTGGTTCAGATAACATAATATGTGACCCGTGCTGGCAAAATGAGTCGGAATGTGCACAGGCTCATTTCGAGCTACAGGCAAAACAAGTGAAAAATGTCAATTTTGGTCGAATTTGAGGTTTTCACAAAAATTTGTTCATCTAGTCCTCGTCTAGCAAACCCAATGCTCCAAATAACAATTAAACATCCAAAAATAACTTTATTTGTACGTTTTCTTAATATATAGGCTGTCTGTTTCATTAATGTTAATCAGTGGAATCGTGGAAAAAAAAGTTGAATATATATATATATATATATATATTTTTTTTTTTTTTTTTTCCTATAGGTATGGGTTTTGACTTGGTTTGTGCCAAATTTGGTGGTATTACCAGGGATTTTAAAGTTTGGTTGCTAGGTGATTTTGTTTTGGAACCTTCAGAAAACTTTAACTCGTTTTTTCTCAAAATTGACTTTGCAGATATCGACGTAAAAGTTTGAAGCCATATGTAGCAAATATGTAGAAAATTTGCTCATTCCGACTCATTTTGCCAACACGGGTCACATATTTGGGGCCCTATTTTAAAGATCTAAGCACATGGTCTAAAGTGCACGGCGCTAGTGCACTTAGGGCATGTCCGAATCCACTTTTGCTAGTTTAACGACTGGAAAAATGGTCGGCGCACCCATGGCAGATTCGCTATTTACATGGTGGGATTTGCAAGTGGAAAAACTGAACGCTTCTCTAGCGAGGAAACGGATCTGCTCGTGCGCGAGGTTAAAGCACGCGAGCAGACCATGTACGGGACAAGCCGGATTTCACCAAAGCATTTTTATCTTTTTGCACACAATAATAATCTTTTACATTGTAATCCTATTATTTTTAATATTTGGCATGTTTGTGTGCTGCTGCGCATCCGTGTGTGTGTCATAAGCAGAGTGTACGCGCATATATATTACTAACACGCTCTTTAAAAGGATTAGTTCACTTTCATATAAAATTTTCCTGATAATTTACTCACCCCAATGTCATCCAAGATGTTCATGTCTTTCTTTCTTCAGTTGAAAAGAAATTAAGGTTTTTGATGAAAACATTCCAGGATTATTCTCCTTATAATGGACTTCAGTGGCCTCCAAACGGTTGAAGGTCAAAATTACAGTTTCAGTGCAGCTTTAAAGGGCTTTAAACGATACCAGACGAGGAATAAGGGTCTTATCTAGCGAAACGATCGGTCATTTTCGAAAAAAATGTAAATTTTTTATTCAACTTACGGAAAAAATGTAACTGGCACTGCGTTCGTTCCGTAAGTTGAATAGGGAAGGCGTAGGACATACAGTGTAAGCTTTTTGAAGAATACGAAAGTACGGTTTTGGCGGAAGCACTTGGAAGGCGATCATTTGTTCATATAAAGCATATACAGTTACATTTTTTTCGAAAATGACTGATCGTTTCGCTAGATAAGACCCTTATTCCTCGTCTGGTATCGTTTAAAGCCCTTTGAAGCTGCACTAAAACTATAATTTTGACCTTCAACCGTTTGGAGGCCATTGAAGTCCATTATAAGGAGAATAATCCTGGAATGTTTTCATCAAAAACCTTAATTTCTTTTCGACTGAAGAAAGAAAGACATGGACATCTTGGATGACAAGGGGGTGAGTAAATTATCAGGAAATTTTTATATGAAAGTGAACTAATCCTTTAAATAACAAAGCAAATATTGCGCCATTGACTTTAGACCAGGTTTCAGTTGGTCAATGGTGCAGTCTATTTCAGTTGCCTCAAAATAGCAACACGCCAACAATGTGCCTGAACACACCTTGTTTTCACACCAGCACGCCCATGGGTGCACAAATGGGCGCAAATGCATTTGCTATTTAAACAATGTGGCGCAGAACGTGAAAATGATAACTGCATCAGGCTGAAGCTTGCAAAAAACACTTGCGTCGCGCCTGGCGCCGCATTGCTCCAGGTGTATGATAGGGCCCTTTGAGTTTCTGTTGATTAAACCAACCGCCTTCATTGTATTAACTAAAATTTTTGATTTCAGTGAACTCAAAATTTTAAGGCAATCAGGTAATTTTACTTTTTTAAGTTAAACCAACAATTCTTTTTTACAGTTTAGTAGATACTGCAGCAATAGTAAGCATACTATTCCAGATACATGACTATTCTTGAATGACCTGTTAATGCAGATTTATTTCAATTTGAAATGTTCTTTGTGAGCTTTCCGCTGTGTACATCAGAATATGTCTACATGTACATATTGAACTCTTTCACTACAAAAGAGCAAAGAAAATTGAGTTTTCCATGATATGTCCACAGCAGATTGGTTTAGAAGCTAGTCTGAGCGAATTATCTTTATCGTGATTGCATTGTGCTTTCTAATGGTTTGTATAACAGCATTAGTGTGTTGATATTTTCGTAGGTGTCTTATAACTCTGTCAGATTGTTTTCTAATGTAACCTCAATGAATTTATGCACAGTTTTTATCCCAAATGATATTCTGTTACACCGTCAGGTAACTCAGCTCATGGAATAAATTTACACGTAACCGTCTGTATTTGTCACTGCATCTCTTGTGTCGTAATAGTCAGTCGTGTTTGGCGTTTCTCTTGACTTCCTGCCTAAGTGTTAGAGCACAGAGTGCAGGTGACTTTGTAATTCGAGTCCTGGCGTGAGGTGACTCACGGTATCATCAGCTGCACTCCAGGAGTCTGGCAAAACCTCGCTGTCTCCTGCAGAAACTCCTGCCAAGTACCTGTCGTGAATTCGATTTTCTCAGCCCTGCTGAGAAGCTGAAAATATGTGAATGTGTACAGATGTTTCTATCAGCAGGGCTCTGTCAAACTGAGAGGCTTTTGAACACAAACCTGCATTTAATTGCCATTTAGCACACGCTTTTCTTCTAAAGCAACTTGCTGTACACTAATTGAAAGGTCAGTTTATTTAGCCTAAATCTTTTCAGTCAGCATGAAAACAAAATTTCCTTTCTTAATACATCTTTCTGGTCTTTTTGTGAATGATTCATTGGTGCATGATATTCCAAAGTAAACAATGTTCGTCTTTGCAATAGTTTATCAAAATTTATTAATGACACCATGAATCCCTGTTATTTTTCAGAGATTGTATTCACAATCCAATCAATTCCTGATGGATAGTATCAAGCACTACCAAAAAACACTATTTCTCTTTAACTCTTTTCCACGCCATTGACGAAATTTTACAGCATGGTAGGGGGCGCTATTACACATCTTCTGAAAGAGTACAGAATCTCCAGATCAAAACACAGGTGAAGAAGAAGCAGAAATAAGCGATAGAAGCATTGCTTAAACACATGCAAAATAATGTGATCATCAAACATTAAACATCATAGAAATCAAAACTGCCAAACGTTACCGAATGAAATGTCGACCCAGGAAGAGGTATAGGACTGTGAAGCTTGGGTGGTGTTGATGGACTCAATCTACTCCACCTATGTTTTGATCATCATTCTGAATCCGATCTGGGCGTATAGTCTTTGAGAAAAACGTGATTTTCTCAGCTTTTTTTAAAAAAATGTTGCTTTTTTTAATGAAACTTACCCACATTCAAGTGCTGATAAAAAAAGAATGCATCAAGCTAGAATAAAATATATGATATATATTTTCAGATATTCATACAATAAAATATTCAGCTATCAAAGTTTTGTGAAAATGATAAAAAAATGCTGATGCTGGCTTGCAACTTTTTAAAAAAACTTTGGCGGGGAAAGAGTTAATGATGAAGTTTGTCATTTATACAAGGTTAAAATAATCCAGTTCAGTGTTATTTAGTTTATGTACTATTATAGTATTTATTAATTAATTTATTATTTATTTATTATTGAATTAGCTTTTATTTTTATATTTTCTGTTAACTTGTTTTAGTAATTTTATGTGCTTTTTTTCATTTTTATTTCTATTTAGCTTTACTTAATTTTTATTTTAGATTTAGTACTTCGATTTAGACATTTATTTCAGTTAAGTTTTTCATCTAATATTTATATTTTATTTTATTTCAGCTTTATTTAAATTGCTGAAAATTATTTGTAATAGTTTTAGTTTTAGGTAACAGTAACAACACTGATCTACACAGTAAAAAATATTTTTCGAAGATATAAATAAATCAAAGATTATTGTATGTTTTTCAAAATAATTGTAAATTAAATTAATCTCTCTAATACAAAATGTCACGTTTAATTCAATGTGTTACTTGTTATCGTAAATACGAGTTTCCTAGTCGGAAATTGGAGAACACCCTCTCAAGTCGTGTTTACTATAGGAAACTCTGAGATAGTTTCCGAGTTGGGTGTGCCATAAACTTTAAACATGGTGGAGGGGGAGAATGATTACTGCTGTGACAGTTTTTTTCCACAACGCCTTGTCTTGTTGTTAAAATAGTTCATATTTACATATATGAATAACCATTTGAAGCATATTCTATGTTTTCTACACAGTGAAAATAGCATGTATTTGACAGAAATTCCAAAATTGTCAGCTGACTATCTAGATACCGTGGTGAATGTTTATGGTTGTCAACGAACGGGATGCTACATTTTATTCAAACCACATTTTGGCTTTAATAAGATTTCCTCAAGAAATAGGCAAGAAAAAACCTGGTGTCCTCCATGTTTCCTATTCTTTCCGACAACAAAGCACTGGAACACGACAAGCTCTTAATCACGACTTCAGAAGTGGGAAGTTTCCAATAGCATGTGAAGGCAACTCTAGTCATCCAGCAACTGACAAGCCACTAGCTCTATATCTATATTTTTCTTTAGATATTTACCTAATATTTTTCTCTACAAGTCCAATAGTCATAAGCAAATGATTAGTCATTAATGTAACATTTGCTGCTATATGTAATGAATTCTATACCAAAAATACTTCATCTTATGCTTAAATCCTCACACACATACAGATGCATGACTTACTCTTTCTGGTGGAACTTCCAAACACAAATCCGCCTTGACACTCGCATTGTAAACACAAAGTACGGCAGCATGTCGCCGGAAGTCAAACAACCGCTGACAGGTCTGCTGGTGCTGCATTGTTCAGTGTCAAGTGTCCTAAATACAGCAAAGACCCTTAGGTTCCTCTGTGTGTGTGTGTGTGTGTGTGCTAGGATCACAGGTAGCTATTGTAACAACAGAACAATGGAGATGATGTAAACAGGCAGTGTCTGATGAACAAAACAGACTGAGATCTTCTCAAACCATTAATCATCATCAGAGATGTTGTCTTCTGCAGGAAGTGAGAGGATTTGTTGGGGAGAAAGGGATATATTACATTGACTCGGACAGGCCTTGCCTTTCTTGAGGACAATGGTCAAAGATTAGAGACTTCCTGTCTCTTTCTCTTACAGCTCTTTATTTTAGACCTTTCCGCTACAATCTGTATTCTTAATATCCAGAGAAAACTTTCCCTCACGTTCTTTTTAAATTGAAAAAGCCTACATCCTGCATTTTTTTTCTTTCTTTTTTTGTTGTTAAAATACTAAAATAGTTTCTATTTTGGTGGAAAAATCGCAAGGAGCTCTTTAAGCTTAGCATTTTTGCATTTTTTTTCACACTTCTCATGTCAGAAAATACATACATCTGCGTAAATATGTAAACACATTACTCACTTTCCTGAGTAATGTAATCCATATTTTTTTCATTGTTTTGTTTGATTTAAAGGGTTAGTTCACCCAAAAATTAAAATTCTGTCATTAATTACTCACCTTCATGTCGTTCCAAACCCGTAAGACCTGTAAATTCATCTTCGGAACACAAATTAAGATATTTTTCATAAAAATGATGGGCGATTTCAAAACACCGCTTCATGAAGCTTCGAAGCTTTACGAATCTTTTGTTTTGAATCAGTAGTTCGGAGCGTCTATCAAACTGCCAAAGTCATGTGATTTCAGTAAACGAGGCTTCGTTACGTCATAAGTGTTTCGAAATTTCAATGGTTCACCACTGGGGGGCGTGACTTTGGCAGTTTGATACGTGCTCCGAACCACTGATTCAAAACAAAATATTCGTAAAGCTTCGAAGCTTCATGAAGCAGTGTTTTGAAATTGCCCATCACTAGATATTGTTGAATAAAGTCGTTATTTTGGTTTTTTGGCGCACAAAAGCATTCTCGTCGCTTCATAACATTAAGGTTGAACCATTGTAGTCACATGAACTGTTTTAAATACGTCTTTAGTAGCTTTCTGGGCATTGAAAGTGTTAATTGTCTTGCTGGCCTCACTGAGCTATTGGATTTCATCAAAAATATCTTAATTTGTGTTCTGAAGATGAGCGAAGGTCTTACGGGTGTGGAATGACATGAGGGTGAGTAATAAATGACAGAATTTTCATTTTTGGGTGAACTAACCCTTTAAGCATCCGACCAGCTCATCACAGAAACAAGGACTCAACCAATGGTGTGAGTTTAGGGCGGGACTATCTGTTCAACCACTGGCAGGCGTGTTTGAGAAGCCTGTTTGAAATTATTTTTATTAAATTTTTTAAATTGTTTGGTGGTGCTAGTGTCAGAGATATTACACACTTCACCTTTAAATTAGTTCGTTTTCCTCAAGATTTGATGTCAGGAATTTGTCTGGTCGACATCATTTTTAATGAAATCAGCGCTTATGCAAATTACTCTGAAATTACTCTGCTGTCACTAATAAATTACTGTACAACAGCGTTTCTGGATGATTTTCATTAGATATGCTGCAAATTTACTCTTGACAAAGACATGTCTATAAAGTCACTCTATATGCATATTCACAAAATATGCATCACTCAATTCTAAATTAAAAGTTTGGCCTGGCCGGGAGCCTTTAGAAATGAAATGTCACTACGTTCTGATTAGTATGGTTTTGTGTGAGTGGGAGAATATTTTTGCTCATATCCTTGAATTCCAAACCATATAGTTAGGACCTTGTATGTAACATCTAATTTGAGATGAAAGCACTCAGGTATAATTTTCCTCTTCTGCTCTGCCATCCTGATCACATGTGCCAGAAGCTATAAATACTCAACCTCACAGGATTCTGTGTCTGCAGTTGTCAACATGATTTTATAAGAGTACTTTCTGTCAATTCTGTCATCATTTACTCACCCTCATGTCGTTCAAAAACCTTATGACAAGATGTTTTGAAGAATGTTCATGCTGCTTTTTCATGCATGTTTTAAACAGCCTATTGTACAGATAACTTAATCGCCGCTCTAAACTAATGCGCTGCTACATTGTAACACACACACACACACATACAGACAGCAGCGCGCACATCACGTGCAGATCGCATGCACACAGAAACATTCAGCAGCTAGCGTTCTGTGTTTTATCAATAAAATAGCTTTGAAACTGAAACGTTCTAGCATATATTTCTTAGTAACTAAAACCCCTCTCTCACTGATGCATTCATATAAATGTAATCTTACTGTTCTGCTTTATCTGTATCTGATTTAGAATTAGCAGAAATCTGTGAGAAATATAACGACCCAAAGACAAAAGAACTGATAAAAATAAGCTGTTATGTGGGAGCAATATCCTAGTGGGCAGCGCTGTGTCATATGCCATAGCTGTGCACAAGGCGACCCGCGTTCAAGTCTCAGCTCAAGGTTCAGACTTATTTGTTCATTAAAGGATTAGTTCATTTCCGAATTAGAATTTACTCACCCCCATGTCATCCAAGATGTTTATGTCTTTCTTTCTTCAGTCGTAAAGAAATTAAGGTTTTTGAGGAAAACAGTCCTGGATTTTTCTCCATATAGTGGACTTCACTGGTGTTCAACGGGTTAAAGGTCCAAACTGCAGTTTCAGTGCAGCTTCAAAGGGCTCTACATGATCCCAGACGAGGAATAAGGGTCTTATCTATTGAAATGATTGGTCATTTTCTAAAAAAATAAAAATTATATGTAACGGAGGCCAGCTAGTAGCCACGGATGCTAGGGGTTGCAGCCTTTAGCCTCCTTGTTAGAGTGTCCGACTCCCACGCCAGAGACCCAGGTTCGAGGCCCGCACAGAGCGGGGCGAGTAGGACCTGGGTAGAGGGGTTACATATATACTTTTTAACCACAAATGCTCATCTTGCACTGCTCTGCAATGTGCTACGCATTAGGTAATCATGTTGGAAAGGTCACACGTGACGTAGGCGGAAGTAGGGCGAAAAACTCCATCTAATTTTCTCCTCCAACTTCAACATCGTCCGACATCGTTGTTTTACCTTCTTTTTTTTTTGTAAAGGGTGTTTGACTTTCCAACATGATTACGTAATACGTGGCGCATCACAGAGCAGTGCAAGATGAGTATTTGTAGTTAAAAAGTATATACATTTTTATTTTTTTAGAAAATGACCAATCGCTTTGCTAGATAAGACCCTTATTCCTCGTCTGGGATCGTGTAGAGCCCTTTGAAGCTGCCTTGAAACTGTAGTTTGGACCTTCAACCCATTGGTAACCGTTGAAGTCCACTATTTGGAGAAAAATCCAGGAATGTTTTCCTCAAAAACCTTAATTTCTTTTTGACTGAAGAGAGAAAGACTTAAACATCTAGGATGACATGGGGGTGAGTAAATTATCAGGAAATTTGAATTCTGAAGTGAACTAATTTGTCATCAGAGACTAGTTGACTCGACTTTAATCACATAAATGTTGACTTAAAAAAAATCTGAAGTCGTTCAACCCCTAATTTGTACTAGCTGAGAACTCACAAAGAGCTTATAAAATGTGTAAAGGAGTCAAAACAGTGGCAGTGATTCCTCCATCACACACACACACTAAGATCTGCTGTGAGGAGACGGCAGTTCAGACACCTGTACCGAACTGTAATGAGCAACATTATGATGAGAAAAAATGGTTTAGCATTGTGTCCTTTTTAGGGCAGCATCTTGTGACATCACGTCCTGTTTTTGGTTCGTTTAGATGTCTTAAGTCCCTGTTGCGTTCATATTTCAGTCGAACCGCAGCAGAGTTTGTTTGGAAGTGGACAGAGACCCACCTTTTTAGGGGACTCGGTCCACTTGTTTGGTGCGCACCAGGGGTTGGACGGCAGCGTTCACTCTTTTTCAAATGAACCGCACTAACAGAGTAATTGAACCACACCTGCGAAGTGTGAACACACCCCAAGTCATATCTAATTCTCAAGTTAGTGTCAGTGATGTCCAACCTTCATATTAACCTTTTAATTTTTGGGTTATCTATTAATTTTTGGGTTATCTATTATTTTGGGGTTATCTATTATCTATTAAAGGTTCATATTAACCTTTTAATTTTTGGGCAATATTTAATTTACATAGCAATTTGATATAAAATGCAGTGGAATAAGGAAGACACTTGCACACTTCCTCTGAAGCCTTGTTTAACCCAGAAAACGTTTTTTTTAATTAATCAGCGCTTGCATAATTAATGTGTCTTTAATGCCTACTAGGGTAAATGTTTTTTCCAGTGTCATGGCTGTTAATTTTTAGGACATCTTCCTCTTTTAATCAGTTATGAGGTGGTTTTCCTAGCTTTATGTTGATGTGATTAATGAGTGTTGAAAATGCAGGGCACGTGGTGTCATAACAGCAGTTAGCAAAATCCCCATATGCCTTATGGAACTGAGGGACAGTGCCAAACTGTATACCTGGATGTTTTATAAAGAGAAGCTGATGAAGGCAAGAGAAGGGCAAGAGCGAGATATAGCAGAGAATATCAAACAGAGACTCCTTTTTAAGCTAGATATTATTTAAATTGAAATAGAACGGGGGGAAAAAAGGAAAAATAAGATCTTATAAGATGTGATATAAGGAAGTAATTCAAAGAGATGAAATGGATTAGTCACTGCTTTATAAAAGAAAGTGTGTCTTTTCTTGTTCTACTTTTTGATGAAATGCTCTTGCAAGTGTTTTCATATTCTTAAATTAAAATTCAGCTCTTTGTCTTTGTTTCTGCATCACTAACAGGAGAGAGCATCTGCTTTTAGTTTAAGTTATTTTTATGCATATGGAGATACTGACAACCAGAAATTAAATTTTTTTTCTTTCACACGATTGTGTAAATATCAAGAAAAAGTCAATGAATTGTAACTGCTGCAAAGAGTTTGCTTTACTTTTAGTGGTATTTTATTTGGGGCTCTATAAAGCAACTATTAATTTTGTTTTGTTCATTGATAATCGTCATCCATTTTTAATCACTATTATCACAGTTATTTTTAGTGTTATTAATGTAAAAAAAACTATATGCTGTAATTATAAATGTTTTAATTAATAAATAAATAATTTTTTATAAATAATTTTAAAATAAATAAAATTTTAATTTTAAAATAAAATAAATAATTTTTTATTTTAATAAATAAAATACATTGATTTATTGATAATTGTTATTCATTTTTAATCACTGTTATCACAGTTATTTTCAGTATTATTCATGTAAAAAACTATATGCTTTAATTATAAATATTATAAATAAAAATATTTAATTTTAATTTTAATTAATTATTTTAATATTTTTATTTTAATACATACAATAAATTAATTGTTATACATTTTTAATCACTATAATTACAGTTATTTTCAGTGTTATTCATGTAAAAACTATATGCTTTAAATATAAATATTATAAATAATAAATAAATAAAATATTTAATTTTAATACATTATTTTAATATTTTATTTTAATAAATAAAATAAATTAATTTATTATCACAGTTAATACATTTTATTTTAATATTTTTATTTTAATAAAATATATGTATAAATCATTTTGCAGCACATTCAATGTCCAAACATTTTAGGGAGGGATTCTAACTTTAACTGGCGCCTCAAACCGTACTGCATTTCACATCCTGTTTTTAATAGTGGAGGTTCAAATTTGTTGAGAAATATTTTTTAAATCCATAAATACAGAACTTTTCTCACTATTTGTTTATAATATTCTTATGCATAAATGTCGTTCATGATTTTCCATCTGTTTTTTTAATGAAATGAAGTTCATGGATGTTTTTGCTACTGAGGTGGGTTCAGATGAAGGTGTTGTCTTCATCCATCATGCCTCTTGATTGGCCCTCACCTCCAGCCGTATCCCTGCTCACAGTCTGGGTTATTTATAGTCACAAATGAAGCACCGTCAAGACATTAAAAACAAAAACCTGCATTGAAAGACACTCTTGAGACTCTTCAGTCCTTGAGAATATGAACTTTAAATTCTTACAATTTTTTTCTTTCTTCCATCGACCTGCTCTGCTGTTACTATGAACTACAAATGAAGCATTGTAGTTTGGGGAAGCTACTATGATTTGTGCGATCGTTCTATGCAGTCGTTTTATAAATAGCATTGCCTGCTCACTATTTTTAAGTCCCAGTGGTGCTTTTCCCTCTAAACTGGTGCATGCTGTCACTTCACATTGCAGATAACTGCATTCATACTGCATCTCTCTTGTTCTCTATACAGTCTAAGACTTTGCTTCATGTTTCATCACAGGTTGAATTAAGGCTGGACAGGGGTGATGTCACTGCAAAGTAAGTGTAATCATTTAAGAATTGCTAAGTTTCATGTGTGCTGATGATCAAGTTTCTTGTGCTTCAAAGAAAGCAAGAAAATCTGATTTCAGATGGTCATTGTCACTGATTTGCTTATTAGTGGCTTTTAAAAGTATTAATGAGTATTAAAAAAATTAAAAAGTATTTACATAAATTATAAAAATATATTACGTAAATATAAGTATATAAATATAATTATGAATATATATATGAGCAATATCACACGAGTTGAATCACAGCGTGCTGATATACAGCCATATTGCACGGCTATGAGTGTGATATTGCGTTTATACAACAGTTCAACCGCACGAGTGTGTAAATAAATAAGAAATAACAACAGAGTGTCTTTAAAACCCTCTTTTATATACTTCCTTTCACCATGGATTCAAATTTCAAGTTGACAGTTTAACAGATGAGCCCAGTCCTCCGTTACTAATTCTAAAACATCACTTTAGAAAAATGCTAAAACAACGTCCTCTGTTTACAAAAGTCTCTTTCAATTTAAAAGTCTCTTGCGACTGACTCATTGAATGAGTCTCATTCACTCATAAAGTTTGCTGCCATCTAATGGCGTATTAATGTAACTTTCACTCAATCCATATTACACACTAATGGACCCTTTCTCAATACCAAATACAACATATTATTTATATAAAATAATATTTATTGAACAACAATATTTGAACAATTCAGATTAAACACAATTGTACAATTCAGTCAAACGTACAAAAGCAGTGCTCTACAGGATGTAAGTTAAATATAGCCTTAATATTAAATAATTAAATTTAAAGGAACACTCCACTTTTTTTGAAAATAGGCTCATTTTCCAACTCCCCTAGAGTTAAACAGTTGAGTTTTACCGTTTTCGAATCCATTCAGCCGATCTCCTGGTCTGGCGGTACCACTTTTAGCATAGCTTAGCATAGTTCATTGAATCTGATTAGACCGTTAGCATCTCGCTCAAAAATGACCAAAGAGTTTTGATATTTTTCCTATTTAAAACTTGACTCTTCTGTAGTTACATCGTGTACTAAGACCGACGGAAAATGAAAAATTGCGATTTTCTAGGCCAATATGGCTAGGAACTATACTCTCATTCCGGCGTAATAATCAAGGAACTTTGCTGCCGTACCATGGGTGCAGCATATTACGCAGCGCCTGTGACCCTGCTTGCACAGGGAGCGTGCCTTGCAACCATGGAAACATTTGTGAGAGACGCTGCGTAATATCATTGCGCCTGCTGCACCCATGGTACGGCAGCAAAGTTCCTTGATTATTACGCCGGAATGAGAGTATAGTTCCTAGCCATATCAAGATGTTGAAAAATGAGCCTATTTTCAAAAAAAGTGGAGTGTTCCTTTAACATCGCCCAATTCGATTTGCTCAGGAACAAGTAATTGATTAATAAGACCAAAGATTGCCCGTTTTATGTACCCAAAATGAATTATATCTCATTTTTAACCACAGTAAGAGACGGCGGCAAATCCCCGAAGCACTGGCCGAGATGAAGCTGTTCTCGGCGGGTACACGAGCACCGAACAGCCGCTGATGGCCTGGAGCTCGCATCTCTGAAAACATCTAAACAAATTGTAAAATAGACGCTATGATTAAATAGGAATCACATATTTCAGGTCTAAATAACTACATTCTCGCCTAAAAACTCTTAAAACTATAGTTCGTGGTACAACAAATGTAGTATTTGTAAAAAATACCGTGGATTTGATCGGCAGCCATGACAGTCGCTTCAAACGGAGTGATACAAACGGTGAAACTGTTCCCATGGCGATACTGGTAAAATATCGCTTGGCTGGAAAGACCTCTCAGCCAATCAGATTTGAGAACCAGAAAGAACTGTTGTATAAATATACAGTCAAACCAAAAATTATTCAGACATTTTTGATATTTTTTAAATATTTTTACTAGTGGGTGCAGGACACTATAGTTCATTTATGTAAGTGAGGATAGCAAAATAAAGTAAACTGTGACTGACATATTATACCCAAAAATTCTTCACACAGTGGACTACCAGTAAAATTGATAAAAATTTGGAACCAAAAATTATTCAGACACTTTGACCTGACCATGTTTTGCTTAAGTGTTATCTGACATAATTAAGATTATTTTTTTCTGACACAGTTTAACTCTGAGATCTTGTCATATTTTATTACCATTTTTTAAACTATAGTGAATAAACTGTATTAATGAATTAATACTGTATTAATGTGTTAATGAATGAAATGTTCAAGGTGTCTGAATAAATTTTGGTTTGACTGTGTGTGTGTGTGTATATATATATATATATATATATATATATATATACGTACACATTGCTAACATCACAGATTTTACATATTTTATAATTATATATAATGTAAATATAATTTATACATATTTTATGTATATTATGCTTCTAATTATGAGATATATATTAATATTTAATGATTTAAAATATTTTTATGTGTGTAATTAACTATATATATATATATATATATATTTTTATGGTGGAAAAAATATTATATGCATATCTATGCTAACATCCCACAATTTTTAATTAGTGACTTATTTTCTATGAAAAGATATCTGCAGATATTATTTGAATATCTTCATCTGAAGCGATGATCCTTTGTCAAATATTTACTAATTTTCGTGCTCCTCTTCTGCAGTGAGTGAGGCAGAGGGGGCTGTGAAAGTGGAAGAGTGGCAGCAGACGTTTTACGCCTCCGACTCGGGGATACAGTCAGGAGCCACCACGATTCGTGATGAGGAGGAATCTGAGTTCAGTAAGAAGTATAGCGTCAGTGCCAGCACTGCGGAGAGCGCCACAGGTAATGTGTTCGCTCTAAAGGTCTCCCTATGCCTCTCCGAACATTTTGATGAATTATACCTGAGGGCCTCCAAAATTTCACATTAGAGTCAGTGGCATTGAACCCTTCCGCAAGGGCTGTATAGTTCACTGGACTTGTACAACATTTGGAAAGTGTTGTTTTTTGTTTACTTTGGGATTTTTGCTTTATTAGATGTATGCAGTAAAAAGTGAATCGCCTACATGAGGATTAATCCTGTTGCTTTACCTATTTAATATTCATATTAAACATACCCATGGTTTTCTCATTATTCTTTGTCATCATGGTGCATCTCATCAGTTCTAAATATCTGGGGATTTTTAAAATAGATTCCTCACCATGGCAGTATATGTGCTTACTCAGTTTGGAAGAAAGCTGCAAATTTATTGTCCGCCCAGAGCCAGTGACATTTAGAAACTCATCCAAACACTCAGTTCAGTAGGTTCACTTTTTATGGTTAGAATATTATTGCTATCACAACACAACCTCCAAAGACCCCTTTCTGATGCTCACAATGCTTCCAGCATGGATTGCACTTTATTCGGAGTGTCACAGACGTACTCCCATTATTCCCACCTCTGGTTCTCTGGTGTCAATCTATTCTGTTATTAAATGTGCCCTGAACCACATCTCCATTGCATCACGCTACGAAATATAGCATGATGTGATGGATCATAAAATTTTGGTATTTTGTAAAACTGACTCTGAGATCTGATTGCATGAACCACTATTGAGGTCTTATTGGGGGATAAAACAGCTGATATGCACACACCTGTGATTGCACATTGATTCTGTATTAATGCACTAAGTCTGCATATCTACAATATTGCGCACAATATAATTAATAATTGGTGGAAGAACCAATTAATGTAATACTCTTAATAATAATAATAACAATAATAATAGTAATAGCATATGTATTTAATAATAATAATAATAATAAATGTTGTTGTTGTTGTTATTAATATTATTTAATAATATTGTTGTTATTGTTATTGTTGTTATTATTGTGTGAAGCAGAAATGCGTTTCTTTTTTATCATAAAAATGGCACACTTTTAATTTTTGAATCTATTATTAAATGTAAAGTGTGCTTTTATTATTATTGTTATTATTATTATTATTATTATTATTATTATTTGTTTATTATACAAGTAATAAATAATATAACCATAATATATTATTATTATTGTTAATATTTAATAACAACAAAAATAATAATCATTATTTAATATATTTTTTAATTTTTAAACATTTTAATATTTTTTTATAATAACAATAGTAATCATTATTATTATTATTATTATTATTAAATGAATAAAAGTAATAATAATAATAGAACACTTATATTTAATATTACATTCAAAAATTAAGTGTGCTTATTATTATTATTATTATTATTAATATTAATAATATTACTATTATTTATTGTGGTTGTGTGGTTGTTTTTTAATAATAATAACATTAATAATATTTATTATTATTAAATATATAAATAATAGTAATAATAATAATAATAGCACACTTTAAATTTAATAATACATTAAAAATTAAGTGTGTTTATTATGATTAATTATTATTATTATTATTATTATTATTATTATTATTATTACTATTTATTATGGTTGTTTTTAATAATAATAACATTAATCAATATTTATTATTATTAAAGAAATAAATAATAGTAATAATAATAACATAACAATAATAATAATAACAATAGCACACTTTACATTTAAAAATACATGCAAAAATTAAGTGTGCTTATTATTAATTATTATTAATATTATTATTAATTATTATTATTAGTAGTAGTAGTAGTAGTATTTATTATGGTTGTTTTTTAATAATAATAACATTAATAATATTTATTATTATTAAATAAATTAATTAATAATAGTAGTAGTAGTAGTAGTAATAATAATAATAATAATAATAATAATAGCACACTTTACATTTAAAAATACATTCAAAAATTAAGTGTGCTTATTATTATTATTATTATTATTATTATTATTAATTATTATTATTATTATTAGTAATAGTATTTATTATTTTCTGTTTTTTAATAATAATAACATTAATAATATTTACTATTAAGTAAATTAATAAATAATAGTAGTAATAATGATAGCACACTTTACATTTAAAAATACATTCAAAAATCAAGTGTGCTTATTATTATTATTATTATTATTAATATTATTAGTAGTAGTATTTATTATTTTTGTTTTTAATAATAATAATAATATTAATAATATTTATTATTATTAAATAAATAAATAAATAAATAATAGTAGTAATAATAGTAATAATAGCACACATTACATTTAAAAATGCATTCAAAAATTAAGTGTGCTTATTATTATTATTATTATTATTATTATTCATAAATAATTGAATGTGGCTCTTTTTTTCCTCTCTGTACTCAGATGTTGAGGCTCAATACAGTCTAACTCGAGCGCAGAGAGTGCGTGCAGCCATGTTCCCCGAGACGCTGGTGGAGGGAGAGACGGTGCTCACCACTCAGAGCAATCCAGACCAGCCCACCAATGTGCAGAGACTGGCCGAGCCCTCGCAGCTGCTGAAAACAGCCATCGTCCATCTCATTAACTATCAGGATGATGCTGAGCTGGCCACACGTGCTGTACCAGAGCTCACCAAACTGCTGGCCGATGACGACCAGGTATGATGTCGGATGGTACAAACCCTTTTAATTAAACATGCCTGTTTGAGGCTGGGAATCTAGTGAAACCTGTTTAAAAATGCCATCAATGAGTAATAGCTAAAAATAAAGCTTTGTGCTGGAGAATTTTTCCATAAAACAGAGATAAAACAGTGCAGTTGTGCAAAAAGCTATAGCTTTGGTTCTGTTGATATCCCACATGAGCTGATATCTAGAGTGAAATTACAAAAGTTTTGACTTAGTAGCTGTCATTCTCAGAGAGCAAACCAGGCAACGCACAAGATGATTTGAGATGCAGAAGGAAAAGGGTAATGAAAAGATGCAAGATGGGAAATAATCTCACAGGACGGGCCAGAACTGTGAGGGGGAATAAAGTGCAACAAAAGACTGAAAAGTGCTGCAATATGATATGGAAAACAACTTTAGGTTATGATCTATTTTCCAAGTTAAATTACTGGCTGCCAACGGCATTCAACCATTGAAATTCTAAAAACAATTAGAAACCATATTTGTTCATTTTTCTATCCATGCCATGTGTATAATCTAGCATATTATTGCACACATTTGCATGTTTTTGTGTATTAATACATTACAAAAAAAGACCATTTTTTAGATTTTGTATACATTGAACAATTTTAATACTGCCTTGAGTCACCAATTGTGAAATATTGTTCCTTAAAGGGATAGTTCACCCAAAAATGAAATTTTTTGTCATCATTTACTCACCCTCAAGTTGTTCCAAACCTGCATGAGTTTCTTTGTTCTGTTGAACTCAAAGGAAGATATTTGGAAGAATGTTTGTACCCAAGCAGATCTCGTCCCCCATTGACTACCATAGTATTTTTTTCCTCCTATGGTAGTCAGTGGGGGACGAGATCTGCTTGGGTACAAACATTCTTCCAAATATCTTCCTTTGTGTTCAGCAGAACAAAGAAACTCATACAGGTTTGGATCAACTTGAGGGTGAGTAAATGATGACAGAATTTTCATTTTTGGGTGAACTATCCCTTTAAGCAAAATACGTATGGACTGATAGATATGCTGCTATCCTATATTATACTGCACTATGCTACATGACTTAAACCAGACTTGCTACACTCTTAATCCTCCTAATGCATTCGGGTCCATTTTGAACCAGAAGAGGTACATTAAAATTTCTAAAAAAAAAATTATGATATAAGAGATATAACCATTTCAACTAAATTGTTAAATCTTTTGTCTTCGGGTCCATTTTGGCCCAGAAGTGAATTGTGGCCTTACACATGAAATTGAATTTTTTTTTTTTTTTTTTACATCTATTAGTTAGATTTGTCTTAAATTACTTCTGTAAAATACATTTAGCCTCTTTCCAACACTCACATTTTTCCTCCCCTCTGGGTCTGCATTTTGTTTATACACATGCTTGCACATACACACATACCAATCATTCTGAAATTAAAATAAAATGGCAAATTAAGTTAGTCTGCTTGTAGATCAAAAGTTCATAGACCAAATTTGAAAAAGGAAAGTCTACATTTCACCCTTCTGCAACCTAATGATGAGCCATTGCAGCATGAAAGGGAGGTTTCAGATTTCAGGCTGTTTATCATCTTTTTCATCTCAAAGGAAAATTAATATATTTTGTTTGAAAACATTTCAGAGTAATATTGATGTTGTTTTATCAGAAAAACAGTGTGTACTTTTTATAGATTTAGATTATTTTTGCAGTCACGAGTTTTAAATTCAAAGGAATGTAATTAAATCTATTGACGTCAATGGAGTTAATTCTGGTAATTCTCATATTATATGTTCTTTTCCATTTTCCAATTAATGAAAAGGGGCTAATGTAGTAAAAACACAGTAAAAACATGGTAACTTTAAAAAATTGGGTTACACTTTATTTTAAGGTGCCTTTGTTACACTGTAATTATACGTTTAAGTACTGAGTAATATTAAACACTTTCTATAGGGTTAGGATTAGGGTTTGGTTTAGGGTTAGTTGCATGTATTTATGCATAATTTATAGTTATTACTATAGTAAGTGCATGTAACATATGTAACAATGACACTGCAAATCAAGTGTATTCACTCATTAATGAGAAGTTACTGATCAGTTACAATATCTTTTTAGTTGAAAAATATAAAGTAATGAAAGTTTTATAAGCTTACGTAACGTTCCACTGGGTCCAAACTGACCTGGGAATGCAGAAGGTGTATACAGTTTTTTTAATGCATTACAAGGGTGAATAAAGGTTCTTATATGGCACCTCCTTTAACATCCATGGAACATTTACATTCCACGTAAGGTTCTTTATAGTGGAAAAAGGTTCTTTAGATTTTTAAAATGTTCTTCACACTAAAAAAATGGTTCTTTTAAGAACTGTTCCCTGAAAGGTTCTTTGTGGAATCCAAAATGGTTCTTTTATGGCATTGCTGCGAAAAAAACCCTTTTGGAGCATTATTTTTAAGAGTTAAGAATAATAAAAGTTCCAGTTTTGACATGCAAGATGTCTGAAACTTTTACTTTTACCTTCGCAGGTGGTGGTAAACAAGGCAGCACTCATTGTGAACCAGCTTACGCGGAAGGAGGCATCTCGTCGTGTGCTCATGCAGTCTCCTCAGATGGTGTCGGCTGTGGTGAGGGCCATGCAGAACACTGGAGATCTGGAGACGGCTCGCTGCGCTGCCAGCGTCCTGCACAGCCTGTCCCACCAGCGTGAGGGCCTGCTAGCTATCTTCAAATCGGGTGGCATCCCCGCACTGGTGCGCATGCTCAGGTGAGTGTATGCACGAAGAGTTTGCGCATCAGCATTTTACTTATGTAATGTGACATATTTCCATACGAACCAGGATATGTGAAAAAATGTTCAACTTCAGCAGGCGGGTGTTACATACCAGAATGTCTCTCAAAAGTCTTCATAGAAGACCCCATGTGGAATTTTACATGAATTTAAATGTTTTTAATATTTATATTGGTAAATAAGTACTTGTTTTATGTGTATAATTTTATAACTTATTTTATTATGGAATGTAATTAACAAAATAATAATATAATGAATTAAATAATAAACAGTAAATATTAAAAATTCAAATATAATATATATTAAATTATATTATTTTTATTTATATATTTGTAAAAATACAGTATATACAAAATATGTATATTGTTGCATATAAATAAATGATTCAATTATATATGAAAACAGTGAGTTTAACCATGTAAAACAGTCTTGACTATTTTCAAAGACTTTAGATATACAAAGATGGTGCACTCATAATACTTATGAATGGGAGAAAGTGCCATGCGTAATATGGCAGAATAAGTCCCGCCTTTTAAATAAAAGAGCCAATCGCCGATTGGTGAAGTCATTGCATCTTATAGATTTTATAGAAACAATCAGTTTCTAAAACGTGCACTTATGACTTTGCATGCACATTGGCTTCTCCAGCCTGAAAAATATTGTTTTTTTTTGTCATGATTTGAGCGTTTAGAAGCAAAATTTATTAGACAGTTATTGTCAGATTTCATTGGTGATTTCCAATATTAAATTTAATCGTAATCTTGGTGAATAGCTTTGTAGAATTTAATGTTTCCCCATTCAAAAAGATAGGAGCTGTACTTGCATGACTGAAATAGCTGCCTGAGAGGTGTTTCAAAGATGGCCGCCGAGTGAAATGACTTGCCTTAAAGGGACTTTGACTGTTTTAACAATTTCATTAAAGTCCCCCTGTGGTGAAAATCAAGTTTTTAATGCTGTTTATATGTCTATGTGCTGTTTTTAATATGCTTTAAGACAAACTATGTGCACATTCGTATGTCAACACTGTTGCTGAGTATTTTCTCCTTAAAACTCCAGTGAAAAAGAGACAGTCTCAAACCCCCGGTTTGAAATCGCTGTCGTCTGTGATGTCACAAACTACCTTGTAACCAATCACGTCAATGTGCCAGCAGGCTGTAGCATAACATTAACAGTGAACTAGCAGGGGAGTCTCAAGAGAAGACAGGTTATCCCAGTATATTTTTCTGTTGATATGAAAAATCGTGTAGATTTAGCAATATAGCGGGTGTATGATGTATATTACGATGTTATGATGAACTATATGCCTTTCTCCACTGACGTTCTGAGTTGTTCAAAGCGTTTGTAAGGATATGAATGTTAGAAGGCATCTGTCTGACTCTGACATAATGAACGGGAACACGGTTTGTGTAACATTAGCAACACATCATTACCTGTTTGATAACATAGTCAAGCAAAAGGATAATCATATTAATTACCGTTATGTGTCCGACGTTGTAAAGAGCGACACCATTGTGCAGCGTTTACCTCAGTAAGTTGACCGAGTGGATCTCTGAGCTCACATGAGTGAGTGGAGGTGGGGCTAATTTGCATATTCATTGATCCGTGTATATTAAATGAGGCAAGGGTGTAGAGCTATTTTAAGGCATGAAGAAATGGCATGAAGAAATGTTTTTCATATGAAAAAACATTTAAATATGTCATTTTTGTGATCAGAGATTGGTTTTAAGGGATAAAATTATTGACTACAGGGGGACTTTATATATCCACATTGTATCAATAGATGTTTGGGCCAAATTATGGTTTTATGCAAAAAGATGGCAAATTATGAAATAAAGCCATCTCAGAATATTAAATATCATCAAAGGCTAATAAATATCACATTTTTTTAATCTATATTAGATGTCTTGGAAAAATGCAGATACCCTGTGTTGACTTATGTATGAAAATGGTGAATGACAGATGCTTTGACGGTCTGATGCGTTTGTGTTTTAATTAGTCCCTTGACTGTTTATGGACAGACAAATGTTTTGGTTGAATAGAGGTAAACGTTTGATGGACACCCACAATTCCTAAGAGAACCGTAGATGGACCATGCTAGATCACCACCAAACCAGCAGTATCCAGCCTGTATCAGGGGTGTGTTTCCCAAAAGCATCGTTAGCCAACTAACATCACAAGTTCTGTCATTACTAACATAGGGAAACAGTCGTGACTAGCTAGTTGATTTGTATAACGATGCATCGTGCTATGGTAGTGAAGCAGCGAGTTACGTAGTTGTACGGGAAACGCACCCCAGCATGGGAATTCATGCTAGTTTAAGCTGGTCTTTTCAGCAGGGAAGCCATAATCCTTCCATTATTGGTTGTGTTAGTTTTGGTGAGCGTGTTTAGCTTTCCTCTCATTGTGGCGCACATTAATTTGTGCTCACTTTATCTCCTTTCTATTTTGTGAATGAGGCCTGGAGCTAACCTGTGGTGCATTCTGATGAATGCTGTGACTAAGCAATGCTAAAGCAGGACAATGTGTCCAGTCATATCTCTGTAAATGAAAACGTCCACTACACCACCCTGTGATAGGGGCCATAGCAGAGCTGTATTTTAAAGATATATTTGGACTGTGATGGGAAATTTGCTCTGTCAGAAAGCCCATTTACAGCAGATGCTGAGATAATAGAACGGAGCAGAATCTTTATGACCACGCAACCAGGGCCGCTGTAACTTTGACACAGTATCAGCTTATTAAGTTACATGGAGAGTCTCCTTGGTGCAGCCAGCCTGTATTTAAATGTCATGATCAAGGATGCCATGTTGAGATCTTAAAAATTGCTGCATGCAACCACTCTGATAGAAGCCCAGATCTGTAAAGGAGATGTGTGTAATTTTTCTGATGTGAAAGCACTCTTTTCTCTTTCAGTTTAATATGCAGAGACAACCAAATGTAAGCCATTTGTAGGTTGATTTTTCTGAAAATTTTGATTCTGTAGCTGAAAACAATGCGCTTTTTTTATTTGAGCATCCCAACATAGCCAACATAACCTAATTGAGAAGAGTCTACATTTGTAACTGCAAAAATATATGTAAACAATAAGTAATATAATACTTTTCACATTATATATATATATATATATATAGTAAATATGAGCAAAGGCAGCTGCAAAAATAAATCTGCATTGTTTATCCTTTTGATCTTTCATTAAAACAATTCACAAAATTCTAACCTTTCATTGAAGTAAAACAATTGAAAGTGGGGGGGAAATCTCATTATGAAATAAATGTTTTTCTCTAGTTCACGTTGGCCACAATTATTGGCACCCAATTATTGCAACATCCTTATGCCAAGATAACAGCTCTGAGTCTTCTTCTATAATGCCTGATGAGTTTGGAGAACACCTGACAAGAGCTCAGAGACCATTCCTTCATGCAGAATCTCTCCAGATCCTTCAGATTCCCAGCTCCATGTTGGTGCTTCTTCTCTTCTGTTCACTCCACTCATTTTCTTCAGGGTTCAGGTCAGGGAACTGGGACAGTCACTGCAGAAGCTTCATTTTGTGCTCAGTGACACATTTTTGTGTTGATTTTGATGTTTGTTTTGGATCATTGTCCTGATGGAAGATCCAACCACGGCCCATTATTGGATTTCTAGCAGAAGCGGTCAGGTTTTGATTTTTTATCTGTTGGTATTTGATAGAATCCATGAAACCATGTATCTGAACAAGATGTCCAGGACCTCCAGCAGAAAAATAGGCCCACAACATTAAAAATCCAGTGTTATATTTAACCGTGGGCATGGGGTACTTTTTATCCATGTGTGCACCAAACCCATCTGGTGGGTTTGCTGCCAAAAAGCTCTTTTTTTAGTTTCATCTGACCGTAGAACAACTTGTGGGGATGTAGGTGCTGTTTGATAATTTTTTTAGGCTTTCTGACCCCAAGACTCAACTAATCTCTGCAGTTCTCCAGCTGTGATCCTTGGAGAGTCTTTGGCCGCTCAAACTTTCCTCCTCATCGCGCATTAGGACGATTTAGACACACGTCCTCTTCCAGGCAGATTTGTAACATCTTTAGTTCATTGGAACTTCTTAATTATTGCCCTGATAGTGGAAATGGGGGTTTTCAATACGTTAGCTTTTTTCTTATAGCCACTTTCTATTTTGTGAAGCTCAACAATCTTTTGCTGCACATCAGAAATATATTCTTTGGTTTTTCTCATTGTGATGAATTATTAAGGGAATTTAGCCTTTGTATTTACACATATTTGTACTCCTGTGAAACAGGAAGTCATGGCTGGACAATTTCATGCTCCTAGTCACCCTGGTGTGCTAAAAAATGTAAATATGAATGGGAATATACTTCAGAGATATTTTACTCATAAGAATTTCTAGGGGTGCCAATAATTGTGGTCAACATGTATTGGAGAAAAACATTTATTTCATAATGTGAGTTCCCCCCACTTTCAATTGTTTTACTTCAATGAAAGGTTAGAATTTTGTGAATTTTTTTAATGAAAGATCAAAAGGATAAACAATGCAGATTTATTTTCACAGCTGCCTTTGCTCATATTTACTAAGGGTGCCAATATTTGTGGAGGGCACTGTATATATATAATATATGAAATAAAAAGTATATATGAAAATAGTTTTGTGAATATTTCATTGTATGATATTATATTGTAATATCTATAATAATATTTAAATTTGAAATGTCATTTATTTTAATAATAAATAATTTTGTTTTATTTATTTTGAATAAATAATAATAATAATTATTATTATGTAGAAAAATATGAACAAATGTATTTTAACAATATGAAATAAAAAACAAGTATTAAAATAGTTTTGTGAATATTTTATTGTATTATATTATACTAGAATATAATATTTAATTTTGAAATTGTATTTATTTTAATAATAAAAAAATATTTGATTTATTTTGAATAAATTATTATTATTATTATTATTATTATTATTATGTGGAAAAATATGAACAAATGTATTTTAACAATATGAAATAAAAAGCAAGTGTGAAAATAGTTCTGTGAATATTTTATTGTATTATATTATATTAGAATATAATATTTAATTTTGAAATTGTATTTATTTTAAGAATAAATATTATTTGATTTATTTTGCGTAAATTATTATTATTATTATTATGTAGAAAAATATGAACAAATGTATTTTAACAATATGAAATAAAAAGCAAGTATGAAAATAGTTTTGTGAATATTAAATTTTATTATATTAGAATACCTAGAATAATATTTAATTTTGAAATTTTATTTATTTTAATAATAAATAATATTATTTTATTTATTTTGAAATAATTCTCTCATTTCTTGCAACATTGGCTAGAGAAAAGATACACAATTAACTCAAATAATAGTAAATATTTTTCAAATAATAATTTTGTAACTTGTTTTTGTGCAGTGAATAATTATTTTATGCTGAAAACATATTTTTAAACTCTTTAATTTCACATTTGCTATTACACACAATATAAATATGTCCGTATATATTAAAATCTGCAGCTGCTTTTATATTTTAGGAAGAGTGTCCCTCACATCATATTTGGTGGTTCTAGGCATTACAGTCTATTTGACCAAATGTTGTAAATATTTTATTCTTTCTTCAGTTCCCCTATGGAGTCAGTGCTGTTCTATGCCATTACCACGCTACACAACCTGTTACTGCACCAGGAGGGAGCCAAGATGGCGGTGCGTTTGGCCGATGGACTGCAAAGGATGGTCCCCCTTCTAAAAAAGACCAACCCAAAGTTCCTGGCCATCACCACAGACTGCCTGCAGCTGCTCTCTTACGGCAATCAGGAGAGCAAGGTGTGTGCATGTGTCTCCATGACAGCGCCCCTGTGGCAACACTGAGAATGCATTGCCTTAGGAATTGAGTTTATAAAGTATGTGTGTCATAATCAAGTTGTTTTTCTCTCTTCATAGTTGATCATCCTGGCAAATGGTGGGCCAGAAAGTTTGGTGTTCATTATGAGAAACTACAACTATGAAAAGCTCCTGTGGACCACCAGCAGAGTCCTGAAGGTGCTTTCTGTCTGTCCAAGCAACAAGCCGGCTATTGTTGACGCTGGTGAGTATATGCGTGTGTTATGTTCTTCTTTTAACTCTCTTTGTTTCACTTTTGTAATTTTTTTATTCCTAGACCCTAGAGGAATATTCTTATCTCTTTTCTTTCATTCCCAAGGACTGTTCTCTTGGGCATTTTGTATAATTTCCCTATAATATTGCAATCTCCATCTCATTTTTGTCTGTTTCAGATGTTGTCTCTGTGGGTTTGGGGCTTTTTGCATCTTTTTTCCCCCACTTCTTGATTAATGAATTTCATTGACTTTTCCAGTCATTCATGATTATTACAGACATATTTATGAGATTGCTGGGGGCGATTTCCATTTGTTTGTCGTGTACCAATTTTGGGAATAAAAACATTTGAACAATTATACACTATGGTTCAAAGGTTTGGGGTCGGTATATTAATTAATGTTTTTGAAAGAAGTCTCTTATGCATACCAAAGCTGCATTTAGTTAATCAACAATACAATAAAACAGTAATATTGTGAAGTATTGTTACAATTTGAATATATTTGAAGATGTAATTTATCCTGTGATCAAAGCTGAATTTTCAGCATCATTACTCCAGTCTTCAGTGTCACATGATCCTTCAGAAATCATTCTAATATGCTGATTTGCTGCTTAAGAAACATTTCTTATTAATATCAATGTTGAAAACAGTTGAGCTGCATAATATTTTTGTGGAAACCGACATTTTTCAGGATTGTTTTATGAATAGAAAGTTCAAAAGAACAGCATTTATTTGAAATCTTTTGAAACATTATAAATGTTTTTTCTGATAAATTGAATGCATCCTTGATGAATAAAAGTATTCATTTTTTAAAAAATAAATAAATAAATAAAAAAATCATACTGACCCAAAACTTGAATGGTAGTATACATTTTTGTGTGCAAATGCTCCAAAAAGACAAATAAATCACTGAGATTTGAATGCAAATCAATGGATGATTTGTCTTTCTGAGCTTCTCTGCACAGCTTGACAAGAAATTTACTTTCACTATATAACTTTCTTTTTTATTACCGTTCCATAAGTCTGGAATAAACACTATTTGTAAAATTCTCAGATTTTTGTCATGATTTTTATGATCATGAGATACAGTTGAGATTGCCAAAATTGTTGGGGAGAGTAGGAAAATGGGATCAAGCCGATCTTGAAGCTGCATCATCCACACGAGCACTATGACTCAACATATCAGGAGCATGTGTGCAAACCGCTATACTACAGTCCCAAAAATACATGAGTTATATTTGATTCAGCCATTGAACTCAATTATATTTTCCATTAAAACTAATATTACAGCTTTATGTTAAAACCCACCTTTAACCTACTCCGCCTGTCAGTACAGCTTCACAGCAGTCATGGATGTTACTTTATTAATGCTGACCTTTCAGCGAATTAATACTTAAATATACAACGACAAAGGTTGCGGGACTCAAATATCTCGCCCTATCGCGCCTGCCAGGGCTGATCTCATAAAAGTCTTTACAGTTATGGCGTGACTATGTCCTCTTCCCACACGAGGCATCGACGCTCGTCTTGAGAAAGCGCCGAGGATCAGGTAGTTACAACACTGGATGAGAGGCAGTTTTCAAGGATGTCTCCTAATCTCCTTCCCTCTTTTTATCTTCCTAAGCCATGTGGCTTTTAGTTTATCTGCACCGACTCCAAAAGACATTTCTCTCCCCTTGGCAGACAATGGCTAATCCATGAAGAAATACAGCCTTCTTTTTAGAGCACGATGTGTAGCTGAATAGTTTTGTTCTTTTTTCTTTTTTTGTGTGGCTAAGTCCGATAAATATGGACTCTAAACCCTTTTTCTCTCCATTTGGCAGGAGGTATGCAGGCCCTCGGCCAACATCTCACAGGTTCGAGTCAGCGTCTAACACAGAACTGCCTGTGGACCCTGAGGAATCTCTCTGATGCTGCAACCAAGCAGGTAAAGGAGCTGTTCCACTAGACTGTGTGTTTGCTAGTGCTGCTTGTTATTGTTGCTCATACTTAGGGTTATGGATTTGTTCTAATCTCTTAACCTGTGGTGAATGTCTCAACATGAATGATATCTTAAATCATGTGGCTTATTGAGAAGAGTTGCTTTTACTTTTCAAAGCAATTGGAATTTTGTCTGGTGGATGATGGATCAGGTGAAAAATCCCACAGATTTCCACTGAACGGGAGACCAAAGCCATATGAGACAAAAGAGTATTGTTGAGTCTGACTTGGGCTTGCAAGAAACCACCCAGAATTAGTATTGGTATCGTTTGAATTTTAGAGATTCTGATTCTTATCGATTCCCAGTTTCGAATCCAGTAAGGTAAAAACATTATTCAAACATTTATATCAAACATATTTACTCTTTGTCTTTTGGCAAAACATTTTGTTGCAGCTGATTTCCATGAACAAAAATCAGCTGCCTAAAGAACACTAACATTTTCCTATGGTTTTAAAGGGGTCATATAATGCCACTTTTACAAGATATAATATAAGTCTCTGATGTCTCCAGAGTGTGTAGGTGAAGTTTTTAGCTCAAAATACACAGATAATTTTTTATAGCATGTTAAATTTGTCACTTTTTGAGGGTGAGCAAAAACCCTCCGTCTTTGTGTGTGTCCCTTTAAATGCAAATGAGCTGCTGCTCCCAAGAAGAGGGCGGAGTTTCAAGAGCTCGTGTTAGTAGCGCTGATTACCTCACACTCACTGAAAATGTCAGAAACTGTTCAGCCTTTTATATTTAAACCGGAGTCGGCACTGATGGAGAGACTCAAGAAGAAGTGACAACATGTAGAATGCAACAGGACGTTTCTGAATGGTTAGTTGATTAATTTATGTAGCTGATGTGGAGTTAACTATACTAAAGTCATTGATTAGCATATTCTGTCATGATGATCTATAAATCGCTCGTGTGGGAACTGTTGATCCTACAGAGCCAGAGAATATATGCTGCATGAAGATAGAGCAGGTATAGTTTAGTTTAACTTATGTTGTCATCTTGCTTTTATGACATGCTATTGCATTTGTGTTACGTACTGTATTGCAATAACATGGCCTCACCCCTTTTGTTGCGTGTTCTCGGGGGTGGGGTTTATGTACATTTTAGGGTTAGTGATGTCACTAACCAGGGAAGAAGCTTGTTGTAGTCCCTACCAGCCGTTTGTTGTAGTCCTCAAAAAGCAATTTCTTTAAAAGAAAATATCTCCCTTTGCTTTGAACTTTGAGCATCGTAACTTTGCAGATGTTGTTTATGCTCAAACAGCAACATTACACACTAACTAAAGTTAAAAAAGTGAAATCATAACCAACCACCCCTTTAACAAAAATACCACAGCAAAAACAACTGGACCAACTCATATAAATTTTGAAAATTATTAAAGACAAGTAAAAAAACAAAAAAAAAAAACAAATTAGCAATAGCACATATAAATACAACTGAACAAAGTTCAGGTACAGAAACTGTAATGAAATGTAAAATAACACTGCATAGTTTTCTTTTTATAAATAAAATATAGATTAATCCTTATGAAAGTTTCAAAAGTTGTTCAGTCAACATCAGTGAGTGATTTTCTTTATTTTTTTGTTCTTTGATTAACATTAATGACACAGACGGCAGTAGGATAATTAGGCTGCTGTCACTTTAAGACCTCATGCAGGATCCAATTTACTGTTACACATGAGTTTTCTTTCTCAACTTTTTATGTTCACTCAAGACAAAACCGACTGTGTTTACGAGGATATTTTGACATAATTTCAAGAGTGAAAGTGCAAGAAGAAGCATACGAGAACTCAATTCAGTATTGCGCACTATGTGAGGCAAAAAAAAAAAGTCTGCTCTCCATTAGGACCCCACACGATCCCATTGGTTCAAATTGCTTTTAATAGGTATTCTCTTTAGCGCTTGATTACAATTACTACAAAATCACGTGGATTAATGCTGTTTCAACTATGTTATAATGACCATTTATGTTTGTATTAGTTAGCTTATGTATTAGCATAGCATACAGATACCGATTAGCCTGATAGCTTAGTTTATAAACGCATTTGCATTTACCCTACATGTATTCACAATCATCTTTAATGTAATTATGTATTAAATTAAGTGTTAAATGTCCAAATATTTCAATTAAAATGGTTTTATTATGCACTAATTTGTTTTCTTACCCATATATAGTAAGCTATGTATATTTTAAAATAATATAATTCGTATATACTTAGGATAATCATTAACTGACAGTTTGTGGAGACCTGATTTTGAGGGAGGACCCGATTTGTCATGACAACGGCTCTCTGTGTGCGTGCTTCAGATGTGTGCTCAAAGAAAACAGCGCACGGCGCGAATGCCGAATTAAGTTCTCTTTCACGTTCTGTGAAAATGGTTTGAAATCACATTAAAATGCGCACACAGGAATCGATAAACTATATCAAAAATTCATTTTAATTATAAGTATCTGATTCCTGACCTCAAGTATCCGATTTCAGAATTGGAATCAATTTTCGATTCCCAACCCTACCCAGAATACCTTAGTAATTGCTCAGCAAAACCCAAGAAATAATCCAGAACTTCTTATCAACTGACCTAGCAATTGCCCGGAAGTTGTCGCTCGAGGGGAGAAAGATCACGATTTCAACCGAGGGGAAGATTTCAATTCTTTTTTAAATATTCTGCTCTGTTATTGCTTTGTAGAATTACTGCTGTTCCTCAAAGGAAATGCAATTGAAATATGGAATTGAATTAATAATTACAATTCCTTTTGAAAGGAAAAGCTGTTTATGTTTTCACCTTGTTACTGTACTTTTTTTCTAAAGTGAAGCAAAATTACCTCAATTATCCAGAACAGAAAATCAGTCAATCAAGAATATGGGATGAATGCGAAATGTCTTTTTAAAACAGATAATTAGAATATTTGCCTACTAATGAAATAACAATAGCATTTCATTTTACAATATTGCATTCAATTATTAAATGTGCAAATGCTTCAAAGGATCTCAGCCCAGACAAAGCTTGAAAGCCACGAAACGGCTTTCATGCAGTCTGAGGTTTTTTTTCCACTGTTCTAATGCTTTTATAGTGCAGGCAACCTGTGGTTTTTATAATTATTTCTTACCTCCACACAATTTGTCCCTCATCACTGCTACTCAGAATTCAGTGGCCCAGAAAATGCACAATTAATGATAAACAGGTTATCATTTTCGTCCTTATTATTAAATTCAAGGAACAAAAACAACTATTAACAGATGCGTCCCCTTCTGCTCTTACGGAAAGTGTCTAGAATTTAAATGTATGTATTTGAGCTCACATCATTCCGGTGTCTGTCCATCTTTTTGCCTGTCTAATCCTTCACGCACCCACGTTTTTTCTTATCTCCTTCTTCCACTGCCTTTCCTCTTTCATTTGTTCCTTATCTTGGTCTTCTCCTCTTCCAATCTTGTGATAATTAGCGGTTATGACTGTCTGATTCTTGAAATATTGTGTTTTTATGTGAATCTTTTGCACTGTTACTGTCACTGATCATTTTTGATGCATGAAAAGGTGAATGTTAAAGGAATATTCCAGGTTCAATAAAAGTTAAACTCAATCCACAGCATTTGTGGCTTGATGCTGGTTACCACAAAAAAAGCCACTTGTCCCTCCTTGTGTTTAAAAAAGGCAAAAATCTGGGTTACAGTGATGCACTTGATGTAGATGTGGACCTGTAAACATTAAGATACTTACTGTTCAAATATTATAGCCCAAGATGTAACCAATATGTTTGTTATCATGATTTTTTAGTGTAAAAAATTGGTAACAGCTTCTTCCCAGGTTAGTGACATCACTAACCCTGAAATTTGCATAAACCCTGCCCCCGAGAACACGCAACAAAGGGGGCGAGGCCATGTTGGGCTGCTTTAGAGAAGAGGAAGAGTTGTTGTAGTAGAGTGTTTTTACCATGCCGTCATTTTACGCCGGACTGCTTCACAAACGCTGGATTTGCACAAAGTATTAACATGACGGCACATGCTAGTCGATGAGTTGATTGAACTCCACAGCAACTACATAAATTTATCCACTAACCATTCAGAAACGTCCAGTTTAATTCTAAAAGTTGTAACTTCTTCCTGAGTCTCTCCCCGGTTTGAACAATGTAAGGCTGAACATCGTTATTGACAAATTTTGGCTGCGTGAGATTCTCCGGCTTTGTTGTTGTTAAGCAACTAAAGCGCGAGCTGTTAAAGCTCCGCCCTCTTCTGGAAAGTGGGCCGGAAGCAGCAGCTCATTTGCATTTAAAGGGACACACACAAAAACAGCGTGTTTTTGCTCACACCCACATAGGGGCAAATTTGACAAACTATAATAAATGATCTGTGGGGTATTTTGAGCTGAAACTTCACAGACACATTCTGGAGACACCAGAGACTTATATTACATCTTGTGAAAAGGGGCATAATAGGTCCCCTTTAAAACAGCATAAGAGACTTCTTTCGAAAACATATAAAATCTTACTGACCATCCTTCAATACAGTATAATTACAGTAATTTACACATGCAGAATGTATGAGCTTATAAAGGTGGTTCATATGACTCATGCACTATATTCCAGGACTTCTGAAGCTTTGTGTGTGAAGCTTTCACAATTACAGTTTTTACTGTATTTTTGATCAAATAAATGCAGCCTTGGTGAACATAAGAGACTTATTTGTATTTGAAATACAAGTAGTATTTGTTATGTGTATTTGAAATGTATTGAATTCTTGTTTCATGTCGATACAGGAAGGTCTCGATGGTCTCCTGCAGATCTTAGTGAGTCAGCTGGGCTCAGATGATGTGAACATGCTGACCTGCGCTACTGGCATCCTGTCAAACCTCACCTGCAACAACGCACGCAACAAGGCCCTGGTCACGCAGAGCGGCGGGGTGGAGGCCCTGATTCACGCCGTGCTTCGAGCTGGAGAGAAGGAGGACGTGGCCGAGCCGGCCGTCTGCGCCCTGCGTCACCTCACAAGCCGCCACCCTGACGCAGAGCTGGCCCAGAATGCAGTGCGTCTGCATTACGGCATCCCCGCCATCACCAAGCTCTTGGGCCAGCCGCACTATTGGCCTGTGGTAAAGGTCTGTATGTGTTTTTTTTGTGTATGTGTCTGAATTGCTGCCAATTTGAAAGTCCTCTTCACCGTTTAAATTTAAAGGTCAGATTTGAATCATCTCGGGGCAGGGCTTGCTCAGCTTTGATGTGGAAGAATGCTGAGACTTGCCTCTCGTGTTAAGCTGATTTGGTGCCGGATCTTAGTCATTGAGCGGCCCTCCTACGCTCTTCTGGGGCTTCAGCACAATTTTGAGGACACTAGCTGGAACAATAAAAGAGCCCTTGAGCATCATATTCAAGGAATCGCTGCCATACATTGACTGAAAGCTGCAAAGCCTTGTATCAGGATGCCAGGGGAAAATGACTGTTTTTTAATGAAAGAAATAAAATTATATAGAATGACATGAAGGTGAGTAAATGATGACAAAATAAAAAAAGGGCTAGATAGCATTTTTGACCAGGATTCATAGATTTTTGCTTATTCATTGGCAATGCGACAAAGTTTAGTAGAACTGAACTTGATGCAAATATTATAGCTCAACCAATGGTGTGCATTTGGGGCGGGACAATATATACAGTACTCTACCATTCAAAAGTTTGGGGTTGGTAAGATTTTTTCGTTATTAAAATATTAAAGGGATAGTTAACCCAAAAATGAAAATTATTACTCACCCTCAAGCCATCCTCGGTGTATATGACTTTCTTCTTTCAGACAAACACAATCAGAGTTATATTAAAAAATATTCTGGCTCTTTCAAGCTTTATAATGGTAGTGAATGGTACCTGAGTTTTTGAAGCCCAAAAAGCACATCCATCCATCATAAAAGTAATCCATACAACTCCAGGGGGTTAATAAAGACATTCTGAAGTGAAGCGATGGGGTTTTTGTAAGAAAAATATCCATATTTAAACCTTTATAAACTATAATCACTGGTTTCTGGCAACGGCCGTACGTGAGTCTAGTTCCGGCGGAATAGTGACCTTTGACCTGACAGTTTTCCTTTGCACTTCTAAAATAAACATTACGTTTCTGTTGCACATCAAATGCAGTGACCAATTATTTATATTTATATAATTTTTTTTAAAGCTTTGAGGCATTGACTATATATATATATATATATATATATAGTCAATGCCTCAAAGCCCTTGAAGCTTCAGCAAATCAGGAAGGTCGTGGCGGATGTAATTGGCTGTCCTCGGCTCTCTGATTTGTGGTGGGCAGGACTCTGATGAGCTCGGGCTCCCGGCACGCATGATCTCCCACTTAATCGTATCAGACCATTGGAGCAGAAACCTGTGTGTGTGTGCTGTGATCTGTTCTGCACGTGTGTATCGATCCAGAAGAACGAGAATGCCAGGCTTTTATAATCTCTCACAGCCTGCATGCAGAGATTCCTAACAAAATCAACCTGGATGAATAAGAAGTCTGTAAAATAAGTGTTTACATTGATTAATTTTACTCAGATGTTTTGTGTGTTGCTCTTTGTTGTGGTGCACTCAGGGATTTGTTTCTGTCTATGTTGAGCTGACCAATATCACACTGCCATGTTTTCATATTTTCACTTCCATTTTGTTAAAATGCAGTCAGGCATTAATATATTCTGCAAACGAAAGTGTCCAATAACAGGAGATTAACAAGATGAAGTAAGAAGTATTGGGCTGCTGATGTGATCTCGACGGGTCTGTGTAAAACTCAAACCGCTTTTATTAGACTACTGAAGTTATTTCATCTCTTTTTCAAAAGTATTTTTTTTTACCTGTAAAACATTTTAAATGAGGAAAAAATTACTGAGTGCAACTTTAAGCGATGCAGTGAACCACGAGAGACTGTTACAGTGATTTTGCTAAGAAAGAAAAATCACAAAGGAGATCTTTTTAACATTTTAACACTTTTTTTCACAGGCAGCAACACAATTAATAGGAGAGCTTTTTTTTGGAGAGAAGTTAGCTTACTTTTTATACCTTTATAGCTTCTCAGATTTTTCTCAACAGTATCTCAAACTGAGTTCAGATTTGCCACGATACCAAAGACTGCAATCAAATTTATATTTTTATTTATAATATTTTGATTTGGAAGCGAATTTTCCCCATTTTTTCTCTATTTTTGAGCGTAATAAAGCAATAAGAATTCACTGTGTTATAATCACTGTAATCAACAGTAATCTTGTGACTTATTGCTTTTAAAAAATTGCAGCAACAACAATACGTTAAAGACATGAATAAAGATGCCAATATTCAATAAATGAGCAATATCACACGAGTAGCCGTGCGATATGGCTGTATATCAGCACGGCTGTGATTTGGCCGTAGTCACGAGGCCACAGGCTGTTTGATAAACCCCAAATGAATTATATTTTTAACCACTATCTACATAAGAGCCAGCAGCAAATACCCGAAGGACTGACTGAGATGAAGCTGTTCTCTGCGGGTACACGAGCAGCCTGAATGGCTGCTGACGGCCTGGAGCTCGGATCTGCGAAAGCGTCAAAACAAATATTAAAATAGGCGCTATGTTTATATATGAGTCATATATTTGAGGTCTAAAGAACTACATTCTCACCTAAAAACTCTTTAAATTACATTTCGTGATATAACAACAGTAGTATTTGTAAAAAATATGGTGGATTTTCCATGACAGTTGCCGCAAGCGGAGTGATACAAATGGTGAAATGGTTCCAGTGCAGAATATCACACAGCTCTCAGCCAATCAGACTCGAGAACCAGAAAGAACTGCTGTATAAAAAGTTATATTTATGAAGAATAATAATCAGAATAGTATTCTTCCCTGTAATATAGCTATAGCCTAACTGTTTTAGTAGTATGGACCAATTTTATGCATTTATCATTTTAAAACTGCTTTGAATGTGGCTCATTTAGAGTCAGAACTATTCGTTTGAAAATGGCTCTTATGTAGACACTAGAAAACAGTTTTACAAACAAAATGTATGCAAACCTTTTGTACTGTGGATGGGCCATCCCAATTTGGCTGAGGGCTTTGGTTGCACCCAGGCAGGGTGGGGAAGACAGATCGCTAATGCAACACACATGAAACCCCGATGTCTGGAATGCATTGCATCATGTTTATTTCTCTTCCATTTGGAGACATTTCTGGCTTTTGACATAGCTTGCCGTCCCACCCTGCAGAGATCTGCTCTATCAGCCGCCGTTCTCTAATCAGCGGAGGAACGTTGTTGACTAATGATGCGTTGTGAAGGAGGCCGTAGGAAATTAAGCGTTTACGCAATGCTGTTTGTGCGCAGATGGTTAGGCAGAAGCAAAATGACACTTCACATAAATGCATGACATTTCCACTGAACTACATTGTGGAATGATATACAGGTGATTTCACCTACAAAGTCTTGCATGTGCATTGATGCATCCATAAACAGTTTTACATGCACTTACATCAAGCATCTCAACCTAAACTTTGTATTCAGCTCAAATTTTTAATTAAAAAAAACATCATTGTTACAAGTAACATCGCTCAGTTGCCATCATATTGATGTCAGTGCCTGAGTTTAAGTCGACAGTCAGCACTTTGGGATTTACAAGAGTGAGTCACTTGTTCAAGATGATGAAAGCTTTGAGGAATGGGCTTACAGTGGAGCTGCACAATGATGAATTCACAACAGTTGTGTTTAGTTTCAGATTTTAGGTACAAAAGGTACAAAAGTGGGTCACGGTTCATTGTGTTTAAGGGAATTTAACTAAACCCCATGAGAAAGAAAAATCACAAAGGAGATCTTTTTTTAATATCGTTTTTCATAAACAGCAGTAAGATTCATAGGAGAAAACATGTGGAGAAATGTTTACTTGCTTTTTTGCCCTTGCTTCTCAGATTTTTCTCAACAATGTCTCAAACTGTGCAGCTTTATCAAGATACCAAAGACTGCAATCAAAATCACGTACCTGAATATAAACTCATCAAAAATTATGTGATATGTGATTATTTTCATTTATTTTGGAAACCATACTCAGGGTATGTTTACACAACAACGATGTACTAAAAAAGGAAAAGTTTTTACTTCAGTTTTTTTTCGTGTACAGATGACAACGTTGTCAAAAAGATCCCCGTTCACACAGATCCACGAAAACGGCTAAAAACACTGTATTATTCATGCCAGGCCAGTAGTTGGCGATGTCACTTTGTAAATAAACACTACGTGCCTATAGACTGAACATGTAATACACATGCGCATGACACCAGTGTTGCCAAGTCTGTGGTTTTCCTGTGGAATTGGGCTACTTTTAAGTTGTTGCTGCAGGTAAAAATGTTTTCCGCGGGTTGATTTCTACTCCCCGTACGTACGATTTCGGCGTTCCAACACCCCCAAAACTCCCCCTAGACGTACACATTCAGTGGAGAATTTGGCCGCCCCATGGAGAAAATCGCATTGGGCTATTTTTGGGCTACTTTTGACTGGCCATTGGGCTACTTTTGTTGCACAGACCTGGCAACCCTGGATGTCACCATTTTCACAAATTTGCATTTTTGTTGTTCATATGGAGACGATACGGTATTATTTTCAAGCACACTGTAAAAAAGAATTGTTGGTTTAACTTAAAGGGTTAGTTCACCCAAAAATGAAAATTCGGTCATTAATTACTCACCCTCATGTCGTTCCACACCCGTAAGACCTTCGTTCATCTTCAGAACACAAATTAAGATATTTTTGATAAAATCCGATGGCTCAGTGAGGCCTGCATTGCCAGCAAGACAATTAACACTTTCAATGCCCAGAAAGCTACTAAAGACGTATTTAAAACAGTTCATGTGACTACAGTGGTTCAACCTTGATGTTATGAAGTGACGAGAATGCTTCACAAAATAATGACTTTATTCAACAATATCTAGTGATGGGCAATTTCAAAACACTGCTTCATGAGCGCTTCAAAGCTTTACGAATCTTTTGTTTCGAATCAATGGTTCGGAGCGTGAATCAAACTACCAAAGTCACGTGATTTCAGTAAACGAGGCTTCGTTATGTCATAAGTGTTTAGAAATTTCAGTGGTTCACCACTGGGGGGCGTGACTTTGGCAGTTTGATTCATGCTCCGAACCATTGATTTGAAACAAAAGATTCGTAAAACTTCGAAGCTTCATGAAGCAGTGTTTTGAAATCGCCCGTCACTAGATATTGTTGAATAAAGTCGTTATTTTGTTTTTTTGGCGCACAAAAAGTATTCTCGTCACTTCATAACATTAAGGTTGAACCACTGTAGTCACATGAACTGTTTTAAATACGTCTTTAGTAGCTTTCTGGGCATTGAAAGTGCGACATGAGGGTGAGTAATTAATGACAGAATTTTAATTTTTGGGTGAACTAACCCTTTAAAAAAGTAAGTTACTTGGTTGCCTTAAAATTTTGAGCTCATTGAAATTTAAAAATTTGAGTTAATACAATGAAGGCGATTGGTTTAATCAACAGAAACTCAAAATATTATATCATCTAAACCACATTAATTATCTAAGTTGATTTGACAAAAGAAAAAATGTTGTGATAACAAATCATGAAAAAATTTTTTTACAGTAAACACGATTTCAATAGTTTTTCACATTTTCAGGCCACCAAAACAGCATTGTCTTGTAAGTGAACTGCCAAAACACATAAAATTTTTCAGTTTTTAGTTGAAAACGGTGTTGTGTAAACGGCCCCTCAGCTTTGCCAAGATACCAAAGACCGCAATCAAAATCACATATTTGAATATAAACTCATCAAATTCTTCCAAATCCAAATGATCAGAGTTAATTATTTATTTATCTATTTATTTCAGTTAAGCATTTTAAGAAAAAGCGTCAGCTAAAGGTCACAATTAAATGATATTCAAATGAAACAGAGCAACCTCTTATTTTATATAGAGTATTTTTTTTTATTTTGGAAACCATGCTCAGCTTTGCCAAGATACCAAATACTGCAATTAAAATCATGTATCTCAATTAAAACCCATCAAATCTCCCATCAAAATGATTTAAAACCAAAATATGTGAGCTATGTGATCCTATTTATTTATTTATTTATTGGTTTTTAGGAATTTAAAGAAAAAACAGCAGCTAAAGGTGATATTTAAATTATCTTTATTTATTTTTTATTTTGGAAACCATTGCATTAATCCATTTGTGAGCAGAAGAAAGCAATAAAATAAATTAAACATAAAAGTTGCAGAAAATGTTATGAACAGTAGTTAATTATATGCTGTACGATTTTCACACCATAGGCCACAGTGGGCTTGATTCGCAACTTGGCCCTGTGTCCAGCCAATCAGGCGCCTCTGAGGGAATCTGGGACAATCCCTCGACTGGTCAACCTGCTTTTGAAAGCTCATCAGGAAACTCAAAGACACAGCTCAGGGGCCCAGCAGACCTATCAGGTGCGTTTGAAGGTTTTTCTACCTGTGCATGGATTTTCCATATATCCTAGTTGGCCTCTTTATTCACCCTCACATATAGGCTGAAGCCTCCAATGGAAGGTCAAAATACAATCCAATTAGCATCAAAGTCCCAGTATTTGGTGTAGACCAGGTCCCTTTAGTGTCAGAGTTAATGTTTTCTTCTCACTGTCACACTTTTTTTTTCACAGGATGGTGTGCGAATGGAGGAGATTGTGGAAGGCTGTACAGGCGCTTTGCATATACTGGCCAGAGATCCGATCAACCGAGGGGAAATCGCCAGCATGCAGACCATTCCTCTGTTTGTGCAAGTACTGAACCAACTTATGGCATTCCTGGCAGTGAATCTGGTTCATCTGTGTGTGTTGTGATGTGTGGGTGTTGTGGGCAATGACTGCAGGGCGTCTGGCTGCTGTTTGTTTGTATGCGTTTGTCCATGTTTATGTTGCACTACTAGTTTTGAGGCTGCTCTTTGAAAAAGTAGTTAGGACTACTACAAACTACCAGCGTAAAAAAACGAAATACCTTAAAGCTGTAATATCTTTTTTAAATGCATAAGCATAACTATCAGATAATATAATTTATAATTTAATCAGAGCCAGCCATTTTCTGGCACACAAAAAAAGAATAATTTCAATTGGGTCACAGTATTAAAGTTGAATATATTCACTTAAATACAACTAATTAAGCTTAATTTATATAACTGAGTTGAAACATAGTGATAAACAATAGTATTTAACAGTGCAGAGTGCTCCACTCTTGCATTGTCAGTACAAGATCTTGACCAAAAATCGATGCACCTCTTGATGGAAATAAATGTTGTGATGTTATTTCCATCAAGAGGTGCATCAATTTTGGTCAAGATCTTGTATTGACAATGCAAGAGGTGAGCACTCTGTAAAGTCTACTCCAGCACATCCCAAAGACTTTCAATGAAATTAATGTCTGGACTCAGAGGTTGCATTCATGATTCTTCATGCTCTCTCCCAACCATTCTTTCACAATTTGAGCCTGATGAATCTTGACATTGTCATCCTGGAATATGGCCATGATTCATCTTTCGGTCCTATATGGTTGTTTAAGAAATGAAAAGCTACACACTCTTACACTTACTCTCCAAAATAAATTGTTTATTAATTTATTATGTGCTTTTGTCCAAAGTATCTTAAAAAACAGTTATATAAGAAGTGCAAATTTATTTAGAAAATTACAAGCTTTGAATAAAGTGTGTGTGATAAGGCAACAGTGAAACCCCTCTCATTCTTTGACTTCCTCTTTCCTGTTAGCTTCTGTACTCATACGTGGAGAATATAAAGCGTGTGTCCGCTGGTGTTTTGTGTGAACTCGCTTTGGATAAGCAGTCTGCTGAGATGATTGACGCAGAAGGAGCCTCTGCACCTCTTATGGAGCTCCTGCACTCTCCCAACGAGGGGATTGGTGAGTGACGTCCATCGAGAGAAAGTTTAAAAGCACACCTCATGACTAATTACATCCGTGTGTCACTCCATGTTGATAAAACACAGAAATGAGCCATATGTCATGAGACAGATCTTAGTCTGTACAAACATAACATTAGCACATTTGAAATTGTGCAAACCTTCCGCTTGATTTTACATCAGACTCCCAGTGGAAGTAAGCTGATACAGAATACAGACAATACTGAGATATTCTGTTTACAGTACCATACCAGCAGCTTTCATAAACTGCCATAAACACTCTCTCCTGTATCTGCTCGACATTGACAGTCTGCAATACACAGAGACTGTCAGAGATGCAGCATGACTTTAGTGTCTTCAACATGTCAGTATAGAAAAGGAGCAGAACACACAAGAGAGCACAAGTTTGCAAGTAAAGCTTCAGCTTGCTATGTACTGTATCACGTAACGTGTAAAATGGATTTTAGTCTCACAAGCTGTAGTTTTCACTTTCAGGAATAAATTTGGTTAGTATTGTAACTGAATCTGGCCAGGAACCATCTATTTACATATAAGAAGGTAATAATTATATATGCATAAAATATGTAATGGTGTTTTTAATACATATACCCTACAGTTTAAAGGTTTGGTAAGTTTTTTGTTTTTAAAAGAAGTCTCTTATGCTCACCAAGGCTGAATTTATTTGATAAAAAATACTGTAAAACAGCAATATTGTGAAATATTATTACAGTTTAAAATAAGTGTTTTCTATTTGAATATATTTTGAAATGTAATTTATTCCTGAGCTGCAAAGCTGAATTGTCAGCATCATTACTCCAGTCTTCAGTGTCACATGACCCTTCAGAAATCATTCTAATATGCTGATTTGCTGCTCAAGAAACATTTCTTATTATTATCAATGTTGAAAACAGTTGTGCTGCTTCATGTTTTTGTGCAAACCTTGATACATTTTTTCAGGATTATTTGATGAATAGAAAGTTCAAAAGAACAGCATTTATTTTAAATAGTAATCTTTTGTAACATTTAAAAGTCTTTACTGTCACATTTGACCTTTTCAATTGTCAGTCTTGACCCCAAACTTTTGAACAGTAGTGTATATATAACAGTATTCATTCATTTCCACATTTGTTCAGTAAATGTGTTTACTGTGTTTCATAAATGACATAAATGGATAATATGTATACTATATTACAAGTCACATCTTAGTGTTTCACACCTTCTCTGTGTATTTTTTATTTTTATTTATTTATTTATTTTTTTGAGGAAAAAAAAGTCACATTTTATTATTACATTCAGAAATAATGTAAAATACCAGTGCAAAAATACAAAGTTCTGTCATGAAACTCTAGATGGGACAGGCTGGTCTTTAACTCAGTTTGCTTGCAATCACAGCTGATTGGTTCCTGCTGTATCAGTAGCCAATGAACTTGCTGCTCAACCTTTAAATACTTGGTCAGCATTTGCTATAGCAGTGTAGTGTGCTTTCAGAAACCCTCCCTCTTCCCCAGCTCCACCTGTATAGATCTGCTATGGGGAATTCATGTATGAATGTGTCGTGTGTCGTGTATGTATTGGCAGTAGCAAGTCCCGTACTTTCTCTGCAGCAGCAGCAGCAGCATAGCAGGTCTATTCCGCCAAAACCGTATCAACAGTGTCATATCCATTACCATACCAAACACTCCGAGAGTTGTAATGACAGAACATAACTTATAGTGGTGTTCATATAAGGCTAAACTAATTTATTAAACAAAAGTGACGTACGGAGACGTACAGCGGACACGCCTTTGCCGGCAGTGTGATGTTCAAGAACCCATCTTTAAACTTTCTTCTCCAGCTCAGGCCACGATTAGCTCTTTCAGTCTTCATTTCATTAAGCATCATTTCATTTTCGTTCCAGTCTTTCAGCAATTTCTCACTTACATCATATTTGCATTCTGCTGCACTTGTAGTCCAGAAAATATGGTAGTAATAATAATATGTAAATAATGATCACATCTCACATCATTTCAGTAATCAAAAAATCTGATTATAATCATTGTCTCTTCCTCAGCCACCTATGCTGCGGCCGTTCTCTTCCGCATCTCTGAGGACAAGAGTTCAGACTACAGGAAGCGTGTGTCGGTGGAGCTCACACACTCCCTCTTCAAACATGACCCTGCAGCCTGGGAAATGGTGAATATATGTCACACAGCACACTCTGGCACACTCTCAGATTAGTGGACATTATTATTAATGAGATCATTTCGATTATGTATGCCATGTCAATTTTTAGCAATCGTAATGAAATAATTATATTGATATGGCATAACCAAAGACAGACCTTTGAATTATTGAAAACGAATGCAAACCCGGATGGTAATGCAGCCCTGATATGAAGCAGAGTGTGTGCATTCGTTTTCATTAACCCAATGTTTCGGTGTCAGTTATTTTTATTATACAGCTATTATATGACCGTCACATGCACATGGATGGCTCAGAAAAGTGATGTTGGTTATTATGAGAGAACCATCATTTGTTTGCAGATGCCACTTGGTTTGATATTTGTATCTAATGCAATGACATTTAAATATTATTAGATGTGACTTACAAGTGTCCAAAAGTTTTATAATACTTTTTGGGCCACTGCATACTACACTAAGCGTTAATTAAAAATGTCAGTTCTGTCATTATTTACATTACATACATTTTTAAACCTGCATGACTTTTTTTCCCAGGGAACACAGAAGGAGACATTTATAGCAGAATGTCCAATTGAAAGTGAATGGTGACCACAGCACTCAGGCAAAAATGTCTGTAAATAACTTAAATTTCAGTCTATTTCTCACACAAAGCTTCAGAAGAACTGGAATAAGTAATATGAACCACCTTTATGATGCTTTTATGATTCTTTTTTTTTTTTTTTGCCTTATTTAGAGCTTGATAGTCCCAAATCCTCATTCACTTTCATTGTATGGACCAGAGCAGCTCAGACATTCTGTTCAATTTCTCCACTGGTGTTCCACACAACAAAGAAAGTCATATGGGTTTGGAAAGACAAGTCTAAATGATACAATTTAAAATTTTGGGTGAATTAGGGCTGATTTTATTCACATAAAACCCAATTTGCATGATTTACTCACCCTCAAGCCATCCTAGGTGTATATAAATATCTTCTTTCAGACAAACACAATCGGAGTTATATTATAAAATATATTCCAAGCTTTATAATGGGAGTGAATGGCGCTTTTGATTTTGAAGTCCAAAAAAGTGCATCCATCCATCATAAAAGATATCCACACATCTCCAGGGGGTTAATAAAGGCCTTTTGAAGTTAAGTGAAGTGAAGTGATGGGTTTTTGAAAGAAAAATATCCATATTTAAATCTTTATAAACTAAAATAACTAAAATAACGCCAAACGATTAATCTCTGACCCGACGCATGACGCATTGATGAACGCGGAAGCGCAGAGGATAGAGCAATACAAAACACCGGTCGCAAATTTAGAAGTCTAAAATGAGAATTTTTAAAAAGAAATTTTGAGGATTTCAATATAAGAGAAGAGGAGTCTGAGTTTGTTTCCCAGCCCTATTTGTTTGAACCGCGTCAGCAGTCACTAAGTCGATTTGCGTAGGCCATCTGCTGGAAGCTAGTTATTTTAGTTTATAAAGTTTTAAATATGGATTTTTTTTTTACAAAACCGCTTCAGAAGGCCTTTATTAACCCACTGGAGTCATATTGATTACTTTTATGATGGATGGATGCATTTTTTTGGACTTCAAAATCAGGAGCGCCATTCACTCCCATTATAAAGCTTGTCTGAAAGAAGATAGTTATATACACCTAGGATGGCTTGATGGTGAGTAAATCATGGGATAAATTTAAATTTTGGGTGAACTATGCAGCTTTTTAATACATATACCCTACAGTTCAAAGGTTTGGGATTGGTAATATTTTTCAGTCCCTTATGCTCACCAAGGCTGCATTTATTTGATCAAAAATACAGTAAATGTGATGGTAAAGCTGAATTTTCAGCAGCTTCAGTGTCACATGACCCTTCAGAAATCTTTCTAATATGCTGATTTGCTGCTCAAGTATAATATATTTTGATATTTTTAATATTTCAGTGGTATTTACTATATTTCTTTATGAGCGAAACTTTTGATGAATGTGTCTGCGTTCTTATTCTTTCAGGCACATGCCACCATGCCACTCGACCCTGGATACATACCAGATGGTAAGCTGAAAGCCCAGCACATTCACTCACTATCCTTCTGCTTTAGTATGCAACACCGCCACAAATTGCCTATTTATCCAGCACATCTCGCTGCATTAGAGCGAAGAGCATTAAAATAAAATGCCACATGACAAATGAGTTATGGCGTGTGTATGCTTGTGAGAGAGGGGTCAAAGACGAAAAGATAAAGAGAGACAGTCATTGAATTCGCGTTGTTGTCAGTCCGTTCTGCAAAGTGACAGAATGTCTTCCTCTGTAGGGGAACATTAAGTCAGCAGCGGTCCGGCGTATGCGACGTGCTGTTCACTCATTTGTCGAGTTTCAGATGTCAATGACATCCGCACAGATGACTCTAGTGTAAGAGAACCTGTAGATAAACAACAACCCAGTAAAAACAGCTCAACCTGTTATGTGGATATTTTACATACTGATACTGTTCAGCCATAAAATCTGAAGCACGTCCCACAGTTTGACAATAATGCACTCACAATGGAAGTCTAAAATAAATACATGTAAGGTAAACAGATCCTTAAAATTATATTTCAAATATTGAATGGATGTCATGACTATAAACTAATTCAGAATTAAAATTTAAGAATGATTCTGTTGAATCAGTCGTTTTATGATGACTAATGAAGCTGCTATTTCATGGAATGACTAAAAAGGTCTATGAATTATAGTACATGTTAAACTAAATAATAATAACAGCAGCAAAAGCTTGTGACCAGTAGTGTAACTTTACCTTTTCACTTCAAAATAAAAATGTTCTTTTCATTTTCCACTACTATCACAACTAAGACAAATGAAGTTGACAGCCTGAGGATGTTTTTGCACCTGAGTCTTCACGTCTTTCTGCCGTGTGTGTGTGTGTGTGTGTGTGTGTGTGTGTGTGTGTGTGTGTGTGTGTGTTTGTATTTAACAAGTGTGGCAATTGGATTCATTTAAGTTGTTCGTCTGAAATCCTCCTCGGTTGCTTACATTTCATTAACCAGCCCTCTATCCATGTCAAGAGTCCTCCATTATGTGAAATTGCTGGAAGTATTTTGCATGTTTTCATATTGTTTCAAGCTCTCTGCTTTACTTCTGTACATGTCATCAGTGAGCATACATGACCTCGAGCAGCTTATTTCTTTTATAATATAATATAATAAATGTATTAATAATAATAGTAATGACAATATTCAATTCTCCCAAAATATATTTAATTAGCAGGGCTGTCAGTGTAACATGTTAATTAAATTATATAAAATCAACACATTTAATCATGCAATGTAATATTTAAGTATTAAAATGATATAATACATTAATTATATAGTACTTTTTATATATATATATATATATATATATAAAATTGATATTTTTTGTAAAAAAAATGTGAATAAAATCGTAAAGAAAATAAATAAATATAAAAAACTTTTAAATATCTGTTATTTTTAAATGTTTTATTTATATTTTTAAATAATATTTTATGATTTTTATTAATTTGTTTTTACAAAAATATCAATTTTTTTTAAATAATGCTTTATGTATTTTTCATATGTATGCATTTTTTGTATTTAATTTTTTTTTACCAAAAATATATATATATATACATATATAAATTGTTATAGAATTCATAAATTATATTATTTAATACTTAAATATTACATTGCATGATTAAATGTTATTTTATTTATTTATTTATTTATTTTTATATATAATTTAATTAACATGTTACATTGACAGCCCTACTAATGAAATATATTATGAGATAATTGAATATTGTCATTATTACTATTAATACATTTATTAAAACTATTGAAATATGTTGTGTTTGCACATAATGACATATATAAAATTTAGTATAAATTCTATAGTATATAGTTTATAATATATATATATATATATAGTTAAATCATTAAAAATATAAAATTATTAAAAACAACAAAAACAATTGAAATATTTGCATATAATGACTAACCTTTGTATAATTTATATATTTTTATTACTTTAGAAAAATTAATTAAAAATGAAAAATATTAAAAATGACAAAGACAAAAACAACTGAAATATTTTGTTTGCACATAATGACTGTAACTTGAATTTCTCTCTCTCTCTCTTTTTCTCGCTAAGATCTGGATGCAGTTTACCCTCCATATGGTTACTCTGATATAGCCATGGATGGCCTCCCACTGGACGCCGAGCTACATGAGCAATACATGCCAGAAATGACCTATGACCCTCGACAGGTGTACCCAAATCCTCTTTAACAACACTGCCAGCAGGTTAGCTTGCACACGTCTCTAGTTGTGGATTAACTCGACAATATCTCTGTCTTAAGATAGTGAGCCATCGTTTCTTTTTCTGAACATGTGATTCCTGAATAAAATAAATGTTTCTCCCAGTCTTCAGGTCAAATGAAGTGGATGAAGGTGGAGACTACAAAACGGTTTGTTCCCTGCAAAAGACGTGGAGCAGGGCCTGAACTGTGCAGTGCTCGAACGAAAGAAGAACAAAACACACGACTTGCTTTAGTTCACCACCGGTCTGTTTGTGACGTGAACTCTAAGCACTGCCTAACTCATCTTGTTATCTTGTGCTACTAACAGAGTGACAGCCTAAAAGTGTGGTGACGCGAGCATGTGATCATAACATGTACATTTTGTACTTTATATTGTTTGTCCAAAGACGTCCAGACAACTCCGTCCTAGAAATGTAGCATAGCTAGCTAGCGGCTCAGCCACACGAGGGTTCGTTTTCCTTTGCGTTCTGTGTATTTGTGGCGCTGAGGCATTGCTACTGAGTAGAAAATAACACAAAAGCAACAAAACATACATCTAAAAACACAAACTTGTTTGTATTTTCATAATCTCACTATTATAAGAAGGCATTTGTTGACATGAGAAGACATTGATATGTTGTCCTGCCTGACTTCTAACAAGTCAAGGGCAGGTTTTCTTCTTTTTCTTGCTAAGTCTTCATACAAACTTTTGCATTTTGTTTTAGAGACAAACTGATATTCAGTTGTAAGAAAACGTTTGAGGCGTATGATTTCATGTAAAGATCATATGATATTTTAGGAGGCATTGATGGATGATGGAGGGTTCATAATCATTATTCACAGCTATAATATTACCCTGTATACATACACTACTACATGGCCTAAGGTATTTGGACACCAATTACTAATAAACCAGTAAAAAAAATCCATATTAAAGCCAATGGTTTTGAAATTAAATGCTCAATAAGCACATACGAGTGTCCAAATATATTTGGCTATACATGTTTTTTCTCAGTTTATTAGTTGTTTTTTAAAGACACTGCTACAAAAACATTGTAAATCCAAAATAATAGTAGGATTCACTTAGAAGTAATTCAATAAGTATAATGTTGCGATGTATGCCCACTTTTGTAGTGTATTTTAGAGAAATGGAATACACAGTGACATGAAGTGGTGTTTTGTTTTTCTTTCACTGCTATTACTGTAACAGGGTACATTTTAAAGGGGCATGATGTCATTATTCTGAATGAAATTTTATTTTTTTTCTTGTACAACAATCAATTTTGATTACGCTCTGAAATAATGGTATAATGCTGTTCATTAAGACTGAACACAATGTACCGTTTTCCAAAGGAATGATTGGCAAAGTACATTATAGTTCATAGTTTCCATAGTTAATCCCACCTTGCAATATTAAGGCCCTATATAGTCGTGCGTTCCAGACTTTTAATTCAAAATTGCTTCATTATTATTACAAAGCTACACTTTATTCTGATTGGTCAGTTCGTCTTGATGACCTTGTTAGGATTTATATTAGATTATGACATTATCCTGACTTGTTTACTCCAGAATATTCGCTCTCTTTATATAACATCCCTTAGACTTTAAATATTTTTTATACAGAAACTATATTGTTTTACATCATTGTACATAGTGCACATCTTGTTTTAATTGACATGAAGTATGTAGTCATAAGACTGATTATGATTGCCATATGCAAGGGATCTTGTACATGCATTTATTTGAAAGGCATTACAATCTGTGTGAAGTGTGATTGCTGATTGATGAAATTGCAGTAATTGTCCAGCATCATTCATTTACTGTAACTGTAGTGGAGAATTTGTTTCATAACTACAAATCTGCCTGCCATCTGTTGGTATAAGGAACATGTCTGTGCCAAAAGTAGTTATATTGATAAAGACTTTTCTGGTACAGTTGCCCCTGTTATGCTCTTTTTTTTCTTCTTCTTCTTTAACTTCATCTAACAGCATTCTTCTGCATATTCAATGGTGACTGCACTCCTGATGATGCTGTCATCATAGAGTAAATCATTTCAACATCCCCATCTGCAAGAGAAAAAAACATGCACGGAATGTCAACAGGAAGTCACAGTGCATATGCATTTTTACTGAACATTTTTAGTTTGACAGTATTTTTTGTTTGTTTGTTTTCAAATAAATAAACTGAATTATATTAACTGTCTCAGCTAATTGACTTTTATTCAAGGTGAAGCAACTATATGTATATTAAAAATGCTCTTGTTTTCATAATAATTTGACATGATTTGACGTGTTAACCCTCTGGTGTTGTTCGGTCAATTTAGACCGAAAAAAAAAATGTTTGGAAATTTTAAAAATCGCTACTTCTTCGGAATGGATCGCCCTCTATACCCTCATTCACTATTCCCGACATTAGTTTACTGAAGGAGTGACTGAAAACGAGCGAGTGAATTCGGACACTGAGTGCACCGGAATGGCTGCCGCTTTTGCATAGTTTGTGCTTGTTGTTTGATAATCGTTTGAAACTTAGAAAACTGGCAGTTCCAGTAGTAAGATGAAATGATTTATCTTGAATTCTGTCATGGAAAGATATATAAACCTTAGATAAAAACGGTTTATCAATCAATAATCAATTAAAAATGAATTTATACCTGTATTATATTACGCTGTACGCCGCGGACGAGTGGTTTGTAAAATGAATGAATGAATTAGGGATGGGCATATCGATGTGAAGTATCGATATATCGATACTGACGTTGAGTATCGAAAGTATCGATACTCAAATAAAAATATCGATACTAAGGTGTTTTTTTTTTTTTTTTTTTTTTTTACCAGTGATTTTGTCTATTTAACAATAAATTTAATGCATACAATATGCTTTGAATTGGACAAATAACCTATGTTAGCGAATAATTTGTAGCAGAAGTATTTTCCTGCTCATCTAAACACACGCAAATGCTGCAAGTCAGAACCAATCGATCATAGAAAGCGTTCGCTCACTGCCGACACTACATTGAAACAGGGCTGCGTTTAGTATCGTAAGAAACTATTGATGCTTTTGGGAAACGCAGCCCAGAACAATGCTTAACAGAAGACAGAAAAACATAATATCATTATTATTAGTTATTTCACAGTAAGCAAAATGAAATAGTAGCCTACATATTTTGTGCAATTACATTTATTTAAATTGAATGTCAAAAGTTCATATTGATGTTCTGTTCTGTAACTAATGTTAATACACTGTGAGAATACAAATGTATACAAATGCATTTTATGGGTGCAACAGCCTGTCCCTTATGAAAATGAACCCTTTAGGCCTATAGACCTTATGCACCAGAGAAACAAGCGCGCCGCCATCTTTATAATATTGTCTTTGAACTTCCGCTTTTGCGGTATCTCTGTACATTTATATGGCATTGCTGTCAAAGAATAATTAGCTTGTGAAGTGGTTTTACTTGTTGTAGAGTTAATTAAAGTTATCGTGAGCACTGTAATGTTTAAAGCAGATGTCTTAACAAATTTCAGTAGACCCGGAAGATTTTAAAACGAGCAGTTCATTCATAAATATGTAAGATCGCTGTGGAAATACAAACCGGAAGACAAAAGACAACGAGCGCAGCGCTGAAAAGAGGCGGGGCTACATAAGGTCTATAGCCTACTATTTGTAGATTTCCATGGTTACCACTACAAGTAGCCTAAACATTTTAACCATGTGTAAAGAAAAATATAATCTAATACGTTGCAATTAAGGCATATTGAATGTTAAAATGCCTTTAAAATATAATGTTAAGTTGGTATCATTACCCACTTTACTCTTAGTAAGTCAATAATTTAAGAAATTTTCAAATGTCAAAGTTCAGATTAGAGGTATCGTATCGGTATCGATATCGATATCGGTGATATTGGAATCTTGAAAGTATCTGTATCGTATAGAAAACAAAATAAGTGGTATCGCCCATTCCTAGAATGAATGAATGATTCAGCTGCGGATGCCATCTTCTGGTGAGATTTGGGAATTCATCCGGCGGGCGACTCTCACAGTGCATTGTGGGTATTCTCTCTAGCCATTGAGCGTACATCAGGGCTGCGTTCAGCCCCGACAAAACGTTGCAATACGTTTTTTAAACGGAAACAGTGGTGCGTTGAACCAAAGCCCCTGGAAGGCAAGCCTGCATCCTTTAGCCAAAAAGCGTAATGGCTAATGCTAACGCTCCGGCTGTGGCGGTACGCGCGGGCGGTACTGGCGGTACGCATGAAAGGAGACCAGAGGCCATTACACGATAGGCTGAGAGGTGCCGCACGTGATTAAGTTAGCCGTTACGCTTTCTCCAATGGTAAGAGATACAGACCCTCTCATCTCCCTATAATATACAATCTCTGGTTGAACACCCTGTTCTGATGACGCAAGAGATGCAACTATGGCTGCTGAGAAGGCCATTCTTTGTGTTCTTTTTGAAGAATTTTCGGAACCTGTTGAAATCGGTATAAATAAGTGTTTAATACTGCAAAATACGCTCTATGTTACAGTCACTGCCTTTGCAGTCGAGAACAAAAGAGAACGTCAATTAAGAAAGCACTTAATTACCATTGTGTATGAAATTTGGTATATAAATAAACTTTCCTTCAATGAAGCTATATTTTTACTATAAAACTCTTACGACAAACATGTCTTCTAATATCTTCAATGCGTATACCGAGCTGCAGCGGACACATTTGTAAACGACTTTACTTGGACCCATTGTGCGAGCTCTCTTTAATACCGTGTGGTTTATATACATGTTGCTGCTGATTGGGCTGACATTTTTGACACACCCACCAAACAAGAGAAAAGGTATCTCAAACCCTGTTGCAAACCGTTTGCAGGAAACATGCCGTTCAACCCGGAAACTGTAGCAAAACGTTGCGCACCGGTTTGAGCTTGAACGTGCCCCAGCTGTACACTCGTTATTGCGGTGCATTGTGGGATTGAATGAGTGAACTCGATATCATCCACTAAGGTTTCAGACAGCACTAAAAATGGCTGTTCCCTCAAATAGTGCTGTTTAAGGGTATAGGGGGTGATTTCGGACACAGGGTGTGAATTTTATGGCAGTCGCTATGTGACCCTCCAAAACATTTGTGGACTTAATTTGAAAAAGCTAAATGGTCATAAAAAAAAAACAGTCAAACTTATGTTGTTCGTGGTCAGAAATGACCGCCATAGGAAATTAATGGGAAATACGAGGCAAAATAGGCAAAAATACGAAAATACAGAGAATTTTTTTGTGTGTACAATCTACAAATCATCCAGGATGCAGAAAAAAAGTGCACAGCAATGAAGGGGTGACGGTAAAATATCAATAGACACATTCCCCACCCCCCACAGACACATAAATGAACTAGTGTGACTGCAACAAAACAGTTTTGCAAATACGTGAAATAAAATCAATAATTCAGCCACAATGCAGTAAAAAAAAGTGGTCAGCAAGGAAGAGGTTACACTAAAACATCAAGAGTACAAAACAGACACACCCACTCAAACACACACTCACTCACACACACACACACACACACACACACACACACACACACACACAACACACTATCATACACATACAAATGAACTGGTGTGGCTGTAACAATATGGCAGAACTTACTCAAATAAGAGGTTGAAATCAGGTTGATAGAGCTCTGATAAAGCATTCCTGTTCATTTTTGTTACATTTTTGTTGAATTTTGATGTTATGTGTAACAATGTCTTTCTCTGTGTTCAGGTTTGACTAGTAAAATTAATGTAAAAACTGACACTTCAAATAAACATTTCAAACAAAAAAATCTAAACCTTGACAAAAAGTAGTCTTTGAGAATGTCTAAACATATATCCAAATCCACAACTTAATAAAAATAAGTATTTATGTTTAAAAACCACCAGAGAATTTATAAGCCTTTATATATAGAGCAATATAGGAATCTAGTGGTTACACCATGGCATTACAGATGTTTTTCTTTTTTTACTCCCACCAGATGGCACTAATCTACCTTCAAAAATTGGAATTATAAAGGCATTGGGCCCTATCATACACCTGGGGCAATGCGGCGCCAGGCGCAACGCAAGTGTTTTTTGCTAGTTTCAGCCCGACGCAGTTATTTTCATGTCCTGCACCATGTTGTTTAAATAGCAAATGCATTTGTGCCCATTTGTGAGCCTATGGGCATGCTGGTCTGAAAACGAGGTGTGTTCAGGTGCATTGTTGGCGTGTTGCTATTTTGAGGCAACTGAAATAGACTGCACCATTGACCAACTGAAACCTGGTCTAAAGTCAACAGCACAATATTTGTTTTGTTATTTAAAGAGCGCGTTAGTAATATGCACCTATATGCAGGTGCACAACACGCGTACACTTTGCTTATTACACAAACAGGGACGCGCAGCAGCACACAAACATGCCAAATATTAAAAATAAAAGGATTACAGTGTAAAAGATTATTATTGTGTGCATAAATGCTTTGGTGGAATCCGACTTGTCCCGTAGATGGTCTGCTCGGGCGCTTTAACCTCGCACACGAGCAGATTCGTTTCCTCACTAGAGAAGTGTTCAGTTTTTCTGCTTGCAAATTCTGCTATGTAAATAGCGAATCCACCATGGCGCGAGCGCAACTGGCTTTTAAAGGGAATGGGAGATGAGACTCTGATTGGTTTATTGCATGTTGTGCCCAAAAAACACAGCCATGACTCATTAAGAGACTATGTACAACCCTTTTAGACCATGTGCCGGGCGTGCCGACCATTTTTCCCGTCATTAAGCTAGCAAAAGTGGATTTGGACATGCCCTAAGTGCACTTGCACTTTGCGCTTAGACCGTTAAAATAGGGCCCATAGTCTCTATTTTAACATGAAATACAGCTTTAATTGAAAAGTAATTTTAAAAATTAGATTTTTTTTTTATTATTTTCAGTGGGGAAAAAATTATAATTATTGCATAAATATTAATTACTACGATGAAGTTCTCTCAAAATACAAAAGAAAAAAATATTATTGAACAAAAATATATTACATTGATTTTACTGAAATTTTAAAAAGTTACATTTGTGTTCAGTCACTTTTGACCACGAACAACACAAGTGTGACCCCCAAATTAACAATTCCAGAGGGTTAAGCACATTTGACCAGAAGCCGATCATGAATGTTGAGGTTGAGACAGTGAGAGACATTTATGGATACCTTCTTTATCAGATTTGCATTTACGGTTTCATTAAAGTTATAATAAAGTATCTCAAAGTCAGTTCAAAAAGTAAATTATTTACAGTGATTTGGTGCTGTTATTTACAGTACCAAATAAATCTTAATCAACTATTGACACTCCAATCTTAGGCCTAACTGATGCCCCACTTTACCACCACTTTACCTCAGCCTATTATTTGAAGAAAGTTTTCAATGTCGTGAGTGTCGTTTTTATACTCAAGAACAAATAGGCTAAAAAAAAAAGCAGTTTTGAAACATATTAGTAAATTATAGATTTTCTTCTTTGGTCAGTACATATGTCATTTGATAGGTTTGCTATTTGCCAGCCAAACGGTCTGCGGTTAATGCACACATGACAGCAATAATGAATGTAAAGTCGAATTAATCGATATAACGCATAATCCATATTTATTTAATCTTATAGCACCACCACGTGTCAGCTTTTGGCATTCCTGGTATTTAGGGCACTCTGAGTTTGAGTTATTTTGTTCATCAGTATCATAAAACAACTAGAATCTTTTTGTATTGGTTTTATTGAGATTATTTTAATAGACGAAGCAAAACTGCAACTGAACTTGACAGCCAGTGATCATACGCATTTTGTAAAAATCAGTTGACATGATGATGGGAAGATGATAATAAAGATGATAATATAACACACTTTCATTTTAAAGCAAATGATATACGGAAAGAGCTCCTCAATAGGACTGACCCCATTCAGACATTATTTTTAAATTATTTTTTATTGCACATTTAGCCTACAACGCAAGAACATAGGCTATCAACATCATAAGACACACTTAGCAAAACACACACACACACACACACACACAAATAGAGCAATATTTGAAATGGAATGCACTGTAAATCAGGACAGCATTAAAATGGTAAATATTTTGACGGAGTAACATACGTTTTCCGTCTTTCCACTTTTGAAGTATTTGAAACTTTCATAGGAGTGTAACATTCACACAAAATCATAAATAAATGAAATGTTTTATTGCGTCCATTTATAGCCTATGTGTGAATGTGACATTAACCCAACAAAATTACCATGTTCACATGTTCAGAAAACATAAAGTAACATTTGAATTAAACATTTAAATACAGAGTAGACAGACACATAATAGGCAACACATAAGTAATCATGCTTTAAGATAAATTTACGATCAATTTTTAGGAAGAATGATAAAACAATTTGGCAAAAAAACAAAACAGGAGTTTAATAGATAGAACCATGATAGAATAATTACAACAAGTACATCAGATTTTCTGCCTTGTGTTCGTTCATTTAATAAAAATAGCGTTTTTTAAAATAATAAACAATAATAATAAACAGTTTCACATGAAGACGTACCGTCAGTGACGTAATTTCCGGTCCAAACGGAGGAGCAAATCAAGGCGATTGACGCGCGAGATCATGTATGAGGGAAGCCCGGTTTGCGAAAACATCGGACACTGCGGAAAAAAGTAGGCACAAACATTGTATTGCTTTATCACATAAATACATTAAATCAGTTTCGACCAACGGAACATTTTCTTTACGCACCGTCGGAAACGTCTTGACGTGACGGACGCACCTGCCAAGCGCGAGGCCAAGCTAAGCTAAGGCTAAACTCGAGCTAATTCACAATCAAATAAATATGCAAATAAAACACGAAATATGCATTTAAATGTCATTTGACGACCGATATTTAATGATTTCCCAGTCAACAAAATGAACAGAAAAGAGTATACGGGTTAAATGGCCGTAGACTGCAGGCCGTTGTGTACATATACAATCTAGCTTCCTCTGAATTGCCACAGTTGCAGCACTAATTTTTTGCACAGTAAACTAACTTTGTTCTAGCTGTCGTGGGCATCAGAATTGCGGAGATCTCATATAAATGTATTTTTTTTTACATTAATAATACGTGTAGTTTATGCTGTTTTTTTCCCTTAAAACGACAGACTTGTATTAAAAGAAATGCTGATAAGAATACGGTAAGGTGAAGCCAGCTGTCAAATATTATCTGAGCTCCAGTGTGTGCTTGTCAACTTGTATACTTGTTAAATAAGACGTTTACTATTAAATGGAGCAGAATATGGACATGTTCTGCCCTGTTGTAATGATAAACATCTGGGTTGTCTATCTGACGCATAAACTTGGACAATGTATATGTACCACTTTCCAGCAGTTATGAATGTAAACATACTTATGAATCACAGGTTTCTGAATGTCAACGTAACTAGTTTAAAAAGTATGTGTAAAATATTAATGATGCAAAAGTGTAGAAAAAAACATGACATGTTTTGATCAGGTTTTTATATATATATATATATATATATATATACACACACACACACACACACACATTACTTATTTTCTGTTTCATTAGGTAACTGTCTTCATGAAGTTTTAAGTGTCACACACACTCAGCTGCAATAACCGGACACAGATCCAAGATGCCCATTCCTCCCCCTCCACCCCCAGGTGGACCCCCTCCTCCCCCCACTCTTAGCCAGGTAAGTACTCTCTAGATGGTTGGTAACTGCAAAATTTCAAATTTCGCAAATTTCACCAGCCTCTGTGAACCCTTGATATACCTCAACGAAAATGAAAAACACTTTTTCCACAGGCAAACACAACCCCTCCTAAGCTGAACCGTGATGAAGCGAAGGGCCGAGGTGCATTGCTCTCTGATATCTGCAAAGGGGCCAAGTTGAAGAAAGTTGGCGTTGTCAATGACAGGAGTGCACCGATGATTGAGAGTAAGTGGAAAAACAGCTTGACTTTGAGAGGTCAACATATTGATGGGCTTTTATCTTTCAAATTTTTGTTAATGCACACATTAAACTTAAACAGTCAATGCATTTTCCTAAATGTATAGTCCACCCCAAATTGAAAAGTCTGTGATATACTCATGATGTGGGTTCTCATTTCTGGGTGAATCACTTACACTACCGTTCAAAAGTTTGGGGTTGGTAAGATGAACAGTAGTGTAAGCTTTCTTTGTGGTACATCATTGAATTCTTTTGTGTTTTTTCAGAGCCGAAAGGAAGCAGCGGAGGCGTTTCCAGCGGTGGAGGGTCTTCTGCACCGGTCCAGCCAGTGGGAGGGCTGTTTCAGGGTGGTGTCCCAAAATTGCGACCTGTAGGAGGTGTATTGATTTATTAAAAATGTTTGTTTTTGGTCTATTTAAAGGAATAGTTCACCCAGAAATTGAAATGGTTTTCACACCCTTTGTTGTGTGCCATGTGCTGTTGGTGCACAAAAGGAGAATTCGAAGGATCTTTAAATCACTTACGATTAGGGATGGAATGACGTGTCGACGTAATCATTCATGCCTAATCCCCTGTCATGTTTCACACAAAACGAAACTCTAGAGCAGATGCTAATGGCTAGTATGGGAGTGCCACTTAATATGAGCCTGCACGTTTTCAGGACTCACAACTGCATTTAGTGACAGTATTAAGTTGGGGAATAGGGTTGAGAATGGGGTTCTCATGCTCTTAAAAAAACAAAATGCTGTATGAACGCACCGTATTAAGCGGCGCTGCCATACTAGCCATTAGCATCTGCTCTAGAGTTTTGTGTTGTGTGAAACATGACAGGGGATTAGAGACGAACATATTCAGTGCATAATTGATTATGTCGATGCGTCATTCCAGCCCCACTTAAAGGGTTAGTTCACCCAAAAATGAAATTTCTGTCATTAATTACTCACCCTCATGTCGTTCCACGCCTGTAAGACCTTCGTTCATCTTCGGGACACAAATTAAGATATTTTTGATGAAATCCGAGAGGTATCTGAACCACACATAGGCAGCAACGTCATTGCACCTTTCAAGGCCCAGAAATGTAGCAAAGACATCGTTAAAATAGTCCATGTGACTCCGGTGGTTCAACCAAAAATCTGATGGTGCGCATACAGTATGCGCGAACTCCTCTGATGACGAAATTCACATCACGCACACTGTATGTTGACCCTTGCGTATGCGTAAAAAGTAAAGTATACTTTGGGCTTTACAGTTCATATCGTTCAAGCTACAGATTTTAAGACATTTTGAAGTGCCCTACTTGAATCAGTTGTGCTGTGTTGCAGATGGTTCTGCAGGCAGGTCTGCATTGCACCCTTCAAGCACTCGTTCTGCTGCCCCACGCCCACCTGGCAGTCACGACGACCCCGACAGTCCCTCTCAACAGGCCTCTCCTACAGAGTCTGGCCGTTCCCAGAGACCGTCCCTGCCTGATCTCTCTCGTTCCCCTGGTGGAGGCAGCAGCCCCTCTACAGGCATGAAGCACAGCTCTTCTGCCCCACCTCCTCCACCCCCAATGTCTCGGCGTGGAAACGCTCCTCCTGCCCCACAGCAGAAGGCCACAGCTGCCTCGTACAATCGAGAAAAGCCACTTCCACCGACTCCAGGTCAGAGAGGACCCTCTCCAGCACCGGTGCGTGAAAACGCACCACCTCCCCCAGTGAAACCTCCGCCGTCACCCGTGAGCAGCCGCTCGTCTTCATCCTCCTCTTCCTCCCTGGCCCCGCCGCCGCCCCCATACCGTCAGCAGTCTGGGGTTTCCAATGGGCCCTCCAGTCCTGTGAATGAGGCTGCCCCTGAACTGCCCCAGAGACACAACTCGCTCAGCAAGAAGCCTTCAGCAGGTGGACACACACCGACACGTGGGCATGCGCCTCCTCCACCACCGTCACCCACCCCTCAGGCTGCCAGACCCCCTCCTCCAGCACGAGAGCCCCCGGGACGAGGAGCAGGTGAGGTCTAGACTCTGAAATAAGGTGGTTCCAGAGAAAATAGTTGCTGAGAGAAAGTCCTCTAATTTGCTAAATTAATTGATTTGGTGTTGAAACCTTTTAAAAGTTTGGGGTCTGTAAGATTTTGCTTTTAAAGTCTTTCATGTTTAAAACACAGTAAAACAGTAATATTATGAAATATTATTACAATTTAAAATAGCTGTTTTCTAATAAAATGTATTTTAAAATGTAAATTATTTCTGTGATGGCAAAACTGAATTTTCAGCATCATTACTCCAGTCTTCAGTGTCCTTCAGAAATCATTCTAATATGCTGATTTGGTGCTCAAGAAAGATGTTGAAAACGGCTTAATTTTGTGGAACCCATGAGATATATTTTTTCATGATTCTTTGATGAATAGAAAGAACAGCATTTATTTGAAATAGAAATATTATCACTTTATTATCACTTATGATCCATTTAATGCATCCTTGCTGAATAAAAGTATTAGTTTCTGTCAAAAAAAAAAAAAAAAACTTAATGACCCCAAACTTTTGAACAGTAGTGTATATTTCTAGATATATTTCTAAAGGTGTGTGTGATGTTCACACAGAATTATCACATTTTCATTATTTACTATTATTTACTACTAAATCTACTTTCAAGAATATCTGGAATTTTGAAGCTGCTTTTTTCCATATCTATAGCTCATTATGACCACATCTTCCTCATAGAACATTATAAAAGATGATGTAGTCCATATGATGCATGCACTTTATTCCAAGCCTTTCAAGTCATGTGATATATGACATCATCAGATCATGATTTGAGTGAGAAATATGATGAAATTTAAGCCGGTATTATTCACACAACTTCACAAAAGTTGACACCAAGTTTTGACACCAGATTTGACATCGTTAAACCACACAGAGCTATAGAATGGCTTTAGAAGAGTTGGAGTAATGTACATGAGAACTATAATTTTGAATTATTTGCGTATTGATCGTTTTTCTTGACATTTTCAACATGACTTCCTTTATTAGCCCCTCCAGTTCCTGGGCAGCCATCACGGAATGGCCGGGATGCGCCGCCGCCGCCACCACCGTACAGGACTCATGGTACCACCTCAGATGTCCCAAGCCGAGGCAAGCCCCCTCCTCCCCCCTCCCGCACACCAGCTGGACCCCCGCCCCCTCCCCCGCCTATCCGCAATGGACACACTTCCATTTCCCGTTCCTTTGTAGGTGAGTCCTTCAAGCTCACTCTCAACCCACACCTGCAGTCTCACCCACCCTCACATGATCATTTCAACATCCTTTGTGATTGTTCATCTAGAGAGGATGATGTTCTCTCGAAATTTAATCTAGCGGTGCACTGGTCTCATAGGGCAAGTGATGGTTCCATCATGTGCTCTGAAACTCACTATGGCCTGTTTTTATTTTTGAGCCCTGGTATTGTGCCACAGATACTACATAAAAACATCCACACTTTGTGTTAAACCTGTTAGGAAGCTAAAAATATTCAGATTTTCATACTAAAAAAAGGTAACTCATTTAGCAAGTTTACAGGTATCCACAGTTGCTGAACAGCTGTTACTGAATAATCTCATATTCAGTGTATGACGGTGCTAACGATACTTGCGTCATTAATTAGACGTGATAGCTTTGAGACAATCTAGTGGCATTATCAGGCATGTGGTCACTCTTTCTAAGATCATCCATAATGTAATCCAGTGGTTTGTCATGCCCCTTTGAAACTGTATCTAAATGAGTATAGATGTTGTTGCCAAATTTTGGCACTTATATTTATATTTTAGGCATTTAACAGACACTTTTATCCAGAGGAACTTACAAAAATACTTTAGCATCACATGAACATCACATAATGAAAAAAAAAAAAAAAAAAGTATGTCATTTACATTTATTCATTAAGGCCGTGACACACCAAGCTGATATCAAAGAACTAGCGGCAATGAAAGCTGACAGTGTTGTCGCCTCGCACCGGCTGTGTCTGCGCCAAAATCTGTGCCTGAACACACTGCAAAGACTACAGGTGACTGTCAACTAGCATGTGCGATCTGCACCTCCGTGTTAGCAAATATCTGTCTGTATCAGCAGGTCTATATCAGTAGTCTATAAGTTCTAAAGGTGTGTGTGATGTTCACACAGAATTATCACTTTTTCATCATTTACTATTATTTACTACTAAATCTACTTTAAAGAATATCTGGAATTTTGAAGCTGCTTTTTTCCCTATCTGTAGCTCATTATGACCACATCTTCCTCATAGGACATTGCATCATTCAAAAAAGAAACTGAAACTAGGACTACAGATATACAAACTATAAACAAAGCAGCGGTTGCTTACCATTTTGAATATCAATCATGCTGTTGATTAATGTTGTTATGAAAATATTTGCACAATGGTCTGTGCCGTATTGACTTTCTCTTTTGCTTATGGTTTTATTCTCATGCACTGAGAATAAACGGCCAATCAGAGCGATCTCTTTCACCAACGCTGATTCAACATGCTGAACCGGGCGAACTGCAGCCGATGTGAGTCCACACTGCGAAAACTAGCCCGACAGTTGCTCAACGACGGCTGACCGTCGGCTTGGTGTGTCACGGCCCTTAATGCAGCTGGTTTTGTTCAAACAAAGTTACATAAAAATGAGAAAATATTTGAAGGCAGATGTACAATCGAGATCAACATAATTGAGCCAACCGAATAGTTTGTTAAATGTTTTAAAGGTTTTATCGGAAAAGCTTTGTCACATTTCTGCTGCAGTTAAATACAATTTACACTATTTAAAAAAATAAATATGACATGACCTACACTACCTTTCAAAATTTTGGGGTTGGTAAGATTTTAAAAATGTTTTTGAAAGTATCATCTTATGCTCACCAAGGCTGCATATATTCAAGCAAAAATATTTTTAGTTTATAAAATAACTGTTTTCTATTTAAATATGTTTTAAAATGATATTTACTGCTGTCATGGTAAAGCTGAATTTTCAGCATCATTACTCCAGTCTTCAGTGTCACATGATCCTTCAGAAATCATTCTAATATGATATTTGTGCTCAAGAAACATTTCTTATTATCAGTGTTGAAAACAGCTGTTCTGTTTAATATTTTTGTAGAAACCGTGATGCATCAAAAGAACAGCATTTATTTGAAATACAAATCTCTTGTTACATAACAAATGTCTTCACTGTAACTTTTTATCAATTTAATGTGTCCTTGCTGAATAAAACCTTGAATTTCTTTTAAAAAAAATCTTACTGACCCCAAACTTTTGAGTGCTATTGCACATTTAAAATATCAAAAGTAAAGTGATACTTGCCAAGAGTCTGATCCCTCTCAGTTGGTCTTCTCTGAATATCCTTTGGTTTTCTTTTGTCTCTTCCAACAGATGATTTTGAGTCCAAGTATTCTTTTCATCCTCTGGATGACTTCCCTCCTCCAGAAGAATATAGACACTTCACTAAGATATACCCGAGCAAAGCTAACAGGGGTAAGTCTCAGGAAATGAACAGTTAGATCTAACAGTTTGTTTCTGAACCACACAAGCTTCAACAAATAAATGTAATGAATGCCACAGTGAGAGTAAAGCCTCTGATCTTGTGTGCTTTCATGAGCTTGTGTAAAGACAAGTTTGTGTAGATGCACCAGACCTGCTGCATGCTTTTCATCTTCAGTAGGTTTATACAGGGCTCGACATTAATGCTTGTCTGGGACAAGTGGATTTTTTGAAGGGACAAGTGAAAGAGAATTTTACTTGCCCGACCGGATAAGTAGCCTTATTAAATCTTCAATGACAAAAAAATAACTAGGGAAGCATCGAAAAACGAGAATGACTCAATACATTCAGTGTATTGATAATGGATAGTGTATTTCTGGTAACACTGTTGAGGCTCGCGCTGCCTGTCTCTTTGTGAGAGACTTTCATGGAGAAATTAAAACAATTGAGTGTAACAGCACACATAAAGAAACTCACAGAAGAAACATACTGAGGTAAAAATTCAAAATGTTTTTATTTATAACATGATATAGTTAAGTAATATAACATGACTAAGAGTGCTGTCTTGCCAAATATTATCAAGATTGCAAATGTTACATTGATTTTATAGTTCAATAAACAAGTAGTTAATATTGTTACTTACATTTTAGACACAATATTGACTGATTTTGTTCTATTTCACCAGTAAAAATAGTTCCAAACAAAGATCAAAGCAAAACTATTGCATTCTCAAAGCAACACTCAGTGGTGTTTTGTTACTGAATGATTTAGCGTTTTGAGCGAATTGTTTGTGGTCTCCTACTCCTGTTATACAGTACTTAAAGGGTTAGTTCACCCTGAAATGAAAATTCTGTCATTAATTACTCACCCTCATGTCATTCCAAACCCTGTAAGACCTTCGTTCATCTTCAGAACACAAATTAAGATATTTTTGATGAAATCCGAGAGCTCTCTGACTCCTCAATAGACAGCAATTTAACCACCACTTTCAAGGTCAAGAAAGGTACTAAAGACATCGTTTAAACAGTCGACGTGACTGCAGTGGTTCAACTTTAATTTTATGAAGCGACGAGAATACTTTTTGTGTAAAAACAAAAACAAAAAAAAATAACTTTATTCAACAATCTCTTCTCTTCTGTGTCATTCTTTCACTGTTTATGTTCAGCGCTTCCAGGTTCTACGTCAGAACGCCAACTCATTATTGGCCGGCTCCTGCATCTGCATCACACGCATGCATCGTGCTGCTCACGTGAACAGCGTCAGCTAATACTGAGCCGGTGTTCTGACGTAGAACCTGGAAGCGCCCTGGGGTAAATATCAATTATGCAGAACATTTTAATATGTAGAACACTGATGAAAATATTGCTTCGGAATAAATAATGTTTACACCACCAAAAATCTTTTTTTTCCCCCCTAGAAAAGTAATTTTTATACTCAGACAAGTGAATGATTTACTTGTCTGAAAGCGATTTACTTGTCCGAAGGACAAGCATGACAAGGCTTAATGTCGAGCCCTGGAGTTTGCTGAATGCATTTGCCTGATGGCTATGAACTGGTACTGATACATTGTCTACAGGGAAGAATACAGTGATTTTTGTGCACTGAGCTTGGACTCATACGTGTCTCTGTTTGTTTGGCAGTAATGAGAGGAGCCCCTCCTTTGCCACCTGTTGGGAGGTAAACACTGTGACCAGTCGCTCGGGCTGCATCGGCGACGAGGGTTCTTCATACAGACCCATACGCTCATAAACAGACAATCTCACATGCACATCTAAAGACACAAAGCTTGCACCTTATTAACATCCATTCCCCCATCGGATAACATTCCTCTACATTCAAGCAAGCTCCATCGCATCACTTTTGTCCTGCGCGGAGGGTTGTCTTCACTCAGAAAAGTGTGAGATGCGGGAAAGTTTTGCATTCCACCATCAATAATGGCCAACTTTATTTTTTCCCTTGACATTTCAAGTACCTAGGTAGCACTGCACATTTGGTTTGATGTGCACTGATAGCTAGCAGAGGTGTAATGGCGTCCGAGCCTATATGTAGGTAATGCGTAGCACTTGAGATGGGAAGCGGAAAGCACGTCCCTGGAAAATGTCTTAACTACCATGTCATGTTAAATGTTTTGTTGTTCGTTTTTTTTTTCTCTTAGCCGCTACCCAATGTTATGCACTGTGAATAACGCGAGTCACATAGCTGAGCGCGTCTGAGTCTGAACTGTAAAAACTGCTTTAGATGTTTGTTCATTTTTGTCTTTTGTTCTGGTCTTGCCCCTTTTCAGGGAACAGCCATTACCTTTAAGTTCTCTCAGGGGGTTTGTTGGACTTCATTACCTTCCGGTAAGTTTGTGAACGAGAGTTCTAACAGGTCCAAAAGTGCCAACAGATGCTCTGCCATTAATAAATCAGCATGGCTCCTTCAGTTGTAAAACACATCTTCCTTTGGGAACCAGTAGTTTTCATAGTTTGTTCTGAAGATGAACCACAAGTTTTTATTTCAGGTTTAAAGTTGTCGTCCAGCAATACACCTCACATTTTTCACCTGCATTGTGAATCCTGGCTTCCCTGTAATTTTCCAGTTACAGGACGGCACAGCTATGCCACTTTATGTTCGTGACCTGGTTGAAAGCTAAACTTGTCCACAAGCTGCCTACGGACTGGTTTTATGTCAAAGACTGCCTTTGAGCGAAAATCACAAGCATTTTAACCGTTACGGAACTTGATTAAGTTCAATGCATGCTGCTTTTTCGGACAGACCTCCAATATAAATGTTGGGTGTATTTGCATGTAAAGCTGCAAAATTGCTCTATGTATTGCTTCATTTTCTTCTGTTTTTTTAACAGTGCATCTGCTGTTTGGATGACAGGACCATAACTAAAGGTTCTGGAACGGTGGTCTTATGCTAAATAGTATTGCTGCAAAAATGTGGTAGCTAGTTATTTCATACCAGTCATGTTCAACTAATTGTACAAGCTTAGCCAAACATGCAGAGTCAAGACGCTTTCAAGGCCGGCACTAATGACGACATCCCAGTTTATCCATATTTGGAGTTTCAGTGTCATTGTTAGATCTTCCTGTTTGTAAGTTCATGTTTATTCTCCAGAGAATAGACTACATTTCAGTTCTGCAGAAGAACTAACATCTCATAAATTGAGTAGATTAGATGGACGATTATGAACTTTTTTGCCCCTCTGTGTTGTTCTGCCTTACATTTGCTGATTAATGTGACGGTACGGGATTATTTTTTTTTAAAGAAATAAGAAATTTAAAAATTGTGTATTTACAAGAACTTAGGGAGATATGGTAGTGATATTAATCTATTTTTAAGTTGTAAAAAGCTTGTAATATAGTGAGTAATTTCAGGCAACCATAGGTTTCAAATGAAATCGTGGACTAATCGTTACTTGATGGTAAATCCTCATCACTGAATACGGTTGAGGACGTTTTCTGAGACTAATAATTGTATTTAATCACCTACTGTCTGCCAGCAGAGGTCAGTGTACATGTCTTTAGAGGAGCATAACTTACTCACATTGAGAGAAAGAGGATTGTCATTGTCATCATTCCATGCTTAACTAAAGCCTGTCCACACCTCTTGAAATAAAGCTGAGGAAAAACATGGTCAAACAATGTCTGTGTCATTTGTCTCGAGAAGACGTTTACGTATTAAGGACGCAACACAGGTTTTACCAGTTCTTTAAATTTCTTTGTCTTCAAGGAAAGACTTGTTTTAAAAAACCTGAAATATGTGAACGATCTGGTTGAGATTGGCATAAATTTAACACTGGTTGCGCCTCCAGCAGTCAAGGAGAAACTATACTGCCGTCAACTGGTTTCTTCTGCAGAAAACAGAATGAGATAATAATAAAAAAATGTCGGACCCTAATTTCTTTCATTGTATGGACACAGGGCTTAAAGTTTTCCGTCGCTACGACGAATTTTCGTCAAATGGAAAAAATGAGGGGAAAAGAAACATGTAGCGCGTTGTTGTTCTGACGGCTCAGCTATTCATTTCAATTATATTCAGTTAATCCACCGAAACGGCTGGCTCCAGAGGTGTTGAACGGATCTGGCTGGCTTTTAACCACACAATCACTTCTGATTGCGTTACAGTGTGCCCCTATTCTATTCTATTCTATTCTATTCTATACTTTTATGAGTTCTATTGAGAAACCGTGAATAAAGACTAAGAGTCAATGTTCAGAAATTATTAATTATTATTAGCCTATGTTTTAAACTATGCTGTTTTGCGGTGTGTTGTCAAACGCAAAAATTAGTTTTTTAATTATTAAAAAATGCCGTTATTTTATATGAAAAAGTTAATTGTATTTTATTGACAACATATTTTAGTTTGTCTTGTATATTTTTTTGATTAGATCAGATAACATTTTAAGCTGTTGTGTGGTCGTGTTACAATGTACCCCACATATGGGGCATGTCCTTCCCTCAGGTCATTTTGACCCGAAATGAATTTTTAAAACGTGTTCATTGGAGTGGTCCAAGACCTAAAGACTTTTGTCGCACTTGGAATACACACACACAAAAAGACTGGATTCGAGGAGTTTATCTGGTTGAAATTTAAAAAAGTAACAAATCCAAAATGAATGGAATGTGAGGATTTTTTATCTGTCAAAAAATATAAAATAAATCTGGAGCAATCCAGAACAAACACACAAATGAAGGCATGAGACTATAGAACATCCCCAATGTCCCACATGCACACACACACACCTAGGAATTCCCATTAGTTTTTTTGGATTGCTTAAGCACGATTTTCAAAACAGGGCCCGTGTTTTCAAAACACCACACAATTAGCACAACCACACACCCAATTAGCAAAACACTACAGATCCTTTGCATAATTAAACACTCTTGTAAAAACTATACACTTCTGTTTAAAAACCACACTTTGTTACCATATGAAACACACACGTTTCACATTACTATGTTTGCACAAGTTACACTCTGCTGTGATAAACCTAAAACACTTTTAGCACTTCTACTTCCCTATGATTAGAGTAGGCTACCATCAACAAAGTACAACTATAATGTAAATTCACCAAACACTACACAAGACCAATGTTGCAGACTGAAGAAACTCATTTATTTCTCAACACGCCCAAAATGTTGACATGGAGATTCATAATACTGTAACAAAATGTCACTTTACGTATTGTACTGCAAGTTTACTGTAAAAAAAAAAAAAAAAAAAAAACCTAGACATTGTCTCTTCGCCTAGCTGGATCTGACCAGAGAATTATCAACATCGCAGGCAATGTTGTCATTAGCAAGACACCTTGGAAAGAAACGTCTTGAATGACGAATCCATCCTTGCATTGCTGCTACCTCCATCTGGTCACAGGCTTGGATGAGGGGTACCTCAGCCTGGAGATGGTGATCATATACCTTCCACCGCCATGCCGAGAAAAACTCTTCTATAGGGTTGAGGAATGGAGAGTATGGTGGAAGATATAGGATGGTGAAATGTGGATGTTGCTGAAACCAGTTCTGAACCAGAGCAGAGCGGTGGAAAGACACATTGTCCCAGACAACAATGTATTGCATATGATCGATTTGATTTGCTGCTGTTATGTTGTGCAATTGGTCCAAGAATGTAAGTATGAGTGCTGTGTTGTAAGGGCCCATATGGGCATGGCGGTGGAGGACCCCATTCTGTGTAATGGCTGCACAGAGTGTTATATTACCCCCACGTTGCCCTGGGACATTGACTATAGCCCTGTGGCCAATGATGTTTCTTCCCCTCCTTCGTGTTCTCGTCAGGTGGAACCCAGCCTCATCTACGTAAATGAACTCATGCTGGATCTCCTCTCCATCCATTCATAAAACTCTCTGAAGAACAGTGTCAGGCAAAATTGTGTAGTTCAGTGTAGATCTAGTATACATATTACAGTACAGTAAAAGATTATGAGACAGTATGCAAGATCACACTGCTAAAGTGAATACATACCTCTGCATAATCATGCCGCAGTCGTTTCACCCTTTCGGAATTGCGCTCGAAAGGCACTCGATAAATTTGCTTCATTTGAATATGGTTTTTTTTTAGGATGCGTGCCAGTGTTGATGTTGAGACCTGATGGATATCGTTGAAACTGGCGTGGTTATTGACAATGTTAGCTTGGAGCTGATTGAGTGTTATAGCATTGTTGGCCAAAACCATGTTGACTATCTCCCTCTCTTGCTGTTCTGTGAACATAGGAGGCCTTCCCCCTTGTCGTTCCTGACCCTCAATCCTATGTAGAAAAAAAAAAAAAAAAAACCCAGTATACAATACTACAGTAATTTCACAGAAAAAGGTCACAGAAGTGCTGATAGTGCATAGAATACAGTACTGTAAGCAGTTACTGAAACCGTGCAGATGTTTTTGATATGATGATATTTTTACAATACCTATTTTCCAGTCGAAATGTTCTTATCACACTTGCCACTGTGTATCGGCTTAGATTTGGCTGTACTCGCAGTCTAGCCTCCCTCAGCGTCAGGCCGTGGTTGACAACGTGGTCAACCAGTGTTGCGCGGATCTCATTTGTCAGATTCGGTCCTCTTTGAGCACCTTCTTGTCTTCCTCTTCCTCTTCCTCTACCTCTACCTCTAGCATGGCCTCCATCTCTTCCTCCTCCTCCTTGTCCTCGTCTTACTCTTTCTCTGACTCTTTCCATTGTGCTTGAAGACCGATGAACTCAGCTGCTGCTTTTTATAGTGCTTATACACCTGATTGGTGTGTCTACAATTAAGCAAACAAGTGTTTGCACACCTGATGACTGTGTTGAACCAATTGGTTGGACGGTGCGGTAATTTAACAGTCAGTGCTTTGGTATTGCAAGGAAGTGACTTCATGATAGATTTTTGTGTGTAATGTATGTTAAGTGTGTTTAGTGTTTTGCAAATCACTGTGTGTAGAGTTTTTCAACAAGTGTGAGGTTGACAATGTGCTTGTAGTTGTGCAAATATGGGCTGATGTTTTGCTTCTTGAGTGTAAGGTTTTGCTAATAGTGTACTACTTTTAATTTTAGTGTGTAAGCAATCCAAAAAAACTGTAAAATGAAGCGGTCATATAACAGGGGCAATGTTGTTTTTTCCCCCCAATTCTTTCAAATAAAAATCAGTCACAATGCAGACTGCACACAGGTATTAAGAGGTTATATTTGAACATTTACAATGCAGAACAACTTTTTCATTTGCTCCATGAGGCCATCTAGTGGCAAGAGTCATGAAATATCTTTTTTTTTTTTTTCTCTGAGGTCGGCAGAGAAACCCAATGTGAGATATTTTGAGCTGAATTTACAGGGTTATGCATGGAAATAGTGAGTTATTTTGAACTCAAGTTTAAAGATTTTGAAGAATGTGCTTAAATTTTATTTTATTATTTATTGATAAAATCTAGTAAAGGTGTATATATATATATATATATATATATATATATATGTTATATATATGCTATATAAAAATCTCCAAAAAATGCATTAAAAATAGAAAAATATCAAAATTAAATGAAGCTTTCTGGACAAAAAAAAAAAAAAAAAAATATAGGTAACTTTAGGGAGGGAAGAATTTGTTACAATTTGCAAGGAGAGGATGAGGGTTAATTATATTTCAGTATAATCATACATCGCTAGACACGTAATGAACAATCTAGCTAACATTTAGCTATATGTAACAATAATGTGCTTTAAAATATAAAAAAGTCAGAAAATATCTGTTCTGCTGTTGTTCATAAATATGTTGTAAATAATGACGTTGTACAACAAGGGTGTTGTCATGTCACCATCAGTGTCCCAATGTGTAATGAGCCTGGGTCCTTATTGTCCTCACAGTCACTAGTGCCAAATTCGTGTACACGATATACTGATTCACAAGGGGTCTCAACTTTACAACAGGTTATGATATTAGGACAGTGTTTGAGTCTGTGCTGAACTGCACAACTGAAGTATCTGTCCATTCATTGTCCAGTAGATCATCTCTGTCATTTGCCTATAAAATAAAACAAAAAAGCTGTCAGCAAATAAAGTCTCGAAAGTTTACTGTTGTGTTGGTTATGTGTTTATGTTGTCTAAATGAACAATTAGTTTTATATATATATATATATCTTTTTTTTATATAGTTTTTTATAGTTTTTTTATATATATATATATATATGATTTTTATTTCCTAATTGTACTCTATTTATTTTCTTATTTAGCATTTTATCAAATAATATTTTTGATATTGTTAAAGATTTATTTACTTTGAGGTCTGTTGTTATTTCTGTTGCTTCCTCTCTTGTGATCGCCTTTTCTGAAATGTTCAGGGAAAAAGAATATTCATCAAAAAACTACAGGCAAGACAAAGATAAATATTGATTGACAAGTGAATGCTTATTGAACAATTAAGAGCATAATAATAATAATAATAATAGAGGTCTTACTGTGCCATGACCACAATTTCCAAGAAACTCCAGATAACATAAAGAATATAAGCAGTCCTCCACAAACTAGTGCAATATTGCAATTAAGGTCTCTGAAACTGAAGATGAGATATGTTATCAGCTAGTATCAAACGTCTGATAAATAGATGTGAAATAGCATTTATGTTGTACAGAAGAATACTCTGAACATACCTGCTTTCATAAGTGGGTGTGGGTTCAAATATCACATCTTTAGATGATACAGTAACTGTAGAGTTACTGCCAACATATGGAGTTGTTGATCTACTGGTTAGTGGTGTCCTAATGGTACCACTGCTGTGAAATGGCTTCTCTTTTGAGTTCTCTGTTGTAGTTAGATAGGTTGAGGACTGTATTGTAGAATAAAACTGCTTTGGTGATGCTGTAGATGTCTGGTCAGGTTTTTCAGTCTGAGTCGAAGTACTTTGTGGTAATTGTGATTTTGTGGGTACAAGAGGTGTGACTGAATTATGGTTGTGTGCATCCACAGCTGAAGTGAAGGATGGTGCTGTGAATAAAAAAAGAGCAGGTCGGATGAGACACAGTTAAAAAACTGTTTTAAACAGATCAAAGCAGTAATATAATTTCATTTGTATGCACTGCCATTATCTTTAAAGGAGAAGTATGTAATTCCTTGAATATTTTAAAGCATGTTGGTAACCAAATAGTTGACAGTAACCATTGACTTCCATATAGGGAAAAAATACTATGGAAGTCAATGGCTAGTCTGGTTACCAGCATTCTTTAAAATATCTTATTTTGTGTTCAGCAGAAGAAAGAGACTCATACAGGTTTGGAACATGAGGTAGAGTAATTGATGACAACATTTTCATTTTTGGGTGAACTATCCCTTTAACATTTTTCTTTCAAAACTTAGCTATGTTTGTTTGGTTACCCCTACATAGCAACACTGGCCCAACCAATGGCGTGTGGTGGGGGAAGTTGGGGATTTTGGTAAAATTTCTTGGCAAAAAATGTCCACTGTGCATTGTCAGTAGTGTAGTGTTGTATGAAGCACAACTCACAAGGAAGTCATTTTCAAAACAAGCTTTCTGTTGGTCAACGCAGCAAATTTGCTTAGCCCTAGGACTTTAAACTTTATTTCCAAAGTTTAAAGTTTATTTCCTTTATTTAAAAGTTTATTTCCAACTTGCTTTTGCTCCAAACCTAATTAAACACACAGGATTGCTTGAAAATTCACAGGCAAGTGAGCTAAAGAACCCAATGCAAGATCTGCATGGGTAAATCTTTCTCCCTCACGCGAAATTCCAGATCGCATAGATTCCTATTGTGTGATTTTGCCCACAAAAAAAATTGCAAAAAAATTGTAATTGTATCTGTTTTGTAAATTGTATCTGTCCAGTCGGAGCCATAGCCTTGTAGGCAGCGCTCCAACATTACTGCAACAGCGCTTCAGGAGACCTGAATTCTAGTCCCGTCTCATGGTCTTTATCCGATCCTGTGCCCTTCTTTCCTCCATCACTTCCTGACTCTCCTTGATTGTCCTCTCCAAAAAAGACAAATAATCCCATATACACAGTATGTATATATAGCCTATGTGTGTGTGTGTAATTAAAGATATTTTAAGAAATTATTACGTTATTTTTAAAGGGTTAGTTCACCTAAAAATGAAAATTCTGTCATTAATTACTCACCCTCATGTTGTTCTACACCCATAAAACCTTCGTTCATCTTCGGAACACAAATTAAGATATTTTTGATGAAATCCGATAGCTCAGTGAGGCCTCTATTGCCAGCAAGACAATTAACACTTTCAATGCCCAGAAAGGTACTAAAAACATATTTAAAACAGTTCATGTGAATACAGTGGTTCAACTTTAATGTTATGAAGCGACGAGAATACTTTTTGTGCACCAAAAAAACAAAATAACGACTTTTAAACAATATAGAGTACCTCAGAGATGACGTGTTTTTGTATGCAAAACCCGGAAGCGAGTTAGCATTTTAGGACTTCCGGTTCCATCGCCCTAAAGTCTATGGGTTTTTTTAATGGGTTTTTGCTAAATCGCCTGAAATAAGGTCTGTGGTTAACAAACTCTGAATATTTCCACATTTTGATCTATGACATAAAACACACCAGTTATAACCCGCTTGTGATTTTTTAAACCTTTATTGTGTCTTAAAAACGGCGATTGCTAACAAGTTGCTAAAAGGGACTACTTCCTTTGGCGGGGACTTTAGACGTCATCATGACAAACAGGACATTTGGACAGAATTTCTCATGAAAAAGTGGATAAGTATTCATACACAGCGCAGATCATAATCAGCAAGCATGTTTTTAAATAAAGTTGTTTTTTAAATAAAGTTTGAGGAAGCTTGGTGGTGGTGACGTTGATCCACGACCATGGTGTGCTGTAGTCCGTTTATAGCCTACTGTTATTTAGGCTTCAAAATGTATAAATGTTGTGTTAACTTGTAAAGATTATCTTGACAGACAAAACATGTAAGTGTCATAACCCTTTGTTAAACACAGAGCTTATTTTTTGCAATTTTCCAAAAGTCTATGGGAAAAATGCATAGGCTTTTGATCGAGGGAACCCATGCGCTGCTAACTTCTGGGTTTGCCTACAAAAACACGTCATCTCTGATGTACTCTATTTAGTGATGGCCGATTTCAAAACTGCTTCATGAAGCTTCGAAGCTTTACGAATCTTTTGTTTCGAATCAGTGGTTCGGAGCGCCAAAGTCACATGATTTCAGTAAACGAGGCTTCGTTACGTCATAAGTGTTTTGAAATTTCAATAGTTCATGTGACTTTGGCAGTTTGATATGCGCTCCGAACCACTGATTTGAAACAAATGATTCGTTAAGCTTTGAAGCTTCATGAAGTGGTGTTTTGAAATCGCCCATCACTAGATATTGTTGAAAAGTCATTATTTTGTTTTTTTTGGCACACAAAAAGTAAAAAAAAAAAGCTTTATAATATTAAGGTAGAACCACTGTACTCGCATGAAAAATATGTTTTTAGTAGCTTTCTGGGCATATGAAAGTGTTAATTATCTTGCTGGCAATGCAGGCCTCACTGAGCCATCGGATTTTATCAAAAATATCTTAATTTGTGTTCTGAAGATGAACGAAGGTCTTACTGGTGTAGAACGACATGAGGGTGAGTAATTAATGACATAATTTTCATTTTTGGGTGAACTAACCCTTTAAGATCTGAGGTAAATTATCCATTGTTGCTTTCATTATGGCTAATAAAGTCATGAAAAAATGATATATGAACTCAAATTAAACCATTTTATGTTGCAGAAATAGAAACCCCTATCGCTCATTGTATCTGACCATTGCGACTGATTAGGAGAAAAATTCTAATTAACATGGTAAAGATACATGTTGCGGCATCTGGTAAGGACATGGTATTAATCCAATATATTTGTTACTACTACATAATATATATGAACAACTGTTATTGAAACTTACTTGTGTTGGCATCTGTAATGAGTTGCCTTGAATGTACATTAATATGAACAGGAGCCTGCACTCTCCCAGCCATACACCAAAACCAGCCAGAATCTGTCTTCTTCAGTCCTGTCAGTGTCACTGTATAAACACCAACATTTGTATCATTTATCTGTAGAGCTGCACCCGGGGATGGCTCTATATCCTGAGCCGTTTGACAGGAGTGCAAATCTCCACTTCTGCACCATTTTTTCTCATCATCTATATGTTTGTCACTGTAGAGGCACTGGACGGTAACATTGCCGCCCTCTTCACCTGACACCCTGTTGCTGGCCACTGACAGATCTGGAGTACCTGAAAATAATCAAATGACAAAATCAATTACTCTTGGAACCATCAAATGTCTCATAGTGGTGCTAAAATATCTCAATAACATTTACCCTCAGTGACGGTAAGTTCTAGAGATGTTCTAACACTGGAACCTGGAGTCCTCACGACACACCAATAGCGATTTGAATCACTGCTGCGTAGGTTTGTCATCGTCATGGTTGTTACCAGTTCATCTGGGCTGTTGTAAAAGCTGATGCCTGGTTGCTTCTCTTGGCTGGTAGGTTGCATTTTCCTGCACATAAACCAGTTCTTTCCTTTGCACCAATACTTAGGAAGGTCTTTGTGCATTGGATGGTAGTGACAGGGAATAGTGACAGATCCCCCAATTTGAGCTGTTATCTTCTGTACTGTCCATAGAGAATTGGTACCTGTGAGTCATAAAATATATATAGAAAGATTTTATTTGGAACACAAAGAAGTTGAAAGGCCAATTCACACTGCGCCGACAGATGCTGCTGACCAACGCGGACACCAGATTACAGCACGTCACTTCTCAGACATCCCACGACCTGACAAGCGCAGATTCAACATAATCGGCGAAAACAAGCTTCGTCAGGCGCCAACAGACGAGACAGGGGTAACTGCAGCCTGGAGCAATGGGCGTGCCATAAGGGGGCGTCCCGAAAGCTGAATCGGTCCAACTGAAACTACCCTTAACCCTATAGAGACAGAGCGACACGCGTCATAATCTGAAAACCACGCCCACCGGAGGGGAAAACAATCCAACCGTCTCCATTGACTTTGTATTGCGTGAGGCTGCCTCCTTGTCATTTCTGACTTATAACAAAAAACAGAACAATGTCTAAAAGCTGCAATGTGACAAGGTGTACAGAAAACAAGCTAAAAAAAACACAGAACCAAAAACCCATAAGTTTTTATAAGCTGTCGACCAAAAAAACGAGCTACTAGGGACTAAAAAGTGGATACAGGCGATTGAGACAGAGCGCGACATGTCATATTACTATGAGAACTACGCCCACTGGAGGGTAACGTAATCAGCGACAGGAATATAATATATAAAACTGACATTTGGATATTTGACTTAACAGCAACAAAATGTTTACTGCACACGTAGGCTTACTGAGGCATACTGAGTGTCAGGATCCCAAAATTTACCCATTCTTCCTGCTGATGCTTCACGTCTTATTGCCTGTATCCACTTTTGTCTCCTTAAAGGTTGGCTTTTACGGTTCGGTAGCTTATAAAAACTTAGTTCTGGGTTTTTTTTAGCTTGTTTGCTGTACACCTTGTCACACAGCAGCTTTAATGCATAGTTCTGTTTTTTGTTATAAGTCAGAAATGACAAGGAGGCAGCCTCACGCAATACAAAGTCAATGGAGACGGTTGGATTGTTTTCCCCCCCGGTGTGGGCGTGGCCTAAATGCGCTCTGTCTCTATACCCTTACACCCTGACAGACGGCTTTGTCGACCAATCATAAAGACCTTTCTCCACGCCCTACCTTTCGGCACGCCCACTGCTCCAGCCTGCAGTTATCCCTACTTGCAGACGGGGGGAACAAACTGATTCGACAAAACCGAACGAAGTGTCTGTCGCCGTCTGTTGGTGCAGTGAATTGGCCTGAAGAATACCATCAATACGGGTTTTGGAATGACATTAAGATGAGAAAACAATGATTTTTGTGTGAAAATTCAATATAAAGGCGCTGTGCTGGTCATAGTAGATTAGCATTTAGGTCCGGTGTTCACACAGTACAAACTGCATCTAAACTTGCTGTATTTTAGAAAGAATTTTTGTCAGATATACCTGCTACAGATCACCAGCAGGGTCACCAAATCCGACAAGGCGGCATTAGAGGTTACCGAAATTCATTACCACCATGGCTTTAATGTTACCCAAATTCAATGTGGTGATGTCTAAACATCTTTATTTTATATTTTAAAAAGCTTGTTTCTCTGATGTGAAGATATCTACAACAGGGTCACAAAATCTGTTACCCCCTTGTATTTCACACACAATGGCTTAAAGGCCCACTGAAGTGCCTTAAAACTCGCAGCATTATTCAATGTATTGAATCATTTCCACTGAAACAGGAAGACAGGGCAGGACATAACGAACAGCTCCTCCCCTTTTTTAAAATAGCCAATAGCGTTTCATTTACATCATAGCGCAGCCAGAGCCGTTGAGCTCGGAAAAGCCTAAATTTTCTTTCTAATCTCCAACCGTTTCTTCTCCATATCACTTTAAAAATAGCTTTCTATGCATAATTCAAATGGGTCTGATACGTTTTCTGGTCTGCGCCAACTCACGCATATCATCCGCTCTGTGCTATCGTGTCTCTGGACCGGAGCAGACTGTGTGAAACCAAACTTCATTTGCCTCAATGGAAAACATATTTAGGCCCTGATCAGACAGAATGCGGGTTTTATTTTGCAGTGAGAGGCACCTTTTTAAAATTGTTTTCTATTGGCAGTGAGCGTTTTGTGCGCTCTTTATGCACCCCAGGTGCAGGAGCGCTGTGAGTACCTGAAATTGAAGAAAAAAAAAAAGCAACTCTGAGCAGAAAAGCGCCCAACGTCATTCGCGTTTTTTTCCATTGTCCAATCGAATGAATGGAGAGGAGGGTCTTCCGTTGTGCTGACGAAAGTTTACAGTTGCTTGGACACTGCAATGATGGAGGAGAAACTTGTTGTGGCTGTCGCGGGTTACCCGGAGCTGTATGACTTCACAAACCGCAAGTAAATAATATGACAGTTTAACAGCAAACCAAAGAGATAGAGTATAGATAGAGTATATATTGCGTGCCCTTGAAAGGTAGATATCTGTTCTGGCCGGTCAGTGGGTTCCAACAAACTGTCACTGATTCAAAGAGCTGATGATGATGATGAGGTAATAATAAATCTTCAGCGAAATTGAGAACTTGTGTCTTACTTCTATACCTAATAACTGCACAGTTTACAGTGTTTTACTTTTTTTCTTTCTGCATACCATGGATGAGAATCCCCTACTTTGTGTTTGTGTTCGATATGCTATACAGATGTAGACTGTCCGCTTTCAAAAGATGTACACAAATATACCATGCAAAGGACTGTTATAAGAGAATAGCCAGCATTCACAAGTCTGTGTTACATTATCAGTATATTATATACAGTAATTATATGCTATTATAAAAATTTTATAGAATAAAAAAATTGCAACTATTTTATTTAACAGAAATCAGACTTTTTTCTCACAATTGCGAGTTTATATCACAATTCTCCAGAGGCCCCTGCGCTACAGCATTACAACTGCAGCCAGTAGGCCTCTCCCCAGTGTAGCCCATGGAAGCCTGTGCATTAATGCGCCCCTGCTCACAACTGCTTGTTCTGTCACAAGTCAGAATTGTGATCTAAAAAGTCACTGGTTCCCTGGTGGAAACAAGCTTCGATATTTTTGAGTGAATACACTAAAGAAAAAGAGGATGTCTGGAGAGAAGAAACATCTGAAATTCTTCTCTGTTGTAATGTCAGACGAGCATGGTTATGTAAATATCACTTTGACGTCAATGAATTGATTAATCGTCCCCTTGAAATTTTAAGGTTCTATCTGACATTTTTGTCAAAATTGAGTTATTCACATATTCTTATTCTGTGACAACTTATTTACATTATGTGATTTTTTTAAAATGTTGTGTACATTTTGGGACTTTTTATTTAGAAAACAAAAAAATTCTAGAACCTTATAATTTCAAGGGGATGTAATGTTGAACTGTTTATTATCTTTACTACTAGAGCGTCTTGTAAAGATAATAAATCAATATCTATGGTAACTACAATAAATGTACATGAATAATTAATTAATACTTAAACTCATGATTAGTGAAGATATGAATAGTGAAGATAGGATAGCTCTTCATTGGTTCATGATTAGTTCATATCTTCACTACTCATGTATTCATGTTGAAGTAAGTATTATTTCAGGTATATGTAGGCCTACATGATTATTCATGTAGGCTAGGTTTATTGGTGTTGTTACCTGTTTTATTATGTCATCACAATGGTTCACCTACTCCACCCACCTACTCATATAGGCTACTTTTAGTATTCTTTCAAAATATTTGTTAAAATTGATTTTTTTTAACAATCACTAGGACACATTTCTCATAGTGTGATCAAAAAAAAAAAAAAAAAAAAAACATTTTTATGACTGACAAAGCAGGAATAATGTTTTAAAAGAGTCCTATTCCCTAGAATAATTTAAAGAACCAACACAGATTTAGTATACAAAATTGAATTATTTTTCCTAAAAGGACTTACCTTTGACTCCTAAAAGCAGCACTAAGGTACTCAGCAGAAAAGCCATGATTTAATCAGTGATTTCACAAAAATGATAACCCTTCCTCACATGTATCTTCGACTTATATCTTAACCATTTGAACCATACTTCCTTTTATTGTGGATTTCAACATTTCCTGCACATGACTCATATCCTTCTTTCCTCATGGCCTTACTGACTGGAATGGGGTATTGGTCCCCCTTTGGTTGAAATCAACACCTTTCTCCCCTCTAGCATCAGCCCTGGGTACCCAACCCAAGGTCCGAACCTCAGTATTTTTACATGGTGTATAATAAAATTAGTAAAATAAATGCTTAATAATAACTGTACTTTGGTGATGCAAAAACTTTGTACCATGCCAAGAAAACTCATCTGAGCCAATCAACGACCTTAACAACGGTCGCCAATGTCAAATTGACTGGGATGGCTAATCAAATCAATGAAGGCAACTCTGTTGCTGTGTTCGAAATCGCCCCCTATACCCTCATTCACCATTCCCTACATTACTCCACTAATATAGTCCACTGAAGGAGTGAATGAAAACGAGTGAGTGAATTCGGACAATGAGTTCGCCGGAAGGTCTGCCGCTTTTGCATAGTTTGTGCTTGCTGTTTAACATTTTAGCAAACTGGCAGCCCCAGTAGGCTACTAGGAAGATTAAAAGATTTAAATCTTGAACTCTGTCATGGAAACTAGCATGCATAAACCGTAATTAAACAATTTAATAATCAATTGAAAAGGAATTTATACCTGTGTGGATATCACTCTGTAGCCACATTGGATCAGCGGTTTGGAAAAAGGTATGGATGAATGATTCAGCTGCGGGCGCCATCTTCAGGCGAGACGCGGGAATTCATTCAAGTTGTGGGATTGAATGAGTGGACTCAGTAACGTCTACTATGGTTTCGGACACCACTACAAATGGCTGTCCCCTCAAATAGTGCCCTATTTAAGGGTATAGGGGGCGATTTCAGACATGATGCTTGCTGTTTGACAACTTTTGTGCCTCAGCTCAGTCATAAACTTGTAAAAAAAAAAAAAAAAAAAGTTTACACTGTCGCTGGTAAAAACATTCTCATCTTATTTCATCTTAGGGTACGTTTACACGACAACAATGTGCTAAAAACGGAAAAGTTTTTTCTTTGTTCTTCTGTCTTGTTCTTTGTTGGCAACGTTAAACAACTATCCCCGTTCACGCGGATCCGGGAAAATGACTAAAAACGCTGTATAGGCCTTTTTCACAAGAATCGGAAATCACGTGACGCGGGGTCAAGTTAGTTTGGGTACCCAGGGTTAATACTAGAGGGGAGAAAGTGACGAAATCAAATGATATTTGGTCAAGGGTTGCGTACTTATTGTGCTGTCATATCTTGGAATGCAAATGTAGTCAGGGCTCTGAGAAAATCGCTTTGTTAGCTTTTCCACATCCACCTATGCATTTGCAGTGTTCCTATTCAGATGTTTTTATGCATATTTTGAATTTATGCATAAAAACAGCTGGATTGGAAACATGACTACTGCTACATTATGTTGAGAATTTATATTATGCTAATTTAATTTAATTTTCATATTGTTCAAACTGTTGAAAAAATGTTTTATAAAATAAATTGACATTGCCCCCCAAAAAATATTCTAAACAATTCAAGTTTGTACTGTCGGGTTACTTTTGAAACATTTGATGAAACTGAAATTCTCAATTTAAAATGAAAATGTAATTTAATATTTTTTTTTTTTTTGGCAAAGATAAAGGACAAAATATGTTTGCAGTTACTTATTAACAAGGTCATAGTCAGGTATATTTAATAAAAACAAAACTAACACAAAAAAATCTAGCTTGTATTGTTGTGTTACTTGACCCACCTGTGTGTTACTTTCGTCCCACCTGACGGGGTCGAAAGTAACAATGTGCAATTTATGTTCAAAGTGAAATTATACTGAAGCCGTTCTACATTTGTACAAAATACCACCTGGTATTGATAGACCACACTTGTGAGTTATTGACCACAGCAAAAATATATCGCTGTCTAAAACATTATCTTTTAAAATGACATTTTTGTGAAAAATGGTACTTTCGTCCCTGCTCTCCCCTAATTCCCCCGATCGTATCACGTACGACTAACATTATTTATATAATTTATTCATTAAAAAAAATTAACTCCCAATATATACTTCAATGGGGGATATAAAGTCGTGATACATAATATTGTCGTGAGTTTAATACGTTTTAAAAATATATAGCATGTAGCCTATTAATCTCATATGGCATTACATCCCACATTCAAGCATATGTTATAACTAATCCTGATCGATTAAAATGATTAAACTAAGACATAATTAATTTCCAACACCACACTGTACACAACTATCAGTCTTTGCATTAATGTTGCAACAGCGCAATAATACTGTGCATAATACACACTTGAAGATGATGACGACAGGAAAATATGAGTGAGAGATGACTGAAGTGTTTATATATATCCAGAAATATCCAGGGTGCGAGCGGTCCTGTTTCATGAATCAGAGGATCAGGCTTGCATGATAAGGGAGCTGCCAGCTGATCATTTCCCCAGCACGTCGCGAAAAACACTCTATACATCCCAATGTGCATACTATCCACGCTAAATAGTACTTAATATTTCTAATGTCACAAAGACTACTATTTAGGATGGATAGTATGCACGTTGAGACGCAGGCACTGTCTTTACAGCACATGGAGCGCGATAATGCACAGCCGCGCCAAACAGACACGAAGAATATAACCAGTTTAACCGCCATCACTTCGAATTATTTATTAAATTTAGCTCTTAATGAGAGCTCTGTAGTCTCACCAATAATTCACCAAGACCGTTCAAACATTTTCATGACATTTAATTCGTAAAACGACTTTGATTCCCGAGCTGGTTCTGATCGAGGCTCGGCTATCTATCACTGTAACCGGAAAAACATTTACCCGGCGTGGATCATTCCGGAAGCCAAAAACCCGGAAGTGTGAAATAGGCCTATTACGCATGCCAGACAAGTAGTTGTCGATGTCACTTTGTAAAGAAAGAATACGCGTCTGCGCATACGCATTCTTTTACAGAGCACTTGCGTCTAACGCGCATGCTTATCCACCTTATTTTTACAGTTTACTGCACTTTGATATTCTTCTCGTTATTTCCCTATAGTGGCTAATAAACTGGAAGTATTGCACATTCATACAGAAAACACGCTGAAAAATAAGGTGGATAGACTAAACACGTAATAAGCACGTGCATGAAGTCACCGTTTTCACAGATTCAAGTTTTCGGAGATGACGAAGGTATCGTTTTCAAAAACTTGCACTTTGAAACCCATTTTCCAAAGTTTGCATTTTTCAGGCCACCAGAACGCCATTGTTGTGCAAATGAACGACCAAAACGCATAAAAAGTGTTTTTTAGTTGAAAAAGGTGCCGTGTAAACAGCCCCTTAAAGGCACAATATGTAATATTTTTTGGATTAAAATATCTCCGCTGGTCTCGAGGCATGTGTCACGCTCGTCTCTCATTAGCAATCGCTCCAGCGGCCTCGCTCCGCTCCCGCAGCACTCGATCCTGCTCTGCTTCATATTACAGTAATGTTAATAATCTCATCCATGAACATGATTTCTGCCCAAGTCCCATCGGATTCTTTTCCAATGGCTGTAGATGTAAAGACGACATCTCCCATGATTCCGTGCTCAATCTCTGCATCATCAAGCTATGCCTTTGTTTTGTATAGGCGACCTCTAGCGGCGAAAATTTACATAGTGTGCCTTTAATAGTAGCTTATATCCACCTATTTTAACCAGATCACATCTACCTCTATGTTACCCCTGAACAGCATACAGTGTACAAACAAGATAAAACTAGTGAAGTGTATTCTTAATCAGTGTACATTAATTTAACCCCCAAAACATTTGTCATTAGTGCTAAACTGAGTCAGGCATAATGTTCACATTTATGCTACATGTTTATCTGTTACTTCAGTGGCTGGCTGATTTAGAAGTCAGATACCATACATACATATATAGCCTAATTTTATCTATTATAAGCTATAGGCAAACAATTTTTTTTTTGAGTCCTCACTATTGAAAAATCCACATAACCACTCTGCTCTTTAATAGTTCATCACTGAAATGTTATTCAGTATTATTTTTAAATGTTATTCAGACCCTTTTTTAATTTCTCTAGGCTCTTTTGTTCAGGCTGGGTGTTTGCAGAATGCAGAAGCCGTCGGAATATGAAAGCAGATGCAGAACAGGTTACATAATCTTTTAAGTGTTAAAAAGAAAATGAAAAATGTGAACTATTCATCTTAAAGACTCATCTTAAAAGAGAGTTTACTCTGACTTATGACCAGTTTAAACTGGTGGTTGTTTTGAAACATGGTAGCTGGTTTCTCGCTTGTGCAAATATGTAAACCATGTGTGCGTCTCAATCAGCTCCCTATAGCTTCCTAGGTTGTGAGTCAGTATATCGTTTACATGAGGTCGGGCACTGGCAAATAAGGACCCAGGGCTCACTACACATTGGGACACTGATGACTCTATTTGTAGTGACATGACAACATCCTCATTGTACAACATCATTACAGGTATTTATGAACAACAGCAGAACTGATATCTTTCTGACATTATTTTTTTATGTTATTTAAAGTACATTATGATAAATACTTTGCTTGTTACGTATGCGTGCAACATTTCAGCTGTAAATAAATGATAAATGTTAGCTAGATTATGTTCATTATCTGTCTAGCAATGTATGTTTATGCTGAAATATAAGTAAATAATGGTTTGTATTTTAAAAAACATCTATTCTGTGTCATTATGTGTATTGAGATGGCTCACATGATTTATGATTTTCACGCCTCAGAACTCAGAAAGGGAACATAGTGAGCATCGATTCTCATTGTAGGACTTCTTAGGGAGCGAACGTTTCAGTGCACTGGAAGGATTTCGCGAATGGCTGACTCCCTGATCAGTGCCCTGACTACTGAACTATGGAGCTGATTGAGACGCACCCATGTCTTGGACTAGCAACAAACTAGCTACCAGGATGGCTGTCATTTGTTCGTCTAGCTTCCTCCTCCAGGGAGCAGTCGTGAGACGTTTAGTTCAACGCTCCTTATTATGCAATCTCAGTTTTCAGTATTCTTGTTTACTGCAGTATGTTTCACATCTCAAATGTCACTCCAGTCTATACTGCAGTGATTGACATCTCTGAATTGAAGTGTTTTTCCTTTCTCCAGTAAGGAAGTGACACTATCTAGGCCTGTTTTTTCTAAATGTTTTTGACAAATGATTAATATAAACATAAAATATGTTTATAGTCCACAAGACAAAAAATAGCTGAATTTATTAACCCCGTTCAAAAGTTTGTGAACCACTGGTTCTTAATACTGTGTGTGGTTACCTGGATGATCCATGACTGTTTTTTTGTTTTGTGATGGTTGTTCATGAGTCCCTTGTTTGTCCTGAGCAGTTAAACTGCTCAGTATTCTTCAGAAAAATCCTCCAGGTCCTGCAGATTCTTCAGTTTTCAAGGATTTTTTGCATATTTGAACCCTTTCCAGCAGTGACTGTATGATTTTGAGATCCATCTTTTCACACTGAGGACAATTGAGGGACTCAAACACAACTATTATAAAAGGTTCAAACATTCACTGATGCTCCAGAAGGAAACACGATGCATTAAGAGCCGGGGGGTGAAAACTTTTTGAATTTGAAGGTCAAGGTAAATTGTACTTAATTTGTCTTCCGGGAAACATGCAAGTATCTTCTGTTGCTTCTGAAGGGCAGTGCTAAATGAAAAAAAAAAAAAAAGATATTTCAACAAAATAAGAAAAATGTAGACATCTTCATCCTGTTTAAAAGTTTTCACCCCCTGGCTCTTAATGCATCGTGTTTCCTTCTGGAGCATCAGTGAATGTTTGAACCTTTTTTAATAGTTGTGTTTGAGTCCCTCAATTGTCCTCAGTGTGAAAAGATGGATCTCAAAATCATTCAGTCACTGCTGGAAAGGGTTCAAATATGCAAAAAATCCTTGAAAACTGAAGAATCTGCAGGACCAGGAGGATTTTTCTGAAGAATACTGGGCAGTTTAACTGCTCAGAACAAACAAGGGACTCCAGAACAACCATCACAAAACAAAAAAAAAAACAAAAAAAACAAAACAAAACAAAAAAAAACAGTCGTGGATCATCCAGGTAACCACACACAGTATTAAGAACCAATGGTTCCCAAACTTTTGAACGGGGTTATTTGAATAAATTCAGCTATTTTTTTTTTTTTTGTCTTGTGGACTATCTTTTATGTAAAATATCTTACTCAGGACAGTACTAAATAAAAAATAACATGCATTTTTTATGATCTCTCTTATTTTGTTAAAATTATTCACATTTTCACAGATTCTGCAAGTAGTTCCCATACTTTTTCATGCAACTGTATATATATATATATATATATATATATATATATATATATTCTGTTTATTTATGCATCAGATTTACTGGTCCTTTTAAAGTGTATTTAATTCTACTATTTATAACTGCACTAAAACAAGGACACTGGTCTCATATTCCCTTGACATTCATTTGATTCCTTTTCATTCACATGCATATGAAGTCACCTCATCATGGGACATCAAATTCTTAAGCTCTGTATTAATAAAATTGACTTACTCTAATAATCTGACCTAGTTACTCAGGTTATTATTGCATATTGCACATTTCTAAGATGCATCACTGTACTTTATCATTTTAATAGGCAAAGTGCATCTTAATTTTCACGTGTTTTTTGCAGGCTGCGTTGCCACTGCTCTATGGGAAATTCCTATACTCGGGTCCAACTGGGTGATGGGTGAAGCTTGACCTCATAGTGTCCGGCTGGATCACCTTTTTATGGGGCGTCTTGTTGTGATGCTATCGTGTGATTTTCCATGTAGTACAAACATTACGCAGATGACCGCTAAGGTGCAAGCAACACGTTGTTGATCGGGATCTTGAGCGATGACGTTACCCAGTTTCCTCTCTCCGATTGGTCGCAATCGACATCGACGTAATAAAGTAGGCGTGTCACTGTGCAAGAACGCAAACTTTAAAGGGTTGTCAACAACAGGTCTCAAGACAGACCCAGACTGAATAAAGAAATACACTAGAGGATATACTGATAACTTTTAGTTCAGATAGCCTAATTAGGTTTTCCAAGATGAAGTTTGTAAGATTTATAATGAGGAATGCTGCTATGCTAAATGTACCTAAACATATTGATTACTACGCGAAATTTTCTCCATCGCCGTTGTCAATGAAGCAGTTTCTGGATTTCGGTGAGTTTAAAATTTTACTGCAAAATATTCTGAATGCAATATTGTTAATATGCTAAAAATGTTGAATAGTAGTCATTACACTGGCCATTTGTGCATACGATTTGCAACAATAGATGCTATATTCTTTTGTTATGAAATAACATCTTTATGTAAAAATTAAAAATATATATAAATGTAATTTTCCGCTCAAACATCATTCCAATAACCAATATGTGCTTAACGCCCGCGAACAGTCAACTGATGGGGTAACCATAGTAACCGTTCGCTGCTCGAGCGCTTTCCGTAAGTGCATCGGATTGCCATTAGTTGTTACTTTATTACAGATTTACACATCACTTAATGAACAAATATACTAAAGTGTATTGTTAAAAACAATTAAGATAGACGGTTAGCTCATGATGCTACAGGGACGCCAAAGTATAGGCTAATGTGCACGAAACGAACCTCAAAATAAATTACTGACAGAAAAAAACGTATAAGTCATTCAGTATTGCTGTTCGCTCAAGACTTAAGTTTGTTCTTGCTGATATTTGACTTTTAGTTTAACTATAGCCTACTGCAGCAAGAGGTTTCACTCTGTCACATTTTCTTTGCAGGATCCACAAATGCTTGCGAGAAAACATCTTTCGCTTTCCTCAGACAAGAGCTCCCCGTCAGACTAAGTAACAGTCTGAAGGAGATCAACCTTTTACCAGACCAACTGATAATGACTCAGTCCGTTCAGCTAGTTCACAGCTGGTAAGTTCATGTCCTGGAGTATCAGACAAAAAAGGAATTAACTAACTCTTGAAGTGTCTTATAGTTTGACTAAACAGACAGAAAAGAAAAAAAGAATCATGTAAAAGATATTGCTGAACATATTAACCCATTAAAATGGTTTATTTTTCACGCGTGCATTATGTAATGTGTCCCACGCCTCCAACTGTACGATGAACTTTGCCCTAGTTCCCCAGCCTGATGTTTTCTAAGTATGTTCTAAGCCTATACGTTACATCACTGAGTTTCCATTTCAATTTTAATCTATAGGAATCATTAGACCCCACAATACAACTAAATACTTTGCCTCTACGTTAGTTTTCTGGACCATGCGACATCAAATTGTGTTGTAAGATGCGTAGCCTAATAAACTGCCTTAAGAAAACGCATTTTATTTCCATTTAAATGCTTGTTCTTTTGCTTACGTCTGCTTAGAGAATGTTGTTTTGTGTTCAAATACCATTGTACAGACCCTTACTTGTTCACTAGTAGACTGTCTGAGGGTATGTTATGCAACGGATATGGCGGTTAACTTCAGAGTGAAATTTGAGAAGGTGCAACTTATAGTGGTGGCGCGCAGACTTGTTTTCGAGAACTGACTTGGAACAGTATGTTCTGCTGTAGTGTGTTCCCGCGGAGCAGTAAGGAGGGACACTCATGGAAATGAGTGGGTAACATTTTAAAAACAAATGAGGAAAAGAAGTCATGCACATTTTAATAGTAAATCTAAAATAAAAATATAATAATATAATAGGTTACTCTTTGTAGCCTAGTGTTATTTTAGTATTATTTGTATACTATTATTCATTGATATTTTATTAATAATAATATTTTAGGTTTTTTTTTAATTTATTTTATTTCTGTTTTAGAGATTTTAGTACTTCAACTTAAAATTATTTATTTTAGTTAGTTGCTAAGGCAACATTTCTACTGCAATATTTACATTTTTATTTAATTTGAGCTTTCTTTCAACACCGAAAACAATTTTAAATGGTTTTAGTTAACAATAATAACACTGGCGACTGCTTAAAAATTGCAAAACTTGCCACCAAGCAGGTGTGAAAACATTATGTATGATGAGGGTGTTATTGGAGACATTTAGTGTAACTGTATACGTTTGTGCATTAGTATTTAAAACATGATTATGTATAATAGTGTACCTTTCATTCCCTTTGTCTTCTCTCTCTTACCTTCTCAGGTTTATTCAAAGCCTGATGGACATCCTAGAATTCCAAGACAAGAGCCCAAATGACCCTAGAGTTCTACAAGAGTAGGTTCTTCAGTCTACATACTGTACACATCCAATATGATCAGAATATTAAAGCAGTAGTATTGAAACAAAACAGCAGGATTCATGGAGTTTGTTTTGTTCTTTGTCCCATAGATTTGTGGAAACTCTGGTGACCATTAGGAACAGGCACAATGATGTGGTACCCACCATGGCCCAGGGTGTCATTGAGTATAGGGATGCATTTGGGGCAGACCCTGTGACATGTCAGAACATTCAATACTTTCTGGACCGCTTTTACATGAACCGCATCTCCATTCGCATGCTCATCAACCAGCACAGTAAGTAAATCTTGTCCTAATACCTGAACTTTGCATCAGCACTATTGGCAAGAACAGTTGCTTTCTCAGCACTTTAAATGCACAGGTCATTAGATCTTGAATAATCCGGCCTATTCCTGTTTGAGTTAATTATTCACTGGATAAGAGAGAATGATTTCCTCATGTAGTGCACCTCTAACCCTCTGTTCCCTTCTGTTTCCTGCTCTATCTCCAGCTCTGATCTTTGATGGCACCACAAAGCCAGGACATCCCAGCAGCATCGGGTGCATTGACTCCAGCTGTGACGTCACAGATGTAATCAGAGGTGAGTGCTTTAGTGCATACAGTAATGCAAATATTACCAGCAACAAGTGCAAATTCAATAGTAATGTCCTGTGTTCTGCTTCAGATGCATATGAGTGCGCTAAAATGCTCTGTGAGCAGTATTACCTTGGATCCCCTGAGCTGGAGCTTAGAGAGATAAACGGTGAGGAACATTAATGCATTATGCATAACATTCCATCTAGTAACTTAAAGGGATAGTTCACCCAAAAATGAAAATTATCCCATGATTTACTCACCTTCAAGCCATCCTAGATGTATATGACTCTTATTTAAGATGAACACAATCGGAGTTATATTAAAATATATCCTGGCTCTTCCAAGCGTTATAATGGGAGTGAATGGAGCTCCTGATTTTGAAGTCCAAAAAAGTCCATCTATCCATCATAAAAGACATCCACACAGCTCCAGGGGGTTAATAAAGTTCTTCTGAAGCGAAGTATCGGTTTTTGTAAGATAAATATCCATATTTAAATCTTAGCAGACGGCCTACACAAATCATCTTACGCCAAAAGAGTAACCTCTGACCTGATGAATGATGCATTGACGAACGCGGAAGCGCAAAAGATAGAGCAATACAAAACACTGGTCATGAATTAGAAGTCTAAAACGAGAATTTTTAAACAGAAATATCGGGGGATTTTGATATAAGAGAAGAGGAGCTTGAGTTTGTTGCAGAGCCCTATTTGTTTGAACCGCGAGAGGCGTCTAAGCTTACGAAACTCCTTTACTCTTTTGGCGCAAGTCGATTTGCGTAGGGCATCTGCCAGAAGCTAGTTATTTTAGTTTATAAAGTTTTAAATATGGATATGTTTCTTACAAAATCCTATCACTTTGCTTCAGAAGGCCATTATTAACCCCCTAAAGCCGTATGGATTACTTTTATGATGGATGAATGCACTTTTTTGGGCTTCAAAATCTTGAGCCCCATTCACTACCATTACAAAGCTTGGAAGAGCCAGGATATTTTTAATATAACTTCGACTGTGTTCGTCTGAAAGAAGATAGTCATGTACACCTAGGATGGCTTGAGGGTGGGTAAATCACGAGATCATTTTCATTTTTGGGTGAAATATTGCTTTAATGTTCACAAACTACTTTGTATCTTATAATATTTGTTCTTTGTTACAGCAAAAAACAAGTCGCAACCAATCGAGATATCCTACGTTCCTTCTCATCTTTACCACATGGTTTTTGAGCTCTTCAAGGTAAACATGGTGCTTTATTTTTGCATACTCCAGATTCATATGGATTAAAGAAATAGTTATAGATTGTAAATATTTCATTTTTTTATGTCTCTCCCACTCTAGAACGCAATGAGGGCTACTCTTGAGAATCATGAAACAAGCAGCACGTTGCCACCAATCAAAGTCATGGTTGCTCTAGGCGGAGAGGATCTGTCGATCAAGGTGCGTAAATGAAGGTTCAAGTTAGAGGAATCCTAAGAGAAATTTGGCAGTGAGAATAGTTTTTATCTCAGTGTGAGGTCACACCGCCACCGCCTTGTTTGAATCAATCTCAACCTGCCCTAGATCCAGCGATAACTGATAATAACGTTACATAAACTGTCCTAAAGATTAATATTCTAACCACCATTGATCATCTTTCAAATGAACCAGATCATTTTGGCTTTGACTAGTAATAACGATACCGTCAACCTTTGCCCTGCTTGGTGGCTAAAGAACACGAACAAAGCAGACACTGAACTGAAATGCTATATCCATGCTACTTAGTGGGTTTGTGTTTTTAAGATTATGTTTATTTTCTGATACATATATATAACAGTCAATCCCTTAGTCTTACTCAAAGTCTTAATGACGCAACCCACACATATTTGTCACCTGATGTAATGCAGCTCACAAAACACATTATTGTTCTCTAAACATTCACTTTTTCATGTTCCAGATCAGTGACAGGGGTGGTGGCGTTCCTTTCAGGAAGATTGATAGACTTTTTAGCTACATGTATTCGACGGCACCCAGACCTACCATTGGTGACCATCAACGAACCCCAATGGTAAGAGCATAGCACACTCTTTAACACTACATTATAGCAGTCATGTACATATGTTTCTTGATTAAAACTGACAGTCAAACCTGCCCGTTATTCCCTCAGGCTGGCTTTGGTTATGGCCTTCCCATCTCCCGCCTGTACGCACGCTACTTCCAAGGTGATCTCCAGCTTTATCCAATGGAGGGCTTTGGTACGGATGCTGTAATTCAGCTGAAGGTAAGATCATAACTTAAAGGGTTAGCTCGCATAAAAATAGAAATTGTTTATTTACTCATCCTCATGCTGTTCCAAACCCATACACATTCTTTATTGGCATTGATAGTTCCATGAAGAACGTTTAACATCCATGGAAACTTTCCATTGCACAAAAGGTTCTTAAAGGGTTCCCAGACAGCAACATTATATCGGCCCAGATCCAGCCTACATCTGGTACACGTGGAATCCAAATGTACCAGATGTGGCCCAGATCTGGGCCGACACTATGTTGCTGTGTGGGTTAGTTCACCCAAATATGTCATTAATTACTCACCCTCTTGTCGTTCCAAACCCGTAAGACATTCTTTCATCTTTGGAACGCAAATGAAGATCTTTTTGATGAAATCTGAGAGATTTCTGTCCCTCCATAGACAGCCACGAACTATCACTTTGACACTTCAAAAAGGTCATAAAGAGATCGTAAAACTAATCCATATGAATTGAGTGGTTTAGTCCAACTTTTCTGAAGAGACTCAACACTTCTTTGGGGAACCAAAAATGGTTCTTCTATTGCATTGCTATACGAAAACTCCTTTTTTAAGAGTGTGTGATGTTTTTCCCCCTGTGAAGACACATGAAAGGAGACAATCAGCAGTTTTTTACCTGTTGTATATTTTGTTTACCATGGAAATGAACTGAGTCAACATTTTGCTGATCTTCTCCTTTTGTGTTCTACAAAAGAAAGAATGTCATACGGGTTTGGCACAATGACTAAACAATGACAGAATCTGCATTTTTAGGTAAAATTTTAAACAATCAGCCAAGATGACAAATCAAATGAGAGTTTTGCTTACACTAGCCTTATTTGTTGAGCTTGTACCTGTGCAAAACATCCTGTTAACTTTGGACATTACATTACACTCTTCAAATCATTAATCCACAATGACGGTCTTCTGCCCGCAGGCCCTGTCCACGGATTCAGTAGAGAAGCTTCCAGTGTTTAATAAGACTGCCTTGCGGCATTACAAATTCAACCAGGAAGCTGATGACTGGTGCGTCCCGAGCAAGGAGCCGCTGAACTTGGCTGCATACAAGGCTGCAAAGTGAACCACAGGAGTTGGTTGCCTTAAAGATGTAACAAATGCCTTCATGAAAGGCCACTGTTGTGAATGCTCGCATTCCCTACTGAACTAGGGACCAATGACAGCATTTCCCAATATTCTTCGAGTACTGTTGTCTGGAAACACTTAAACTGCATGTGGCCAGAATTTAAGATGCCAAACAGTAGATTCCTTAGTATAAATGTAAGTTATTACTGTGGTGCTGCTGAAGTGGGTGTTTTTCAGCAAGAGCTCAGGCACGAAGTGTCCCGCACGAGTGAACACCTGAAGGGCGAGAGGTGATTAGATGCATGTGAACCAGATTGAGGCAGAGTTAAGTTGCAGAAGTATAAAAAAGGTGGAGAGAAGTATATGTATTGTAAAGGAGTAAAATAATGAAAGCAGAAGAAATGCAGCTGGAAGGATAGGTGAGATATGAGACATTTCAGAGGTCGGAGAAAATGGATGAATTGTCAAAAGTGTCAATTCAAAAAAAAAAAAAAAAAGGGAGGCTGTGGCCAAAGATGTTGTTTTTCCTCTCTAAAGAGGCTGGAGATTTTGAAATCTTATTACTTGATGTGTGATTAACACAGTATTTAAGAAAAGCATATATGTAAGTGTATATTAATAACACTGTGCTGTTGTGTTTCATTGTATTATGAACGACCACAATCTTTATCGTTGTTAAAAGGACCCTTGTTGTTTGAGTTTTTAATATATATATATATATGAAATAAATCTGATCATTTCTCATCAAGATGCATAAGTTGTTGTTATTACAAACAATTTGGGGAAGTGGAAAAACATACTAACAAGTATGTGATTATGTAATCGAGAACATGATGTACGTGGAAATGTGCACACAGTAAGAAAACAAGCTGATGCTGCTTCAGTTTTTCCCCACCCTGTTCTTTGAAACAGAACACATTTTCAAACGACACCTGATTCAACTCATCAGCTGGTTGGTTGAGACTTCAAGACCTGAAATGGATGGGTCAGAAAATGGAGACATGACATCCAAAATGACAAAGTGAGATGTGCAAGACTTCTGGTTATTTTAGCCATAGAAAAACAGTCTGCTATGTTGCTTAATGTTGCAAACTGTTTATCATACATACATATACATACATACATACAAACATACATATATAGTAGTCAACATTTGAAGTGGATCAAAAAAGTTCATCAAAGTTGTCCTAAGAAGAAGGTTTTAGGACAACTTTGATGAAAAATTTTGATCCACTATTTTGATTAGGCAGGTGGCTTCACTGTGGTTCATAGTAACTGGCAATCAGTTACACCTCTGTCATAAAAACAGGCGGATGGGACGTGAAAGGACACAATTCAGAATGCATCCATGTGTGCACACCTTATGCAAACGCTTAAATTCAGAATGTGGAACTAGACAAGGCAAGTGAGCGCTTGTTTTGTATGCAAAAAAGAGACATACAGTAAAACCAAAATTTATTCAGACACCTTGAACATTTCATTCATTATTACAGTTTATTCACTATAGTTTAAAAAAAAAAAAAAAAGGTAATAAAATATGACAAGATCTCAGAGTTAAACTGTGTCAGAAAAAAAAAAAAATCTTAATTATGTCAGGTCAAAGTGTCTGAATAATTTTTGGTCCCAAATTTTTATCAGTTTTACTGGTAGTCCACTGTATGAAGAATTTTTGTGTATAATATGTCACAGTTTACTTTATTTTGCTATCCTCACTTACATAAATGAACTATAGTGTCCTGCGCCCACTAGTAAAAAAATATCAAAAATTATATCTAGTGTCTGAATAATTTTTGGTTTGACTGTATATATAGGAAAATAAATGACTTGATAAAACAAATATAATTCATTTTTTATTAAATTATAGCCTTATTTTAGGATTACTTTTTCATTCATTATTTTCTGTATTTATTTTTACATTTATTTTTATTGTTTTCAACTTTTATTTGTGAATTCTTTCAGTTTTTCGTGTATTTTTTAAAATGTATTTATGAATTAATTTATTTTAAGATTTATTTATTCCCACATTATTTATTTCCATATTTATTTACTATAGCCTACATTTATTTATTTTTACATTTCTGTATGCAAAGAGGGAGGTTTGGTCCTCCATACATTCAAAGCACTACTAACCCTGCTTGTCCTGGTGGAAAAGAGCTTATGAGCATTATAGATTAATATTATGCAAAAGTTTAAAAATTCAAACAGGGTATCATGGTGTTAAAGTGACCTAAACTAACAAATCCATTTCCGTTGCACAAGCCCGAAATGAGTTAACAAATAGAGTTAACAAAGGTGTTTTTACCGAGAACAGGGCTTAAATAATGAACTAAAAACACAATGAATGTAGCCTACGTGCTGTTCTCTTTCAGTCTGACCTGACCTGTTTATGGACTATGATTAAGATTATGCTGATATACGTAAAATGAAGTAGCCTACTTTGATTAGGCAGGTGGCCTCAGTGTGGTACAATCAGTTACACCTCTGTCATAAAAACAGGCGGATGGGACGTGAAAGGACACGATCCAAAATGCATCCATGCATGCACACCTTACGCAAACGCATGTGAAACTAAACAGGGCAACTGAGCACTTGTTTTGTATGCCAAGAAGATAGAATGATTATTTGTACTGCTTTCCAAAGACTTTGACTTTTGAGTTGGGTTAAGAAGATGATCACATTCTAGTCCTGGGGTCAGTTGCATAAACATAGCCACTAAGTTAAGACTATGTCTTAAAGGGTTAGTTCACCCAAAAATGAAAATTCAGTCATTAATTACTCACCCTCATGTCGTTCCACATCCGTAAGACCTTCGTTCATCTTCAAAACACAAATTAAGATATTTTTGATGAAATCCGATGGCTCAGTGAGGCCTCTATTGCCAGCAAGATAATTAACACTTTCAGATGCCCAGAAAGTTACTAAAGACGTATTTAAAACAGTTCATGTGACTACAGTGGTTCAACCTTAATATTATAAAGCGACAAGAATACTTTTTGTGTGCCAAAAAAACAAAATAATGACTTTATTCAACAATATCTAGTGATGGGCGATTTCAAAACACTGCTTCATGAAGCTTCGATGCTTTACGTATCTTGTTTCGAATCAGTGGTTTGGAGCACCTAAGTCACGTGATTCGTTACGTCATAAGTGTTTCGAAATTTCAATAGTTCACGTAACTTTGGCAGTTTGAAACGCGATCCGAATCACTGATTCGAAACAAAAGATTTGTTAAGCATCGAAGCAGTGTTTTGAAATCGGATATCACTAGATATTGTTGAAAAGTTATTTTGTTTTTTTGGCGCACAAAAATTATTCTCATCGCTTCATGACATTAAGGTTGAACCACTGTAGTCAATTGTTAATTGTCTTGCTGGCAATGAAGGCCTCACTGAACCATCAGATTTTATCAAAAATATCTTAATTTGTGTTCTGAAGATGAACGAAGGTCCTACGGGTGTGGAACGACATGAGGGTGAGTAATTAATGACATTTTTGGGTGAACTAACCCTTTAAGAACTCGTCTGACCAACTAGCAATTAGTTTGGTCTAATTCAAATCCTAAAATTAAGACTGATTAGCCCAATCGACCTTTTTATGTAACTGATTTAAAAAAATTATGACCTGTCTTGAAGAAAAAAAAATGAGATGGCTAACTTAGACTAGTCTAAGCAGTTTATGCAACCGAACACTGGCTTGAACGGTCTAAATTAATCTTGTTTGAATGGGTTCTCTAAATAAATCTTGATGTCCATAGTCTGGAAAACAGGAAATTAGGATGACAGAGATCAGTTTGCCAACATTTATGTTGCAAAATCCACAAATCAAATATGAAGAGAAAAAGAAAACTAAACCAGCGGCCCATACCATGATGATAGTTGAACAAACTCAGGGTTACAGGATTAGTTTCGAGTCGACAAAACCAAACCAATCCAATCAAAGTGACATGACGTGAAGGCCAAGTATTGTCCTCTGCATTTAACCCATCCAGTTAGAGCACACACATTAGGAGTAGTGAGTAGTGAACACACACACACTGCAAACCGTGGACACACACACCAGGAGCAGTGGGCAGCCATTTTTGCTGTGGTGCCCAGGGAGCGACTGGGGGATAGGTGCACCTCATTCATTTCCTGCCAGTACTGAGAATCGAGATGCAAGTTGCGTAAGAGATGTGTCAGTTTGCTCACAGTCAGTTTTCTCCAATTTTGGTTTGAAATCTCTTATCCAGAACATAACCTGCCCTGGAGCAGGTTAGCTGTGGAGCGTAAACTACTATGGCAATGAACACTGCTAAAAGCAGAGCCATGTTCATGGTGCTTAAAACCCGGGGTCGGAGCAAACTAAACTGAAACATACCTGGCTATCCACCAAGACCTGTTTTCATGATATAGGCCCCAGGTATTGACGGATCTATTCTGCTCAAAACTTTTGACTCAATGCTGCACCCTACTGAGTGTAAGTGGAAATGCCGGACATAACCAAAGTTGTAAAAAAAAACCCAGGTATTTACATAAAGTACTATTATTATAGTTACCCCAGAATTGCAAACACAACATAAGGTATTCAAAGATGTTTAGTTGTTTAGGAAAAGACAGACAATATATATATATTTTTTTAATCTTTCTATGATTTTTCTATACAAAAATTTAATTTACAAAAATCGTCCATTGGTAAAAAGCATAGCTAAAGTTAGATAAAGATAAATGCACATATGATGTTAGATTAAAATAAGCAATTAATTGTTTGTTTGTTTGTTTTTTTTGACTCAGTACTGCAGTTAGTCTTTTTAAAATTTTAAACACTGAAAATCCTGAGACCAGACATGCTAAACACAACGGTAATTGCATTACAGATTGTATTAATAATGATCAATGAATGTCTGTTGATGATGGTGGGAGCAATGATCAGGAGGACGCAGCTGTCTTCTCACAGATAAAGGGCAAGGACATGTGGCACGGCGCATCATACCAGCTCCTTATAGCCACACGACTTAAAACATCTGTTTTTATCATGTAGCCACAGTCTTCGTTTATATGGTTGTTGGGCTCGCCAACTTCCCAGAAACTATGGAGGAAAAAAATGGGTTAGTCCCAGTCAGACAGCCTGGTTTCCTTACGGTCTGTTGGATTTTGTGGCGGCAGCATAATTTAAAAAAAAGAAAAAAAAAAGAAAAAAAAGAAGCAAATTAAAGGGGTGCTAAAATACAATTAATAAGGTTAATGAAATTTAAGGAACATCCACATGTAATATACATTTTTATATAGCACCCAAACAGTTTTATACCCTTAGTCAAATATCGAGCTTCTGCCAGACCGCCTTCCGTATTCAAGTTACGAAGAAAGTGTAAACTGGCGTCGCGTCAGTTACACTTTTTCCGTAAGTTGAATAGGGAAGGGGTAGGACGTAGCGTAAGCTTTGTGAACTGCAAGAGTTTTACACTTTCTCCGTACGTCTGGCGGAAGCTCGACATTTGACTTAATAACTTGATTAATTATGGATATTTTTTTACACAAACGCATTGTTTTGCTTCAGAAGGCCTTTATTAACCCTCCGGAGCCGTGTGTAGTACACATTTATGATGGATGGATGTGGATGGAAGCTTTTTCTTCAGCTCATACTCATTGACCCCATTCACTGCCATTATAAAGCCCGGATGCGTCAGGATATTTATTAATATTTCTTAGATTATGTTCATCAGGAACAAGAAAGTCATATACACCTAGGATGGCTTGAGGGTGAGTAAAGCTTGGGCTAATTTTCATTTGAAAGTGAACTAATCCTTTAACTAACTATTAACAACGACTTTTGCCTCAAACTCTTAATTAGCCTACTGCTTATTAATAGTTAGTAAGGTAGTTGTTAAGTTGAGGTTTTGGGTAGGATTACGGGAGGTAGAACATGGTCATGCAGAAAAAGGCGTTAATATTATGCACTACTAATAAACAGACAATTTCCTAGTAATATGCATGTTAATAAGCAAGTAGTTAATATGAGAATTGGAATCTAAACTGAAGTGTTGCCGAATTTTTATATGTGAATGTCCAGATAACCTCTTTGCATAGATAATATGAGCACAAAATAAAATAAAAATCCTGTTTCCTGTAATATGTTCCCTTTCATAATTGTATATTTAAAAGGTAAAATATCAATTCCTGATTCCCAAGCAGTCACTAACATTAATAAAAGTCAGATTATCCTTAAACATTGAGGATATATGAATAAAAAAATGACAGTAAGCAAGACCCCTTTTTTCATTTTTTTTACAAAGAGGAAGAAGAGACGGGAAGGATGAGATGATTCAGAGATGAACACGAGACCATGTCTCCAAAAGAGGAATGAAAAAATATGATTCAGTAGTTTAAAGTCTATGTGACGTGTGTCATCTGGTAAACAAGCTTGGACTTCTAGACGAGAGTTTTAACTTGTTGACAAATTTGACATTCTTACCCTCCAACCAGTTTGGTTCCATCCACCCAGTGCCAGTCATCTTCTACTTTTGCATCACTTATGCCAAACCAGAAAGCGTTCCAGTATCCACGGGGCAGCAGGTCCCATATGAACGTCTTTATCGGGTCAAGAAGTAAAATATCATTAAAATCAGTAAAAAAAAAAAGAATCCATTGCAATGGCTCACATGTTTCAGCTAAGATCCCTTCCTCTTTTGTATATTCCAGGCCAATAGTGTCTGTTCTTTTTACACAAATATATAGATGTGGATATTCAGTGTTACTTGAGGTCATTAGATGTTCAGCAAATAGATCAGCATACTTAAACCACTCTTGTCTGTCCTCACCTGTTCCTCAGCAGTGAGGATGATGGCCAGGTGTCCGTCATTTCGCTTGCAGTACCTCTGACTGTCTGACCAGATCCTGCCAAAGCTTGAGATGTAGTAACAGCTACCATTAAAGTGCTTCCAGTCTTCAGGGCAAGGACTCTTCATTGGTGCTGGAGTGGTTCGTGGTGCAGGGGTTGCCTCTAAAAAGACCCAACATTTTTTGATGTTATGAAATGCAACAGATATCATTTGTTAACACAAATGCATGCACTTGCACCTCACTAACCAAGCTTAGCGATTTTGTCCTTCAACTGCGACCGCTCTTTCTCCAGTTCACTCTTCTCTTTCTTCACGGTCTGCAGTTCTTCTGTCAGAGCCGTTACATTAGCGCAGCCCGTCTGCATGTGTGTTTCAGCAGTGCTGGGGAGGGAATCCTGATCAGATGAACGGCTCTTACCTAAGAACATAAGGGATTTCGAGAAATAAGAAAGAGAAAGATGAAGTTTACAACAAAACTGATGTGTTCATGAGTTTATAATTTTATAATAATTTGACTGTTTTACACATGAAATGCAAGTTTTTTTATTATTTGGTTGTGTTGATTATGTCTGGAAGATAAATAGCAACTGAACTGTTTAATAGTTAGAAAACTATAATTCTCTGCAATAGCTGATGAGAGAGCATTTGTTTCATATGCAAGTAAAATGGGCACTGAAACAGAATATACCAAAATGAGTCAAATATAATCGAAACTAGAATTTTATTGAATCAAGAACTTGTGAGTTGAAATCAAATTGAATCTGGAAATACACTATATGGACAAAAGTGCTGGGGCATACAACTCTTAAACGTGACCTTTAATGTCCCTTTTACAAGATGTAATTTAAGTCTCTGGTGTCCCCAGAATGTGTCTGTGAAGTTTCAGCTCAAAATACCCCACAGATCATTTATTATAGCTTGTCAAATTTGCTGCTATTTGGGTGTGAGCAAAAACACGCCGTTTTTGTGTGTGTCCCTTTAAATGCAAATGAGCTGCTGCTCCCGACCGCTTTCCAGAAGAGGGCGGAGCTTTAACAGCTCGCACTGTAGTTGCTCAACAACAACAAAGCTGGAGAATCTCACGCAGCCAAAATGACGATCGTCAGTAACGGTGTTCAGCCTTACATTGTTCAAACCGGAGTCGGACACTGATGGAGAGACTCAGGAAGAAGTTACAACTTTTAGAATGAAACTGGACGTTTCTGAATGGTTAGTGGATAAATTTATGTAGTTGCTGTGGAGTTGATTCAACTCATCGACTAGCATGTGCCGTCATGTTAATATTTTGTGCAAATCCAGCGTTGAACTGTCCCTCGTTTGTGAAGCAGTTCGGCGTAAAATGACGGCATGGTAACAACACTCTACTACAACAACTCTTCCTCTTCTCTAAAGCAGCCCAACATGGCCTCATCCCATTTGCTGCGTGTTCTCGGGGGCAGGGTTTATGTAAATTTTAGGGTTAGTGATGTCACTAACCCGGGAAGAAGCTTGTTCTAGTCCCTACCAGCCATTTGTTGTAGTCCTTAAACAGAGAATTCTTTAAAAGAAAATATCTCCCTTTGCATTGAACTTTGAGTGTTGTAACTTTGCAGAAGTTGTTTATGAAAAATGAAAAACTGTGTGGCGGGAGCTTCATGGAATGGGTTTCCATGGCCGAGCAATTGCATCCAGTCCTTACATCACCAAGTACAATGCCAAACGTCAGATGGAGTGGTGTAAAACATGTCGCCACTGGACTCTAGAGCAGTGGAAACATTCTGTGGAGTGACTAATCACACTTCACACTTGGTGGATGCCAGGAGAACGTTACCTGCCTGACTGCATTGTGTCAACAAGTTTGGTGGAGGAGGTATAATAGTATGGGGCTGATTCTCTGGGGTTGGGCTAGGCTCCTTACTTCCAGTGAAGGGAATTCTTAATGCTTTAGCATACCAAGGCATTTTAGACAATGCTATACTTCCAACTTTGTGGAAAGAGTTTGGGGAAGGCCCCCTACTATTCCAGCATGACTGTGCCCAAGAGTACAAAGCAATGTCCATAAAGACATGGTTGGATGAGTTTGGTGTGGAAGAACTTGACTTTCCTGCACAGAGCCCTGAACCCCATCGAACACCTTTGGGATGAATTGGAATGAAGATTACGAGCTAAGCCTTCTTGTCTACCATCAGTGCCTGATCTCACAAACGCTCTACTGGATGAATGGGCAAAAATCCCACAGGGGCAAAAAGGCAAAAAGCCTTCCCAGAAGAGTGAAGGCTGTTATAGCTGCAAGAGGAGGGACCAATTCCATATTAGTATCTATGTACTTAGAATGTAATGTCACTCTTGGTGTAATGGTCAGGTGTCCCTTTACTTTTGTCCATATATTGTAGGTATCGCTCAGCTCTACTTATTGATAAACACAATTACACAAGTCATGTATGTGAGAAAGGAGATGTACCACTGTGAACACTTGTGATCACCAGGATCATGAGTAAGATGAGGCAGAAGGCACTCAGGCATGCTGTTGCCACCTTAAAGGGTTCTTGGCAAAATCGTTGTGCACTTTTACCTTGGTTCTCAAATACTGTGAACAAACAAATAAAAGAATGATTTACAATATAACAATTGTATAAAATCATCCATGTCTCACAATGCACTTTACACAATGTTAAACAAATGAAGCATGTTTACATAACATTTATTTTACAAGAAATCTAAACTTTTGTAAACTTTCTGGAGTACGTCACCCATTTCGGTGAATGATTTACAGTATTTTGCCAGGTTAACCCAAACCCTGAGAGTATTGATCAATACTTACTTCATCCAGTAATGTTGGATGTTTGTCAGGCTGGAGTTTTTAGCATAAATCATAAACATTTACAACAATTGGACATTTATGGAGCATCTGGGTTTGAATAATTGCCCAAAAAGGTAACAAATGTTCACATTCAGGAAAGTGTCAAATGTAATCATTAACTGTTGAGAAACACATTTAATAGTGGTTTGACCCTAGAAAAAAAGAACAAACATCAGGGTGGCCAAAATCATTTATCTGATAAAAGTTAGTATGCAACAAAACTTTCTAGACTTTGTTTTTAGAAATAAAAAAATAAAATCAACAATGACACTGATTGTAATATTTCTAAATTATAAATTAATATTTAAAATTTTTTTTTTTTTTTTTAACAAACTTTCTTACAAGGTACATATATACATGGTACAATATAAATGTAAATATTAAATCCAGAAGAATGAATGAATGAATGCCTATTTTTAAAAATGCTAATAGAACATTCAAGGTGGATGTTCAATAGCAATTGATTCCATAAATGGGGGGCGGCAATTGAAAAGACTGTCACCCTTAAGAGGCTTAATAGTTCTAGGAACTCAGTTATAGGAACTAGCCACTAGGATTTGACCAATCAATGTACATTTACGTCACTGATAGTTCCTATAGTGCTGGTTTAGACCCTACTCTGAAGTAGGAGCTAATTTAGTTCCCCCAAAAGGAGTTCCTAGAACTAAAATTGCGGTGCGAACATGACAGAATCCGGCATCTTCCATCCACCAGTTTTTAGCTTTGTAAATGCCGCGTTTATAGACGCCACTGTCGGCCGCTTCACAGTTTCTATTCCCGGTGCAAATGCAACCAGGAACATGGCCCGGGGGAGAAATTAGCTCCTGGGGAACTATCCTAGTGGCTAGTACCTATAACTGAGTTCCTAGAACTATTCGGTGCCAAAGCCCCTTTAGTTCCCCCAAAAGGAGTTCCTAGAACTAAAATTGTTCCTAGTTTCTGCGGTGCGAACACGGCAAAATCTGGATACTTCAGCCAATAGTTCTAGGAACTATGAAATGGTTCCTCTGGTGCGAAAACAGGAATGAGGGAACCACAAGAGAGCCATGTCAGAAGATCTCAAAGGTCTAATAGAAGAATAGGGAATAAGGAAAAATAATGTAATGATGTAATAAAAGCATGAATAACCTTCTCCAAATCTTGAAAAGACAAAAATGCTTTAAGTTTAGAAATAAAAACTGTTCTTAACAACAAAATTAATTGACTTGGTTAAGCATAATTCTGAATCCAGGATGAGAACAAGGTTTCTTACCTGGGAAGAAATTAAAGTGAAATGATTACAAAGCTCATTAATAAGACCACTTCTCAGTTTCGGCACCAAAGATAATTATTTCAGTTTTGTCTTCATTAAGTTGGAGAAAGTTATTTGACAACCATTTCTTAATGACCTCAAGACAGTCCAGTAAAGGCTGAATGGAGTTGCCAGCTTTCAACAGCAAATAAAGCTGAGTATCATCAGCATATATGAAAAGAAACATTGTGCCTCCTAATAATATTCCCAAGCAGAAGCATATATACTGTATGTTAAAAAGAAGCGGGCCCAGAATAGAGCCCTGAGGTACTCAGTACACTAATAATAGGAGCTGAGTATGAGTAAAACTTACCAAAAGCTACAGAAAAGGACCTGTCTTTAAGATATGAACTAAACTATCATAAGGCAGTAACGTTGATACCAATCAAATGTTGTACTGTAAATGCCAAAGAGGAATATTTTGATCAACAGTATCAAAAGCAGGTGGTAAGATCTAGTAACATCAATAAAGCATTTTTACCAGAATCCACTGCAAATAAAGTAATGAAAGTGTCAGTGGACACTTTCGGCAGAGCAGACTCAGTGCTATGAAAAGCAGTGATATCTGATTGGAATGGTTCAAATAGCTTTGAGGAATTTATAAAAAATGGGACCGATTGTGACCGCACAACTTCCTCTAACAGATTTGACAAGAACGATAGCTTAGAGACAAAATTATTTAAGCAGCTTTCATCTAAACCCGGTTTCTTAAGCAGAGGTTGTACAACAGCGTGCTGAAGACAATTCGGGACCACCCCCAAGATTCAAAGATGAATTAATCAGCACTTGAATACTGGTCTTAAAAGCTCTTAAGGAACAACATCTCTTTATGGAGAAGTAGTCATTTTCATCTGGTTAACCAGATCACACAGTTCCTTTAAAGAAACATGTTGAAAACAGTGAAAGGAAACCGGGATAGACAAAAAATTCAGGGCCAGATGTGGGGGCTGTGTAGTGAAAGAAGAATGAATCACTTTATCAGCAAAAAAACAACAACAACAAAAAAAACAACAACATTTTTTTCAGCCAAGCGTTCCACATGAAATTGGCAACTCAGATTATTGACCTAAATCATGGAGAATAAAATCTTAGATCTATGACAATGCGTAGTAATTAAATCAGAGAAATATTTAGACCTAGCTAACTTTGCTACATTCTGAAACTTAAACAGTCTTTAAAAATCTCAAAGGACAACAATACGATTTAGGCTTTGATTGTTTCAACTTGAAAGGAGTAATAGAATCTAAAATGATAGAGCAAGATGAATAAACATATAATTCTAAATTCTGAGTCTAAATTCTTAAGGGATTTTAGTCATGAATCACTATTACTATTGCTCAGAGGGTTTGTGATTTGAATCTTCTTACTCTAAATATGAAACTTTGGCACATAAATGTAAAATGTTTTAATCAAGTTTTCAACTGTTTAACCAAATGTCAACTAGACATGATCACTATTAAAGAAAGAAAGAATCAACTATTTTAGCTTTTATGTGACAATTTATATATATATATATATATACACTTACACACATACACATATATACACTTTAACCCAATAATCTAAAACCACTGATTCTAAAATTCTAAAATAATATTTAATAATAAATAATTCTAAGATTCTGAATTTTAAAATAAAATAAAAATTTTTTTTTTTTTTTTTCTTTCTTGGAGACCTTGGAACAGTTTCTTGGAACACAGACCTCATTACATACAATATAAATGTAAACATTTAGTTAAAGACACAGCATATGTTTCCATGTTTCTCATACCTGAATATCGCACCTCTGGACTTCTGTAGTCATCGTCAGGCTCATCGATCAGACCGTTGTGCATTCCCTCTCTGTTTGCAGGCATTGCTCACGTTTGCACACTTACACAAACATGAAACACACTAGAGCCTCTCTGTTCACTGCAGTGGTTGCTCAACAGCAGGGGTGTTTTTAAAAGGAGATTGTGTCCGTGTGCTGAACGATGTGGATTGGTTGACACTGTAGATGTAACTAGAGAATGTCACAAGCAATTTCCAAAAATTGAGCTGACAGTTCTTCTGTGCTGTTTTCTGTAAAACAGCAGCTTATCACTCACCCTGACTGTGATAATTACATATTTTCATTTGTTTTAATTATTGAATAGCCACTCACATATTGGTAAATACTTGTTAAGTGATTTTTCAGAGAGCTTTTTCTTACTTTTCCCTTACTTTCCCCAAATATCGGTATGAGCATAAAAATCCTTAAAAAATATTAATGGAATGGAATGATCTCAAAAAATAACCTCATGAACTAAACTAATAAACAATCAATAAGTAAACTAACACAATAACACAAGTAACAGCATGACTCACAGGTCCTTCAGTCACAATTTTGTACTTGACAAATCTAAAAACATTAATGTGACCACAAGTCCCTCATTAACAAGTTTACACAAAAACCTTTTAATATTATAGTCACAGATCACTATTTTCTAGAGACACAACATTAAAGCAATGAACCTCAAAACTGTTTCGACTAACTAAATCTTGCAAATGTTGATATTCAGATGAAACTACAAAATTAAGAAGAGCATAGCCATACATACATATATCACATCCATATCCATATTTCCTTGCAGAAACGCAGAAAATGATTTCAACCCGAGCTGCAGCCGTTCTGACACCTACAGCTCTTGTTCATAAAGGTTGGGGTTTGGTGGCATGCCTGAACTAGTTGATACAGGTAATCAGAGGCTGAACAAGGAAGTTAACTGGCACAAGCCTATTTCATCTACTTACACAAAAATCAATTGTAAATGTATTCTGATTAAAAATTACATTTTATTTTATAAACACTTTAAAATACAAAGTACAAAATAGTATTTTGCATATCTGAAATATTGCCAATCAATGCTCATAGTCATATAGGCTAATATGGCATGGTTTAACATGTTAGGTGCTGGCTTCATGAACCATACCTCAAACAAATACTGGGACTAATACTTTAAGTCTAAAAATGCTAATTAGTCAGCAATTAAAAGGGAGTGCTTACACACCTTAATGGGTTGTTTGACTTGGCTAATTGAAATGAAATATGGCCCCAAAAAGAGAGTTCTCAGTTGAAACAATGGAAAGGATTATAAAGCTCCTTTAACAAGGAATTTCAATACGGAGTATGGCCAAAGAAGTTTGTTGCTCCCAGTCAGCTGTGTCTAAAATTTGGTGCTAAGTATAAACTAAACAGGAAGGTTATAAAGGAAGTGATATTCAGTGAAGAATCGCGAATCTGCATTAGCCAAGAAGATTACGCTGGAACTTTTGTCAGGTGCCATTCTAATGAAATGTATAAAGATGACTGCCTGAAGAAAACAATCAAATTTCCCAACTCATTTATGATATGGGGGTGCATGTCAGGTAAAGGACCAGGGGAGATGACAATCATTACCTCAACAGTAAATGCACTGGTGTATATTGAAATTTTGGACACTTTTCTCATTCCATCAATAAATAGGTTTGGTGATGATGAAATAATTTTTCAGGATGATAATGCATCTTGCCACAGAGCAAGGAAAGGCATATCAACTCAAAGACATGGCCAGAAAACAGTCCAGATCTCAATCCAATTGAAAATTTATGGTGGAAATTATAAACACTGGTCCATGACAAGGCTCCATCCTGCAAAGCGGATCTGTCAAACGCTATTTGAGAAAGTTGAAACCAGCTTGATGGGGAATATTGCTTTTCATTTATGAAGTCCATGCCTTAAAGAATTTAGGCTGTCAAAAGCCAGAGGAGGAGCAACAATTGTTTTTTGTTGATGATTCCATAATGTTTTCCTCAACATTGAGTGATTCCATACTTTTTCCCACTACTAGCTCTAGAAAAAGACATGGCATTAATAATAATAATAAAAAAAAAATGTAAGTGGATTTGTTTGAGGTATGTTTCATGAAGCCAGCATGTTAAGCTATTGAACAAAAACTTTTTTGTGTCATTTCTGTGATTTGTTTGTTTGCTATAAAGTAAAAATTATGGGTGAAGTGTGGTGATTCCATAATTTTTGCCATGGGTTGTATAAATACCATTAAAGGGGGGTGTAATGCTATTTCATGCATTCTGACTTATTTACACTGTTAAAGAGTTGCATTCTCATGCTAAACATGGCTAAAGTTTCAAAACATGAGTTGGACGTATGACGGAGTATTTCTGTGCCAAATATACTACTTCCGGTTGTGGACATGTTTCACCGAATTTTTTTTTGAGTATGGCCTGTATCACGTAATAAAGGGCGGAATTCCTTGTATAGGCACTTCTCCCTGATAAGGTGCACACACACATCACCCAGAGCAAGAGCCCGCCCATCAACACGCTTCCGTCGGGATACGGAAGCCGAGAGATTTTTCAACAATGGCTGTGTCCCAATTCAGGAGCTGCACCCTTCGAAGGCTGCATACATCATCGAAGCAGTCTCATTTAAGAAAAATAACCGTTAGATTGCAAAGTAAGAAAGAAATTACAGTATTTTACACCTCACAATGAATATCAGTCAATTTTATTACGGTTACTGTTCTTAAATATGACATCCTTGAGGATGTCTGCAGCCTTCAAATGCGACCTCTGGAGGACGCAACCTCCGAAATGAGACGCAGCTCCTGTCACCAAAGGAGTGTGTTTTTGGTTGTGAGGGAAAGATTACCTTTTTCAGCTTCCCAAAGAACCCAGCGTTAAGGGAACAGCGAATGAAGTTTGTTTTTCCGGGGCAGTGACGGAGTTGTGCACGTATGTTTTTTTGTTCCCGGGATTTCGGTGATGAATATGTAAACAAGTCCCAATTCGGCGCTGGATTTGCAGATCGCGGGTGGTGAGTAAAGCTGCATCAGATGTCTGTGTTTTGTTGGCAATCGGCGCGCAACTGCATAAAATGTAAACAACACGAACATTTTTGTTCCCTTTTTATTTATAATGATGTCACAGCTTGCAGACGATCTCTAAGCAAGAGCTGCGCGCGCTCGTGACTCTTTAGCTCTGCCCACGGCACTGATGGCAGGCACGCCTCCAGGAGCTCGGCTTTTTCGGAAAGACTCGGTACAGCGTATCTATCTTTTATAAATATGATAAAACTAAAGACTTTTCTGAGATAGGAAGGATGCAATATTACTCTATATGTACTCAAGATTAACATTGGCAGAAACTGTGTGTGATAAACCAGTTAACGGTGGGGTGGGGATTGGCAAAAAGATGTTAAACGGATACTTCACTCAAAAATTCTGTCCATCTACTTACCCTCATGTTGTTCCAAATTTGTATATTTTTTTGTGAAACTCAATTTTTGTTTTTCATGTCCATACAATGGACAAAATCAGTGGATTGCAATTTTGTTTGGACATAAGCGGTATTCAAAACGTAGCCTCATATTTTAAAAAAAATCATCAGTTTGGAAGTACGGAGCCCCGCACATGACATGCAAGAAAAAAAAAGTAAATTGTGCGCACGATTTACTCATTCGTTCCCTCAATTTGCTAAATCTTGCACACGATTTGATTTATAAATCAAGGGAACAAAATAGTAAATCGTGCGCACGATTTAGCCTACTATTTTTTTCTGCATGTCATGTGCGGGGCTCCGTATGGAACGACATGAAGTTGACTAAATGACAGATTTTTTATTTTTGGGTTAACGATCCATTTAATAGTGTCAGCGCTCTCTTCCATTCTTATTACTGAGCAAGGCAACTCAGTTGTGGGTAATAAGAGTGGAAGAGAGCGCTAACCCCCAATCGCTTCCCGGGCGCCACAGCAAAAACGTCTGCCCGCTGCTCCGAGTGTGTGTGTGTATGTGTGGGACACCATACTTCACTTTGACTTTTCACTTTACTTTTTTAAAGAGTTATACACCTTCACCACTAGATGGCGGCATATATATGATGCAGGACAGCCAGAAAGCTCTTAAGTGCAAAGCTGAGCCTTTAAGTCTTTCATGGAAATGACCACTGGAATGTTAAGCAAAAAAAAAAATTTTTTTTCCAGTGGAATTTTAGTGTATTTCGATTTAAAAGAGCGGTTTGGATTAAAAATAAGGCCCAGCAAGTTTGTTGCTGAAAATGTCATTTATATTTCATCCTCCATATACTCATGTAGCGGATGACATTCTGTTGTGTTTGACCCTGGTTGTTTTGCAAAAATATTAAAGAATGAGTGTATTTAGGCCTCAAGAATGAGAGGAGGTGATATCTCCAGAATTTATAAACACTCATATTGCTGTTAGTCTTCATATCAGAGCCGTTCCATTTGAAGGACAGATTAAGGTTTAAAAGATACAACAATTACCGTCATTATGACGACGTTTCTGTGTCTGTTTTCATTATGGGACGACGAGGAGGCACCAAAGTGTTCTCATATGAAGATACTGGCACCCAACACATGCAATAAAACAACTAAAAAGTGTCATAACTTAAACTAAAAAAAAATTTCGTATTTAAGTCTAATCAACTGCACAATTTGAGGTGTCATTCATCTCCTTAGTACAAATGGTGCAGGGTGAGTTACATGCCAAATTCTTAACATTAAGTATGAGCAATAATAGTGTATTTATCTTATAAAGCAAGCACCACTAAAGAATAAAAAAGACAATAAGTACAGGAGGCAGCCTGCAGGGGGTGCTGTAGCCTCTTTGGGGTTTTTAGGTTGCCATTCATTCCACTATCCACAGACGAACACAAATACACACACTTCACCATTACAGTGCAAAGCTTCAGAATGACGACAAAGCCACTTAGCATATGACTAGCTTAGCTTTTGAGCTTCATTAATAAATATCATGAATAGTGTCAGAAACATCACACATTTTACCTATCTGACAACAACAACCTCAACAGTGAAATAAGTGCATAACCTTTGTCCTTAATGGAAAGCTTCAAACTATAATGGACGCTGCTACAATCTATGACCACATTCACTCAAATAAATTAAGCTGTCTTATTCTAATGGAGGCTAACATTAGTCCCTCATAAAACATTGATTTAACCTCTCAACCATGGCCAAACAAATCGAAAATTGTCTGGCGTGTGGGCAGTGTAGTCTTTTGTATCTCGACTTATTAAATGTCAGACCATACTTACCAACATGGGATTTTCCTGCCGCTTATTTGCCGCACTATTGATCACTCGGTGATCTACATCTGTATGGAAAACATTGTTACTGGCATATATGTTTTGATTGCTTTGACCTACAATATAAAACTGTGCCAAACCAGTTTCACCTCTATATTAAGAGTTTTGCTTTCTCAATAATAAACCACAGCGTGCCTGCAGAGATGAAGGCTGTGTGAATGGCAGCGATGTTAGACCGAGGCGTGTGAGAAATGGCATTGTGGTTAGAGGGCTGCCAGTGGAGAAACTTCTTTTGCTCATTAGATTGATATAGGCCTACACAAGCCACTCATTACACATGAGATCATAAAATACCAAAAATGCCAAAAGTTATAAAATAACACGAATTGTGGAATCATATCAGATTTAGTGGGTGAATCTTTCGTGTGGTAGTCAGATTATATCACGTAAATAATCTAAATTTGCGATCACTTTGTAAATAAACGTGGATAGACTGAACACGTAATACGCATACGCATGATGTCACCGTTTTAACAAATTCATGTTTTTTGTAGTTTAACACAGAGACGATAACAGTATCGTTTTCAAAAACTTGCACTTTGAAACCCGTTTTCAAAAGTTTGCTTTTTCAGGCCCCCCAAATGGCATTGTCGTGTAAATGAATGCTCTCTGTGTAGTTCCTTTCTTCATGCACATGATTTTCACGCACAACCACCTCTAGGGTTTACTAGAAAATATCCAGGTAGTGGCAGTTCTGTCTGCGAAAATACCTTGTTGATGCCAAAGGTCAGAGGAGAATGGCCAGACTGGTTCGAGCTGATAGAAAGGCAACAGTAACTCAAATAAGCACTTGTTACAACCGAGGTCTGCAGAAGAGGATCTCTGAATGCACAACACGTCGACCTTGAAGCAGATGGGCTACAGCAGCAGAAGACCACACCAGTGCCACTTCTGACAGCTAAGAACAAGAAACCGAGTCTACAGTTTGCATGACCCACCAAAATTAGACAACAGAAGATTGGAAAAACATTGCCTGATCTGATGAGTTTCAATTTCTTCTATGACATTCAGATGGTAGGGTCAGAATTTAGCATAAACAACGTGAAAGAATGGGTCCATCCTGCCTTGCATCAATGGTTCAGGTGGTTTAATGGTGTGAGAGATATTTTCTTGGCACACTCTGGGCCCCTTAGTACCAATTGTGCATTGTTTAAACACCACAGCCTGAGTATTGTTCCTTACCATATCCTTCCCCTAATGACCACAGTGTATCCATCTTCTGATAGCTACATCCAGCAGCATAATGCGTCATGTCACAAAGCTCAAATCATCTCAAACAGGTTTCTTCAACATGACAATGAGTTCACTGTACTCAAAAGGCCTCCACAGTAAACAGATCTCAATTCAATAGAGCAGCTTTGGGATGTGGTGGAACAGGAGATTTGCAACATGGATGTGCAGCCGACAAATCTGCAGCAACTGTAAATATGGACTAAAATCTCTGAGGAATCTCTTGTTGAATCTATGCCATGAAGAATTAAGGCAGTTCTGAAGGGCAAAATTCGGTACTAGCAAGGTGTACCTAATAAAGTGGCCTGTGAGTGTTTAACTCCTCAATGTTGATTAAATCTATCTATTTTTGTGGCTGAGAAATACATAAGCATTAGTTCATGAGCTACTCCCCAACATCACCTTCTTTCAATATTATTCATCTTACAAATAGATCAGGTGACTGTGGTGATGTTCATTTTCAGCTGAAAAATTACTGGTGTCAGTTTCCTGTGACAAACAATACATGACAGCAATGCAGTTTACAGCACAAATAACACATACCAGGTAAAAGACAGCAAAGACAAAACACAAGTGTGCTGCCATTAGGGTGTGAGTCACGGCTGCAGCAATAGGAAACATTACGCAATGATCTTCAGAACCGTTGAAGGCATTTACCTTTCAAATGACTGGATTATACCTGCCATTTACATGACTGTGCAGTTGCTGTCTATTATATGATCATGACTGCTCTGTTTCACAAACAGTATTTATTTCTTAAGAATCCTTCAGATTGCAGTGCATGCTGTCATACGTTATCTACTGGAATTTTGACACAATTCGAAATCATCTACTGACCACAAGATCGAGAGACTTTGATAATTCCATGAATCACAATCATTCCACACAAAAGAAAAGCATACATTTCTTCAGTACTTTGATGCATGATGTTTGCTTTGAGACGCACTCTGGTGCTTTAAACCAAATCTAAAAGCCAAAGTAGTTTCCACTGAAAGATAGCACTTAAACTACTATATGCACGGAAGGAAAAAACACAACAGGCCCACAGGGAGTCGGTGAATCACACTGTCTTGTTTACTGAGCTAATGGGTTAAAGAGTAAAGGAGTGATCGATAATTGGGAGTATGCTTTCAGTTCTGAGAAAAGAGCCGTGTGCTTTTCTTTCCATAGAAACAAGCACAAACTATTTTCCCACAAACTGACAGTCATTTACATTCAATTTTTAAATAAATCAGGGGTAGTTCTTCCCATCAAATTGATCGTTCAAATTACCGGAAACTGCAGTATGTTGTGCATACATGTCATACATGATGTGTTCATTGCATCAACATGTAATTGTTTGAGTATGCATTACACACATCCACACTGAAGCCCCACCTCTCTGCTGTAGGGTGTCTCATTTTGTTTATTGCAAGTGTAAAAGAGCTGCTTGCATTCCTTAGTAATTACCTACTGCATGTCCCGTCCTGCTGTGGCGTGTACAACACACCAATCATCTTATGGAAAAGATGCTGTATTCACATTAAGCTTTTAGGCTGCATCTACTATTACAGCTTCAGGTCTGAGATCAGTATAAGATTTATTAAATTGTTCTTAAAAGCAGACATTGGTCACATACACCAACACACTCAAACTAATGCGAATATACCAACACCTCAAACGCCTAGCTAAAAAACAACAACTTATTTGCATAATGGATGGCAAATTGTTGAGATGTTTCGCATTGTGACGTCTAATAAGTGCCTTTTCAAGTTAAATACTCACTGATCAATAACAACCTGTACAGATACAAAATTTAAATATAAATTCAGTAAAATACTATAAATATTTTTATAAAACGGTTAGTTCCTGTCCTTGATTCTGATTGGTCAATAGCTGTTCTATTCACGATAAAACACGGCTATGACCGCTCTGTGTATCACTACACAACACCCTTAGCAATGTAAACTGTATGTTCTCAATTTATATTGTTCATTGAAGCTTACTGTATTATGTAGAAGAGTATTGTGAGAAAGAGATCAAGTGAGCGAGTTTATTACCTATTATTCCTTCAGGTCAGTCCTATGTTCATAATAAAAAAATCTGTTGAAATGTCCGATGTATTATCTTGTCCTTTTAACATTTAAGGGGTTTTCCCGTGACTGACAGCGCTAGTCAAAGCATTTGTCAGTTGCGTCTTGTTCCGTGTTCACAACAATTCAGTCTTTTCAATGTAAAAGTCTTCGCTACTGACTGACTCACTCATAAAGACAGTCTTTGCCGCCATCTAATGGTGTAATAATGTAACTTCTGTTGCTGTTCACGGTCAGGGACTATTTTTTCCGACGGAAGGAAGGCTTTTAGAAAAAGTTTACTTCATGAAAGTTGCATTGATAGATATTTCTGGCTTTAATATTTGTATTGTGTGGTAACCGTTTTATAAAAGCAATAAGGTACTCGAGGCTAGTGCTGTATCATGAATAAGTCACAGCTGAAGGGGTTGCAGGCAACAACGCCCTTCAGCCGTGACTTATTCACGATACAGCACAGCCTCTCGTGTCTCGTACCTTATTGCTTACATATATAACACATTTTGTATAATACATATAGCATTAAATATGACCTACATTATTCTTGAGAGGTTGATATACATCGACTGGCCACTTTATTAGGTACACCTGTTCAACTGCTTGTTAAAGGATTAGTTCACTTTAAAATGAAAATTACCCCAAGATTTACTCACCTTCAAGCTATCCTAGGTGTATATGACTTTCTTCTTTCTGATCAACACAATCGGAGTTATATTAATAAATATTCTGATGCATCCAGGCTTTATAATGGCAGTGAATGGGACCAACGAGTATGAAGCTCAAGAAAGTGCATCCATCCATCATAAACATAATCCACACGGAGCAATGCATTTGTGTAAAAAAATATCCATATTTAACAAGTTATAAAGTAAAATATCTAGCTTCTGCCAGACCGCCTTCCATATTCAACTTACAGAAAAAGCGTAACTTTTGAACTGCGAGAGGCAAATCAGGCAATACTTTTTCTTCGTAATCCCATTTATAACCACAGTATATCTTCTGATGGCTACTTCCAGCAGGATAACGCTCCAATGCACAAAGCTCAAATCATCTCAAACTGGTTTCTTAAACGTGACAATGAGTTCACTATACACAGTCACCAGATCTCAATCCAATAGGGCAGCTTTGGGATGTCGTGGAAAGGGAGATTTGCATCACGGATGTGCCGCTGACAAATCAGCAGCAACTATGTGATGCTATCATGTCAAAATGGACCAAAGTCTCTGAGGAACATTTCCAACACCTTGTTGAATCCATGCCATGAAGAATTAAGTCAGTTCTGAAGGCAAAAGGGGGTCCAACCCGGTACTAGCAAGGTGTACCTAATAAAGTGGCCAGTGAGTACATACTGTATATATACTTTTTTCTCTGTATTACACAAAGTTTTGATTCTTAGGATTAAATATGACCTACATTATTCTAGAGAGGTTTTTGAGATTCATTCTAATAGCTGTTTGCGTTGTGGTTGAGGTTTCTACCACATAAAAGGATAAAGGGAGGTGATTTGAATATTTGTAGGGATTTCACATTTAAAGTTTTAGTTGATAACAATGTCAGCTGATTTTTGATAAGTGTCTCACCTAAGTGAGGTACTGTCAGATCTGATTATAAACATGAGATGCTTGGGATGAATGTTGGTTCTGCAACAGTAAAAGATAAGTGAGTGATAGTCTCTCTTTAAAAATCAATGTTGTTTTTAGAGCTTTCATTATCAGGATGAGTGCTCTCACTTGAATTCAACACAGTGTAACTGTTTGAATAGTGGCTTCAGAGGACTACAACACAAGAAGCACATAATCACTAGGCTTATGGATATTTTGTGAGAGATGATTATTTGGCTTAATCCATCAAGCTTAAACTCTTGGATGTTTGTGAGGTATATACATTGTGTATATGCCATTCAAAGCATTCTCAAAGAAAAACCCCCCCACCATATCCAGAGCATACACCATGTTTATTCTGATGCAAAATGTGAAACCTGTGGAAAAAAAAATTCCCTTAATTTTTAAAATAATAGTTGCTCCAGACAACTCTTGCTTTTTTGTTATATTGTTTTCTTTTGCATAATTTAACTTGGCCTGTACTCTGAACAAAGTCAACAGAGGACTGCAAGTCCTAAAACTGAAAACCCAAAATAAGACATACTGTTTGTACTATAGTGACTTCTATAGAAAAGTGTTTTTGTGGTTCCATCAGTTGAGTTTGCCTCAATTTGTCAAGAAAAACTACTCCTTTTTTGCTTCTTACTAATATGTTTTATGGAATAAAGGATGGATATATCATTTCCAGTAAAACTGCTGTTCTACACACTCCATTGATGTTTATGAGCATTACAACATAAATGTGACTAACATAAAGATGAGTCAGCTTCCTTTCGGCCGTAAATTGACAGTAAATGAGTTGTTCAGACACAACATCAATTTGTAAGCGAAACTGGAATGGCCATTGGTTCCCTCACAAAAGGGTTTTTAGAAGAGCAGTTTTGGATTTATTAGTAAAATAAGGTCTGTTTTAATATTAAAAGCAAGCTTCTATCAAATTGTTAAATAAGAACTACAACTACCATAAGGATGTCAGTTTACATACTTATTGAATTAGACAACCATTGTAGTCCTTATATAGCAACTTTAGCAATGTTTTAAAAGCACACAGCTATTTAAAAAATTCGCATTTGAGGATTCACTGTGTAATTTGTTGTAGAACAAAATGAGAAAGTCCACAAGTAATTTTAACCACAGACCTTATTTTACTCATAAATCTAAAGTCCCCAATCTACAAACCTATTAGACATTCCTGAGGGAATTCATGGATAGAAAATACTAGTTCTCTTCCAGATTTTAGAACTACAAACTGAACAGCTCTATTTAAATAGACCTTTTCAATATCTTATACCTATACAATATTTATTTTTATAATACTTTGTCTTATGCCATCTGTAAGTAAACCATAAGTAAACATTGCTGTTTACTCAGCTAACCAGACACAACCAATAGTGTGTCTAGGGGCGAGGCTATCTGTTTTTAAATCACACATAGGCCTACACACAAACAAACGTGTGGTATACACACAGCATGTAAGAAGGAGGTCATTTCAACACAATTTTTCGTTCCTGTCCAACCTGCTTACTGAAAGACTGTTTTGAAAGTGAACTGTTGTGCGTATCTCTCTGTTTCTGAGGAACTATCACTCCCGTTAAGTAACGCTCCTGAATGAGACAGGATGTCAATGCATGTTCAAACAAACTGTCCTGCTATATATATATATCATAAACTGAACAAAGACATATAAGGAGCGCATGCAATACTCGTACAAACCCGCATAAGGTTTTAAAAGGAATTATGTTGTCCACACAGTTAAGCATACCTGAAATGAACATAGATGGGTTATTCTGACAATTATAACACAATAGACCTATATTATTTCCCGGTTGACCACATCTAATAATTTAACAGTTTTTATGTGTATTACGCATTTTCTCTAAATGATCATACTTTTGGAGAGCTATATATACTGTATATATATATATATTCCATGAAAGTCAGTGGGGTTTAAACCAATATTGATTTTCATTAGGCTATGGACAAAAAAACACTGAATCATTTTTCAAAATATCTTATTTTGTGTGTTCCACAGAAAGACATGAGGTTGAGTAAATGATGACAGATTTCTACATTTTGGGGTCAGCTATCATTGTAACATTTTCAATCAGTAAACTCTAAGGGCCCTATCATACACCCGGTGCAATGCGGCGCCAGGCGCGACGCAAGTGTTTTTTGCTAGTTTTAGCCAGACGCAGTTATCATTTTCACGTCCTGCGCCACGTTGTTTAAATAGCAAATGCATTTGCGCCCATCTGTTCGCCCATGGGCATGCTGGTCTGAAAACGAAGTGTGTTCAGGTGCATTGTTGGCGCATTGCTATTTTGAGGTAACTGAAATAGACTGCGCCATTGACCAACTGAAACCTGGTCTAAAGTCAATGGTGCAATATTTGTTTTGTTATTTAAAGAGCACGTTAGTAATATGCGCCTATATGCGGGTGCACAACGCGTGTACACTCTGCTTATTACACAAACAGGGATGTGCAGCAGCACACAAACATGCCAAATATTAAAAAGAAAAGGATAACAAGGTAAAAGATTATTATTGTGTGCATAAAGATAAAAATGCTTTGGTGGATTCCGGCTTGTCCCGTAGATGGTCTGCTCGGGTGCACGAGCAGATCTGTTTCCTCGCTAGAGAAGCGTTCAGTTTTTCTGCTTGCAAATTCCGCCATGTAAATAGCGAATCCGCCATGGTGCGAGCGCAACAGGCTTTTGAAGGGAATTGGAGATGAGACTCTGATTGGTTTATTTCACGTTATGCACAAAACACACCCATGACTCATTAGGAGAATAGGGACAACCCTTTTAGACCATGTGCCGGGCACGCCGACCATTTTTCCCGTCGTTAAACTAGCAAAAGTGGATTCGGACACAATCTAAGTGCACTTGCTCTGTGCGCTTTAGACCATGCGCTTAGATCTTTAAAATAGGGCCCTAACAGTTCAAAACATCTGTCATATACATTATTAAGACTTTAAGTGGCTTGGGTAAAGGTTTACTAATTCTGCATTTATTAAAGGGATAGTTCACCCAAAAATGAAAATTCTGGCATTTACTCACCCTCAGCATTTACTCACCCTCACTCTGGCATTTACTCACCCCCTCGAGGGCGGTCGTGGCCTAATGGATAGAGAGTCGGACTCGTAACCCAAAGGTCATGGGTTCGAGTCTCAGGTCCGGCAGGGATTGTTGGTGAGGGGAGTGAATGTCCAGCGCTCTCTCCACCCTCAATACCACGACTGAGGTGAGACCCTTGAGCAAGGCACCGTACCCCCAACTGCTCCCCGGGCGCCGCAGCAATGGCTGCCCACTGCTCCGGGTGTGTGTTCACGGTTCACTGCTGTGTGTGTACACTTGGATGGGTTAAATGCAGAGCACACATTCCTAGTATGGGTCACCATACTTGGCCACATGTCACTTCACTCACTCACTCACTCAAGTTGTTCCAAACCTGTATGAGTCTCTTTCTTCTGTTGAGTTACTGTTTGAGTAATGTTGGTAACCAGACAGTTGACGGCCCCATTGACTTCCATTTTTTTTTCCTACTATGGAAGTCAATGGCTACCGCCATTTGTCTGGTTACCAAAATTCTTCAAAATATCTTCTTTTGTGTTCAACAGAATAATTAAACTCATACAGGTTTGGAACAACTTGAGGGTGAGTAAATGATGACAATGATGATTTTGGGGTGAACTATCCCTTTAAGTGCTTAATAAAAGAATTAACTGGCTAAATCAGAATGAAACAAATAATGCGGTTATGTACTAAGAAAACTAACCTTTGGCATTCACCAGAGGTAATCACAGCATTTGCTTGCACAAGCAAGTTGGCGAAATGTTTCGACAGCGGAATTAAAAAAAATACAACACTGTCATGCACCTCCTCCTTTCTGTTTCTCACACATGCATGCAAAGGACACTACAGGTAAATTACTGGTTAGTACATTCACACAGAACACTGCAGACAAACAGGTTTGTAACTTAAGGGTAGAAAATCTCCTCCCCTAAAAGCTTGACTCAGAGAGACTGATACCACGGAGACACAATGAGAGCGTGTCAGGGGAGGGGAGCTATTGTAAGAAGCTGAGAACAAGAGAGGGGCAAGAAGATAAAAAACCCGAAAGACTTCATTCTGAAGCTTCATGCTGTTTACTGAATCATGAGCCGGGATGTTTTAATATGGTGACCACACACAAACACACGCAGACCATGCACATTAACCAAACTCTACTGTACAATCGGGCCTAGGACACACCCCTGTGGGTCTGGGCCACATGAGCACCATAAAGGACCCAAGTGAGACACTCTCGTCATTACTGGTTATCACCTTACTGACCTTACCACAGAATGGGATTTTGTTGGATTAGTGAATCCCTCTGAACTCATTCATGGACATGCAGATCCACTTCAAGTGCAGGCAACACCCTTGACAAAAATCAGTAACCATGGTAGATTACACCAAAATACCATCACAAATCACTAATGGAAATAAAAAAAAAAATGCTCTGAAATGTATGATTTACTTTGAAAGAAATTTCACTCAGAAAATGGTTGTGAATTTCACAAATAATTACAAAGTTACCATGGTAATTCTTTTCACTTGTCAGAACGAAAAAGAAGTCTATTCACACAATATACTATACAAACATACACATTCAGGCCTGTGTCACATTGGATTATATTTCTCAGCAGATGACAGATTGTGTTTCATGGTCAATGAGAAACCAGCCATGCATAGGTTACACCACGCATTCAAAGTATCTGTCAGGGAGAGTTGGAGAAACACCAAAAGCCTCTAGAGTACGTCAGGCGTGGCATTCAGAATGGGCCGTCGTGACAGTTACTAAACACACATTTGTTTCCTTTTTTGACATTTACATTTATTGAATGGGTGCACACATTCAAGTCGAGTCTCCCACAGTGAAGGTATTAAGTACACCAAGCAGCTCTTAGCTTTAAGGATCTTTCTGTTGACTTGAGGCCAATGAACCAGCTCAACTGGTCACATATGAAAGGAGACCTGTGCAATTCAACACAGTTCCTTCACACCTGCCCAAGAATAGTGATATTAACATCCATAAAGCACTGTCTTCAATAGAAAAAAAGAACTGTAAACACTGTAAACACTATGGAAGTAAAATTTGATGTACACATTTAAAATTGACAGTCTTTTTCTTCCATTAAAATGGACAAAAAATATTGATGACTCACCTTGCACTACAAATTTTTGTCCAAAAATGTCCCTCGCCAAATACCATCTGAAACTGACTTGCATGTGGCAATTCATGATTTCCAGTAATAAGTAATTTTATATATAATTTTCTATTTATATTTTTATACAGATGAGATCTTTACAAGGGCACAAGAAAGCGTGCACATATATGTACAAAAAACACTTTCACGTTTCAGGTATCATTAATTTCTGGAGGCCTCAAAGAAATCTTACTAAAATGGGTGTAGAAAACAGATCAAATTTAATTAAAGTAAGTTTTACAATAATTATTTTTTCTTATTCAGTGAATGACAAAAAAAATGGGGCAGTTCAAACAACCTTTTTTTAAACACAAAACATATAACAGTTACATAAAAGCAAAACATTTGAAAATAAATTATATTAAAAGCAACATTGTAAATATAAAACATGACCGCACTGGTCATTTTGAGAGAATATAAACACCTTGTAAACAAAACCTGAGAACATTTCACAAATGACGGATGTTGATTTGAACGTGCATATATTGTATTTTACTCACAAATATCCAGTGCTTCTCCTCAAAAAAAAAAAAAAAAAAAAAATCTACAGGCCTAATTTGGTGACTTCAAATAACTTTAAAGCACTGAACAAAATTGTGTACAACAAGATGAATCCCTTTAAATTTCAAATTCTATCTAGCCTATAGGAAAACATTTCATATTTGATAAAACACCTAATATAATCTGTTACAAAGCACACAAGGATAAAATGTTTCCATCTAAACCGTGTCAAATGATGAGTCAAACTAACTCAAACTAGCCGTTAATTCAGTGTATCTGTGGTCAGACTCATATGATTACTGGTCTCTCCATGCAAACAGCCCAAACCGCTAAAAAAAACACACGCAGGCTGCCGGAGATAAAACTGTCTACAGGTTTGCAAGGAGTTATACAGCTCAGCATTTTATGATATTTGTGTTTTAACGCTAAAATGGAGTACAAATATATTTAATAAATGTGTGTTAGTGTGTTTTTACTGTCGATTTGCACATACATATATGTTAAGATTGTTTTGGCTGCCGCTTACAGTACATACATATAGGGTTAAAAAAATGATCTAAAAGTGTGGGCAGGGACATACTGTATTTTAAAAACCTATCAGCTTAGCTCATTAATATTAATTAGGTGACATTGTCACCCAGTATTCCTTGCTGAAGTGGGCACTAAACATTTCTTCTTGCATGTTTGTTTATTTTTATCTGGCCAAATTTGATTTCAAATATATGTTGTAACTTATATGTGGCTTAATGAAATATATTTCATTAAATATACTCTGTTTAAATGCCAAAATATATTACAAAATGTATTTCAAAGGTCAACAAAATACATTTCCAATCTATGTATTGGAATTATCCAATATATAGATTGGAATTTCTATTATAATGGACAATATATATCTATTATATTGGACAATATAAACATATTTAGACTGACAAATATAAAAAATGGCCTAAAATAGAAGCTAATATTAACTAAACATATTTATTAGCATTTCATTTAATTTAGCCATTTTTTATATATTTTGAAATACATTTTAAAATATATTTGAATATATATGAAAACAGAGGCTTTTTGCAAGTTTATGTGGCAGTAACTCCTAAAATAATTATTATTTCCAAAAAGCGAGGGAATGAACTTAGAAATTTCTAAAAATGAACACATCTCTATCTAGAGAGATCTGATCAACATCAAAAAGATCACTACAAGATCATCAAGATCACCGCTTTGGTCGAGGAGCAACACAGTTAAAAACTAAACATTAAAAGAATTAGGATATCTGTTGATAAGAAGAAAAAAAAAAAAAATTCTCACATACTGGAACACAATAAGCAACTTAAACGTATTAACACAAATACTTGTCAGTTTTAAACTTCAAACGTTTCTGTGTGTCAACGCAAGGTGATTTTTAAAACGGGCCTGTTTTAGAACATGAATCCATTGGAATCCTGATTACAGCAGGACGAATCTTTGTGGGGACGCCCAAAGACAGAGTAGTAATTTCGCTGCAAAACCGTGGTATGTCGTTGTCCTCAGAAATGCAGTTTTTTTTCTTCCCGCTTCTCAGTTCAAGCATGTTGGAGCCTGCCTTACTTTTAAAATACAATATGTATGGCTCACTTAGAGACATAGAAAGAGATGAGGGTTTTAAAAAAGCGTAGCAAAACATGTCAAAGGTGTTAAGAAGCTTAAAGCATGGATCTGATCTCCAAGGTATGCTTTGTCATGAGTGACCTTCCGTCGACAACTCAGCGGTGCCTCCGGCTTCAAGTTTAGTCGGCCCCACATATCTTCATGGCCTTGGGACTTCCGAGCATGTTGAACAGGTCTTAAAATCTCGAAGTTTCAGTGCCTTGTGGGTGTGTTGAGATCTCAAACACGTGACGGTCTCATCACCCCTCAGTGCATTTCAGGGTGGATTTTGTTACCCAAAACAGAGCTCTTTCAAAATTACCTCTGAGACGTCAAGCCAGGCGACCGACCTGTCCGTTTAGGGTCAGATGAAGGATTGAGAGGGTGATGGAGGCTGTATCATGTTTCTTGAGGAACAAAGGAAGCTGTCCACTTCAGCCAAGGAAAGGAAGAGATGCAGATAAAAGGTAAACAGTCTCGCTGTTTACCCGCCGTCCTCTATCGTGTCCTTAAGTCTGGGGTACGTTTGCGCAGGGTAAAAGGATATAAAAAAAAACAATGGACATTTAAAAAAAGGTTGAGCTCCTGAAAGGGCCAAACCTGCAGGTTTAAGTCAGTTGTGAGGGCAGTTTTTCCAGTTGCATTGATGGAGAGCTTTTGCAGATAAAAAAGACTGATAAATGGCTGAAGGGTTGGTCTTGAAGATATGCTCTGGGGAAGAGATGTACATGATATCTGGTTATCAACGTAATGGATTTGTGAGTGCAAACAAATACTGACATACATTCAGCACACCGACTGCAAAGCTTCACCCATTCAAATGCTTAATATTCACCATTTGCCATTAAAATAACATGACGCTGAGAGTAAAACAGCCTCCCACTGCAGAAAGCTACCCACACCCAACAAACAGACATGAAAACGGGTTTTCTTGCAACAGCCACTCCTTTGTTAGTCCTTGAGATTGAAGCATATCCCTCCTTTCTTTTCAAGAAAAAGTCAAGCATATCTTTGCGAAAGTGTACAGAGTGATGTCAGACGCTGAATCAGCGCATGCTGCCGATACTGATACGTGATAAGGAAGCCTGTTGAAAGTCAGCCCGGACGTATCATGCAGGTTACAGAAAAGCTAGTGTCAATAGCCTGAAGTCAATGCATAGAGCGAGCATGGAAAACAACAATAAATAAGAGCTAAATAAATAATGTTAGTCCACTGTACCGAAACAAAAGGTGCAGCACTAGAGGAAGACTTACCGGGTCACCTCGCTGCCAGGTCTTGCTTTAATATGGAGATGGAATACTAAAACAAAAAGGACAAAAATGAATCATTGATAGAAGGAAATAATTACATCACAAGATGAGGAAAGAATGGGGTGTAGTCAGCATAGGTAAACATGGAAACAATGACACTGCCTAACTAAAATAACACCTCACAAGTGTAAAATAATACCTCATATGTTATCTATATATCTATATCTATATATACCATATCTTTATCTATATCTATAGATAATACACTGCCCGGCCAAAAAAAAAAGTCGCTGTTTGGATTTAAATAGGCAAATATGTTATATGTTTGGCAACGGTTCTTTTAACCCTAAAAGGTGGAGTGTGTAGCTTTTCATTTCTTAAACAACCATGTATTAAGATGAATCATGGCCATGTTCTAGGATGACATGTCAAGATTCATCAGGCTTTGTGAAAGAATTGTTGGGAGGGAGCATGAAGAATCATTTTCACACATGAATTGGCACCTCCTGTGTGAGTCCAGACATTAAATTCATTGAAAGTCTTTGGGATGTGCTGGAGGAGACTTTACAGAGTGCTCACCTCTTGCATTGTCAATACAAGATCTTGACCAAAAAATGATGCACCTCTCGATGGAAATAAATGTTGTGATGTTATTTTTTAAACAAGTTTTTGACAGAATCCTAAAATATTTGTGTGGTCTAATAAATTTGGCAGGTGGTCTATTCAATTTGTTAAGCACTGTGTGTGTGTGTGTATTATATATATATATATATATATATATAAATGTATATGAGACATCCGTGAGACATTTTTGATTTTTGATGAATATAAAGCTGAAAAGAACAGCATTTATTTGAAATAGAAAACTTTTGTAACATTATATAAAAATCTTACTGACCCCAAACTTTTGAACAGTAGTGTACATTAATTCGGCCATTTTGGATTTAAGTTTTCACTGTACTCTGAGTGCATTTAGGAAACAAGGTATCTTAGAAGGCAGCATAATTTTGGAACTGTCTGGAGCGCACACATGATGCCTAGGGAGTGCTGTCTAGGTTGGCGGCTAACAAGTTTTTGGAACACAGCCAACGTTATTCCCTTACATAGGTTGTTGCACAAGCATTAGTTACAAACAAATTACACATATTATGTTCTTTTCTGGTAATGTAATTACATAAGGAACCATATATTCCTGCAACAATACATTTCTATTCCAGTGACAAAAAATATCTGAACAATTCATGCTATGATAAAGAGGTCAAACGCTCATAGCGTTTGTGACACTTCATTGACATGCACGACAGATAACAGAGCAAAATAAGCAAGCAACACTCAGACAGTTGTGTAAGGCTGAAACTGCTCCAGAAATGTTCTCAAGGGTAAGAAGTGAGACAGAGACAGACATGTGTGGACATGACTAACATTCCAACTATATTCCTAAATTATCTCCTTTTAATTCTCCTTCTGATTTTTTCATCGAGCTACAAGGGAGATTCGGATTAAAATATAATTATATACTGGATAAATATAGGTAATTATGTCATTTCATCATCAATTTTATTTAACTGAATACAAAAATCAGTAATAAAGATAGAGAGTGAAAGGAAAATTAATAGTGAGAAAAGATAAATAAAGTAGAAGAGATGTTCTTCACAAATGTGTCTTATTGAACTGTATCTATTGTCAAAAACACACAAAATAACCTATTAATGAAAATATCTAATAAAGGCAAAACATTTGCAGGTGGTCTAAGAGGAAATGAAGGTTGAACGTTATCTATGACAACATCAGAAAACAAAGGGGAGTGAGGCTTTCCTCCCAGGATGCATCTGTCACAGGTGGAAAACTCGAGTTACAACTTTCAGTTTAAGATCTGATCCGTTTTGCTCTCTTTACACAAATTTTGAATTTAAAAAACTGTAATCGTATCTAAGAACTGACAGAAAGAAACACAATGTATGGAGGATAAATGAGATCATTGATGTGACACACCTACACCTGGGAGGTTTTTCATGCAGTGTGTGTGCGTGTGTGTGTGTTTCTGTGAATGTGTAGACAACTGTGCGCTAGCTTCTTATCAAATAAACATCTCTCTGTTAGACTAATCAGTTGCATTTGCATATATCCCTCAAAGCTTGTTTTGCATTTCCAGTATTTCTTGTCAGTTCTATTCGCTATATTTGCTCTCGAAATCCATTTAGGAACATATAGTTATCAGCAGCGAAGCTTTTTTAGATACTTTGTTTAGCTATCAGATTTTTGTCTAAACAAGATAGACTTTTCTATGTACTATCATCTACCTGATTAAATCAATGTCAAATCTTTTCCAAACTAAATTTAAAAACACTGTCCTCTAGTTTCTTTATCTCTCTTCATGAGATATAATTCCATGTTGTTGTCTGCATTCAGTGTCAAGTGTAGAAAGATTACGTGCTGTGGAAGAAGGTTTGGCAAACAGACTTCACCCCTTTGAGAATTTGGCGGTAAAATGTTTGAAGAGAAGAGAAGAGAAGAGAAGAGAAGAGAAGAGAAGCAATAAAAATGTCCTTAGAAATTGTCCATAAAGGAATAGTGACCCTAAAATGAAAATTCTTTCATTATTTAGCCCAGTGTTTTTCCAAACATTCTAAATATGTTGTTATGGTACAAAAAAGATTGTTCAAAATTATCAGAAGTTTCAGATATGGAATAGACTGTGTGAGTCATACAAGTAGACTACTTTTTGTTCCAATTTGGGTTTGGAACAGGTTTTGGAACAACATGCCGACTGAGTAAATAATAACAGATTTTTCATTTTCATGAGAACTATTACACATACACTACCATTCAAAAATTTTGGTTCAGTAAGATAAGATGTGACCCTGGACCACAAAACCAGTCATAAGGGTCAATTTTTTTTTAAATTGAGATTTATACATCATCTAAAAGCTGAATAAATTGATGTATGGTTTGTTAGGATAAGACAATATTTGGCCGAGACACAACTATTTGAAAATCTGGAATCTGAGGGTGCAAAAAAAAAAAAAATCAAAATATTGAGAAAATCGCCTTTAAAGTTGTCCATATGAAGTCCTTAGCAATGCATATCCACTCACAAAAATACATTTTTGATATATTTACGGTAGGAAATTTACAAAATATCTTCATGGAACATGATCTTTACTTAATATCCTAATGATTTTTGGCATAAAAGAAAAATCGATAATTTTGACTATTACAATGTATTGTTGGCTATTGCTACAAATATACCCGTGCGACTTATGACTGGTTTTGTGGTCCAGGGTCACAAATTTTTTATTTTTTGGGGGAAATAAATGAATACTTTTATTCAGTAAGTATTAATTTGATCAAATGTGACTGTGAAGACATTTGTAATGTTACAAAAGATTTCCATTTAAAAATGCTGTACAATACATATTTTAAATTGTAATAATATTTCACAATATTAGTTTTTACTGTATTTTGATCAAATAAATGCAGTTTTGTTGAGCAGAAGAGACTTTTTAAAACCATTAAAAAAAATCTTGCCAACCCCTAAACTCTTGAATGGTTGTGTATAAACTTAAAAGGCTGAACAGACTGACTGACATATATGTATGATTGCATTATCAAATACAAGTGCTAAACTAAGTTTTGAGTTACATACCACGGACAAGACTGAACAACACTGCCACATTTTTAGCGCTGTCTCGCCACACTAACATTACTATAAAAGACTGAAGTTACGAAAGAATGATCAACCAGTGGTTCTTGGAAAAAAAAAAATAATTTCGTGTTAAAGTGAATCACAGTAAATGGAAAGGAATCAGATAGTGACAGAGCGCATCATATCCTCTCTGACATATATGTCTTAAAAAATATATGTCTGGAGGTCAACTGATTGACATAGACATGTCATGTCTCATGTTACTAAAACCACCCCCATTTCCTGTCAGGTCAAAATGTTAAGTGGTGAAGTTATTTGCATTCTGCAATCAAGAACAGTCATTGCCTAATGATTATGTTTACACATCTGAGGATTAAAAAAAATGAGGAGAACCAGATAGTGAGTAAAGATCAACAAGCTATGAATGTGAAGAGAGAGAAGTAAAGGATTAATGGCAGCTTTTTTGGCACAATGTTGAAAATAATTTCAAATAATAGCTATATTTATTTGTACTAATCAAATTAGATTATTTTGTGTGTGGTTTCATGCTAGAGTATTGCGTTGTTAGCTAGCAACATGCTAACTCCAAACTCTGGCCCAGTTTACTTCCACTGTAAACTTACTTAAAGGGTTAGTTCACCCAAAAATTAAAATTCTGTCATTAATTACTCACCGTTATGTCATTCCACACCCGTAAGACCTTCGTTCATCTTCGGAACACAAATTAAGATATTTTTGATAAAATCCAATGGCTCAGTGAGCCCTTCATTGCCAGCAAGATAATTAACACTTTCAATGCCCAGAAAGCTACTAAAGACGTATTTAAAACAGTTCATGTGACTACAGTGGTTCAACCTTAATGTTATGAAACGAAGGGAATACTTTTTGTGCACCAAAAAACAAAAAACAAAATAACAACTTTATTCAACAATATCTAGTGATGGGTGATTTCCAAAACACTGCTTTGAAGCTTTATGAATCTTTTGTTTCAAATCAGTGGTTCGGAGCGTGAAAGTCACGTGATTTCAGTAAACGAGGCTTTGTTACGTCATTAGTGTTTCGAAATTTCAATGGTTCACCACTGGGGCGTGTGACTTTGGCAGTTTGATACACGCTCTGAACCACTGATTCGAAACAAAAGATTCGTAAGCTTCGAAGCTTCATGAAGCAGTCTTTTGAAATCACCCATCACTAGATATTGTTGAATAAAGTTGTTATTTTGTTTTTTTTGGTGCACAAAAAGTATTCTCGTTGCTTCATAACATTAAGGTTGAACCACTGTAGTCACATAAATACGTCTTTAGTAGCTTTCTGGGCATCTGAAAGTGTTAATTATCTTGCTGTCAATGAAGGCCTCACTGAGCCATCGGATTTTATCAAAAATATCTTAATTTGTGTTCCAAAGATGAACAAAGGTCTTACGGGTATGGAACAACATGAGGGTGAGTAATTAATGACTTTTTGGGTGAACTAACCCTTTAATACTGCACACGTGATATTTGCTTTAAAAAAAACACAAGTGGTAAATTGAAATCTTTGGACTATCAATATTTAAGGGTTAGTTCACCCAAACATGAAAATTTTGTCATCATTTACTCACCCTCAAGTTGTTCCAAACCTGTATAAATTTCTTTCTTCTGCTGAACACAAAAGAAGATATTTTGAAGAATGTGGGTAACCAAACACTTGATGGGCACCATTGATTTTTTTTTCCATACTTTGGACGTCAATGGGGCCCATCAACTGTTTAGTTACCCACATTCTTCAAAATATCTTCTTTTGTGTTCAGCAGAAGAAAGAAACTCATACAGGTTTAGAACAACTTGAGGGTGAACAAATGATGTCAGAATTTTCATTTTGGGTGAACTATCCCTTTAATCCACAAATGCTGCAGAGAAATCATAACTTGTACTGAACCCAGAACATTCCTTTAAAAGTTGGCCAGATCACACTCATTTAACCAAAGGACAAAAACAATTGCTTTAAACCTTTGCAGCTTACAAACATATCATCTATGCATGTTTTGGATACTCAGATTCCTAAATGTGATGAGAGAGGAGAGGAATAAATTTTAGACTCACTCTGTGCCTGATTTTCTCTTGCGCTTTATAATACAAGCGATGATGATCACAGCCACAAGCACAGCAATTACAATTCCAGCAATGGCTCCTCCAGATAGGCCCTCGTCTACCGCACCGACCTCTGCAAAACATGATGGGGTGTTTAGCATTTTATATGCGAAAACATACATACACTTCATACAACAAATGAAAACGAAATTTCTAGACATAACGTAACTGTATGACTACAACTTATAATTCTTATACTCAAGGCAAACAGATTTTAAAACCTAATATTATATAATATAAAGTAGTTAACATTAATGGCCGACCCATTTTTTTAATGGTCAGTGGCGTTTCTCTGTATGTCTGATCACTGATATTATATATATATATATAGAGAGAGAGAGAGAATACAATTTAGCAGCAAATGAATTAAATAAAAAATTATTGAAATTATTTGAATTTTTAAAATTTGAATTTGAAATTTTGCTCGATATTTACTACAAACAAAAGAGTTCATAGATTTTGGCACTAAAATAATCATAGATTAATATAATTGTATTAATAATTCTGTTAATCTGGCACATTATGACCCGGTTTCACAGACAGGGCTTAAGCTAAGACAGGATTAGGCCTTAGTTCAATTAGGGTATTTAGCTTTTATAAAAGAAAAAACATTACTGGTGTGCATCTTGAGACAAAAAAATGGCTCTGACATATTTTAATATATGTCAGTGCAAGTTACTTTCAGCTCAAACATGCATTTTAGTCTGGGACTATCTTAAGCCTTATCTATAAAACCAGGGGTACAAGTCTCAAAATGGACAAATATTGGCTGAATAATCAGCCTGGCTTCTAATTCTAGATATTAATTAACACTCAAAAGTGGCAAGCACACTTTAATGTCAAAATTACAAAAGATTGGGTACAAATTACTTATATACAATATATATCATATTAACTTGTCAGTATTGTACTTGAATTACAACTCATAATTAGCATTAATTGGCATAATGGCCTATTTGTGAGGTGAAAATGGGAATAGATTCTTGAATGAAAAATGCTGAGGCATGTTTACCTGTCACTGTGAGTTTGAATGTCGTTTCCTTCTCCATTCCGGTGATTGGGTTGATTGCCTTGCAGGTGTACGTGCCACTGTCTGTGACTTTGGCCTTTTCAATTTTGTAGATTGCCTGACTGAAGTTCATCCCTGTATTGTTGAGTTTCCATGTGTACATACTGGGGGGGACAGACTCTGCAGAGCAGGTTATCTCTACAAGCTCTTCAAACTTCACATCTTTCTTCCCTTCAAGCTTCACATTCTCTGGACCATCTGAGAGACATCAGAGAGATTGGCTCAGTTAGGGAGGTCACATTTACATTAGAGTAAAGCAAACAACAGTTGATAACAATACAATAAGAAGGAAACCACCATTTGCAAACAAGATCGGATTATGTTTAGACAAGACAACAACAGAGAAGTGATACACAAATCACCGTGTCCTAAGCAGACACGACACGTGTCTCTGTCCTCGGAAGTGAAATATTGAACTCTATAGTACATCTAAATTCGTTTAGAGTTTTTTAAGAAAAAGTACAACTGCATTTTAAAAAGAAAACTATTCATTCCAGAACGGGTCATTTTGACCCCCTTTACGCATTTGTGTAGGTTTTTTGGTTCATGCATTCTAGGGATTTTTTCTCTGGGGTTTTTCTCAGTGATGCCACAGAAGAACCATTTCTGATTCCCCAAAGAAACTGTGAGTGAACCATTTTTTTTCTTATTGCGAAGAACATATTATAATCTAAAGAACCTTTTTCCAGTATAAAGAACCTAGTTTTGTGCATTGAAAAGGTTTCATGGATGTTAAAGTTTCTTCATGGATACCAATCGATACCAATAAAGAACCATTACTTTTAAGAGTTTATGTTAATTGCTGCTCTCAATTCAATGCAACAATTTATGTAAGAATAGATTTACTGATCACATAGACAGTATTTCAATGAAACACTTACAGTTGATCACCATCTTATAGCTGGCTTCATCCATGTTCACTTTGTTCTTCATTTGGCACTTGTACTCGCCCGCATCCTCTTTAACAACTTGAACAATTGTCAGAGATTTCTTGTCGGTTGAAAGAATGACACGGCCACTAGGAGTCAGAGGTTTGCTGTCCTTCAGCCATTCCACGGTTTCAGCTTTACCGGCGGCTGCTGAGCAGGTGAGGTTGACTGTGCTGTTGCCAGAGATGAGACGTGATGTGGAGCTGGAGATATTTGTTCCAGATAAGGCCGCTACAAGAACACAGCAAAAGAGAAGGCAAAATTGAGTGATGCTTTCAGAATATGGACCCTCAATGATAGACATAATGTCAATTATAAGGTGAGAATAAAGTTAATAAAGTTTTTTTAAACAAGTCTCTTATGCTCACCAAGGCTGCATTCATTTGAATAAAAATGCAGCAAAACAGTAATATTGTGAAAAGATATTTGTAATATAAAAGAACTGTTTTCTATTTTAATGTATTTTAAAATGTAATTAATTCCTGTGATGGGAAAGCTGAATTTTCAGCATCATTACTCCAGTCTTCAATGTCACATGATCCATCAGAAATCATTTTAATATGCTGATTTGGTGCACAAGAAACATTTCTTATTATTATTATCAATGTTAAATGCTGACTACAATGAGCTTCTTCCTGGGTTAGTGACATCACTAACCCTAAAATTTACATAAACCCTGCCCCCGGGAACACGCAATAAAGGGGGTGAGGCCATGTTGGGCTGCTTTAGAGAAGAGGAAGAGTTGTTGTAGTAGAGTGTTGTTACCATGCCGTCATTTTACGCCGGACTGCTTCACAAACGAGGGTCAATTCAACGCTGGATTTACACAAAAGATTAACATGACGGCACATGCTAGTCGACGAGTTGAATCAACTCCACAGCAACTACATAAATTTATCCACTACCCGTTCAGAAACGTCCATATGCATTTTATAAGTTGTAACTTCTTCCTGAGTCTCTCCATCAGTGTCCGACTCCGGTTTGAACAATGTAAAGCTGAACACCGTTACTGACAATCGTCATTTTGTCTGCGTGAGATTCTCCAGCTTTGTTGTTGAGCAGCTGAAGCACAAGCAGCTCATTTGCATTTAAAGGGACACAAACAAAAACGGCATGCTTTTGCTCACACCCAAATAGGGGCAAATTTGACAAGCTATAATAAATGATCTGTGGGGTATTTTGAGCTGAAACATTCTGGGGACACCAGAGACTTATATTACATCTTAATTAATCTTAATAGGTCCCCTTCAATGCATCTTTCCTAAATAATAGTATGAATTTCTTTCTTTCTTTCAAAAAAAAAACAAAAAAAAAACCGACCCCAAACTTTTGAATAGTTGTGTAAATGGTACAAATCAATCTGTGATTGGTCTTTTTAAATTTCAGACAGACGGTAGTTTTCTGTCTAAGTGGGCGATTCTTGGCTAGAAAAAGCTGTAAAGTGGACCAGATATTATGTCAATAGTCACAAGTCGATCTAACCACACAAGATAATCTCTCAGAGCAACTTCATTCACCACAGCACTTTTTGACCATCGCTGCTTCTCTTGTGCTGCTCTCTTGTTTGTACAGACATCATTACTGTGGAATGCACCAGTCTGAATCAGACTCATTGCATTCATCAAATACCTGCAGCTCTATCGTTCAGCACATTTTGTTTTCCTCCTCACCGCCTGTGTTTTTAGTTTCGGGTAAGACGCATGTAACAGCTGCACATGAAATCTCTCAACTCATCTCCAGTAAACTTTGAGAAATGCATTTGTAACCCGAGGGAATTCTTTGTATCAGATCTCAGTAAAGCTGTTTGAGCTTTTTTTGCATGAACGATTTAGAATTAAAATTTTATACAAAATCAATGACACAAAAATGAATTACGGTTGCACCTTTAAGATGAACCCCGCACTGCCAGATCACTCCAAGCAGATGTCGGTATTCTGCGACTGAAACCTTAGCCAAGTGGTACCTGCCCAAAACGTGTATGACGTCAGACAGTTTGTATTCTGCTTTCTTTAGCTTGCTGGTTTCACACACATGGAAACACCTCAGGGGAAGACATGTAAGCCGTGTAAAATCAATCTGCCCTCAATCAAAGAAAGCAGAACATGCCTGAAACTTCTACCCACTAATGTGAGCCGAGACAGACCTCAAAGTAAAGCAGAGGAACAGGTTCATCTTTTAAAAGCACATGTAAGTCAAGAAGCCATTTTGAATAAAGACAGACAAACAAACAGCAGTAACTATGTGAAATTAAAAGGAATCCTTTAAACTTTTCAGTGTAAAATACAAGAAGAAATTTTGTAGCGGCTGCTCTTTTCCATGCAATTACAATTAATGGGGACTGAAGCTTTCAAGCTTTACAAATGATGAAAATGGATATTCAAATTACAATAAAAGCAGTTCATATGGCCTGTGCATTATATTCTAAGTCTTCTAAAGCCATATGATTGAAGACTGAAATTTAAATATCATTCACTGATTTAGCGAACAAAACATTCAAACTGGTTTTGTGAACCAGATCAACTGATTCATTGAAAAGGTCACTAAGGAGGGCTAGGGGAGGTCAAAATTTTTGGTGAGTAACAGTCTAAATTTATATCTCTTCCTCACTTAAAGCTATCGTATGATTTTAAAAGACTTGGAATATAGTGTCTAAGACTATAATAGAGTCTTATGGACTAGTTTTTTTTTTTTAACTTTTAGGGGCCGTTCACACAGGACGCGTTTTTCCATTCCAACCCGCTCCTTTTCCATTGTTTTTTTATGTAAACACACGCTAGATGGACATGTATGACCATTGCGCTCACGTCTTTTGCAGCGTTTCGCGCATGACACGGCGTTCTAAAAACGCGGCGCTCAAGTTAAAATCAGTTCAACTTTTAAAAAACTCGTCTCGAGACCTTGCGTTTTTCCCCCATTCCGCTTCCACGTTTTTTGCATTCTGTGTGAATGCACCCTTATGCTGTTTTGTGTCCTTTTTGAAGTTTGAAAGCCCCAGTTCCCACTAACTGTATTGTAAAAGTGCAACCAGCAGCAATTCACCTTTCTGTATTCCATGGAAGAACTACAGTCATACGAGTTTGGAATAACATGAGGGTGAGTAAATGTTGGCTTAGAATTGTCATTTCTGGCTAAACTAACCCTTCAGCATTTAAGACAGAAATCAAAGACTCATTTCAGTTTTGTTTCCATTGTCCTTCTAGGCAAATACATTTGTTCCTCTTCCAGGAGAGCTACAACATTTTTTTACAATCCTTATCTCTCTTCTTGGCAACAAAGTCACTATAGCAAAGCATGTCTATCTCTGTGCTGCTCCACTGCTAATCAGAAGATTTCAACGGATGTCTTTACTTACTTGCACTAAACAATAATGGTTCTATGCAGTACTATAGGTTTAAACAAGAACCATTTTTCACTAGAATTCCTGAGTCATTTGAAATAGCCTGGCAACATTATAAATGTCTTAACAGTCTCTTTTGATCAATTTAGGGCATCCTTGCTGAATTGTGAAAAAATTTTTAATGACTCCAACTTTTAAATGGCAGTGTATTTTTAAGAGTGTACGGAATGTATTTATATTAAAACTGCTGTAATAGTAGCACTAGAGAAACAATGTTCACTTGATGGAACGTCCGTTTGTATTCGAAGCATTGGTACATGACTTTAAGCTTTTGACTTACCCAGAACAGTCACCAAAGCAACCGGTGAGACAATGTTGCGGTTGGTCTTCGCGTTGTAGGCCACACAGCTATAGTTGCCACTGTGTTTTTCCTCTAAATTGGGGATGGTGACAATGGCCTTCGGAAGCAGCTCTGCCCCGTTAAACATCCACCGGAGCTGAGCAGGAGGGTCAGAATCGGCTGAGCATGTGAGTGTTAAGTTAGAGCCTTTCTTAAGGAATGAATCAGTTGGAGTCTGCGTCATGGCGATTTTCTCAGGGCCATCTAGACACACAAAAGGACAAAAAGCGATGATGAAAAGAAGGTCAAGTAAAGGTTTATTAAAGTGCTTACAAGGCAGCTATGTTTCCGGGATTCTTGATCAATTTAAGATTAAAGCCTTAAAAACTCCCATTCCATTTTTTGGGGAATGCTATTCTGGTTTTTGACATAAAATCCTCAACATGTTAAGTTTTCACTAGAAGGAAAACATCAAACATTGTGCCATATTAGTTGCGCAACAGCATTTAACATCCTCCATTTTTATCAAGATACTGTAAATGTTATCTTTAAATGAGGTGGATATATTCTGAGCATTAGGATGTGGATATAGTTCAACTTTAGGCCAATGCATTCTTTTTCAACTCAAAGATAGATACACAGAACGCGTTTTTCCATTGTTTTTCTATGTAAACACACGTTACACAGATGTGCATAACCGTTGCGCTCGCGTCTTTTGCAGTGTCTCACTCATGACACAGAGTTCTAAAAACATGGTGCTCAAGTTAAAAGAAGTTCAATTTTTAAAAAAACACATCTCTAGACCTTGCGCTTTTTTTGTTCCATTGACCAGCATCTTGCGTTTTTAACAGCAAAAACTCAAAAGACTGTGCTGCAGTGCATTTACTTTATGACCAAACCATGCACTTGCAAATGCTTTAAAAAAAAAAGATTTGATGTGTTTGGAATGTAAATGCACACATGCACACACAAACACTATTTTAAGACATTCACCCTCTTCCTGCTGTTCACAGGATCATTCATTCACAACCATATTTTTTCTAATCTCAGCCTGCATTTTTTCCTGCACCTGCACCAGAACCTGTCTGAACTAGAAAGTTTCTTCAGATCTGCTGTCATGTGTGCTTTCTAGTGCACACCATCTGCAGAGACAAAGACTGCAGGCAGTAAAAAAAAAAAAAAGACAATCTAAACTTATCTTCAGTAGGTCCAGTATGGCTGTAGTATTCCTCAAAACATAGTTTTTTGGTAATTTTGCTACTTATTTGAGAGTATTTGTATGTGCAGAAATGTGTGAATTTATGTGTGAAAACACAATTCCATCATACTGTCTTATTGGAACAGTTCAGCCAAAAATGAATTTTTTTTTTGAAGAATCTTTAAACAGTTTTTTTCTGAATAATAAGAAACGTCTGGGTTCATACAATAACTGAGTCATAGTGTTGCATGGAAAGTACTGCGTAAACAGGAAATAAATTCATCATATAGATTTGGAACGAGGGCGAGTAAATAATGACAATTTTTGGGTGAACCGTTCCTTTAAGGCAAACAGTGCTTGTGTATTTATGTGTCAGACTATGCATGTGTGGGTGTGTTGAAGTACGTACAGCTCACAGTGAGATTGAAGGGAGCGCTACTCCCTGACTCCAGTGCATTCTCTGCTATGCAGACGATGGGTCCTCTTAGATCTGTACGGCGAACATCGGTAATAGTTAGCTCATTGCCAGTTGGGTTCAGTTTCGTATGCGTGCCATCCGCCACCACAGGGACTGAACCATTCAACCACCTGTAAGTGAAGGAGCCTTTGGCAGTGCAGGTCAGAATCACGGTGCTGTTGAACTCAATAGCTTCAGGGGGATTTGATGAAATCTTGACATCAGTTACAGGCTCTGGAGAGAAGAGAAGAGAACCATGGATTGTGTTCATTCAGAAACAACTTTTGCTCTTGCTTAGAGTTTCCCCAAGTAATGAAACCTTAGAGCAACCTGGGGTTAAGTGGCTTGCTCAAGGCATAACAGTGACAGGTCACGACTTGCTTCTTGGGAGATCCAACCAACAACCTTTAGATAACCAACCCTGAGATTTGACAACATACATTTTACATCTAGATCTCCAACACAGACCAAAGATCTCTGTACAAGCTTGATTTCCAGTCACTGGATGTATGTCTTTAAAGTTAGTCAAATTGCAATTTTAAGTTTAAAACAAGTCACAAAATGACTCATCCTCACTATCCACTAGGGTTGATCCAATCATATCATTCAGTTTTTTGTTATTCATTGCAACATAGTTCGTATGAGTCAACTGCTGAAGATTAAGTATTTAGTAATCCTTTTAACAAACTTGTGTAGGACTTACCTACAACCCTTCATCCATCTACTAAGACCTTCAACCACTAGGCTTCACTACCCCAGTTTCTCTACTGTTTCTTTAAATACCTGAAGATTGCAGTTGATATTCAATACTTACCAAGAACCTCAAGAACAATCTGTCCTGTCAGTGGTGTTGCCTTGGTAGTGACTATATTGAGAATATATTCTCCTCCATCCTCCTTCATCAGTGGTCCAAGCTGAAGCTCACATGTCGTAATATTATAGCTGATTCTGCTGGCGTATTTGTCATCGATGTTTGTGGTGTTCGATGATGGTATGTGCGTGATTATTGATGTAACTTGTTCTTTGTTGAAATTCCATGTTATGGTTAGAAAACCCGTTGTCGAGGTGACTGATGTTTTGAAGGCCACATTTTTACCTGGTTCAATGAGGTGAGGAGAAATCTAGTTTAAAACATCTGTGCTAAATTTTTAGAAATGTATCTAAGCATTTAATAAATATTAATAAAGCATAACAAATATTTTGATTTAATGGCTTTTGATTTAATGAATAGATGGTGGTGCAACCATCTATTGAAAGTACTCAGAAACTATCTTTGCACCTTGAATAACTGTAAACACATAACAGGTTTACTTGTCACATGACAATGGCTTGGTTATGCCACACTGACTTTGATTTGGCATATTTTTAAATATTAATAACATTGTTTTTCCTTAAAAAAATTGAAAAGGTATAAAAATGGTGGCAAACTTCTAAATTACTGGTAACATTTTTTTTTTTAAAGATCTCCAGACATGTTACAGCACCTAGACATGTTTCATTTTAAGCCCCAAAAGATTTTAAATTCGAAAATATGGACATTAATTATAGAACAGGAGTGTATAATATCTTAGTAGATCCACACAAACACACCGACTCACCTACAACGCCCTTAGCTTTGTCGCTCAGAAGCAGACTGCCCTGGGAACAGCATCCTATAAAGGGAACGATTTATTCGTCAGGACACAGGTGAACTAAAGTGTAAACCTACACATTATGTCCCGGTGTAGGCTACTGTTTTAAAGCAAGCCTTAAAATGAGATTTAGATCCATAGTTGTAGTTTTTGAAATACAATAATGATAATAATAATAAAAAAAAGGTCTAAATTTGCTACGTAACACGATTGTCTTTAATTTTTTAACTTACCGAGAGCGGCCAAAATGAGCAAAGGAACCCAAAAGTTAGAGAAATCCATATGGAAAGATGTGAGTCCCTGGAGCGACAGACAGGAATGTGAGACGGTGCGACTTCTCTGCAAGAACTTGAGAAAGTTAACGCGGACACACCCAACCAGTTTCTCTGAAAACCCGCCCCGTTCTCAACCTGTGACTCTCTTACCTACGGATAGCAGAAACTTACTGTATTGCAACATTACCCTCTTCATTTTTCATGGACATTTTTATTTCTTACTATGTAAAAAAACACAGCACGTTGCCTATTTGCATAAAATACTTAATAATGAATAAACCAATTAATATAAACAAAATGTCTATATAAATAGACTAATTATGGCTGTTGCTTCTCCAATAATAAGGTAAATTCTGGCTGTTATATTAACATTGAAATAAAAAAAAAATGTAATACATAAATAAATTAAAAAAATAATAAAAGATATATCAAATGTGGGGATGAGGATATGTACTTCTGGCTTCTACTGACGCCTAGTGTCAAAATGAGACATTTCATGCTTGCACATGGGCGTAGCACTTAAGGAACAGCAGCCAATATTAGGAATAGAGTTATTAATTGGTAATAGGGATCTGACCTTAACATAATTAAGGGAGTTCAACAAAGATAGTGGTTTCTGTAATTACAAAACAGTGTTTTTTTTCTCTTTTTCTCCATAGCATGCAACAATCTCAGATCAATGTATTTATATTCTCTATTACTTTACCACTAATAAAGTGTTTTACATACCTGCAGCTCTACTTGTCTCTTTGAGCATGCTCTCCAAGATATTAATAAATGTAGTGCTTTGGGACAAAAATGTAAATTTCTTAGTCTGTGAAGTCTATACTGCGTCTGCCCACCTGCCATATGCTGCAGTTCTTCTTCCCCATCCTTCCTGCAGTCAAAGGACATGGCAGCTGCGCTTGTGTAGTTCTGCAAGAACACCTTACAGAGACAGATGCCTGTGAAATACATGACCATCTATGAAGGTTTACAGGTGTTCATACTTCTTACAATGATCCCCTGGAGAGCTGAATGACAGTGGAAAAACACTGCTGGCAGTTCACTGAAAACAATTACCTCAAGATAACACATTTTTCTACCACTTTCTGATTTATGTCTACCCCCAGCTAATAGCTGCCCAAGGGTGTTGCATATGGGAACCGAGCGAATTGACCTGCCGTCACATGTTTTCTTATCTAGTACAGGGCCCCAAATTAGACATTTTTTACCCTTCAGGGAAAAAAATTAAGTTAATACACATTTTGAAACGTGTTACTGCTGAAAGCTGTCGAAAATTCTTGGCCAGCTGAAAGTTGTCTATATTACATTATATTATATTATATTATATTTTTTACATAACATATAGTTTGAAGAGCTACTGTCAGATGAGCTGTTTAAGGGATAGTAAGGGATAATGCAATGCCATCATTTTGGGACAATTTATGGAAAATGTTTTGTCCAGGTCTCAAGAATCACCGTTTTGACATTGCTTTTTATTCAGGATCATTATTCAGATTTACCATTTCTTTTATTTTTTGATTAATCAGGATTCTTCAAGTCTACCTCTTTTCAGTTTCTGACTTATCTAAGATTCCAGGACTAAGAAATAAACAAAACAAACAGAAAATCATGACAGTACCTTCTGTCAGAAATAGAATATCATATTTACAAATGTCAAAAATAAATACCATCAAATAACATTGCCAATTTTTTACCACTTCCGCAAGGTACATCAGGGACATCATGCATCTATTTCTTTGGAGGGGCGACAGGAAACAAGATACAACATGACCAAATAGGAGAAAAACTTTAAAGCTGCAATATGTAGATTTTCGCCGCTAGATGACGCCGAGTTTGAGCGCGGAATCTTGGGAAATGTCATCTTCACCTCACAGCCGGTGGAAACGAATTGGGACAGGACTCGGCAGAAATCATGTTCATGGATGAGATTATTAACGTTACTGTAGTATGAAGCAGAGTGGAGCCGAGTGATGTTGGAGCTGAACAAGGCCGCTGGAGAGATTGCTAATGAGAGACGAACGCGACACATGCCTCGCGAGCAGCGGAACTTTTATTATGCCGCAGTCGCCGCTTCCGCTTCTTCCGGTCAAAAGTATGAGGTAACACAGCGCTGTTTATCATATTAGAGACATTTGACTGTGTTGAAAATGATGTTATAACGTTACTCTGTGCGTTCGCTCGGCGGCTGCTGTGAGACATTTGTTGCACACACTGCAGTGAGCTAGATCGATTTTAGAATATCATATTAATAAATGCTGGGTGGCTTGTCTGGATAAATCGCATTCAATTAATTTTAAAACGTATTGTATGATGGAGAAAATGCTGTATTACTGTTAGTAAAAATAAAGCTGCATCTTATTATGCTATGTTAGCTACTTGACAAAATAGTGTTTTTCTCTGAGGCATGGTAAAAGCATGGTACTCTCGGAAAATCAAGAAAACTAGATTTAAACAATAAGACTAAACGTGTTGAGCTATATAACAATAATCTGTTTTCTGTCTATAAATGTAACCAAACAGTTGTTCCCTTGTCTAATAACACGTAATATATTAAAGCGTGTTTGGTGTTTCTGTGGTTTTACAAAATAAAAATATGACGGCATTAATAGGCAACTCCCGGACACGTCCCGTATCCTTGGTTATAATTGCGATTTTCTCACGATTTACAAATAGTTGGAAACATTTGGGATATTGTAAGTACTCAACTGAACAAAATATATAACATTGGCCTAGTGGTTTTTGGATATTTTACTGCAAAAATGTTACATATTGTGCCTTTAACTACTTAGATTTTTAAATTTTTCTATCCCATGGGAAAAATGGACCAACATTTACAGTGGGCTCCACAAATATTGACACCCTAGTAAATATGAGCAAAACTGACAATTTGTTTTTGCAATTTCACTTAGACTTTCATTCAAATATTCACAAAAATCTAACCGTTAATTAAAGTCAAAATAGTTGAAAGAAAAAATTCTTATAATAAAACAAATATTTTAATTTTAAATATTAATTTTAAAGTCACAGCATTTTAGACAAACACCTTTTTACCTACAAAATTATGCATTTTAATTTGTTTGAAAGTTTAATTTAAAATCCACTTAACAGAAAAGTTAGGGATCACATTAGGAGCACAACATGTCTGGTTAAAATCATGATTACAGCATCTCTCTATAAATACTGTTCTGTCGCTTTCAATAGAAGCCATTTTTAAAAATCCTTTCATTTTGTTCTTTTCTGTATTTTCCTCTAAGCCAGCATTGCTCATTTCACTTGATCTCATGTTCTCTCATTTTGCTGCCCCCATTTTACCTCAGACACCCAAAACATCACATAGGAACACACTGTATCAGCCTGAGAACATCTCAATGAATGCATTATCAGTGGGGTAATGCTTCTGCCAACCACTGGAAGGCAGTTTTGTACAGTTATTTCAACCCTTTTCTCTCTGTCGCATATATAAGCACAAAAATCAGGACATCTGCTCTGTTTAGTCATCTTATCATATCCCCTTGGCTGCCCTTATGTAATTCATGAGCAAATGTCAAGTATCCTTAAGAATATGTGTGGAAATGCTTTAATATCGTCTTTCCTGGACATCTGAAAATGTGTTGAACAGGTCGGTGACACCTGGCTAGTGCATATATTTGGTTAAATAAAGTGTGAAGTGTAGTGTGACTCACCTGTGCTTGTCCTTAGAATGCATAAACATTTAATTGTTAAGCATAATACATTCGATTATGTACAACATGCACTGAGATGCAACAACAATTGTGCCCTAACCAGGCGTGACACAAGTAATTTGCCAACCCACAATGAAAGTGAAAATGCTGCACAGTATGACACAAACATGGGCAATCAAAACATGTCTGATGTTCAAGCTGCGTTCACGTCATGTAAAAAAAAAAAAAAAAAAACCTCACTAGGGACTAACTGCTGGTGAACGAGCTGTCACGAAAGTAGAAAGAGAAATAACGTTAAAAGTCTTGTATAAGCCCTCCAAAAAACCCAGGAACTATTAAAACATCTACTATAATAACTCTATTATGAAATATTTGATGTTTATATCTTGCTTAATTACAAAGAATTCAATGTTGTTGAGAGGGATTTTGGACCAATGAGATTTCACTATGGGCGGGGCCACACGGCAGGACTCCACAACGATAGGTTGCGTCTGAAGGTTCGACGGTTGGTGGAAAGGAATCATCTGAGAGGAGAGAGTGGATTTTTTTTTTTTCTATAATTCAATCGTAATTCAATTTCTAACAACACATATCAGATATATTCATTTTCAAACACAGCCATAGAAACCAAGTGGCCGACAAAATGTCCTGTCGTTTATCGAATGTTCGTGGTTGCAGGTTAGTATGACGAAAACAATTCTGATTTAGAGTTTATCGCAGAACTAATTAACTTATCGCGTCACACAGTGTGATGATTTTAAAGTATTCGAAACGGATTATATATGATAAATAATATAGTGAGAATGATTTTTTTTTTGTTATAAAACGGTCAAACTGCTTCAGAATTTTTAACCTAATAGAAACAACTATCAAGTGCAAAAGTCACAGTTTGAATCACTCTGTTTTATTCCAAACATGTGTCTATATATTTAACGAAAGAGGGTAACGGCCCTCCTACATAACCCCACAGTTTTATTGGAATATTAATAACAATACAATCTGAATCATTTGCTTAATTCTGGGTGTGATTCTTCAAGCACTGGTATAGAAATCTTTGAAAATTAATGAGAAAAAAAATCAGCTTTGAATTAAAAAATGACTATCATATTTTCATCTCTCTTTGACACACACACACACACAAACACACACACACACACACACACACACACACACACGCTCACTCACACACATACAATCATAAAGCACCAACATACGAATGTCATAATGCTGCAGATTCTAAACAGGGCTGCTATGTTTACACTTTGGAATAAATGGATATTGGCATCTCACAAGCACCCAGACAGCAACTTCTAGTGCACTTCAAAAAACCATTCATGATAGAGGCTCATTTAGTTCTGTAATGAAAAACATCATTAATTGTCCTCTCACATAATCAGATAAATGCCCCTTCAGGTTCATAAAGGGTTTTCTGTCTTGTCTTGTTGTTGTTCCAGGGATGAGAAGTATTTCTCTGTGTACTTACGAGTTGCAAATATTGATGGGGAGCTTGTTAAAATCAACATGAAATCAAAACCGATCCTATTTAGTTTCCTAACACACATTCTTGGTCTTACTGTGAACGATTCACCAGTGCACGTTATTCTAAAGGAAAAAAAAAATGCTTGAATATTATAACGTTTAATAAAAATGTAACTTTCTCATTTCGGAAATGACTTTCCCGTTCGGCTGACAGCATCTGTGCGGGCTATTAGTTAATGTTAACCAATAGCCAAATTGGCATTATTGTAGACTACTGTATTAGGTACAATAATGCAGCCTTTCTAAAGTCTTGCCATTAGTTAACGCAGCAATTTAATGCCGGTTTACGTTAATACAATAAAAGTTACGGCAAAAATAGTAAATAACTATAGATTTGAAAAGGCAATGTTACCACTGGGATTTGCTGAGATGGTCTCAAGGGTGAACTTGACCTCCACATTCCACTGACATCCAGGTCTGAAACGCTCACTTTGCGTGATCCAATCAATTCCTTATGGATAAGTCCCACCCTACATTTTCATTCTTGAATATCCTGTTTTACCTGGAAATGCATTATATTATGGAAGTAAACCGTTTTTATTTAATGCTGTTTCATGTTGATTTTAACCTTTAACAGCTGGTGTTTTAATTAAATAAGACAGAAGATGAGAGATTGAAACCAGGCGAGTAATCTTAGAGGTTGATGAACAGAAAATCCAATTCCCGACCCATCAAAACTTATATACTTTGTCCTCAGAGAAATTAACAAGAGGGAAAAAACAGGTATCATATTTTTTAAAAAAGGATTAAAAGAATGAAACCAAAGAAAAAGCTAGAAAGGAAAACAACAATGTGAACTTCAGGAATAAAAATGAATTGTAACCCTTCCCCCTTATTTAAAGAAAGAAAAAAAATGAATTTGCACCAAAGTCATTTCAGTTCAACGTGCACACATTTTAGGTACAGACTCCATCGTCCTCTCACAGGAGTGTAGTCCCCCATTGCAAATCATGGAGAAGATCTGTACTTCTATGCAAAACTGATAGTCGTCCTTATAGTTTCCCTCCGTGTTTCCCTTTATGACATGTTGCATAGCATACTTTCTTGGGATATGCATTACATAGTCTCAACAGTATGCCAAACCTCACTGGCTCTCTGTGTGCCACTGAATGACGTGGTGTTAAACCAGACACTTGGACAGGAAGCGGATGGCTGAATCATCTTTCTCTCACTCAGTGTCCATTAATGTAATTTTGCATCCAAAAATGGCCTTTATTTGCAGTATCCCAGAGGTCACTTTGACTGGAGGTGTGGGCAGAGTCATTCCATCTGTCCTCCAGCACTCATTTACATTAATTTATTGTCCAGACAAAAGCCGGTCTCAGTCCTGCTTGCAGAGGAGATCAGTAGAAGGAGTTTTAGTGGGTGGCACAGGTCTCGGAGGCGGTGCGGGTTTGGCTCTGCGTGGGCTGCCTGAGCTCCCACCCTCGCTGTCGGTGTTTGTATTGGAGGCAGAGAGGGGTGGCGGCGGCGGCAAACGCGGGAGAGATGATGTGGCGGAGGCTAGTGGCGAAATGCGCGAACAAGAGGATGTGGAGCGAAGGCTCTGAATCCGCCGGCACTCCTGGCACACCCGCACGTGCGTGCAGCCGCGGGGCGCCGCTGTGGGGACCAGAGCGGGTGTGCTGCTTGGGACATTGGCACTGAGAGGGTCCTCCAGCAGTCGCTGAGGGCCCGGGCCCATTTCCGCAGCACCCCCACCAGGTCCTGGTCCTGCTGCGGCACCGGTTAACGGCCCCGTCCCACTGTAGAGTTTGCCGTTGCTAAGACGCATCTCCCGCACAAGCCGTATGGGCCGGGGAGCTCCTAAAGGGAGACGGGCTGGGTGCCGAAGGACGCCCTGGGACGAGAGGGGCCGGCGGCGCCGCAATCGAGAGTTCTTTTTACAGGAGATAACGTTCCTGAATTCAGTCATCATTTCCTGACATACTGACACCTTAGTGAGGAGGAAGAGTGGAAAGAGAGTCAGGAGGGAAATATATAAAAAGGAAAGACCAAATGAAATGATGGGACAGGAGTAAAATGAAAACAGAACATAATTTTCTCATTTACCTAAAGTGGGCATCACTATTACTACATATCGTATTGAGAGTTAGGGCAGTGGTTCTCAACCTTTTTGATTCCAAGGACCCCATTGTCCACAACATTATTTGAAGGTCCCATTATTTTAATGGCTGTTTTATCTAATTTTAAAGCTGCAGTCCATAAGTTCTGCCTCTTTGTCGCCATCTCTGCTCGAAACCTGCAATTGCAGTTATTTGCGGAATTATCATCTTTTCGTGGGTTGTGCATCGGCACGGCTTGTCCGTGTGGATTAATCTAATACTTTGAGGAGAATGTGTGGCTGTCAGTCACCGCACCGGTGGATACTGTACAGGTACTTTGGAATCACAGATTGTAGTCTTGGAAGTATGACCAAAATAAGAATTTTCACTGGAAAATGTCATCTGAACAAGTAAGTAACAACTTTTGTTCTGACCAACTGAGAAAAAAAGCATTACAATAAATCGCGCTACCAATGGTGATTAAATCTAACGATCGCTTAGATTATATCGCATCAAACCGTGCAAGTTATTACTGTTATACTTTGTTCTCAAATTGTTAATGTTAACAACATCAGCATTACGTGACTATCCATTTGTCATACCATACAATCTGCCATCAAAATGATAAGTTTAATTATTCCAGCTGCTGTGAGAAAAGGCTGTAAATGATGCTCCACCTGTAGCATCCTCACATGCCATATAGCCTACTAGCTGGGACTCGTTCTTTATTAAAAACAGACATGACGTAATGACGCAAAGACGAACGACGGCATGCTCGAATTTCCCACGGAAACCTACCAGTACCACTCGAAGTAGAAAACATTATTACAAGCTTACCGTTGTGAATCGGGCTAAGGTAAGGAGATAGTTTTGAACACTGGCTGGTTATGTACTTGCTCAAAAATTGATTTTCGATAATTTTTAACCAAAAAAAGTTACAGACTGCAGCTTTAAATCATTTTAAGTAATCTTGAGGGCCCTTTGGAAGTTTGCTGAGGCCTCATAGTGGGCCTTGGCCCCCTGGTTGAGAACCACTGAGTTAGGGGTTTCTCTAACTGGTGGACTAATAAACAGGTGTAAAAATGCATTTGGAAGATGATTTTATCGAAAGCGACTTAAAATGCATTCAAGATATATAAGATTTCAGTAAATGTGCTAACAGGGAAATCTAACCTATGACCTTGGCGTTACTAATGACATGTTCTGCCACCTGACCTACAGAAATATTGAAGAAGTATTGAATAATGTATGCAAAGTAAAGTTTTCGGAACAAGAACAACCAAGTTTTTACTTTCCTATTTGTCTAAAATAAAATGAATATAATATGTTTTCAAATATTGTGAAACCCAAAGACTGTGATACACTATATGCTGGTAAGTGTTGCATGGGTATGCATTTTCTTTACAAAAAACTTCAGTTCTAAAAATATTCAGTTTTCCATTAAATTAAATTAATATGCTAAAATGGTCTACAGTAGCATTCATTCATACTCTAAGCAACTTGTCCCTAAATTTACATACATGATTCTGACAGATGTTTTTATCCAAAGCAACTTGCACATCTTGCATTCACGGTACATATTTTATCAGATGCATTTCCTGGGAATCGAACTAAGGACCTTGTTTTTGCTATCACTATGCTCACTGTTTGAGCTGCAGAAATATGTTAGATAAATTGAAAGCTATAAAACAGTTACATCATAAACACAGACGGCGTGACTGGTTGGCGTTGTGACCTACTCGTGCATGTCTGTGGTTTCGGGCGGGGCAGTACCCAGTACGGGAGTGAGGGCGTACCTCATCTGTCTCGGCTGACCGGCGCGTGGACCACACAAACTCCATAATGGCTACAAAAACAGCTATTATGAGCCCACAAATCAGCACCACGAATATCCCGCCGATATTCTCCATACCTAGACCTGAAGGAAAAACATGGCAATGTGAGTACCACAGAGAACCATCCTTCTACAAACACACTGTGGATCTGATTAGAGATCTGCATTCCTGATTCCAGAGGGATCCTATTAAACTACATTTCTGAGATGTAGGTGGGTGTGGGTGGTATTCCTAAGAGTTATCAGCGGAAAGAATGAAGTCTGGTTCTGAACTGATTGGTTTTGATGAACTGGTTAAAAAAAAAAACACAATGCAGTGGTGCTTTTACACCACCGTGAATAAGTTTCATTTGAGCAACAGAAGTAACATCTGTATTCTGTATTTTGAGATATATGTTTTTTATGATATTAGGAAGAATAAACAGCGTTGTGACACCAAGGAAAAAAATTCTAATCTGGGAACGGAGCCTAAAATGAGTCAGGAGCCATTGGGAGTATAAGAGGTAGGAGAAATATCTTCTTACCGTCTATTAATTCTACATTTAAAAAAAAAAAAATATATTGTTTCATTTTTGTTTGATTTTGAACGATAATCAACTTTTGTTCTGTGTTGGGTCACCATTAAAATTTGGATCTTGAAGTAAAAACATTTTAGAACAACAACTTCGGCCATTTCTCAACCAGAAATCAGGTTGTTTAGTTACCAGTGATGCTGAGCATTAATTCACTTACAGAGAAACACCAACTGACACATTTTGTGTGTGCAAGAATAAGAGAAAACCCAGAATAATTCTTGGTTTAGAAGTACCGAATCATAAAAACACTCATATTATTTTGAAGCTCATATTATTTGACATTTTCTTGTAGACCTGTAAATAACCCTGAGAGACTGTAAATGTCACTATCTGGTAAAAATACAAGCTTTGCGAACCACACTAGAGAAATTACACTCATAGGCACACATGTGTGTACATGCCTGCGTACCAAATAGCTACCATTTTCCCTCCATTCCCCCTGGGCCAGTGTGAGTCTACAACACACAGAATGCAAATATCACCAGACCACATAAATAAACACTCACAGTATTGGCAGAACTGTGGAGCATCTGTCATTTGAAATAGTCGGATGTACTACATCCTATATGCAATATTACAACAATATAGAGAACGACAGGAAATCAAATATCCACACTGCCAATGTTTGTGTGATTTGAGTAAAAGTGTGTTTTGTAGATTTAGATGTTTGTTGAAGAGCAAAATATATACTTGGGTAGGCTAGGTAAGGCCTACACCTACATTCAGGATTACCACCCTTTTATGACCAATGAATTTATAAGATTTATATCAACGTTTATGTTTATAAAAATCATTTTTATTGACAATGCACTTACAAAAAGTAGTTTATAGACAAATAAATACTTTAGAAATGAGAAAAAAAATATATTGACTTTATATATAGAAAGTCTCAGGCCTGAAAATTGCACTTTTGAAAGGACAGGACTATCTGTGTATTCATATCAGGGTTGCCAGGTCTGCACAACAAAAGTAGCCCAATGGCCTGTAAAAAAGTAGCCCAAAAATAGCCCAATGCGATTTTTTTTTCATCGGGCGGCCAAATTCTCCATTGAATCTATATGTGTATGGGCGTCTGAAATTGTACGTACGGGGGTGGAGAACAACACGCGGAAAAAAAAGTCTGCGGGAAAACTGCGGACTTGGCAACACTGATTGATATATATCTATCCCTAATCAAAAACTTCTATTGATATTCTTAGACATAACATATGATATTATTTAATCTCTTTTAAATATCTTTTCCTTGCATTCATCAGGTTTTAGTATTCTTCTAAAATTGTATGTTAAAAGCATAAAAAAAATAGGATAAAATAAATAGGATACGTTTTTGTTCCTGTGAGAACAGCAAAACTTGCTCACACAAATACACACTCACATACTTGAGATTATATCCAGGGTCCAGGGTCATACCAGGGTAATACCAGAACCCATATATTAAAGTGCCAGTACTGTCGGCATCAAGATGTACAGTAACAGAACAGTACATTATGGTGAGGTGCTTATGAGTATAATAACAGTGTTTCACTCACCTTTGGCTCGATGGTCTTCTTCTTTAGGACACTTTCCCCCCTCCCACCATCGACGCTTTAGGATTTCTAATCTGTTGTTCTCTTGCAGCTGGAGCACACCTAACGTGATCTCATCTCTGAATGGTGAACCTGAGAGAGAGAGAGAGAGAGAGAGAGAGAGAGAAAGAAAGAAAGAAAGAATGAAATTAGCTAGTTTAACTGGTTGGCCAACTGGACTCCCAGGGTTACCAGCTGACAAGTGTCCAAAACCATCTATTGTAAAACCTTGGCAAGGCTGGGAAACTTGATAACTAAGATAAGAGTTAAAGAAGTCAAGGTTAAGGCTAGCAATGCTACAGGTAGGTTAAGATTAGCAATGCTACACAGTAAAAAGTTTTTGGCCTTTTAGACACTTCTACTGACAGGGACAGTGATAGGAAATGACTCAAACTAGTGTTGCCCTCATTAGCACTAGGGTTCAATGCGCCAAAACACATATGCTAACTGATAAGACATGACTCTGAATGTCTTAAGTCAACTGATGTTGTGCAAAAGAGTTCATTTAGCCAGTGTGTCAGAATGAAAATGAATGTAATGATAGGTTAATTCCAAATTATTTGTCTTGTTAGAATAACATCATCCCTCATTAGACATTACTGTATCACAGCTAATCATACCCGCTAATAACAATGTGACGTGAAAAGGATGTGTTCATCAAATTAATACATGTTAATTTAAATTAGACACTGCAGATATGCACTGGAATGGATCAGCTGTCACTGTATGTTACTTTATTATTCATTCAAAGGCTGTGAATGTGAAGTATCATACAGGTGCATGTTTTTACACCTCAGTATAAGCGCAAAACATTTATGTCAACATCACTTATATAAAGCCCTGTATTTAAAGTTGCCATTTTTTTCTCATGTCATGTAGACTAAGAAATTTGCAACCTTTTAAAAACACCTTGATTTCTAACCAACCCAGGAAAAACATGCCTGTGGCCACATTTCTGCAAAATGATAATACATTTCTTCTTGCACGTTTCACAATACTTTTTCAAAGTGAAATGTCAAGTTAATGGGTCTAAAAGTGCATTCAGTTTTATCAGAAACAGGTAACGTGAATCTGGCAACATTTAGTACTTGGGTTGTTGTATTATTGCAGCAGTTTGGAAATTAAATAGCCTATGAGTGGCGCTAAAAGGTTAATGCATTAATCACATTTTAAAATTAATGTACCACCTACACTAAACCCTTAAACCTAACCAATAGCAAAAAGCATAGCATTCGCTGAAGCAAACACAGTTAAATTGTATCTACACTGCGTGCATAATTATTATGCAAGTTGATTTTCTGATCATTTTTTTTTTTTCAAGCACATTTTGCCAATTCCAAACCATATCAATCTTAATAACTACTATTAATTTTGAATTTAATAATTTATAAGTGATATATAATTGTTCATGAAGGCTGGAAATAAAAAAACGCCTTATATTCAGGTGTGCATAATTATTAGGCAGGTTTTCTTTTACAGGCAAAATGAGCCAAAAAAGAGATTTAACTCAGACTGAAAAGTCAAGAATTATTAAATGCTCATGAGAAGGATGCAATACTAATGCAATACTAGAAATTGCAAAGTTAAGGCATGACACATGGACAGCAAAACACTCATTGGGTCAGCAGGGTCAGACAAAAACAGGTGGAGGAGAAAAGACACATGTTAACTACAAAAGAATTAAGAAGAATAATTAAGTGTGAAACCATCAGGAACCCTTTAGTCTCCAGCGCCACCATTTTTCAGAACTTCAACCTACCTGGAGTCTCCAGAAGTGCAAGGTGTCAGGATCTCAGAGACTTAGGTTAGATAAAGAATCCTAAAAAAAATACATGAATACTGTTTTTTATAGGCTTTATAAACAGACAGATTGAGAGTGACTCTTGAAGGACCAGCACCACATCCTTTTGTACCACTGTTTGAAGAATTTATCTTCCAGAATCTGGCAGCCCGTCTTGCAGAGATGGACTAAAAATTAACTCCCAAAACTTATTCATGTATTTTACATCATTTCAGCTTGTGATTCTTATTAAGTGGGGGTCATTTTTTAGGATTCTTTACCCAACCAAAGTGTAATATTATCTAACATGAATTAAGTGAATATATTTGAAAATTATATCAATAAATGCTTTAAAAAATGGTTGTTCTTTGTCAGTTTATGTAACAGTTTATGCAGTCGGTGAGCATCGTTTGGGCTAGTTTTTGCAGTGTGTTCTACACGTCGGCTTTAGTTGGACCTCCGTTGGCTTTAGTCTGGCCGATTGAGCATGTTGAACCACATCGGGAAAAGAGATCACTCTAATTGGCTGTTCAGCCTTGTAAACCAGCGCACAAGAAAAAAAAAATGAAATTTATAAAAAGAAGGCGCTTAGAAATTTACCTACATCTTCATCTTTTCGGAGCATTCCAATATGTGAATAACAACATGGCTGTATGTAGCTTAATTAATAGAAGTGAAGACAAACTGAACAGCATGATTCATATTCAAAATGGTAAGTGAACGCTGCTTTGTTTACAGTTTGTATATTCACATTCCTAGTTCACGTTCTCTTTTTTGAATGACGAATACAGACTATTTTCATCTGCTGTTGTGCTAACAGTTATCTCAGTTATTATCACGCAGGTGCAGTAGCCGTAGACTAGTTTTTGCGGTGTGTTCAAGTGCAACGTTTTTGTCCAGACAAAGTCGACGTGAGCCTACACCACCATTCCGCGGTTCTTTGACGTTGGTTTGGTATGTATCAGCCTTAACCCAGTCTAAGGATGCTGTAGTGACATCATCTGCACTCTAGGTTGCTATGGAAGCAGATGGGGGGTGTCCATGGTGACCAGCCTCTTCATGAATGAGTGGATGAGAGGATTTTATCACTTGGCACCAGAACTTTGGAAGGCGACCTGAAGAGATGTGTTAGAACCAGGAGGAGGGAATGAATGTTTGAGCTCCTGGAAGACATTCCATGACCTGGAGATAGACTTTGAAGACGAATGCTGCTCCTGGGTTCTCATTTCAAATCTAGTTACGGGTTCATGCGATTATGAGCGCATGGTGATATTTTGGAGGACAGTTTAGCCTAGTGGTCATGAGGTTGTTGGACTGATCTTCCTGGAGGACAGAAGATCAAAAACAGCACTGGTAATTTCCTAACCGCATCAATTCACCTACTGTAGGTACAAGTTCCCCACCTATGTTTCATTAGCATCCCTCCTTTATATGTCCTCTCTCTTATTCTCATAATCTTATCTGCTAAAACAAGACTGTACTCATTACTTCTTAAATTTTTGGAGCCATCATATCTTTTTCAGGGACCAAAAACTAAAGGTTTTTATTATTCTTCATGCATCATGGGAGTCTACAGCAGCCCATATTGGCACGTAGATTGGGCATGTTTTTAATATCCAATCTGCCCCTCAAACCCTACCAACAGTTTTTAGCTAATAACTTTTTGACCAAATGTTATTAGCTCACCAGTGTTTTCAATTTCTGTCCCATTTGATTTCCACCATTTTTAATCCTTCTTCAGGTTTCACCAAATCCTCCCTAAATTTCATCAGAAATATCACAGTCCATGTCAGTAAAGGGCTATTAAAAGGTTTCTGATATACTACACTGTTCAAGTGTAACACATCAAAGACAGTAAACATGAAGTAAGGTCATATCTTTACAATTTTTTGAGAAATTGACATGAAACTTGCTATGTATTATTGCCAAGAGCATGTGCTAGTTCTACCTAGTTAAGACTTCATAAATAAAGTACTTTTTGGTTTTTTATTTAATAATGTTTTTTCAAGATGAGTTTTTCCCCCTCATAAATATAACCAACACTAAATACCCTAATGAAACTACTAGAAACGATGCCACACATGAGGTGAGGCTGTATTTAGGCTAAGCTTTTTCATACTGATATATGACTTAGAAATGTATAAATAGTGGAAAATCTACTCTATTAATGATAGATTTCATTTTCATAATCTACTAATGATAGAGTCCAGAACATTGACATTTTAAGCTCTTCTCTCTGTTCTTACAAAAGCCAAAAGTAGAAAGTAGGGATCAAAATTACAGGACAAAAAAAGCAATACGATTGCTAAATATTTTCAGTCATTTGATGAATTGTACACCGAACAACACTGGAGCTGAATTAAAGACATTTTGCATTTCAGACATATGCTGATCAGCTTCAAAAGAATGTTGAAAAATATAACGGAACTATTAGCTTCCTTAGAAGTCTTTGGGAATTAGAGCAGTAGGCCTACTGTGCGAAATCACCACATGACGCCAATAACACTTTTACGGCCTATTTCACTTTCACAGCTGGATGTAAGCTTCTTAAATTTTGACTTGACAAGCCCCTTTGCACTCAAGTCCAGAAAACCCTTCTACGTTTTTCCAGTGAATACAGTGGCTCAGTGGTGGCCATTATCTCACCCAGCCCAATCCTTTAGCCACAATTAAGACCCCATGTTTTCTCTTTTCCAGCCTTCCTCATTGTAACACCCAATAGTGAGCATTAAAACCCTCAATGCAAAACACATATGCCATAAATTGTTCCTTTTCCCTCCCTCATATTTCTGTATGTCAATGAATAATTGCTGGAAATGCCAAATGTCAAAGTCAAAGTCAGAATTGCTATTTATCAAGCTTTGCGGAAAGTGCCAAGCCATCTATCCAGGAGAAAAATTAGATAGAAATGTGCAATATCAGAGCGTGAAGAGATGCTATCATTGTGACATCGGCTTTCTTGTCTGTGTGATGTTCTGTGGGCCATCATCATGTTTATTTCTGGCAGAACTAAAACGTTTTTTTTTTTTTTTTTTTACTTTTGGATTATTATTTTTATTCAGAGGGATAATGGACAGGGAACAAAAAATGTTCACATTCAAACTCACGCCATACACTTGAGCACCATGGCACAACATATCAGAGTTTGTGTTCTAATACTGTAGCTAATAGTTTGTGTGCTAATAAGTCACTAAAACAGAAATTTTGCCTAATAAACACACAAATAAATGCTGACTAAAGTGGGAGAAACAAACAATGGCTACCGAACTGTGTTTTGCTCTGTCTTGTCATCAGAAAAGTCCAAAAAAGAAAGAAAACCTGACAGTGGACACATATCTGGATTGCAAGAAGAGGACAGTATGGACTGTCAAAAATATTCTTTTTATTTTACCTTTTTTTAAACTCTGTCGCGGTAGTCCCTTGAGAAACATCATAAAGGCAGGAGCATTGTTGCCATAGCTCCATGAACATTTCCTCCATTGTAAAATTCCACCTAGCAGGAATACCAATACCCTTGTCTCTCTTTCATTTCGGCATGTTTGAAAGCATGTACGAAGGCACTTCTGTGCTCCTATTGGACAGTGTCACAGATGTGATGGAACTCACCGTGAACGACTGGAAAAAATTAAACATGCTAGTCTTTCTGTCGTGACATTGTGAAGCGTCGCAAATGCGGCATCGGTTGTCATCCACTATGACACACTACACGAGATGAAATGATTGAATCTTGCATCCCGACGCCCATTGTCATTTACGAATCCCCAAGACACCCTACGTCAAGCAGATTGTGCCAAAATCAGGCTAAAATTGTGTAGTCTGAACCGGGCATAAGTCGCAACATCTAGCTACTGGGGTGCCTCAGGGCTCAGTGCTTGGACCGCTTCTCTTCTCCATCTACATATCATCACTAGGATCTGTCATTCAGAAACATGGTTTTTCATATCACTGCTATGCTGATGACACACAACTCTACCTCTTATTCCAGCCAGATGATCCGATGGTAGCTGCTTGCATCTCAGCCTGCCTGCCTGACATTTCTTGCTGGATGAAGGACCACCACCTTCAACACAACCTTGCAAAGACGGAACTACTTGTGGTCTCAGCCAGCCCAACACTTCATCACAACTTCTCTATTCAGCTAGGTTCGTCAACCATAACTCCATCCAGGACAGCCATGATCCTTGGAGTTTTGATTGATGATTATTTAAACTTTACAGACCACATTGCTAGAACTGCTTGGTCTTGCAGATTTGCCTTATACAACATTAGGGAGATCAGGCCCTTCCTATCAGAGCATGCTATACAACTCCTTGTCCAAGCTCTTGTTCTATCCAGAAAGGACTACTGTTATGCTCTCTTAGCAGGCCTTCCAGCATGCACTGTCAAACCTCTGCAACTGATCCAGAATGCTGCAGTAAGAGCGGTCTTTGACAGGTCGAAGAGAGTGCACGTTACATCTCTTTGGATAAACTTGCACTGGTTGCCAATTGCCCCTCACATCAAATTCAAGGCACTGATGTTTGCCTACAGAGCAACCACTGGCTCTGCACCCCTATACCTACACTCACTACTTCAGACTTATGTTCAGACTCCAGAAGTTCGTATGGAGCAGCATTTACTGTGAATGGAGCCGCTCTGAGATTGAAGAAACTCATAACCTGCACGCATTTAAATAATTAAAACATCGCTGAAACCCTCAGCAGATATTTACCTGAACTGCAGCCTTTGTGATTTCACAATAGCACCATGATATATTATGATTTTAAATGGTTTTAATATATCATGCAGCCTTTGAAAACGGTCTAATAATGCAGTTTATAGATTCTCGTCCTTTGGGTATTTTGCCGGTTAATCGACATGGGCAAATTGCAATCGAGGATTTTTTTAAAATCAAGTACTCTAATTTAATCAAGGAATTGTGACAGCCCTTGAAAAGAGAAAATATTTTAGCATTAAACAACATGACACAATACATGCAGGAATATGTCTGGATACCAATTAGTCATGGATTTGCAGGTTAACATGGCCCGAATAACCCTTGCTGAAAAAAGAATGTTTCTCCATTGACGGCCATTAAAAAGTACCTATAAAATAATGGAAGCCACCACAGAGTACAAAATTAAAACAAGCAATTTTTTTGTGAGATGAAGTTCAAAATAAGAAATAAAGTCACTAAAGTGTGAAGTCAAAAGTATTGAACTTTTCCCCTGTTTGCTGCCACTTAATGCTAATGGCTGGATTGTATACTGGCCAAATACTGTATTTTAGACCTCCCTGCTGGACACTCAAAAGTATTTCTACTTATATAACAAGGTTAAAATCAGACCTGGGTTTCTCTTAAACCTTTATATCCCACCTGAAGCCTTTCTCTCTCTTTCTTTTTATTTCTCTGAATTTTCCACTTCCGCCCTACTCACCCAGAGGCATGCCGATGCCGTAGCCCTTGGTGTCCAACAGGCCTCCTATCTGAGTGAGGTTGCAGTTGAGGCGTCGGTGGTACTCGTTCATGGTGCTCTCCAGAAGAAAGGCGTACCTGGAGTTTAAAACCCGCGCTATGCCCTCTTCTGTGCTCTTCACGAACACACTGGGCTGCTTGGAGTACATGTAATTCCACATGCGCTGGTATGTCTGGTAGCGCGAGTTCTAAGAGCGAGAGTGCAGAGTGGGTTTGTCATCACAGATGAAAGTCATTGGAAAAGACAGAAAGAGAAAAGAGAGGTGAAACAGACATAGTATTGGAAGGCGGAGAAAAATCAAAGACAAAATTATATTTGTGGTGACATGAGGACAGGTGAATGAATAAAGAGACATTTTATTGGCAGACATTGAGAGTGAACTAGATTAAGGTAACATATTGAAAGAAAGTGAAAATGTAAGGGAAAGAAAGATGGATAATACATTATTAATGTAATAGGGGAAGTGAACTTGGCCTCCAGTGTGAATATAGATGTGGCTGTGAGTCACTAAGCCAACTGCTTGCTGCCATAAACAGGACATGATGCATTATGACATCATTTTAACCACATGCACAAACTAGTCGATTAACTCTACTGCTAATTAAAGCATTGGATCCATTTTGACTAGTCGTGTATCACTTGATTTCAGCTCCAATTGTTTTGTTTTGGTTTTTCATTCTGTATTCTAAATTATTTACATAAGGTAAACACAGACCCGCAGACTAGTCAACCACTTTTCTGAGCAACTAGTCAAAATGAGTAGTCGAGAAAGCTGTATTGTGAACAGATCTACCTACAAGCGAATCTCCCATCCCACCACATCCCAAAGGTGCTCTATTGGATTGAGATCTGGTGACTGTGGAGGCCATTTGAGTATAGTGAACTCAAGAACTTACTCAAGAAACCATTTTGAGATGATTTGAGCTTTGTGACATGGTGCGTTATCCTGCTGGAAGTAGCCATTAAAAGATACACTGTGGTCTTGGATGTACATGGTCAACAACAATCCTCAGGTAGGCTGTGGTGTTTAATCGATGCTCAATTGCTACTAAGGGTCCCAAAGTGTGCCAAAAAATATCTTCCACACCATTACACCAACACCACCAGCCTAAACCACTGATACAAGGCAGGATCAGACTCATCAGACAAGGCAACGTTTTTCCAATCTTCTATTCTTCCATCTTCTGCTGCTGTAGCCCATCTGCTTCAAGGTTCGATGTGTTGTACGTTTAGAGATGCTCTTCTGCAGACCTCGATTGTAACAAGTAGTTATTTGAGTTACTGTTGCCTTTCTATCAGCTCAAACCAGTCTCGCCATTCTCCTCTGACCTCCGGCATCAACACGGCATTTTCGCCCACAGAATTGTTGCTCACTGGATATTTTCTCTTTTTTGGACCATTCTCTGTAAACCCTAGAGATGGTTGTGTGTGAAAATCCTAGTTGATCAGTAGTTTCTGAAATACTCAGACCATGCCACGTTCAAAGTCACTTAAATCACCTTTCTTCCCCATTCTGATGCTCAGTTTAAACTTCAGCAGATCGTTTTGATTAGTTATTTGCGTTAAGGAGCAGTTGAACAGGTGTATCTAAAAAGTGGCCAGTAAGTGTTTTTCAACATTGATAATAAGAAATGTTACTTGAGCATTAAAATGATTTCTGAAGGATCATGTGACACTGAAGACTGGAGTAATAACGCTGAAAATTCAGCTTTGCCATCACACGAATAAATTACATTTGAAAATGTATTAAATAGTTATTTTAAGCATAAGAGACTTCTTTCAAAAACAATAAAACACCTTGCTGACCCCAAACTTTTGAACTGTACTGTATAAATATTGTCAGTATTATTAAAAAATATATATTAATATTAATAAATACCTATACATGCAAAAGGTGGGGCTTGTATAGAACTTTGTGAATGAAGGGTGTTTCAATTTGTGGAAATCTGAAGCTTTCTGTGAAGTTCTGCCAGCACAGATTCCGCGTGGGCTTGTATATGAGTCACTAGTCCAGTTACCGCCATAAACAGGAAGTGATGCATTATGACATCACACGTGCACACATGGAAGGCGCACACACACACACACAATTTCACACAAACACATGCTTGCACAAACAAGGACCTACGTACCATGAAGAAGGTCATAGTACTTCCTCCTTGAATAGTCCCATACTGGATGTTCGTCTGATCTGCCAAGTCATCAGCAGATTCGATTGGCACCTCCATCCTCTGGACCGTCAGAAAAGCTGCAAGGTTTGCCGTGTAGGAGGAAATGATGATCAGCGTGAATGCCCACCTGTCACATGCACACAGTGTTTTTTCCATCAGAAATATATATGCACGTATATTAGAGACAGATGTTTACATAAGACACAGGTGTGTGCAGATATGCTTACATACAAACATCACTCAATGAAATATTGAAAAACACTCACAGCTGCAATGTCAACCAGATGAGCCTGGTTTGATCAAATGCACAAATAGCAAGCTATAAAAAAATCAATGAATAGTGTTTATGAATTATCTGTAATTTAAATTAATTAAGGCATGATGACAGTTAACACATTAACCATTTAATTGATTAATTCATGCCAGATGTTCTTCTAACCAACGAGATCTAGAAAAAATCAGGTAATACCAGGTTTAAGCTGGTAAACTAATTCAAACTATGTTCTGGAATACTGTTAACCAGTTCAACCAGTTCCCCACCAGAGCCAATGTGGTCTATAAACTCTGATCAGGATGGTCTGCTGGGTTGACCTCAGCACCACTAACTGGTAGTCCAGTTGGTCAGACGCCTAACTAGCTTTAACCAGGTAAAAAACAAGCCATGTTCTCGGTCTTGTGCAGAAATTATTTACATAGTATTCCAAAGAAAAAAAAATGTCTTCATGCTCTGTTTGATCTGAAATGTTTAGAAATCCATCGTATTATAAAAGTACGCTACTGTTCAAAAGTTTGGGGTGGGTAAGATTTTTTTTAAATTAGGCTCACCAATGCTACATTTATTTGATCAAAAATACAGTGAAAACAGTAATGTTATGAAATGTTAAAATTACTATTTAAAATAACTGTTTTCTATTTTAATATATTTTAAAATGTAATTTATTCCTGTGATGCAATGCTGAATTTTCAGCATCATTACTCCCGTCTTCAGTGTCACATGATCCTTCAGAAATCATTCTAATATGCTGATCACATGAACATTCTGATTATTATAAATGTTGAAATCAGTTGTATTTTTTACTATTTTTGTGGAAACTACAATATTTTTTTTAGGATACATTGATAATTCAAAAGAATTACCTAGTTCTGGCATGAAACTCTAGATGGCGCAGGCTAATAGGTCTTAAACTCATTTTTAGCGATCACGTCATTATCTGCATAGCACAGCTGATTGGTTGCTGTCACATGAGCGGCCACTGAGCAGCGGCTCAACATTCAAACAAATACCGGTAGTGTTGCTGTTAGCAGTCTGTAGCACGCTTTCAGAAACCCTCCACCTTCCCCAGCTCCACCTGTATAGATCTGCTATGGGGGTTCATTCATGTATATCACATGTGCAGCAGCATGTCTTACATGCTCACAGCAATGTATGTGAATGTACTGGTAGTAGCAATTCTCGGTACTTGCTCTGCAGCAGCAGCAGCGTAGCGGATCTATTCTGCCAAGACCAAATACATTTACAGTGCCATTTCAATTACCATGCCAATCTCTATTGCCATACCAGTCTTCCAAGAGTTGTCATGACAGAACGGCATTATTTGAAATACAAATCTTCTGTAACATTTGTTACATGTCTTTACTGTCATTTATGATCAATTTAATGTATCCTAGCTGAATAAAATTATTAATTTCTTTAGAAAAAAAAAAATCTTACTGACCCCAAACTTTTGAACGGTAGTTTAAATTTCTTTGTGATTATGAATGCTGATTTATGTTGATGAAAGATTTTTTTTAGTAGGAAGTTTGAGAGCCCTTCCCAACACAGGCACGGAGTGTGGTCTTCCCCCCGCTAAATCATGCTCAGATGAAAGGAAACTTCTGAAGTCCTCAGAGAAAGAGCTTTCAAGAGACTGGTGAAGCATTTAAAACCTTTCTAAAGAGACTGGCCTCTAAAAATGCACAAACAGGCAGATTAGTTACTTGTCATTTAGTAAAAGCTCTTTATCAAAAATTAAAGTACACCAATTGCAGACACACGTCCCCCTTGAGCATCACAGAGTTTAGTGTTGTGCTCAGGGGCACAGTGGAGTTAGACGGGCGCTCTCCGGTTTCTGGGTCACCCCTGTGTGGGATTAAAGTTGCATCTATTGTGTTTATTTCACACCACAGATGATTAAACATTCAGCTTCCACTGCATGCACAGATCGAATCATTTCAGCTCCATTGTTACTCTTCTTGAAAGTGGTTGTTCAACTTAAATGACCTCAACAGCAAGGCGCAAGACAGAAATTGAAGAGATGGAACAGAAGACAGCTTGACTTGATATAGCAGGAAGAGAGCAAAATGAACTGAGAGGTTGGAGACTAATCTGGAAATACCCTACAAAAGAGTGAAGCGCACTCTATGTGCAATATATGTCTGCAAGCAAAACAAACATGCCCACACAAACTTAATACACTTTACACTTTCAATAAGTGAGAAAAGACACACTCACTCTTAATGGTCTCTTTACACAGAGAACAGATTTTTGGTGCATGTTAAATTGAAATAATGCATCCCCATGGGTGAAAATCTGCCCCGCAGAAAATGTTCACACCAAGTAGGTCATTTTTTTTTTTTTTTGCTTGGCCAAAAAACAAAACAAAACACAACACCTACCAACAAATAAGATATGAGTGATTATTCAGCTAGAGGCACTTGAGAAAATGAAACTTCTTTTAACTATTTTAATTATGTTTAAACATGGAATAAAAAGCTGATCTTGGTGTTGATCATCCTTCAAGTAGATTTTGGTAATATGCTAGTTTGTACTCTGTACTTGCTAACACCACAAGTTTGACAGCAGTCAATTAAATATATAAATATGTATATAAATTGAAGTAAGTAATTTACATTTAAATATGAAAATAAAATGAACGGTTTTATTTGTCCCTTTTTTCATTTTCATCATGAAATACAGGCTTTTTTTTGGGGGGGGGGGGGGTTCTCAAAAACGTTTGGTGCAATGGTAATATTGGTGACAGTGATTCTTTGTAATTAAAAAATTCAAATTATACACATAAAATTAACTGAAAATACATCCAAGGTTCATTGGCAAAAGTGCAGTATAGTAAAGAATAATTTTCATGACGTTAACTCTTTTTATTCTTTTATTATAAAAGAGAAGTTAAAGTCTGGGTTGGGACAAAAGCACAAAATAGAGAAATTCTGGAAAATCTATCCATTTAACGATCATATTCTAACACTAGAAAAAGTAATTAAAGAGAAACAATACAAAGTTTAAAGCTATTATAATCTATCCTTTAAAAATAGGATTGCTTTAAAAAAAACTTTAACATCCTCACTGGGTACAGAAAAGTTCTACAAACTGAAGAATCAACTTCAGTGTTATTTTCGTATTGTTTACTAATATAGTACTTATTAGCTTTAATTTTTATATTTTATATTTTCATATATATACCCAATATGATATATATATGGGTCAATGACGTGACGGGTCATTTTTTTGTCCAAAGGCCTTAATAATAATAAAAAAAACAAAGATATGACATCCAAAGTATGTAAGGTAGTACAACTAGATCACTTTTATTGAATCCAAACATTTTAAATTATATTTTGCTACATATAAAGGTATTTTAAAGATTTTGAAGTGTCAAAAGGTCATTCGGTTTAACCGTCCAAAGGCCAATACAGCCATTTCATTTGGGATTAAAATATCTATTAAAAATGTAATAAATGTATTTATTTTTTTATTCTGGCATGATTTTATATCATCATATATCACCATAGTGCAAAATGGTATTAAAATTATGTGTAGAAGTCGTTGCTTTGTTATGAGAAAGAATGTCCGGAAAAATGAATTTCATTAATGTCATTCGGAGTAACCAATATAAAGGGACCATTTTGGATCAAGTCATGCGTTTAATATCATGTGACAGGATGTGACATCATTCAGACACCTGCAAAAAGACCACATGGTCATGAAGCAAAGTAACTAACTCTCTTTTAACTATTTGAAAAATTCATGTTTTTACTTGCTCATACGCATGTCCTGAAACATCAGGTCATTCGGTACAACCGCTATAAAACATGGAAAATGTTGTTATATTTAAAAACTCAGCCTGTTAGCATTGTTTGAAAATATCGTCATTCGGTATAACCAAAAGTGTCATTTGGTAAAACTGAAATTTTGGTTAAACCAAATGACTTTTTTGGTGACAAATTTTGTCCATCTTGTAAAAAATGACGAAAGCATTGTTAATTGATTATAAAAACCACATAATCTCATTGTTAACACTTAATAAAACTTAAAAAAAATTAATTATATGTCCATTATGTTTTTTTTACACTTTTAAAAACCTTATTCGTCAATGACTCATAATATAGTATTAGTTTTATATACTTCAGTTTTACTAATTTTAGAACTTAAACATTTATTTCCGGTAGTTCACAAGGCAACATTTCTAATTTTAGTTATTTTAGTTTTAGTTTTTTTATTTAAGTTTTTCATCTAACATTTATAACTTTATTTCAATTACCAAAAACAGTTAATAATATAGTTATTTTTTAGTTTTAGTTAATAACAACACCGTCACTCATGTACTGTAAGCTTTCTGTTCATGTGTGCAGAACCAGCTTGTGGAGATACTGATATTGCACGAGTTCGGTGTGAAAGAGTGTCTTTATTACTCACAGATTCACATGCACACTTACTGCATGGTTTCTTACACCTCAAAAGAAGTGTGAACCATCCCCACACTTACCAAACACCACTGACACAGCGTGTGGACAGGGCCCGGGGCATGATCTCTGAGCCCTGCTGCATGAAACCACCGATCGGAAACCACAGGCTGTTCCCTAGTGTGTACTGATTCTCCAGGAGGTCCTTGCGTTCCCGCCAACATGGGAAGGGGTTGTACCACTCATATGGACTCAGCCTGATGGAGGGAGAGAAAGAAACAAACAATGAAACAGTGAAAGTCTACTGTTACCTCAGGAAGAACGCTGGACTGTGAATATAATGATATTCAAAATAGATCTGTGTGTATTGAGTGACAGTGTGGTACCTGGCAGCCAGGAAGAGTACACAGCTAACGGCCAGATAGGCTAAAAGCATAAAGAGCCAGACAGCTGGCGAAAACGGATCCAAGAAGGAGAAATAACCTGGCTTCCTGCCCTGTAGAAAGCACATAAACAATACAAACAATGCTTTCACCACTCCCACAGAATCTCAAAACAGCTAAAAGCTTTTCCTGATACAATTGCTGTTTGTTATTGTTTCGTTTAGTGCACCTTTTCATATGCAGAGATTTGGTAAAAGTTTGTTATTGATACAGACAAAACATTATACACAACTTTTCTTTTATGCATTTATGCATTATGCATCAGGCAGGTGCTTTCATCCCAAGCGACTTACAATGCATTAAAGGTATGCATGTCTTCTCAGAGAAGCGACACCCTTACACATTTGCACCATGCTTTGATGTTTAAGCTACAAGAATGCAAGATTTTCTCGCAAGATTGTTAAACGGGACAATACAACTAAACAAAATCTTACAAAAATTCTTTACTAAGCACCACCTGTTGCCCATAGGAATGTCTTACCCTGATTCACTATGGTAAATCTACTATAAGTGTTTATATTTTAGACCTGTCGGGATGGTTTTCGCAGGAAATTGCGTACATATGTCACTTGCTGTGCGTGTCTCGTCATATAAAACACAGAACAGAGGAGAGTCTGCTGGCAAAAAGAGAACGCGACAGAGCTCGTAATAAAACAAGAATCAACATTGGCTTGGCTTTTCAGAGATGGCGAGAACTGAGGGATTTGAAATGTTGTAAAAGTGAGTAATTCATGAGGTGAGTAAGGTATTTTATACTTTACAGATAAATTGCTATAATTGCTATAAAAGGTAAATTGCTATATGTAGCTCTCTAACAGAGTTCATTGTAAAGCATTATCTATTGAGAAGGGTCATTTCATTATGGTTTTTGTAGCACTGTGCTGGAATTCATTTGCAAGGAAGTACAGTGTCTATTAATGGGTTTAGCTATAGTAACGTCTTCAGCCAGCTTGAAATCCTTTCCATCTCAACTGGTTCTATCTCTTAAGACTAGTAGTGAATGTTTTATGAGCAGTAGGATTTATCCACAGTCACACAGAGCCAAAACACAACCAAATCAATGTTCTTCTTGCAAAATTCATGCAGATTTGTTTTTTAACTGCTAGAGGGCCAAAAGTTACAAAGTGTATCTTTAATAATAACTGAGAAAAAAAAAAGAATAATAATAACAAATAAACAATAATAAATAAATATATATAATACTAATAATATTAGTAATAATATAATAACAACAACAATAATTAATAATAATAATTTATTATTGTTATTATTATTATACATATTCTTGAAAGGTTTTGTGAGATTCACCCAAGAATATTACATAGTCAATGATAGGGGTGGATGACATGACAAAAATATCATATCACGATTTTTTCTGGGAAAATCACGATTGACGATTTTATCACGATTTTTTCATGTTGGTTTTACTATTTTGCAAGTGACTGAGCAGTACAGCCAAACTAATTTCCCTATTTAAAAAATGTAGCCTTACGAGGTAACAAAATATAAAAGAAAAAAGAATGACAGACCATTTAGGTCAAAGTAGGGGTGGGCGGAGATGAAAATATTTATTTAATTATTTTATCTTTGTTTTTAAAAATAAGAACAAAGATGCACATTGCAAATACAATATAATATACAAATGAAATAAACTGCTTTATTTTTTTCACTTTAGGTGTATTTAACAGTAGTATTCAAGTAAGAAACTGAATAAACAAACAAAAAATAAAACACTGGAATTCATTGTATAAATTATATATACACTGATTCTTATTAAAACTACTGAAGTTATTCAGTGAAGAGCAGTAAGTCTTTTGTTGTTTGATTAACATTAATGACAAGCGACACTGCTGTCACTTTAAGACCTCATGCACGGATCTAATATATAGACACGCATCTGGTTCACGCAACTGTTTACGTTCACTTAAGACATAATCGACTGTGTTTATGTAAACCTTGTGTGTATCTAACAGTTTAAGCGCAATAAGACGCGAAAGATAACATAGTTCAGTACTCACACGCTGTTTGACAAGCGTGTTTCGGGTGTACGCGCTCAGAAAAGCGTGCGGATAAAATGTTTAACCGGCACGGATTTAAAACGCATGCAAATAATAAACTTTCGGGATTGTGAATAACTGTAATGTCAAGTGAGTGTAACCCTACCTCTGCGTTAACGTGATGTGAATGTACGTCATGTTGGACAGTATTTCGGTACGGAGGCGGCAGAACTGCAACTGATAGAATGCACTGTAGCACGATACTACGATATTTCTTCTAAAGCAGATCGTGGAGACATTTTAGACGTCCACGATCAAAAATTGTGAAATTGCACACCCCTAGTCAATGATAATAAAATCATTTATGATATATAAATACCAATGTAGTATACAATTGCAATTTAGTATATTATAAATGTGTCTTACTATATGGACGCGGTACAGGATACTGATTCCAAGGTTCATGAATGGTTTGGAGAAATCTATGACCTTTTCCCTCTCTGATGTGATTGTAAATCCAGCCACTGCCAGATCTGCTTTCTGCAACAAACAGAGAGAAAGAGAGAGAATTAGCAACACTAGTTTGATATAGTACTCTCAGTCATTTTGCTGAATGCAACATTTTCAGTAACCAAAATTATATTCAAGAGGTATTTGCCACCCATGATTTCCGATAACAGGGAGCTTATTGAGATAAAGAAAAACAGCAAATACAGTGTAGATGATCTCAAACATACATAAAATACAGCAAAAGCCACAAAACTCTATTCTGATTTTGATTTATTTAACACAAAAAAAAGTCTGTGGTGCTGTACTCATGGATTAGCTTATAAAAAAACCTTTAAAGAAATGGCTGTCATCTTACCGAGTAAAATCGTGCATACATGTACTTCCTCTATAATTTGAAACCATTAAAATTCAGCCAAGTTCAGTCACTGCTGAAATTTGTAAAGATCTAATGCACAATAAAAAAAAAGAAAAAAAGAAGACCTATAATCATCCTGATGGACTTCTGGTATAGCTTCAGGGTTGCTATTACATACTGTAACTTGGAGGTGTTTTACTGACAGATAATAACTACCAACCCCCTCGTTTGTGGTGATAATTCAGTGATGTTGCTAAGCGCTCATTAGCATACCGCTGTGTCAGTTGTACAATGTTTGACTCGCATCAGGCCTGCAATTTCGTTGTGTGTAGTTTGTGCTCCACATGCATTCCCGTGCTAAACATTGACCTTGGTTTCAAGAAGAACTCGAGAAGAAAAGCGCTTGACATTATCTGAGGTTCATTGATAAAGACAAGGAGTGGCAGAGGAAAGAAAAGGGAAATTTAGCACAAGGAGAGTGAGCAAAGAATTGAAAAAAGGAAAGTCAAGGCTGGACAGCTGGATGGATGAATGGACAGATAATAAAGGGATGTAAGTGCACTGAAAGAAGCCTGGTTTGATGGAAGAATTTGATATGAGAGTCCTTGGGTAAAAGGAAAGAGATTTATTTATTACGGGGAAGGAGAGAGATAGAAAAACAGGGCTAAAGAATGAAAAACAGAAAGAGAGAGGGAGAAATAAAATGATGGTCCTTGAGAGAAGAAACTGATACTTGTAGGGGAAGGGGTGATGAGGAATGGTTAAGAACAGAGAGTTGGTAAAGAGAAGGCTTCCAGCGAGGACACAGGGAATATTGTGCCCTTGAGAGATGAAGGGAACGAGGGATACGGAATGAAAAATGAAAGGGGAGAGAATATAAAAGCACAAGAGTGAAAGTTCCTGAGGAAGGAAATGAGCAATAATGAATAAAAAAGCTCAGTGTGGCATTATTTTGCCCTTTTTCTTTCCTTCTCGAGGAGGAGTGGGTGATAGTGCTAGGGAGTAACTATTGTAACAGTAACGCTGCTTTTTAGTACCGTGACAGTAGCTCAGCAGTTTCTAAAGCAGTGAAGTTATTTTTATGTGAGGTGCAGCTTTGCAAGACAATTTTTCACACTGTGCTTTACAGTCAAACAAACTCAAACACTCAAAAATTAGGAGAATGCTGTATAATTATATATGATATATATATACAAAATAATTGAACAAAAACATAATTGGACTAGTTGTTTATTTATACACTGTAAAAAAAATATTTTCATGATTTGTTATCACAACTTTTCTTCTTGTCAAATCAACTTAGATAATTAATGTGGTTCAGAAAACATAATATTTTGAGTTTCTATTTATTAAACCAATCTCCATTGTATTAACTAAAATTTTTAATTTCAATGAACTCAAAATTTTAAGGCAACCAGGTAACTTATTTTTTTAAGTTAAACCAACAATAATTTTTTACAGTGTAGAAACTTTAATATTCTTATTATTTTAGAGCCAGATTTTTAATTATTTTACTTCCGTAAAGGGGTCATGACATGAAAAATCAAACGTGCCTTGATCTTGTGATATATGAGCGGTCTTTATACCATTAAATCATCATCCTGCAAGTTTCATAGCTTAAAACGTCCTCCTCATTATAAACAAAGCATTTATTTAATCAAGCTTCAAAAAATGGCTCATTATTATCACAATTGCGGGATCTGTGACGTCACACAGGCAAATACATTTGCATATAACTGCCTCCAGAGTAAGACCTCGACGAATAGTTTTACATCATTGTACCATAGGCCACGCCCACTGGTGTTCACTCGCTTAAAGGCTGATATTTGCTTACACTGAATGTGAGTGTTGTGTCGCATCAAAAGTAAATAGAGCCCATTATAATCACTGACACTGTCTACACTGGATACAGTATACAGATGCGCGTTCAGTTTCTGACATACTCCGCGCGCTTGAGTCTGCTGACAACAGGACAATTGGAAAAGTGAAGAACGTTCGCTTTGACGCGTCCAGTTTAAACAGTCACTGTACAGACTTCAGAAGGATCCCAGCATTGGAAACAAGTGGGTGGTTTATTTTAATGGCTTCCCGGATCGCGTCGAAGGATTATATGTTTGTTCGGAGCATTTTGTTTTGTAAACGAGGCACAGCGTTATGGAGAGTTCGCAAAGAAACTTTTGTTGAAAGATGAAGCAGCCAACTGTATTGAATAACAAACCTTAAAGGGATAGTTCACCCAAAAATGAAAATTCTGTCATTATTTACTCACCCTCAGGTTGTTCCAAACCTGTATAAATGTCTTTGATCTGTTGAACACAAAGGAAGATATTTTGAAGAATGTGGGAAACTGAACAGTTCTGGGCACCATTGACTTCCATAGTATTTTTTTTTTCCTACTATAGAAGTCAATGGTGCCTCAAAGCAGCCTGGTTACAAACTTTCTTCAAAATATCTTCCTTTGTGTTAAACAGAACAAAGAAATTTATACAGGTTTGGAACAACTTGAGGGTGAGTAAATGATGACAGAATTTTCATTTTTGGGTAAACTATCCCTTTAAGTAAAAGATTTCATAATGCATTGTCTGTAAATGATGGTTTAATAGAGTACCTCAGGGATGACGTGTTTTTGTAGGCAAAACCCGGAAACGAGTTAGCATTTTAGGACTTCCGGTTCCGTCGCCCTAAAGTCTATGGGTTTTTTGAATGGGTTTTTGCTAAATCGCCTGAAATAAGGTCTGTGTTTAACAAAGCCTCTAAATATTTTCACGTTTTGATCTATGACATAAAACACACCAGTTATAACCCGCTTGTGATTTTTTAAACCTTTATTGTGTCTTAAAAACGGCGATTGCTAACAAATTGCTAAAAGGGACTACTTCCTTTGGCGGGGACTTTAGACGTCATCATGACAAACAGGACATTTGGGCAGCATTTCTCATAAAAAAGTGGATAAGTATTCATACACAGCACAGATCATAATCAGCGAGCATGTTTTTAAATAAAGTTGCTTTTTAAATAAAGTTTGAGGAAGCTTGGTGGTGGTGACGTTGATCCGCGACCATGGTGTGCTGTAGTCCGTTTATAGCCTACTGTTAGCTTTTTATATCTGACGACTTTATTTAGGCTTCAAAATGTATAAATGCTGTGTTAACTTGTAAAGATTATCTTGATAGACAAAACGTGTAAGTGTCATGACCCTTTGTTAAACACAGAGCTTATTTTTTGCGATTTTACAAAAGTCTATGGGAAAAACGCATAGGCTTTCGATCGAGGGAACCCGCTAACTTCCGGGTTGGCCTACAAAAACACGTCATCCCTGAGGTACTCTATATGGATAATGTTTTCAAAACACTTACTCGAGTGCTATAGCGAGTGGACGTTGTTACTTTTTCCTATGCAATGACGTTAGCCAATCATAACAGTGGCCGTTTACTGACAAGCCTTAAAGAAGCCGCCCCTTAAAAATGGATCATTTCAGACAGGGGGTCAGAATGAAGGATGAAAATAATCGTTTTTCCACATAAATATTTGTTTTTTGTGCAAAAAAAAAAAAACTTCAAGGAACCTCAAGGAACATATTAAAATAATTTAAAAAATCCATCTAATGACCCCATAAAAAGCTTTGATATTGAGCCCAAAAAAGCCTTGTAATTAGCTACATTTTATTAAAAGATAATAGTCTACCTTTGTCAACCTGAACTATTTAAAATCATGAGTAGCTTGTAGCATGTCAAGCAAAGTAATTTCCCTAACACTAGGGGTGATCAATAGCCGTTCATTCTGCTTAAAAAACCCAAGTGTACCCCAGATATCTTTCAATCTGCTTAATTACTGCCTAATTGATTACTGAGAGATAGCTTTGTAAACCACATTCAAAGGGTGTCATCAAACGCTGTTGTCAAGGAAGAGCTGAAGTGTGGGTCCATGGAGAGAAAGATATGTGTGCATACACAGTTTACATACACAATAAATACGCCAACATGTGACAACTGTACACTGGCTGCAGCAGCTGTAATGGTATAATGTCACAGAATAATTAGACACAGAAGGAACTGATTAGAATGTGTGAGTGTGTTAGTGTATTTCAAAAGGACTTTGCCGAGACCTGCCCACACTGGGGTTAATAGAATGACATTACCGTTCTTATTACTGCCACCATTATTTTTAGCATTAGTGCGAATAGCGCTAATATCTGTAATTGTTACTCTAATGGAAACATCAGCTGGCAACGGTCCAGTATTGAAATCCTGCTAGCTGCATTCAAACATGTAAACATATAAAAGGCTCTTACAATTTTTAATAAAAAGCAAATTTTCAAAGACAATGCTTTAGAAGTTGTGTTTTAGTTTTGGAAATCTTAAGATCGATTATCAGGTATATAAAATTATTAAACATAATTAAATATTATATTGAACATTATATTTCAATAATGTTTGGAGGTGAATGAACATGCAATTACACCAAACAGTTTTAACTGTATTCAAAGCCCTTGTAAAAATGCTGTTGGCAACTACAAATAATTGTTCATTCATATTATTTATATTAACACATTTAATTACCTATTGAACATTGGTGCATTTTATCATATTGCTGTTGCTGCAGTTTTATTAAAGTAATAAGCCACTTAAAGGGATAGTTCACCCAAAAATGAATTATTATCCCATGATTTACTCACCCTCAAGCCATCTTTCAGACGAACACAATCAGAGATATATTTAAAAAATATCCTGGCTCTCCCAAGCTTTATAATGGTAGTGAATGGGGACATTTTGAAGCCCCCAAAAATGCATCCATCCATCATAAAAATAATCCATATGGCTCCAGGGGGTTAATAAAGGCCTTCTGAAGCGAAGCGATGGGTTTTTGTAAGAAAAATATCCACATTTAAAGCTTTATTAACTATAATAACTAGCTTCCGGCAGACGGCCTTACGCATCGATTTGCGGCGGAAGAGTAACTTGACTTGACTTGCGCAGTATTTTAGTTTAAATATGGATATTTTTCATACAAAAACCCATCACTTCGCTTCAGAAGGCCATTATTAACCCCCTGGAGCTGTATGGATTATTTTTACGATGGGTGGATGCATTTTTTGGGCTTCAAAATCACCCCCCCGACTACCATTTATAAAGCTTGGAAGAGCCAGGATATTTTAAAACATATTTTAAAATATATCTCCAATTGTGTTCGTCTGAAAGATGATAATGAAGTTGAGTAAATCATGGGATAATTTTCATTTTTGGTCGAACTAACCCTTTAAGGCATATGCAGTTTCAATGGAGATAAAAGAAAACAAAGCCTGTATTGTAAAAGCCCAATCATTTCATTGAGGTTCACTGTGACTAGAAAGCGTCTCTGATTTTACACAATGTGTCCACAGAGCTTAACTATGGACGTGTGTGCAGGCATGCATACCCTGTTGATTAATTCCCCCACCATGCCAGTCCATGACCCATTAGGTTCTGGAGCTCCATACAGGCCGTCATCCACCAGCTTGATCCGGAACGAAAACTTCAGTATGTCTGCCAGCTCCCGCAGCATATCCACACAGAATCCCTCATACTGATCGTTACCCTGAAAGTCCTGGTAGTTTGCCTTGCGCATCACGTATGGATTCTCCTATAAAACAGGATGAAGGTAACATTTAACGCTGTACTATTCCACTCTAAATTTCCATACAGTGAAGCACCATAAACTCAATGAAAGTCAATAGCCATACATTGGAAGTGGCATTTTGATTGGTGTTAAGCCATGAAATGGCAGTAAAATCCAGTGAAACGGTGCTTCCTTAGCCTTGACATGTGAAAGTACTTTTTTGGCTGCAGCTTCTTGGTTTGAATGTATTATATTTTTTGAATGTATTATATCAGTATGATGTTGCCTCTGGATAGCAAACCTATTTTCTTCTTTTTGCAAGCACATGATGCAAATAGGATGGTTAATAATGAAGGGATGACTTGTGGTTGTTTTGATTTAAAAAAAAAATAAAAAATACAAGCAGTAAGCTATTTTAATACAATTAGACTCAGATACATTTTAATGTTATAAGGAATTGCTTAAATGTGTTTGTTGCCTGGAAGCAACATTGTATGACAGTGGAATGAATAATAATGCAGTGAATATGGATGCAATCACTGAAGGTGCTATGTAAAATATTGCAACTAGTATATATTTTTAATTTAATTTAATTATACACTCTACTTTCACAACGGACAGAGTAAAACAGGACATTCAATGAAAAAAAAAAGTAGCACAGTTCTTTATGTTATCCATCTAACATTGACTGAATGGTGAGAAGTAGGCATTCTATACCAGAATGAAATCAGACTGAAATCTGGTATAGAAATTGTTGCTAAAAAACAATGCTTGTTAACATCAACATGGTTAAAATCATACAATAGCATGAGCTAGAACAATGTGCACTGATGATTTCTTCACAGTAAGAGCGGGAAAGTGCATTAAGAAAGTAAATAAAATTTTGATTTGATGTTGAATTTAACATTACATTCATAATGCATTCAACAGAGGAATATAGGTTTGCTTAAACTGTTAGGCAAATTTCTGATGGCAAAAATGAGTCTAGTCTGAATTTATATTTGAGATTGTCAAATTGGAATCTACAAAGCTCTTCATACAAATACAAACTCAAGAAACAACATTATACTGTATAAGCTATGTGTAAGCAAGCAAGGCTTTGGAATCGGAGTCCATAATAACATTTAAGACAGAATTGGGTTTGGAGATGTGCTGTTTAAAAAGACTTTACTTGGTCATGTGCAACATTTGAATCCATTTGAAGCTTGTACCAGTGAGTGCCAAATCTGTAAAAGCCCTATAATTCACAATTATCTCTTACATTCTGGTCTGAAATGCTCAAAAGTTCATTTTTCATGTGCTGCTAAAGCCACAAAGCCCATTTAGTCATATCTGGAGAAGTTCTTACCAGTATTGTGGTGATGGTGAGTGTCTTATTGGCTAACGTCTCAGACGTGTTGATGTCTAAAGATGTGGAGTTCATAGCCAACGTGTTGTTGGAGTACCAGACACCAATCTGTACATGTAAAGTAAAAAAAAAAAAAAAAAAGATTTAAGATGCTTCACTGCTTCATTTTAATTACAAAGATTAAGTTAGAACTACTTACATGATGAACAAATGTGCGTTAAATGAACTAAATAATCTAAAATCATTTGTGACCCATTTGAAAACATGTTTGATCTCGCAAGGGGGAAACAGGCAGGAATAAACGAGTTCAGTGAATAAGACGAGGGGATGAAGGAGAGATAAAAGAGCATGAAGCGAGGGATCAATACTATGATCAATAAGAGAGGAGTGAAGTGGTGATTACTCCAGCTACCACCCATTCATTAGACCTTACAACCTTTTCCGTGATTCCGGATAAAATCCGGAGTTAGTGTTTATGAGAGTACGTTTGTGTGTGTGTGTGTATGTGTGTGTTACCTCTTTGTGACCCCCCTTGAATTTCTCAAGAATACGCAGCGTGTAATTGGTCCTCTGGCCTTTGCTGTTAAACTCCACACGGCCCGTTAGGCCATCATACTCTACCTAAAATGAAAGAGAGAGAGGGGGGAAATTTAAACCAAGGGTAACAAACAAGAATGACGAATAGCATTAATTTTGACCTACAATATTAAGGTAGAAATTATAGCACAGGCAGAGAAAAACAGAGAGACAGCCAGAGGACAAGTGAGAGGAAAACTTTGAGATGATTAAGAAAGTTAAGGTGAAGTGTCATTTCTGCTCTAACGGCATCACCGATTGCAATTGCAAAAATAATGACTGTTTTCATTATTATTGGCAAGTCAGGTAAACACTTGGAGTTATGGAGACAAACCGAGAATGGAGGACGAGAGGAGGTGTGGAGATGGTGCCAAATGGAGTGGTGAAATGATGGAGTGATGGGCAAACTGCAAAACAGATGGAGGGACACAATGAATGAAAGACCGCACTTGTGCCTAGACAACACAAACATAGTCTAGGATCTCACAGTTTATAATAGCAGCATTAAAATGATAAAATACAAGCAGACCTTCAGACAGGTTGCAATGAACAATGGACATCTGGTGTTAAGGGCACAGTTATAATTGCTTTGAAACTAATGCCAGTTGTAAAATGACTGTGGCGGAGCATAATCATTACAGAGGACGTAAAAGTCATACTGCATTGGTCACCATCGGGGCCGTCGATGGAGGGGACAACCAGGAACATTGTCCCGGTCTCTGTGACAAGGGCGGCCCATTAAGTACTCAAGCTATTTGTGAAAAAAATAAAAATGCATTTATTGCCTACAAAATCAGTCTTGGGGCCTGTGAATTGACATTGCAATTTACTGAAATTTGAATCAAATTATATTATATTTATTTAAACAATTTATTATATTAATTTTATTTTATTTTGTGTCATCTATATACAGTTATTTCTTTAATAATTTATTTCATTACCTTTATTTATTTATTATTATTTTAATTATTTATTTTATATTTTTTTTATTTATAAATTATATATAAAATATTTTTACATTTAATTTGGTTAATTTACTGTTGTTATTGCTGTTTTCTGCATAGTTTCACAGTGCTGAACATTGTTAAATGTTTCTTGATGGTGTTAAATGATGCACAACGATACTCAATGCACAATAATGCATTAGTCAAGGTTTAAATTTATTGCGGAGTAAATTAAAAAGCAACCATCATAAACTCTCTGCATCTTGTATATCGAGGCCAAGGGGAAAGATTACAAAGACATTTTTCCTTGGAATAACATGCACTGATGAATTGTGCGCAACGAGACCAAGAACGAATGTTGAGAAAATAGATAAGGTCAATTTAAATTTCATGTTGACTTTAACAGAGCCTATAAAAGCCAATAAGCAGTTGCATGCAGAATCCCATCAACACAAAAACCAGATTAAAAGGGGCTTCTACAGCTCATCACAGACGACACAAGTGGCATACAGTAACAACAACCCTAAAGACCAAACACTAAAGTCATCAAATGCATCAGAAAATGGCTGCCAATGGGGTAGCCATGGTGACAAGTACCATGCGCAGGTAGTTCATGAGACTGGTGCCGTGCTGCCAGATGAGTGAGGAAGTGCAACTCAGAGGCTTCACTCCGATCTCCTGACTGCGGTTCAGCTCTCGCACTGCTCCGACCACCACATGCACTGCATCGAACATCAGCGCAGATGACAACTGTAGGTGGAGAGAGAACATGAATGAAACGAGACGAGAGATACGGCGAAGCCAAGACAGAAAGATGGTGGAGAAGAAAAAGAGAAAAAAGGAATGTAGAATTGAGAAAGACAGCAAATGAGGTCATTAGGGGGACAAGGAGACTTCACGTCTGTTAGGGCCCTACAGCAACTGTCTTCCTCCTGAACGTCTAACAGAGGTTCCTAAATTACGTTGTGTGGCGCATGTCCTATTTGGACACATTTGAAAAAACCTTCTGGCAGATATAACATCTCATTATTCCACAGAGTTAGTAGTTACTACGGTTTACAGTTTGCAGTTTTTTTCCCATCTAAGCAAATCTCAGCAAAATCTGGTTTAAATAATGCAGCAGAATGTCAATCAAATTACTGAAATTATGGACGCTCTTGGAATCTAAAAAGCATTTTTAGATGCTAACACAACCAAATATTTCACTGTTACTGATATACATCTCCTGACAAATGTGGTTTTAATTGTTTGATTTAAAAAATGCTAACGACAATAATAACCTCTCACACTTAAAGTGACACAGCAAGTAAGTCTGTGCCCATTACCTGGATAGGTTGAATTGCCCTGAGTAACAGATTTGTGAGTTAAAAGTATATAATTGTAAGCTCACCGCTGGACCAGGGTATGGGCTGATGTCACAACCTTCCCTCCATGACAGGTTTAGGCTTCTGATGAACTCCAGGTAAAAAGGATGACTGCTGTTCAACATGGAGAAGCCAACGATATTTGACTGATCATCTACAACATCATCCAACCTCAACAGAGGGAAATCCTGAAAAAGAGAGAGAGAGAAATAGACTAACTTAAAAAGTACTGTGGACACAATATTGTGGTTTTGGCACTATGAAATACTTTAACCACTTTAATTAACATCTAGAGAAAAGCCAATTCTTGGTATTTACTTAACTGAAAACCACTGCCAGTGAGTGTATTACACACGATGGCCTTTTGGCGCGCATGCGCGTTTCCTTTCCTCATTATTGAAAACAGGCGCGATGTTCAGAAATTCATACTCAACGGTGCTCGCGAAACAGGTGAGTGTTTAACAGTTAAAAGATACAAAATACTCAGTTTTTTGCACACAGTATTTAGTAAAAACTGTCATTTCTGTCGAACAGTTAAAAAATACTGCGAGGCAGCGCAGTTTGGCCGCTGTTTTACCATCCCTGTACCGTGAGCTACTGTAAGGTGAGTTTGACAGAATTCTCTTAGCACCTTGTCAGCACTGCTTTAACGATATAAATATTTTAAATTGACCATTTTACGAATAAAACGGGGTGTGCATATTAAATAAAAGTATTATTAATATAGGAATGGTGCTGTAAGTTGGTAAGAATAGTTTATTTTAAATTTATTGACGTTCAGAGTCATATACAGTACTACTGGTGAAAATATGAGAACGAAATCAATGAATATTAAAAATGTATGGATTCAGACTATTAAAACTGAAACACATTAAATCTGAGTAAGTAGTGAGAGGTCATAAAAGTAAAATGTAAATAGATATTTGACTTATTTATAATGTCATCACTGGATTTTCCCAGGGTTTTGTCTTATCTTGACTTGGCTTATAATGATGTAGTGTGTGACCTCTATACTAGTATAACGTTACTGTATAGTGGCCTACACTATACAACATTTCAATCCTATGAGATTGCAAACTTTTTAACAACAGTAATTTTACTTATGAACTCATTTGAAAGTTTTGAAAATCTTCTAGAAATGACAGAAAGGGATGCAAGAGTGACATTCAACATAATAATGAAACCATTTGTACAGTATAAAATATATTACAGTTGAGGCACCATACATCACACATTTATAGTGATTTGGTAAATGTGTGCTTAACTCAAATGCAATGTTTACATAGTATTCAGAAAAGGTCTACAGTTTTTTTTTTTTTTAAAATAGCTACATTTGCCTGGCCAGTTTTTCACAAATACCCGCTGCTCCCTACGGGTTTGGGAAAACCCTCATCCATAAATAAATAGTAATTTACTGAAGGCAATATTCAACCCTGCTAGGATTCCACTCAACATAAGTGGTGCCCATTGGGAACATTCAAGGAAAACATTAAAAATGGGCTCAAATTGTTTTAGAAAAGACTTTTTTTTTTGTCCTTGAGTATAATGGCTTTCACCTTGTCTGCCAAATCAGTCAGCCCTTATACTTTCTCATCTATTGGCAAGTGGATAATCCCAAGAGGTACAGTAGGTAGTGAGTTTGTCAATGGTAAAGTCAACAAAGACTTTTTCTATAGCTGTGTAGAAGCAGTGGGAATGCTCTTGGTGGATCCACCAATTGGTTTTAGATTATTTATCACAAACTTTTGCTTTCTATATGGCAGCTGAAGGAGGATCCAACTCCACCTATGAAGACACCCATTCAGTTTGTAATTCCCATATGTCTGCAATTATTGATTCACTCTAAAACCTTCTAAAGTCCAGGTGCATTTCAAGTGAAGCAGTGGAATGATCTTGTTATGTCATTGCCCCTTCAGCAGCATTACATCCGTTTGATTCCTCCTGAGGATCCTTGTCGTATAGTTTATGAATGGAGGTATGACAGGTACTGTGACTGTTTTTGAAGGGCTTGATAATGACAAGTGTCTTTCATCTTTAGTCTGCTCTCAATTAGATTGCTGACAATGTGAATCTGACAAGACGATGACCTTATTCAAGAGGCAGACTTAATTTTAGAGACTGCTACTGAAAGCCGTCACTCAGCAGCCACCAATGAATCTAGCATACAATTGCAATATTGCCTTGAGGTTGTCTGCATTTGTCCCTGATCTTGAGGAAAAGCTTGCCAAAGTCAGATTAATAAAAGGCTAAGCTTGAATTTGAATGTTCAAATGAGCTGTTTCATAAGGAGAAGAAAACAAGACTTTTATTTTATTACACTTTATAAAATATGTACATCGAAAATTCTTTATGCCATGATGGCACTTAAAAGTGGTGCATTACTAAATTAAAAAATCACACTGAAATGTAATTCAACTCATCTTCTTTCACACTCCTATTCATGTATCTTTAGACTTTTTTTCAGTTGGCACGCTCTTAGCAAAATTGCTTCCTTACTGCAGAGTGAGCTCTGGCTTCATCCCAAATACAAAAATAAATAAAAATTTCATAAAAAATGCATGTTAAACAAATTTAATCTCTAAACGTTTTAAATATTAAATATTTGCCATTTACTGAGGCCATACGAAACATGTTTGGACAGTCTCAAATCTTATCTTCCATGATTCAATTTGCCTCACAAGGCCAAATGCTTTAGCCTACCTCAACTTGTAACAGTTGTATTAAAATCCCAAGCTCACAACAGAAGCATATGTGACCTCAAAACAAGGACATAATCCACCTCATCCACGATGATAATGATAAACGGCATTGATGCGCTGTGCATCTGTGATGAGCTGGTCAATGGCCAGGCCTGCCATTGCTGTTACTGGATGAAAGTGGGTTAAGGGGAGAAAGGGTAGTGTGTCATTGGACAAAGTGAAAAAAAGGGGTTTGTTTACCATTGTGGTGAGAATATACTTGTAGAAGGCTGATGTCATGCCTAATTCTGAGGCCTAAAGAAAGGGAGAAACAGCAAGAGATATGTTGTATGTCAGAAATCTAATCATAATTCATACTACATCTGCACAGTTGAGTCATGTCAGGTTTTTCTTTATTTCTATCTATCTATGTATCTATCTATCTATCTATCTATCTATCTATCTATCTATCTATCTGTCTGTCTGTCTGTCTGTTCAACTCATCAAATTGTATTTAAAGAAGAACTGGAAAAAATTTTAAATATTCTTAAATCAGAAAAAAAGTAAAAGGACCCCTATATAAGCACACATACCTTCTTTAATATAAGTATTGACACTGATGCATTAGCATCAATGATAATAGTCGCAACTTTGTCATCACGGATTTCTTTCAGCAGGGGGGTGGGGTCCAAGTTTTCATCGAGCATTCTGACTGAGAGTGTTTCCCGGGATATGAGGAAGTGACGCACAAGCTCCTCCAATCGCAGCAGGCCTGAGGGTGTAGCATAAAATCCCAAATCTTTATATATAAGCATTTTGAAAACATTTTCAATATATATTCCAGGGCATTTGTGAAAAATTAGCAAAACTCTCATAAATATTATTATAATTTTTTTTTTTAAATGATTATATATTAGAATGGCTATTCAGCATAAATGTCATGTTGACACATTAAAATAAATGTCATGCAACCATCTAAAACCTTTTAACAGCTTTCATAAACTGTCAATTGCAGTAAACCTTACCTTACTTTCCAACCTGCTCCTCCATATTAAAGTCAGTGACTATCGAATTAAGTGACTTTGAGAGCCAATAAAGTTAATTCCGTATGTACATAAATTTGTGCTCTAAGCCACCACAAAATCCATATGGTGACTTCATTGATTTTGGACTGCAGTCAACAAGATGCACAGCTAACGATAACAGCAGGGTGGAAGTGATGAAAGAGTGCTTTCTCACAAAAACAAACAAAAAATACCCCACCACTGTGTGGTGGTATACATGCTCTCTCACACATCCACATTAGTAAGGAACCAATGTGTAGATGAGCACATCTATGCATGCTAATGTGCACAGAGAACTCAAACATGCCTGCACAAACATAACTGCCTACATCTTAAACAGACTAATGCTCTCTTACACTTGAACATGAGCACAGGCTGCAATAATTATATGGAAAAGCATGGGATAAGCGCAGATATGCGAACAGCAGTAAACAGTGGTGCATGAAACCGTAGCACCATTACCCAGACCATACCAATCAAGCGAGAGCTGCTCGCATCAGCAAGTCACGAGAGATCAACTTGCAGTCAGCATCGTAACGGCTCACATACATTTCACTTTAGTGCGCTAACTACTTCTCATTAAGCTTAGTCAACAAAGTATAACAAATACAATTAATATTGCTTCTTGTTTGTCTGTATGATGACACAATCCTCAATGTGATGTCCCTCAAAATATGAATATGGATAGCACTACTCATCTGAAAAACACTGGTTCAGTATTTTTGTATATTTCAGTGATAATCATCCAACATCACCCGAAAGACAGGTGTGCTTTTTTTAATTAAGAAATAAGTTAAGTGCCTCCAATCATGCCTATCCACCTTATTCCTACGCCCCATGATGCTTTGCGCAAATTATGTGTGTAACTTCCGCTAAGCTGTAAACAATCAGTGAAAGGCTCGCTCTATGTTTTTTAAACTGAGTACAATGAGATGACATTATTCTACTCAGCGTTCAACCATTGAACATTAAAAGGACATTTAAAAGTCTAAAAGCATCAACAAGACCACAAATGTGCAGCATATGTTTCCTTTTTTCATATTATTACAGTGGAATGCAAAGGGAAAAAGAAAATATTCATGAGGAAAAGAATGCAGCAACTGAAAAGAGCTTGTGCCATAGATATTCTTGTTATAACGTCACGTTAAAATACCAAGCGTTACATTCTCATGATGCCTGAAAATAAAACATGAAGGAAAATTGACAGCTCATTCAGTCAAACTGACAGATAAGCTTTATTTGTAGGGTAGCCTTATGATTTGAAATCATTCGTTTCAGTCTTTTAGAATGGAAGTTTCCCAGACCGGAAGTGCCCACCCATAATTCAAAACGCAGTAGGCTGTGGATATTAACAGTTAAATATTAAATAAGGTAAAATCATATCAGTTTTATAATGTTACTTTGGCCTTTATGCTACTTTTATTTGAAGGGACAGTGGGATATAGAACGTAAAATGTTAAAGGGTTAGTTCACCCAAAAATGACAGTTCTGTTATTAATTACTCACCCTCATGTCGTTCCAAACCCGTAAGACCTTTGTTCATCTTCAGAACACAAATTAAGATATTTTTGATAAAATCCGGCCTCCATTGACAGCAAGATAATTAACACTTTCAATGCCCAGAAAGCTACTAAAGACATATTTAAAACAGATCATGTGACTACAGTGGTTCAACCTTAATGTTATGAAGCAACGAGAATACTTTTTGTGTGCCAAAAAACCCCCAAAATAACGACTTTATTCACCAATATCTAGTGATGGGCGATTTCAAAACACTGCTTCATAACATTAAGGTTGAACCACTGTAGTCACATGAACTGTTTTAAATATGTACTTTTCTGGGCATTGAAAGTGTTAATTATCTTGCTGTCAATGCAGGCCTCACTGAGCCATCGGATTTTATCAAAAATATCTTAATTTGTGTTCTGAAGATGAACGAAGGTCTTACGGGTGTGTAACAAAATGAGGGTGAGTAATTAATAACAGAATTGTCATTTTTGGGTGAACTAACCCTTTAAATCCAGATTTGAACTTACACTACTGTATGAACCAATGCATGTGTGCTAACTGCTAGGTCACAGCGGCAACATTTTTACTTAATATAATGTCATTATCATCACGCAGAAAAACGAATCCACAAGAATAAAACTAATAAAAGGTTTAATCTTATAAAAATATGTAATTTGCTGAAGCAGTGGCATCAGCGTTAATAACATCATATAATAGGCACCAAGCCTAAGGATAATGCACTTAAAAATAAAATGAAATGCATTGTGAATCGGCGACTGTGAAATGAATTAGAAAAGGTGCTGTGAACAATGAACAATTCAGCTTGATCTATAACAGCTGAATGAAAGAATGGGCAGTTCATTGTTGATAGTGCCAACGCTTTCCCTGCAGACTTACACTCTGCTTTGGCACAGATCAGGCTGGCCGTCGGGTAACTGAAAGAGCGCAGAATGGCACCGATGGCCAAGCTTAAGTCCTCGTTGCTAGGATACAGCGTCACTGAGGCAAAGCGCAGATATGGCAAGCGTGGAGTCTCCTCTGGACCAATCTTGATGTGAGGGATCTGGGAGGAATGGGCAAAAATAAAGAGGAAGATTTAGAAGAATAGATGTGATTGTGTAATTGACCCACACAGGTTTTTCAATGGCTGATGCCAATATCTAAAGCAGCGATTTTCAATCTTGCTCCTGGGGAGTCACAGCACTGCACATTTTGTGTGTCTCTCTTATTTATTCCGACTTGTAAAAAGTGTTCACGTCCTCGTAGAACTCATAACTTGACCATGCTCCGACTTGTACCATGTGACTGCTGTACCACCTGACCACTGCAGATTTATACTGCTATTAGTAGTGTTGCTATAGAAATGCATAATTCAGCTCAGAGTAGAATGTGACGTGTTTTTAATTATGGTAATTACGACATGCTGTGAATGCAGCATAAACTGAGCATGTCAGATAAGAGAGACTTACAAAATGTGCAGAACTTTCTATAAAACTTTCTAAAAAAAACTTCACATTTTTCACAAGATTAATAAAAATAATATAGTGATAATTCATGTATCTTGAGCACCAAATCTGCATATTAGAATGATTTCTGAAGGATCATGTGACACTGAAGACTGGAGTAATGATGCTGAAAACTCAGCTTTGCATCACAGAAATAAATTACATTTTAAAATATATTAAAATAGAAAACATTTTTTTAAATAATCATATTTTTTTTTTTTTTTTTTTTTTTTTTTTTACTGTGTTTTTGATCAAATTAATGCAGCCTTGTTGAGCATAGGAGACTTCTTTCAAAAAACCCCCAAATGATTACAAATGATTATTTTTTATGATTATTTTTTTTTTTTTATGAATTTATGATTACAAATGATAATAACAAATGTTTATTAGAATGCCTTGTAAATTCCAATTCAGTTCCAACATTTAAATTGAGGTAGCCAGAATATTGAATTGCAAAATTAACTTTGTCAAGTCTTGATAAAGACTTGTTAGAAAGTTTAACAAATAGTTTTAAGTCTTAAAGGGACAGTTCACCCAAAAATGAAAATTCTGTCATTAAAGGATTAGTTCACTGATAATTTACTCACCCCCATGTCATCCAAGATGTTTATGTCTTTCTTTCTTCAGTTGAAAAGAAATGAAGGTTTTTGAGGAAAACATTCCAGGATTCCAGCAAGTACCAAGCAAGTGTTTACAAAGCGAACATGCAAAGACTTAGTCAAAAGGCCTTTACAAAAAAAGGTAAAACAACGATGTCTGACGATTTTGAAGTTGGAGGAGAAAATGAGATTGAGTTTTTCGCCCTACCGCGGTACTTCTGCCTACGTCACGCATGACCTTTCCAACGTTATTACGTAATGCGTGGCGCATCGCAGAGCAGTGCAAGACGAGCATTTGTCAACCCGTTGGTAGCCGTTGAAATCCACTATATGGAGAAAAATCCTGGAATGATTTCCTCAAAAACCTTAATTTCTTTTCGACTGATGAAAGAAAGACATAAACATCTTGGATGACATAGGGGTGAGTAAATTATCAGGAAATTTTAATTCTGAAGTGAACTAATCCTTTAATTACTCACCCTCATGTCGTTCCAAACCCGTAAGACTTTCGTTCATCTTCGGAACACAAATGAAGATTTAAATTAAATCCGTTCATCATATAAATTGATCGAGTCTCTTCAGAAAATTTGGACTAAACTGCTCTCCAGAGCCGATCCTCCCTATACGCAAGCTACGCAAGTTGCGTAGGGCCCCCGAACCACCAGGGGGCCCCCTTGCTCATCAGTATATAAAATAAACATGACGATAATTTACCATAACGTGAATATTTCTTTATAACATGCAAATATATGTGTGGTGTCTACTAAACATTGGCGGAGTCATGTGGAAATATTTTAATGATGATTTATATTATTCAATAACTCGGACATCATGCAGTGCGGGAGATAGGTCTAATAACAGGCGTCATGACATGGCTATGGCTGCAAAACGAAACTTCTGGAACAGATAAAAGTGCCAAGAACGAAGAAAGTACGTATTTTTGAAATATTTTAATTTCTTATTTAGTCTTGACAAAGCAATAAATTCATAAGCAAGTCGTAAAGCAATAAATCCAGTCCAGGTCTCCACAGAAATGCCCCATGATGAAATGTAACTTTCGGTTTGTGTTGGTATACACATCAATAATCAAAACGTTCTTATGCGTGGTTCATAAGAAATAAACATTCATGTTCAGTATTACACGCTGTTGTGTGACTCGGGTAATTTAAAAACAATGCCCATTAATCTAAAATTAGCTCATACAAAGAAATATTGATGTATTTTCATATATTTAACTAAGCCTTCTTCACGCTAAACAATGCTGGGTTGTTGATTTGGGTCAAAATGGACAAACCCAACAGTTGGGTATTTAATTAAAATGTGTAACTCATTGATTGGGTTTGTCCATATTCGACCCAAAATTTGGGTTTAAACAACCTAGCATATTTTATTATTATTATTATTGTTGTTTATCATGCTGTAATTTGTTAGTAAATCGCGCATTTAGAAAGCCGATTCGGCTGTGTGTTATAGTTTTTCTGACAGCTAGATGGTGCCAGCGCATTACTACTATCAAAAAGCATTTATTTATCTGTCAACGAAAATTTGGTTTTAATTTTACTTAATTGTTTTTACTGCCAATTTAACGTGTTTTAATGGGTTTCCCTTTATTTATTTATATACGTTTTTCATAACTTGCAGTTTGTTTCCTTGATGTTTTAATTCCATTAACTATAGAAAACCGGCAGTGCACCTTGCATAAACCATTGTAATTATTGGTTCATGCAATAATAAAGATTATGGAAATTTTGGGGGGTTTAAGAATGCACTGACAGGGGCCCCTTCACAAAATTTTGCTTAGGTCCCCCGGAAGTGTAGGATCGCCACTGCCGCTCTCTTTATGAACTTTTTGAAGCGGAGGGACAGAAAGCTCTCAGATTTGATCAAAAAGATCTTTATTTGTGTTCCGAAGAGGAACGAAAGTCTTAGGGGTTTGGAACGACATGAGAGTGAGTAATTAATGACAGAATTCTCATTTTTGGGTGAACTATCCCTTTAAAGCCTTGAAGTGGCCTTACAGACAGAGCGATAGAACAACAGATAGATTATCAGATGATTGTCTGTTTTTTCTTTAAAGCGCTGCCTAAAAAGCCAGCATTGTTTTATTTATTTTTTATTTAGTAATTTCCAGGTTTAAATTGTATTGAAAATCTGGGATTAAAAATGCTGACCACACTGTGTATAATATACAATTTAATTATAGTAAATTAGAATGAACAAGAATGAACAAAATTAAAAGCACGTTCATTTTACGCAATATTAAATTGTTAATTGGCTGAGTGGGCACCAAAACAGCCAGATATCGGCCAATTAATCATCCTGGCTGATATATCATTCTCTCTATCCGTAAGGAAGGAAGAAGAGAGAGAAAATATGGAAAATTAGGTCAGAAGGAGAGATGCTTTTCAAGCAGCAAAGCAAAGGCGCACAGGAAATAATGGCCTGTGGCTGAGGAACAGTGTAAATTTATCATCTCAGGAAATGCTCTCACAGACACATAGGCAAATGCACTTCCTTTCATTCTCACCTCTTTTTCCCCACATATATGACTGACAGTGGATCCAGAAGCAGGACTAGAAGCAGGACCAATGACAGAGACCACTCCCTTTGGCAAGATCTGACACACTTGGAGGGGTAAAGATATATTATTAGAAAGAGACGGATAAATAAAGCTACCATGAGAGAGAGATAGAGAGCAGGGTGATAGAGCAAGACAGTGACTGAATGAGAAAGGGACAGGGTAGAGAGAGAGACAGACATTGCAGTGGGCAGAGAAAAAGCCAACATCTTGGACGCCGTCCAGTTCTGTGTCCTGTTCCTAGATGATATATCAAATTAGGAGTCAATGCAAAGCTCTTTTTGATTAATTACATCAATAAGCACAACACAGATTTATGCTCTGCCTACAGGAGATTGCTGCTCTAATTCTACAGAAGAACGAGGAGGAGAGAGAGAGAGCACAGGGTGTATATTTAGATGAAAAGATTTCTTTCTTGCTTGCTTTTGAACTGTTGCATTGAAATGTTCAGGGCACTGTGCATGTGTGACAAGGGTATGTAATTCATTTTGCAACAAATGAAAATCTTTTATTCTCCTGTTATATTCACATGCTCTGCTGTGAGTGTGTTATCAGTCCATTTCAGTCCAGTGGTAAAGTGAAAGTTTTTTTTCTGTATTGTGCTCAATACAGCAGTGAATATTATTCTAAAGAGAAAAAAAGTATGTCTTTCATCAAAATGTAATAACTTTCTCCACTAAAAATATTGTTAACCAACAGTCAAGTGGCTTAAAAAATATTAAAAAAAAAAAATTGTAGACTATTGTAATCTTGCCATAAAATAATTCAATTCTGGTTAACAATAATGGTACATTATATTATATTATATTATATTATATTATACACTGCCCGGCCAAAAAAAGTCATCATTTTCACACATGAATTGGTACCTCTGAGTCCATACCTTAAATTCATTGAAAGTCTTTGGGATGTGCTGGAGTAGACTTTACAGAGTGCTCAGCTCTTTCATCGTCAATACAAGATCTTGACCAAAAAAAGATGCACCCCTTGATGGAAATAACATCACAACATTTATTTATAAATATATATTATTTATCTCATCCCAAAGACTTTCAATGAATTTAAGGTCTGAGACTCAGTGGTGCCAATTCATGAGTGAAAATGATTCTTCATGCTCTCTGAACCATTCTTTCACAATTTGAGCCTGATGAATCTTGACATTGTCATCCTGGAATATGGTTAAAAGAACAGTTCTCAAACATATAACATGCTAGAAACATAATAATCACTGCAATAATGATCCAGTATTTGCCTATTTAAATCCAAACAGCGACTTTTATTTTGCCAAGCAGCGTATATATCAATACATTTAAAAAAAGAAATCACTCTTGACCTTCAACTTTGACTTTCCATTCAAAAAGCATCGTGTAAACTGTAAACCCTCTTTATAATCAATCAATTTCTAATGAAGATTAAGAAAAAGATTAAAGAAAGAAAAAAACTAAAGCATTATTTTAGACTACTGTTCTTGGTAATTCATCATTAAACCTTGCCAATAGTTAATTTAATTCTGATAATAGAGCTGCATGATTAATCGTTAAAAGATTGCGATCTCGATTCAAACACCCACGCGATCTTATTCCTAAATGACAGCGATTCGTCTATGTCTAATAAACCTTTGACAAATATGATCACAGCAAACATTAAAATCTGTGTGACGAGCAGGGCGGGTGAGAGCCGTGAGGGAACGGCGCGAGGCCGGTGACGCGAGTGATAATGAGCGTCAGCTGCGCGTTGCACCGGTCTCGAATCTCTCACGGAGGAGCTCCGGAAGCATAAAAGGGGGAGCGACGACAGTGAAGGACGAGAGAGGACCAGGCCTGGATTTTATTTTATGTTTTATGTTTGTGTGGCCGGCAGTTGTCCGTGAGGAACAACGGAGTGTGAAGACCGTGAGTGGCTGGGACGAGGTGGGGTGGCTGCCGTCCAAGAGGGAGCGGAGGAGTTGCCGCCGTTCGCCGTGGGCCGGAGCCTGCTGCCGTCCGCAATGAAGGGGAGGAGCAGGGAACGGGGGACTCGCTGCCGGCTGCCCTCAGCCGGAGGAGCCATCGCCGGCCGCCAGGGGGCGGAGGAGGATCGAGCCGTCCACCGAGCGTCCAGTACCATCGCATGGCACCGCGAGGAAGAGCCTCTCGGCTGGCTGAGAACCGAGCGGCAGTGTGTCAGGGAACCGGACCAAGAATTTTTTTTTTTTTCTTCTTTTCCTTTTTCCTCTCTTCCCTCTCTCGTCTGTTGCTCCCTGTGCTTCCGTCTCCTTTTCTCTCGTCTTGTCTGTCCTTACCCCCAGGTGCTGGATGGGGGTATGTGACGAGCAGGGCAGGCGAGAGCCATGAGCTGCACGTTGCACCGGTCTCGAATCTCTCACGGAGGAGCTCCGGAAGCATAAAAGGAGAAGCGACAACAGTGAAGGACGAGAGAGGACCAGGCCTAGACTTATTTTATGTTTTATTATGTTTGTGTGGCCGGCAGACGTCTGTGAACTTTTGTTTTGTATTTGTTTATTTTATATATTAAAGTTGTGTTTACCGTTCGCCGGTTCCCGCCTCCTCCTTCCCGTACATACAAACTACGTTACAATCTGCATTTGCGTTGTCGCTGACCCAGAGAGAGCAGCTGTTGTGGTGTGAAACAGCTTAAAAAACAGTCTTTTCAACCACACATTATTAATATTTCTGTTAAAATAATTCAAATGATCACAGAAGTACTGGGATAAAAGTCTGTAGTTCGGATATGAACACTGATGTCTACGGTAGCGATCAAAATATAGTAAATCACCTTTTAAAAGTAACTTGATGCCTCAAATAAAGATTGTATCAGTTACACCGTTACCCCAGTTGTTGGCGACAAGTGATTGTTAAAAAATGTATTTGTCATTGAATCATTCATTCAAGAGATTCATCCAGTAATGAAACAAGTGAAGTCTTTATGAGTGAGTCATTGAATCATTCATTCAGACCGATTTACAAAGAATTATAACAATTAAATCAAATCAAATGAATTAAATATTTTTTTAAAATAGACTGCAGCAATTGACATTTTGTCAGAACCTCTAGTAAATTACGTTTAGTTGTCTATTTTGAATTGTGGGAGAACCGTGATCTCCATTTCTCTCCCAAAAAAAAAAGTGATTCTCAATTTCTCCAGAATCATGCAGCTCTATCTGATAACTATAATATAACAATAATATAATGTAATATAATATAGCAAATGACAATACATTTGAAAAAGATATCATAACTTGACCTTTAGCCTTGACTTTCCATTCAAAATGCCCACTTTCTATAAGCTAATCAAATAAAAACATGTACAACTCTATAATTTGTTCTTGTTGAATTTTCAGTCAAGTTGTTGAAGTTTTAGTCAAAATACTTCACATTATAGAATTTAAATTGTGAATGAGGTTTCGTGTGACTACCAGTGTGTGTGTGTGTAGACATTTTGTTAGACTCACTTGTGTCTGTAGTCTCGTACTGAGAGTCTCTCTGCAGCTCAAAGATGTCGACCTCCACACGTGCTCGTGCCGGGCCCTCCATCGCACTGTTGATGTTCTCTCGGGCCAGAGCCAATGCCAACCGCTCTCCACGTCCACATGCTGACTGATCATCTAAAATAGCAGCTGAAGAGCAACAAAAAAAGCTCTGTGTTTTGTTTTCTGCTCTGGAATTTAATTGAGTTTTTGATGTTGATGATTGAAGTTTCATTTGTTATTGCAAGAAGATGGAGTTACTCATCTAGATTGAACAGAAACTAGTTTGCAACGAATGTCGCATGTTGTGATGTTAACTGATTAGATTGTTCTATTGAGCGCATTTCGTTTGGAGGCTTGCCAGAGATTAATTGATGCTTTATTGTTCGCAATAATCAAGATGAACATGCTGATGCTTGAAGCAATCAGTCACATGCTGTGAAGTAACAGCCAAGTACAAGTGACTTTGAAAAAGGCTCCTGCTTGAATCCGATAATATTGCTTAATTTCGCCTGAACTCTGCTCTAAAGTCAGTGGTTTAATCTAATGGTTTAATCTTAGTTTTTATAAACTGACCAAAAAAAGAAACAATCCCAGTATATCTGAGATTATCACTTCACACTCTCTCTTCTGTGTAACAGGTGTTTAGTTGAAAAAGATTAAGCCTAGTAGGAGGTCAGTACTTCAGAAGATGTATTTAAACATTAAATCAAGAACAAGCTTTGTAGTCACTATAAATGTGGGCTTCAGGTTGATGCTTGCTGCCTCCATTACAAGTAAAGCATTTGGGTTATCTGGAGACTGTACCAATGCAGCCAATTTGCTCATTCCAATTAAAAAAAGTGTTTTATTTTTTCACATAGCCTCTGTAGATAAAGCTGGTAGAACTGAGACAGAATTAGACCTCTTGATGGGTAGAAAGTGGACTAGGTTGGTACCGCAGTTGAACCTTATTGCATAGGTAAAGGCCAGCAGTACTATTACCCCTGACACTAAGGGCCCTATCATACACCCGGCGCAATGCAAGTGTTTTTTGCTAGTTTCAGCCCGACGCAGTTATCATTTTCACGTCCAGCGCCCACGTTGTTTAAATAGCAAATGCACTCTTGGTGCATGATAAAACAGGCAAGATGAGCCCCTAGTCCAGGGGTAGGCAAGTTCGGTCCTAGACAGCAGCTGTCTTGCAAAGTTTAGCTCCAACCTTAATCAAACACACCTGAAAAAGCTAATCAAGCTCTTCAGGATTACTAAGGCTATAGGCAGGTGAGTTTTTTTTTCAGGGTTGGAGCTAAACTCTGCAGGACAGCGGCTCTCTAGGACAGAACTTGCCTACCCCTGCCATAGTCGGGTGGGCTCTTTTGACTTGGACCATAAGCAGTCACCTAGAAACACCCTAGTAATCGGGAGATAATGTGAAGATGCACTTTTGTGTTGTCTAACAGGAAGTGGCCCATGGTCTCTCACCCATCCTGACAGCTGAGAGAGCGGGTGTCTGGCTGTGAGAGGACGGGGCCATGGTCAGCAGCAGCAACAGCAGGAAGAGGAAGAGGAGGTGAATCGACAGCAGCAGCGCTGGCAGAGCCGGCATCTTCCACTGCTCCTCATGGAGAAAGGTCGTCTGGCTGCCTGCACCGCCACCTAGAGGACAGGTACAAAATTACACATGAGAAATCATCAACTGACAAGTTGATTTAATATTAATCAACAATTGATATAGCATGGCACCATTCTACTTTGTTTTTGTAGTATACTGTGCACAATGTTAATGAGTTTGAATTGTATGTGTTGTATGTTTTATGCAAAAAGTGGATTAAAAAAAACACTAAATAACAGCCAAGATAACTAGATGCTAGAAGTTGAATTAAACATGCAACATTTTAACATTATTCAATGCAAAAATGCAACATAATGAGGTCATGTGAAAACAATGATGCATGTTGCTGTTTTTGAAAAGTTTAGCATTAAATAATGCATACTATTTTTTGAAAAAAAAAGAAGAAAAAACAAACCCCAATGTATTCAGTATACAGTATCTAATGCACAATGTGCAGTAAGCAGCATGCTATTATTCCATTCTAAACATAGCCCTTGATTTAGTTTAACTTGGCTGTTGTCCACACCACTCTGTCCATGTGTTGCATCACCCACTTAAGCTATTAAAGGGTTCCTCGTTGACCATTTTGGTTTGCAAGCAGCACAAACATGCCACTTTTAAACATAATATGCCTGTTTTTCAATGCCCTTCACTAACACACAAACAAACACAGGCATATATTCCCATCCACACATCGAGAAGGAAGATACACACACACACACACACACACACACACACACACACACACACACGCATAAGATGCCTGTTTCTTGTCCCAGTGCTATAATATGAGCCATACACAAGATGCTTTGGCTATGATGTGATGTGATAAAATATTCAGGACCATTGCAAAAGTGTACGTTGCTGTTTATTAGCTCCTGAAAACATATTTGCAGCAACTTACTGAGGTTTTGTTGTTAACTTGCCACTGAAAACCAAATTTTTAAAAACATGATGGATGATTCAGAATGGTAATTTTAACAGATAAAATATTAAGGTATCTGATCTATTGTGTTTCTGTACTAGAAACATTGAATCACATAGTCATTTTGTGATGCTATATAGTTTACTAAACAATAACATGAGCTTAATAGGTGTTTTTCCAAAACTTTTCAGGCAAGGAGGAAAGTTTAGGCTTACACAAGCATGAAAATGAACTGACCTTTCAAGTCAAATGTGTTCAGGTCACTATAGGCCTGAACAGATAAGCCTGAATTATGGCTGCTAGCGCATGAATAACATGCCATGTGTGATGGGTTACTTCACATATGCAACTCGCAGATAAAGCAATCTCAGAAGAGGTGCATGTGTGTAAAAATGGGCACGTACATGGAACAATAAATGAATTACCAGGGAAATCAAAAATGTACAAAAATAGACCATAACAGAAATTTTACAACCCAGTCTGTCAAAGTGACGTACAGTATAATGATTATTTGTAGCGCAACCTCGGCACATGCCACATGCGGCAATATAAAACAATTCCCCACAAGAAAACCCACAACATAATACAGAGAAGCAGAGAGAATTGAATGCAGCCAGAAGAAACAGACTCAGAAATGGCTTTGGGAGACAAAGAGGAGAGCGAGAAAGATTGAACGCTTGACGAATGCAGCATAATAGAGCTGAAAAGACTCCGGTCTGTTGTGTGTGTGCGCGTGTATGGGCCGCACAAAACAGAGACACAAGTCAAGCTAAAGATCAAGAGCCTCATCCCTAAAGCCGCCGTCAATCCTGGGCTGCCTGTGTTTGAGTTTGTCAACAGCTTGATTTGTATTGGCCTTCCTCAGCTCCGTGAAGTAAATGTTTATCTTTCCTGCCAATAAGGCCCTTTGAATGCATTCAAATTGAAGTCTGAATGGAACCAAAATGAAGTGAGCGAACCAAAAAGGGAGGAGAGGACAGAAGAAAGACAGCTGGGATGAGATAGCGCGTGAGAGAAAGCAGAAATAGTGTGGAGAGAAAGATGAAAGTAAACCGAGAGAGATGGTGAGAAGGGAGAGAGTAGGAAGAAAAAGAAAGTATTAACACACACAAGTAAACACCACATACGGCGACAGCATGCTGAATGGGCAGAAATTCAAGCTTGGCTGTTTCAGTTATTTAACTGTTAGCTTTCCTGCATTGAATTTAACAGTCAATGTAATTGCCCACAAGCTTGCTTAATCAATGGACTTTTGCTTCCGCTCTCTAATAACAATATATAATCACACATCCTAAGACTGATGCATGAGCATTCACAACCTGTAACACTTTACATATTTCTTTCAGTGGCCTGGGTTCTAGAAATCGTTTTCCTTTTTTTAATTATGCAGTATCTCACAAGCTGTTGTACAGAATATCAACACGGCTGTGGATGCAGGCCTTTGAACATTAGGGCTGGGACAATACTATCGATACATCGCAATTCATGGATCGTTTCTGATATTTTCCAAATGCATCGCAAATCAATTCTGAGCTTAGCTTTTAACTGCAGATGGCACTCTAGGCTATTATTTTAACCGCATGCTCAAATGCTCATGAAGAAGACTGCTCGTGCGTTCGGCTGAGTCTGACTGTATTTGTCAGAATGCTTTTATGATGCAAGATTAAAGGGGGGGTATCACACACAGTTTCTGCCAATCTCACGTTAATCTTGAGTACCTATAGAGTAATATTGCATCCTTCATATCTCCGAAAAGTCTTTAGTTATATCATATTTATAAAAGATAGATACGCTGTACTGAGTCTTTCCGAAAAAAGCAGAGCTCCTGGAGGCGTGCCTGCCGTGGGCAGAGCTAAAGAGTCACGAGCGCGCGCAGCTTTTGCGTAGAGATCGTCTGCAAGCTGTGACATCATTATAAATAAAAAGGGAACAAAAACGTTCGTGTTGTTTACATTTTATGCAATTGCACGCCGATTGCCAACAAAACACAGACATTTGATGCAGTTTTACTCACCACCCACGATCTGCAAATCCAGCGCCGAACTGGGACTTGTTTACAAAGCATTCATCACCGAAATTCCAGGAACAAACAAACATACGTGCACAACTCCGTCACTGCCCCAGAAAAACAAACTTCATCCACTGTTCCCTTAACGCTGGGTTCTCTGGGAAGCTGAAAAAGGTAATCTTTCCCTCACAACCAAAAACACACTCCTTTGGTGACAGGAGCTGCGTCTCATTTCGGAGGTTGCGTCCTCCAGAGGTCACATTTGAAGGCTGCATTCGTCATCGAAGAAGTCTTATTTAAGAAAAGTAACCGTAATAAAATTGACTGATATTCATTGTGAGGTGTAAAATACTGTAATTTCTTTCTGACTTTGCAATCTAATGGTTATTTTTCTTAAATGAGACTGCCTCGATGATGTATGCAGCCTTCGAAGGGTGCAGCCCCTGAATTGGGACACAGCCATTGTTGAAAAATCTCTCGGCTTCCGTATCCCGACCGAAGCGCGTTGATGGGCGTGCTCTTGCTCTGGGTGATGTGTGTGTGCACCTTATCAGGGAGAAGTGCCTATACAAGGAATTCCACCCTTTATTACGTGATAAAGACCATACTCGGAAAAAATTCAGCGAAACATGTCCACAACCGGAAGTAGTATATTTGGCACAGAAATACTCCGTCATACGTCCAACTCATGTTTAGAAACTTTGGCCATGTTTAGCATGAGAATGCAACTCTTTAACAGTGTAAATAAGTCAGAATGCATGAAATAGCATTACACCCCCTTTTAATGTAAACAGCCCACTGCAAACACCCCTGTACTTCGCTTCAACCTTTTCGAACTTTATGAATGATTATTTTATAAAAGGTTCAAGTGGTGTGTGTAAAGATGCAGAGTATGTCTGTTTCTAAAGCACGCAGCGCCATCTGCTGTTGAAAACTAAGCTCAGAATCGATTCGAGAGAGAATCGCGATATAAACAGAAAATATCAGAATCAATCCAGACTCATTTCTCGACTCGCGATGCATCGATGTATTGTCCCAGCCCTATTGAACATAGAACTTAACCCCAGCTTCAATGGTAATTAATAACATAATGGTGTATAATGGTTATTAAAATATATATATGTGTATATATATATTAGAATATTCAATAATTTTCTAATTCATAAGCTTTTTAAACATTTAAAAAAAAATCTGATTAAAAAGATTTGCAAGACTGCATAAATATGAAGGAAGCATTGAAATCTTGCATTATATTTGTTTAGGTTTTGCACCTTTTTGATGTATTGTCTTATAAAAAAAAAAAAGACCACTACTATCCTTCATACTTTAACACTACAACATCCCATATTAACTAACCTATAAAAACTCAGCCTCGTTCACATTTCCATGATAGCAGCAGCGTCTCTGATTGGTGGATCTTGCTATAGCATTGATTGTAGTGTATACATAAGCATAAATTCTGCCATTAAACACAGTTGCTATTAAAGCATTATTGTTTAATAACCTTAGAGTTCATATTAAATCTCCATGTCATTTGAATTACATTTTTACTTCAGAAACCTATCTGGTATGTATGACTAGAAACAAATCCGTTTCTTAGATGGGTGTGTGACAAATGCTAAGCATCAGGCCAGTGATAAAGCATAAGCTATTCCATACATCTGCTATTCTTGGCCTTAAAGTAAGTCTTTTAGTGCCGCCTCTAGATGCTCTTTTGAAAATTAAGAAGAATGAAAGGCTCTGACCTTGCTGAGCTTCTGATCGAAGGCAAAGATAGCACTTAAGACCATGCTTTTAAGGCTTTGGGGATTCTTAAGTACCAAGAGACTCAAACAAAATAAAACTACAAAAATTGTCAGGTATTGAAGAAGACAGTTTTTGACTAAATCACAGAAAATATTCCAGCCAGACACTGCTCCCATGCTGTCAAATCCAATATCGTAATTCTCACATTACACCGCAAACACTGTCCTGCGGTTTCATTTGGATTTACTTTGGAACAGCCACCCTAAGCCAACTGACTATGATCCTTCTCCACAGGCTGTTAGAAAGAAAAAAAAAAAAAGATGGTAAAACAGTGTTTCTAATATGCCTGTCACTCTGACTGTAACGCGTCTCTGTGTTTGGGACATTAGTGCAGCTCATCCTGTGAGGTTGAGGCAAATAAAAAGGTTTGCTTGCCTCAGAGGCAGCTGTGGCATGGCATCCTTGCTGCTTCAGATACTATAATGAAGGGATAATCCTCTCATTTAGCCACAGACAGGGGATATATTTTACTCTGTTTTTGTGATGGGTGAGGTGTGTGTGTATAACAGTGCATTACACAGCAGCAGAATAAACATTAAAACACTATCAGGATGAAGGGGTAATTAGGATGAACAGCTTGGGATGTTTGGAAGTGTGATAGAAAAATAGAGAAATTCACAGCGTCATCTGGACAGAGGGTGGATGGCGTGTAGAACAAAAGGGGTGATATAAAAAAAATGTAAGTCTGAAGCTTTCAAGCTTTAAAAAGGATGCACCATTAAAGTAGTCCATACAGTTTGATCTTCTAAAGCCATAACAGACTGAAATGTATAAATGGTGACAGAATTTCTGGATTAGCTATTTCTTTAAAGAGTGGATTTTTTCTTTTTTCTTTTTTTTCCAGATGAACCATATTTTGACCAAAAACTGATTAATGCAAGAACCAAAATACAAAATAAATAAATAAATAAATAAAATTATTTAAACAAACATATAGCCAAAAAAATTCAGGTTTTTCCACACTAAATAGATACAATTTATATGTAATTTGTATGAACCAGTAAAGCAATATATGATAATAAAAAAAACAATATCCTGTATATTACTTTATCTATTCAAAAGTTTGGGGGCTGTATGCAGTCTTGCCAATTTAGGGATTTAGTCACTAGATTTAGTGACCTTTTGAGACTTTTTTCAAAAGTTTAGGGACAAATCTAGCAACTTCTTGGACAAACCTTATCTAGATTCTTATTTTGCCCACTGATCTCTATTCATATTTATATAGATCAATGAATTTGCCATTATGGTGTGATCTAGTGACATTTAGCTACCAGTTTTAGCTACTTTCAACTGAAATCAGTTGACAACACTGACTGTATGATATTGGGAGAAGTAATATATGAAACATAAGCAGCGTAGCAGTACCAACGCTGCATTTATTAGATCAAAAATACAGTAATATTAAGAAATATTACTACAATTTAAAAAAACAGCTTTTATATTTTAAAATGTCATTTATTCCTGTGATGGCAAAGCTGAATTTTGAGCAGCCATTACTCCAGTCTTTAGTGTCACATGATCCTTTAGAAATCATTCTAATTCTTATTCTAGTCATTTCCAATTCTAATTTGGTGCTCAAGAAACATTTCTTCTTATTATCAGTGTTGAAAACAGTTGTGCTGCTTAATATTTTTGTGGAAATTTTGATACATTTTTTTAGTCTTCATGCAAAGGTTTCAGTGAAAATAAAATAAAAACAGTATCTGATCAAGAAGAGACGTCACAAAACAAACAGGAATAAGTCAAAGAATATGTTTGTCAGTGACCTCAACAGATAGATTTAGACCCTGCTCATGTTTCAGCAGAGGTCTGCAGTCTGTGCAGACAGAATGTGCATCTTTAGTCGGTGCCTCAGGCTTGTGCTCGTGACCATCATCTCGGGTTGTGAAAGGAGGCATCATCTGTCCCAACACAAAACGATAGTGACTTCACCGTACTTCTTCACTCTCAACCACTGTTTCTCTCCAGACCTTTTCCTTGTCACCTTCACAAATTGTCGGCCCAAGGCTACTTGTGCCATGCACTTTCCTGCAAACAAACCCCCTCCAGATGCTTTGCCTATTATGAGAGAAGCTAAAAATAAACACAGGGCTCATGCAGCTAACTAACTGTCCTCTGTTGCAGATGCTCTAATATTAACTGGCCGTTTTTATCTTGTATTATCTTAATTTTACAGATGAACTCTGGCTTTTTAACTAAGACGTGGAGCAGATCAGGATCCAAACTGTGCCCTACTCACTGCGCCAGAGCTCTGACAACTTTTAAAAAATGCCATTAAAAAAATTAATGGCATTTCAAAACTAAATACCTCTTCAACAGTATACCCATAAAACAATAAGGTGCAAGCAAGCACTGGCATTTTTAACTCAATTTATTCTAGATAAATATATAACCTACAGAATAGAGGAGGAAGCAGAGATGAGAATAAAGCAATGAGTGCATTTAAATGTACAATAAAGCACTGATAACTAAACAGTTCATTATGAAAACCTGCCAATACAAGAATTTATTTTACAAATTTAAATATACTGGGTAAAAATGTATGTATTCTGATCTAAACCAGTGGTTCTCAATCCTGGTCCTGGGGACCCATCGCTCTGTAAATTATATATGTCCCCCTTATTTAACACTCCTGATTCATATCATCAGCTTATTAGGTGAGGGCTTCATGAACAACTGTGTTAGATAAGAGAGACAAACAAAATGTGCAGAGTGGTGAAAACCACTGCTAAAAGAGCACTGTTTAAAGTGTAAATTATATTACACACAGATTTATTAAGCGTAATATAATATTATGCATGATAAGAATGTTCAAAATAATATAATGTGCAATCAAATCATGTCACCCGTCAAAATAAGAGTCCCGCCTTAGTAATGGAGATAGTGCAGATCTTATTCATATTTAACTTACAAAAAATATTAAAATGTATACAAAAACAAATTAGAAAATTAATCATAATAAAGTCTGTTACAATAAAGAAGGATTAATATGTATTTAATGTGTACAGTGAAGAATATGCAGTGTTATTTTACATTTGTTTACTTTATTTCTGTACCTGAAAACTATTAAACCTACCTAAAAAGCACTGTTTATTTCATCTTTGTTCTGTTGTATTTATCTAGGCCTGCTGAATGTTAAATGGATCCAGTCCATCTTCATTAGAAATGATTTGATGATGCAGCAATAAACTTGCTAGTATAATTTAATGCAGGTGTTTTTGAACTTTGCTGATTTAAAACATCAAAAATTTAAAATAAGAGAGGAAGTGACAAATATCGGTATCGGAATCGGCCAGTAATTGTTTGTTAATATCGGTATCGGCCCCAAAAAATCCTATCGGTGCATCCCTACTCCATACGTTTTAAAGCTATATCATACGGAGCCCCTCACATGACATGCAGGGAAAAAAACAATTCACTAATTCGTTCCCTCGATTTATAAATCATGGGAACGAGGGAACGAATTAGCAAATCGTGCGCACGATTTAGCATATCGAGAGAACAAAATAGTAAATCGTGTGCACGATTAAGCCTACTATTTTTTTTTTTTTTTCCTGCATGTCATGTGCGGGACTCTGTAATATCAGTTTAAACTTCTAATTTATTGTTTTCTGAGCGCACACATCTAAAGCACACGCACAGAAAGCTAGCTGTCAAGATGGCACGTCTCGTGAGTATTAAACTAACTTCTCTTTCATGTCTTACTGTGTTTAAACGGTCAAATACACACAAGGCTATGTCAAAAACACAAAGTTCAATCAAAGTCCCAATTATGTGCAATCAAAGTCCCTTTAAAACAAATCGGTTCACTCGGAGGCCATATTCGTAAAATAGCTATTTCCAGTTTTTGTAAAAACAGTAACATATTTCATAAATCAATGCTTTTTTAACTGTATGGCAAGACTTTCTATAGCCGCCATATTAAGCATTACTATTTCTCCCATTGATAAATGTACAATTAGACCATCCCTGCCATATGTAGTCTCTATTGAAACCACCTACAAAATTAGTTTTTCCAATCAAGAAACACAAACATTGTGATCTAAATTGAACTAATGTTCTCTCAAAACACACAAATCCCCTTTATACCTCTCCAAAAATTCATAAAGACCAAGTAAACCAAAATTTCTTACATAATTACCACCATTCTTCATGTTTTTAACATCCCCACACCTCATAAGTCAATCTCAAAATCACAGTTAGTTTAGTTAGTTAGTTAGTTAGTTTAACTTTATTGTCTGTACACTGTACATCTTTGACACTGGCATAAAAAATACATCCTAACAGACAATACTATACATTCACATAATAAAACACATAAAACACACACACACACACACACAAAAAAAAAACCGATACAATATATATGTATGCCCACACATATGCATACACGTGTATACACACAGTAGCATTAAAGGGTTCATATGATACTATTTTAAAAGTTCATTATTTTGATTCTCGGGTGTAATAGAATAGTTTAACATGCTTTAATGTTTAAAAAACACATTTGTCACATGCTGCACATTATTGCAGCTCTTCTATTCCTGGTCTGTCGGAAACTTCTGTCCCTCCTTCCAAAATGCTCAGAGTGCTCTGATTGGCCAGCTGACCCAGTGCGTTGTGATTGGCCAAACACCTCAAGCGTGTGTCAGAAATGTAATGTCCCTTACCATAATCGCAAGCTTCAGCTTCCAAGGCTTCTAAAGCATTATTTGTAAACACACAGTTAATAATAATGTCGTCGGTTTTACCGTATCATCCTCTGAAAATGCGGATGATCAAGCCGATCGATTGAAACCAACTTTGCAAGCATGACTTGCTTGAAGTTTCAGAGTGGTAAGTAGTCTTTGTATATAGCCTGTGTTGTTCTCCCAGGTTCAGGAAGCTTGTCCTCTGTAAAATGCGCTGTGCACAAGCAAACTTTTGGGTTGTACTGCTCAGAAACAGCCTTATATATAAATCTTAACCTTTGATCAACCTCTGTAAGCCAAAACATTTTTATTTTCGCATCCAAACAACACAGCGTCTCTGCGACATAATGACAACACTTCAATTCACTGAAACCTCGCTTCTTTTTTTGCGTATACCTTTGGATGGCATTATGCTAAAATTTCACATTTTTATGTGGACGTTTGAGGAAGTAATGTTTGGACCCTAAGCATTTTAGGTAGTTCTGGATCAGAGCTCTCTGTTAGATGGAATACATCGCTTTGTGGAAGACTATGAGCTTTGTAACTTTGCAGACCGTATACATGCACAAACAGATACATTAAACACTAAAGGAAAAGAAAAAACATTAAAAAGCATCTGTATAAAAAATAAAGAAATTGAGGAAGAATAGGGTGAGCAGGAGGGCAAGAGCAACATTTCTGAACAAGAGTATTCAAGGATTTGTGGAGACAAAGAACAGACATCATGAAGCACTTGAGGCCGTGATGCAGTGTTCAACATTGTTGTTGTCATACCATTTTATGAGCTGTTCAACATTAAATATTTACATTCAGAGGCAATTAGTGGTTCTGGGAACGACAACCACCGGGGTGCCAAGGACATCCTTTTCTTTTAATTAACTTTCCCTCAGGAAAATAATGGGATGTTTCAACCCCACTATCATAAATGATGACATGATTAGACAATATAGCTCATCTCTGATAGCGCTGAAAGCATTTATGGATAGCATTAAAGCATGTCCAACTTGTTATTTTGCTCCTTTATTTCTAGAAAGTGCTCCTCCGGCTAGCTTCTCCACCCAAACAATTAATAATCCCTAAGGTGGATGGATGATTAAAAATTCGAAGTGGGAGCCCCCGTTTCAAGTTTTTAAATGAGCGGCCTCCCTCATTTGAGCAAAGTCAGGAGGAGGCTGATGAGACTAAATTTAGCAGAGGAGGCAAGAAAGAAAAGCATTCAACCGCCCACCTAGCAATAATGTCCTGCCTTTGCTGCCTGTGAGGATTCAATTTGCCAAAACAGTCAAATATTGCTGCAAAATGCCAGCTGTGCATTTAATCATTGTTGCTGCAATTATGACACACAAATGTCCTTTAAAAGTCAAGTTTCGGCGCACGAGTCATCCGTAAAATACAAAACAGATAAAGATCGTTTCCCTTTCTCTTCCCCTTATTGAAACAGGCAATTTTTACAACTGCAATCGACTCTACACTGCTTGCAATTAATGTTGTTGAACCTGTAGTTAGGCAAATATATGACCATTATCAGAGTGATACAGTACATTAATCAGGAGAGAAAACAGATAAAATGTAATTACATTCATGCATTTGGCAGACACTTTTATCCAAATCGACTTACACTGCACTTAAACCATGCATTTTGTCAGTTCCCCAGGAATTGAACCCACGGCACTGGTGTTGCTAGCGGCATGCTTTGTTTTAGAAAGGAGCGCACAAATACTGCAGAGGCAAACCTGCTGACAAAAGGGCAACAGATCAAAGTACTAGAAAAGAAATGGAGAGAGTGGATAAGACTAGAAATAAGCCAATTATTCGGCCAGTATTTGGGCATTTTGAGATTATTGCCATTGACTATGCACAGTTGGCCAAATAACAGAAATGAAACTTCTTCCTTGTGTCAGAAATATATCTTGTTAATAGACAGCAAACAACTACTCGATTAAATGTTGTCTAAAATAACCACATGTAATGTCTATCCTTAAGGATAGTTCAGCAAAAAATTACAATTTTGTTTGTTTACTCACCCCCATGTCATATTTTCTTTTTTTTCTGTGGAACACAAAAGGTTTTTGTCCATACATTGCAAGTCAATGGGGTCCAAAACAACAATGTGAGTAAATGATGACAGAATTTCCTTTTTGGGTGAACTATCCCTTTAAGTTACTTATATGTTGGTGTTATATTGGCAGTCCTGTTATCTTGATATTAACAGCATGAGCCATTGAAAAAACCTACATCAGACGACCAATATTGTCATTTTGCAGGTACACGCTTTCATCACTTGCCACTTTAGATTGTCTGCTGTGTAGACGAGGTGTAACAATAAACTTTAGAATTGACTGTTTATCAGATCTGGAGATTTTTGTTTACTTAAATTGTTGTCTGTGGGAAATCAATGGGTTTTATGTTGCAGCAGGATGTGTTGTAAACATCCCCTCCATATCAATTCTTTAGAGTATGGCTTACAGCCATACCACCCTGAGCATGGCCGATCTCGTCTAGTGACTCAACTTCCTGATATCGATAGAAGCAGACGGTAATGATAGCACGATACAGAAGCACTAGCTCTTAGCAGTCACACTGCCAAGACTGCAGGTGTAGGATTCGAGATTGCGACGCCTACAGTAGATAAGCGAAATGATTGTGGATTACACATGTATCAGCAGGTCCCAGGTAACAAAGCCGGATTCCAAATGTAAAGCCAGATTACAAAACATAAAGCCAAGGTGGTGACATTAAGCCCGATTTCTAGCTAGAGAAAAGAAATAAATACATTTCCAAGAGGTGGTTTCATTGCAAGTTCTGTGAAATCTACCTGAAACTTTTATCATTTTTTGTTAAGGGTGGAAAGCAATGGATTTAGTCTATTCATAATTTAAACACTTCCACTACCTTCATCGTGGTGCTGTACTTTTCGGTTGAGTAATACTGTTGTATTTGCCCGTGGAAGTGAAGAACACACTCATGCTTGAAAGACTCCATCGATTGACCTATAGCGTTGATATGTTACTGTTACATTCAGGGCATTTCCTGACATCAAGGAAAAGATTTCTATTCTTACTAATATTCTATTTCATATTAATATTCTTACTCACATGGTTGGATAATCCTCCCTGGACCTTTTAGCAAAAACTCTAAAGGGCAGTAGGGCACCTGCTGAGCTCGGGTGACTCGGCTGTAAAATCTCTTGAACAGATGGTGATTTTTTTTTTTTTTTAGGTTCAAGGATTTGTTCCCTTCTAAATATTGGTAACTGTTCAGAGTTTTAAGCAGTAAAATCCTCTTAAATAAAGCAGCATGTTATCATAGTCAATGATCTGAGACTAGCGTTAAAGGGAACCTATTATGCCCCTTTTCACAAGATATAATATAAGTCTCTGGTGTCTCCAGAATGTGTCTGTGAAGTTTCAGCTCAAAATACCCCACAGATCATTTATTATAGCTTGTCAAATATGTTCCTATTTGGGTGTGAGCAAAAACACGGCGTTTCCCTTTAAAAGAAAATGAGCTGCTGCTCCCTGCCCACTTTCCAAAAGAGGGCGGAGCTTTAACAGCTCGCTCTTCGGTTTCTCAACATTAACAAGGCTGGAGAATCTCACGCAGCCAAAATGACGATTGTCTGTAACGGTGTTCAGTCTTACATTGTTCAAACCGGAGTCGGACACTGATGGAGAGACTCAGGAAGAAGTTACAACTTTTAGAATGCAACTGGATGTTACTGAATGGTTAGTGGATAAATTTATGTAGTTGCTGTGGAGTTGATTCAACTCATTGTCAACTCATGTTAATATTTTGTGCAAATCCAGCATTGGGCTGACCCTTGTTTGTGAAGCAGTCCGGCGTAAAATGACGGCATGGCAACAATGCTCTACTACAACAACTCTTCCTCTTCTCTAAAGCGGCCCTAGGGGTTTCCATTTAAAAAATTAAATAAATCCACTGCTCTCTTGTCTCCTCTGAGGCTGGGACTCTAAATAGTGTTCAGTGCTCGCCTGTGCAGCCAATGACAGAAAAGTTAGTCAGCTTTGCTCTAACTTTTGCCATGGCGTTAGTGGTACACCGTTGTCGCTTGCAAAAACAAAATGGTGGCATCGTGGGTGGAAACGTGCAAATTAAGGGGCGGTAATATTATAATAAGATCCCCTTCGTATGTCACTATGGGAGCGAAATCTGAGCGGCTCTTTTTTTTAACATGCTTGCAGAGAAAGGCTTACCAAAAACAAAGTTACCGGGTTGTCCTTTTTCACGTTTTCTGGGTTGTAGATGCACAGGGGATCCAATTATAGTACTTAAACACAGAAAAAGTCAGATTTTCATGATATTTCCCCTTTAAACATTTCTGTACTCAAACTGTAATAGACCAATGTAGTATTTCAGTATTATCTTTTTTGTCTTTACTAACTAATCATCTCATATCTTCTGTTTCTATGCTCTTGTCTGCTCTCATTCAAATCACTGAAATTTAATATCTTTATGCAGGGTCAGATCTAGCCAGCTCTGATTGTTGAGAGGATGTTTTCTGTCATTGTTAGGATCCTCGCTGTTTTTTCCTTGCCGTCACCTGTGATTTCTCCTCTGTCCTCTAAACAAAGTCCAAAAATTGTTCTAAAATTCATTCATAACACATTTTCTTCTTCTTTTTTTTTCTTAACAAGAAATTAAAAGCACTACATTTTGAAAAGAATATATATAAACTCAACAAAAAAAATATTTTTTTTTTAGTATACTGTATTTTAAAGATAATTATGCAAAATCCAAATAAACTTTACAGATATTTGTTGGAAAGAGTTTAAACAATGTTTTTCATGCTTGTTGAATAAACCATAAACAATTATGGCACATGCACCTGTGGAACAGTCCTGAAGACACTATCAGTTTACAGACTGTAGGATGAGATGTACTGTAGAACTTGATGCAGCTGGTTATATTACTTTTGATATTGACCCCCACTTTGTTCAGGGACTCATTCTATTTCTGTTTGTCAAATGTCTGTGAAATTTCACAGGAATAAATTACATTGTAAAATATATTAAAACAGAAAATAGTTATTTTAAATTGTAGTCATATTTTACAACATTAATGTTTTACTGTATTTTTGATCAAAGACTTTTCAAAAACAAAAAAAAAATCTGACCAACCCCAAACTTTTGACTGGTACTGTATACATTTCAAAATGTAGTGCATTCAGTTTTAATGCATTTAATAAGTGTGTGTATAGATAGATAGACGGATAGGATGGATGGATCACAGATACAGCTCTGTCAGCCACTCAGAATATTTATTTGAACATTGCACTTAAATTATGCTTTAAAATGTCAACGCTGCAAGCATGTGAGGGAAAATTTGTGGTGGCATAGCCCACCCTACCACCTTGCTAAATCCATCCCTGTTGTGATTTACATCTGTATAGACTCTTTCGGACCAAAACTGCTGATAGACTGATTAACTTCAGCCTCTCAATCCTCTCACCTGTGCCATTCCCCAGTTGTCTCCTTTTCTCTCTCTGTCTCTTAGTATGGTGTTAAAGGTGTGAAAAGGGTGCTCTGGGGGGGAGGCAGTGACAGGAAGAGGTCACAAAGGCCAGCCGAGACACTGTCGATAGTGTTTCCCGCCGCTTCTTGGGAGCAGGTGGTGTTGAGGTCCGATGCTGCCTGCTGATAACTTCTGCCTTAGTGAGCCGCCTGTGTCTTTGTAGCATACATCTCTCACCTCCCTGAACCAGCTACGGTTTAAAATCGCACTCAATGCTAAACAAACCCTCCGGTTAGTATTTAGATTTGCTTGTTGTGCTATTGGATTGAGTCTTCAGTGTCTGCCTTTTTAAAAACCGAAACATTTTCAAGTGCATATCAGTGGTAGGTGTTCTAAATAAATAATGCATTGAAGATTGGAGCATTTTGTGTGTCTACTCTGATTTTCTGAGCACTGCACCAATAAGCACTAAACTGCCAGGCAATCAGTGCAGTTCTTTTGAAAATTGTCTGCACTGTATCTAGCTCTGTCCTGCACAGCTATTTTCACTTGTCACTTTGACAGTGGCGCTGACGAGCTTCATATACGCCTGGAGTCAAACCCTTCTCCCTTATCATACCATACTTATCTAAATGTTTTTTGCTCTTCAGAAAATCGCTTTGTGTGTACTCCAGAGGCGAAGCATAATTGACTATGCCTTTATTACTCTCTGCTGTGATGAAGGCTTTATAGCTAATTGCAAATTATAAAACGGACAGTTTCGGTTCTAAAATCTGATTGGCTGAGCCCCATTTGAAGCCATCATATGTTCAGTGTTCAACTAAACACATCAGTTTCATTGAATTGATGCTTGATTGGCAGCTTTCTGTAGATAATATAATGAACTATATTAGCGGAAGAATTGTTTATTGTTATGATTGTTATCATTAATAACGCATTAAATTATTCACTAAACATCTTTCAACATATTGCAGTTGCCTCCATCATGCCTAACAGCAGTTAAGGTTGCATCATACCTAACACTCTTAACCAAGGTGTAATCTCTGTAAAGCATATTGTGGTGTTTTGCTTTAATGACTCCGTTCCAAAACATAGGGAGCTGACCGCTAATGTAGCATACTTAGTCAAATGATATCTCATTCATGCAGCTTTGTACATAACACATGGGAAACTCAATTCAATAGAGTTAGTATGCTGCCAACAACGTGATACATAAACAAATACATCATGGCCAGTGTTGGGGGTAACGCTAGGGTGACCAGATTTCTCATGGTGGAATATGGGACGGGATGGACAGGAATACTACCGGGTTTTGCCTTCAGAACTGCCTTAATTCATCATGGCATAGATTCAACGAGGTGCTGGAAACATTGCTCAGAGATTTTGGTACATTTGACATAGGGCTGCACGATTAATCGTATTTTAATCGCGATAACGATATCTGCTTCTCTCGATTGATTTCAAATAATCGTCACGATATTGGCCCGTTCGTTATTTATCCTGAAAACGTGTTTTTTCTTTGGGATATGCTTGTGGTTGCCAGATGCAAAAAGCTTAAATCCCCCAAATAGAGCTTTTCCCTTGAAAGAATATACTTTCTTCCCGGTGTTTTACTTAATCTGTGCAATCTGGCAACTTTGTGCACGCGCTCCCTCTAAATGCGGAAGAAGCGCTGATGATCTGAAAACAAACATGTGCGTTGGAGTTTAGCGATCTCCACAGCGAAATTCTGCTTCAATGAAAGTGTCATACAGCCGGTCTTTGTTTCTTCACAAGCCACTTGTACTATTTGTGTGACCAAATCTGCCATGATCAAACCTTCAGCGATGAATTTCAACAAATGCAACACGGATCACCACCTTACTGTTTGCAGAATGTACTTTTGCAACCTATGTGACAATTCAATCGGGAAAATGAACATAGCCTACTTTGGAATTATTGGAAATAATATTAGGAGTTTTGCCGTTTTATCTTTTGAAGTTCCTAAAGGTTTTACCAGTTTTCATAAAGTTAATCAGTTGAAAATGATATCCCCACTGGGGCATTCTAAAACATGAAAATGCTTAATGTGAAAGCTTAACGTGGCTTAATTTACTAAGACAGTGACGTTAAAAGACCAAACTTAGTAAACACTATAATAATAAAGCATAATATACAGAAAAATTGGTTTGTGCAGAATTTGATCTTTTAATATCACTTAGGCTACATTATGTGACGTTCAGCTTTTTCTTTAACGGTTTTCTATGGTAGGAAAACACTTAACGTGTTATTAAACGAATTGCGTTCATATTCTGGGCTCATCTGCTTTGCTGTACAGTATGGTTTATTATGATGTTTACGGAGTTTGGTCTTTTAATATCACTGTCTTAGTACATTAAGCCACGTTAAGCGTTTTTCACGTTAAGCATTTTATAATGTCCCTAGCCTGGGACATTTTATATATATACAAAGAGCATCGTTCTTTGCTTTAAGAATTTGTTTGTCTCATTTGCAAACGAATTGTGTTGCTTTAAAAATCGAATGTGAATACAGATTACAAAGCGCTCACTAAAACCACGTGTTTTGTATTGATTTACCATCTATGAAGTTATCCTAGTTGGTTAAATGAAGTCGGTTTGCCACCTACAGGCCTTTTGGGTGAAGTGTAGGTTGGTACAGAACGTGCAAAATGGCCATAACTACATTACCCTTTTTGATAGAATAATCGTGATAAATAATCGTGATTATAATTTTGAGCAAAATAATCGTGATTATCATTTTAACCATTATCGTGCAGCCCTAATTTGACATGTTAGCATCTCAAAGTTGCTGCAGAGTTGTTGGATGCGAATCTCCCGTTCCACCATATCCCAAAGCTGCTCTATTGGATTGAGATCTGGTGACTGTAGAGGCCATTTGAGTATAGTGAACTCATTGTCATGGTCAAGACAGTTTGAGATGATTTGAGCTTTGCGACATGGTGCGTTATCCTGCTGGAAGTAACCATCAGAAGATACACTGTGGTCATAAAGGGATGGACATGGTCAGCAACAATACTCAGGTAGGCTGCAGCCTTTAAATGATGCTCAATTGGTACTAAGGGGCCAAACGTGTGCCAAGAAAATATCCTCCACACCATTACACCTGACCCTACCATCTGAATGTCACAGCAGAAATCAAGACTTATCAGACCAGACAATGTTTTTCCAAGCTTCTATTGTCCAATTTTGGTGAGCCCATGCGAATTATAGCCTTAGTTTCTTGTTCTTAGCTGTCAGGAGTGGCACTGGTGTGGTCTTCTGCTGCTGTAGCCCATCTGCTTCAAGATTCGACATGTGCGTTCAGAGATGCTCTTCTGCAGACCTCGGTTGTAATGAGTGCTTATTTGAATTACTGTTGCCTTTCTATCAGCTCAAACCAGTCTGGTCATTCTCCTCTGACCTCTGGCATCAACAAGGCATTTTCGCCCACAGAATTGCTGCTACCTGGATATTTTCTCTTTTTCAGACCATTCTCTGTAAACCCTAGATATGGTTGTGCGTGAAAATCCCAGCTGATCAGTAGTTTCTGAAATACTCAGAAACTGTCTGGCACCAACAACCTTGCCATGTTCAAAATCACTTAAATCACCTTTCTTCCCCATTTTGATGGTCAGTTTGAACTTTGAACAGCAGATCATCTTGACCATGTATGCATTGTTGCTGCCATGTGATTGGCTGATTAGATATTTGCATTATGGAGTAGTTAACCAGATGGATGGATGGATGGATAACATCCATAAATATAATTATAAATATTTTCATTAATTTAAAAATAAATTCATTCAATACCAAAAACTACTTGTCAATATTTAAAATGGCCAAACTATTGCCATACCTTTTGGAACAACATTCACACAGTATTATGTCTTAAAATGCTGCTTACCAACAAAACAGTAGCTCATTAGATTTTAAAACGGAGTAAATAACTGACTTTTTCATGCTGACTTGCAGTCATCCTGTTTCCAGTAGCAACGTGATTGGTGCTGCACCTGATGTACACCAGCGTTCCTAATTGCCTGTTACGTTTGACCATTAGAGGAATAAGAAAGAGACAGTCGACAGCTTTGAGCACCCACCTGCACGTGCCTTCAGCAAAGAGGTTAAATAGGGTTAATATACTGATCAATGCATGTGTCCCTGAGGCTTTTACTCTAAATGTCAGACACTAGCACTAAAGATGTGCCATAAAACATCTCTTCTAACATGCACTAACAGACACCAGGGAGAAAGAATTTTTGTTATTATTATTTTATCTCAATTACACTTATAGCATGAAGATTATGAAGATGATATTTCAACATCCAAAGCAAAACCTCCATTAAAAATGTGTAGCAGTAAAAAAATACTGAAAGTTTCAAAAGCCTCAAAATCATTTTAACCTGTGATGCTGGCGATAAAGCATTTTTTTTTTTTTTTTTTGCTATGCTCAGTCTGCACAGAAAGATGAGGTCAGTTTTCAGACATCTATAGTACCAGATGGGGTTTTGATAGGCACTTTAAGGATTACCGTCTGCTCAGAATCATTAGTCAACACGAAATCAAAACTGACCTTATCGACTTTCTTAATACGTTACTGGGTTGCGAATACAGCTGCATGTTGACTTTAACGATAACATTATCACTTACCAGAGACATTTTTCACTGAAATAATTTATACTAATTTGACCCTCCTAGCTGACACAAATGACCCCAAGATGTTTTATGTCTTAAAGTAGGGCTACTAAACTCAGTCATGTAAGGGCAAAGGGTTCTGCATATTATTCATTCCACCCATGCAGCACAACATTTGATCTGACTAATTAGCTAATGCCTTAAGCCAAGGAGGCAAATGACTCATACAGTGCACTGCTTAGTCAGAACAAGTGATACAGATGTATGGCCAACCTGGTTTAGCCTTTACAACAGACATACATCCTATGTAAGTCTTCGATGTGACAGTGAATCTCTTCTAAAGATTAAAGAATATGTTGCTATTTTAAATGACCTGAAATCAGTTTTTTGCCTTGAATTTTAGGTTGCGATATAGATTTGTGAGAAAATATACACACACACATATATATATATAAACGTACATATAAAGATGTATGTTTATGCAAACAATATCACTGCATAATGCAGCTAAAAGTATTCAGGACAATTTAAGTCAAACAAAATAAAAAATAAACATTTTTTAAACACCTTTGGTCTTAGGGGGCTTTCACACTGGTAGTTTAGTTTGAAACGGAACAGCTTGCATGAAAACTTGTTAATTCGGACCCTCCTCAAAAAGGTCCTTTTGCAAGCAGCAGAAAACTTATGTCCAGCAGAGTGAATGACACTTGCGTCTGTGCATTGCATGAAGGCGTTTTTTCTGCTGCTTGAATAATATTTTGCAAGCAGCAGAAAACTGCCTTCATGCAACGCACATACAGTAGACAGAAGTGTCATTCACTCTGCTGCACATAATAGCACAATATATTGTGTTAACATAACACAATGTATCAACCCACGTTCTGTTTTCTATCATGCCCTGTTCACGTTTGTGATGACAGAACAATCACACTTGTGTTCAGACAGCACGAAACGTTCCCAGTGTGAAAGCTACGGTGACCGGGAGGGGACATGTTCGGTTCACTTAGATTTGACGTGGCCATGACATTAACTCATGGGAATGTAATAATATATTGTGGCCACAAGATGTTATTTCTCGTGTGTGTGTGTGTATGTATGTATATGTATGTATGTATATATATATATAATATAAAATTAACTAGATTAATCACACAATTTTTCTGTTATTAATTGCGATTAAAACACTTAAGTTTTTATAAGTTAATATATTTTATAATGTAATAATTTCACATTAAATCTCCAAATTAATGTAGAAACAATTTAAAGACAGTATATTTTAAATACTTGTTTAATAGCATCTTTTTATGAATGATGGCCAGTATCACTGATACTAATACTGCAACTGATGTCTCGATGAAATTGATATTTTCTCAATTTTAAAACATTATAGCCATTCAGCATTACAGTGTAATTGAAAGCTATAAATTTTAACATTTATTAGGCTTCAAAAGTATAACAACTTTTAATTTAAGTGAACTTAAAACAATCCTCACATAAACCCATAATAAATGTCATATTTACCTGTGCTCTTCCTACTTGTCTAACAGGTAGGAAATATACAAAAATTTAAAAAGTTATCAGACAGTCTGCACTGCATAAATTATAAATTAAATACAAAAGTTCTTTAGTCAAGAGCAGTAAGTAATTTTCTCTGTTACCTTTGTTCTTTGATTAACATAAATGACAGACAGCATTAGTGGTTGCTGTCACTGCCGAACATGATGCAGATCAGACACGCATCCCATTTTCTCACAACTCTAAGTTCATTTAAGACTTTATTTAACTCATTTAAGACTGCTCTTATGAGGATACTCAACAAAATGGACATTTTGGCATAATTGTGTGTGTTATTGTTCGTTGAAGCGCGAAAGAGAACTCGATTCTGGCGCGCTGTCTGTGTACACGATACTGCCGTGCATCTTTCTTTCAGGACATTCACAGACAGCGCATCTCTTTTGTCTTGTTGCAATTGAATGGTTTAAAAGCATTTGCATGAATAAGAGCTATATAAGATACAGTATCTCACAGAAGTGAGTACACCCCTCATATTTTTGTAAATATTTGATTACATCTTTTCATGTGACAACACTGAAGAAATGACACTTTGCTAAAGCAGTGAGTGTACAGCTTGTATAACAGTGTAAATTTGCTGTCCCCTCAAAATAACTCAACACACAGCCATTAATGTCTAAACCACTGGCCACAAAAGTGAGTACACCCCTAAGTGAAAATGTGCAAATTGGGCCCAAAGTGTCAATATTTTGTGTGGCCACCATTATTTTCCAGCACTACCTTAACCCTCTTGGGCATGGAGTTCACCAGAGCTTCACAGGTTGCCACTGGAGTCCTCTTCCACTCCTCCATGACGACATCACAGAGCTGGTGGATGTTAGAGACCTTGCGCTCCTCCACCTTCCGTTTGAGGATGACCCACAGATGCTCAATAGGGTTTAGGTACCCTCAGCTTCTTTAGCAAGGCAGTGGTCGTCTTGGAGGTGTGTTTGGGGTCGTTATCATGTTGGAACACTGCCCTGCAGCCCAGTCTCCGAAGGGAGGGGATCATGCTCTGCTTCAGTATGTCACAGTACATGTTGGCATTCATGGTTCCCTCAATGAACTGTAGCTCCCCAGTGCTGGCAGCACTCATGCAGCCCCAGACCATGACACTCCCCACCACCATGCTTGACTGTAGGCAAGACACACTTGTCTTTGTACTCCTCACCTGGTTGCCGCTACACACGCTTGACACCATCTGAACCAAATAAGTTTATCTTGGTCTCATCAGACCACAGGACATGGTTCCAGTAATCCATGTCCTTAGTCTGCTTGTCTTCAGCAAACTGTTTGCGGGCTTTCTTGTGCATCATCTTTAGAAGAGGCTTCCTTCTGGGACGACAGCCATGCAGACCAATTTGATGCAGTGTGCGGCGTATGGTCTGAGCACTGACAGGCTGACCCCCCACCCCTTCAACCTCTGCAGCAATGCTGGCAGCGCTCATACGTCTATTTCCCAAACACAACCTCTGGATATGACGCTGAGCACGTGCACTCAACTTCTTTGGTCGACCATGGCGAGGCCTGTTCTGAGTGGAACCTGTCCTGTTAAACCGCTGTATGGTCTTGGCCACCGTGCTCCAGTTTCAGGGTCTTGGCAATCTTCTTATAGTCTACGCCATCTTTATGTAGAGCAACAATTCTTTTTTTCAGATCCTCAGAGAGTTCTTTGCCATTAGGTGCCATGTTGAACTTCCAGTGACCAGTATGAGAGAGTGAGAGTGATAACACCAAATTTAACACACCTGCTCCCCATTCACACCTGAGACCTTGTAACACTAACGAGTCACATGACACCGGGGAGAGAAAATGGCTAATTGGGCCCAATTTGGACATTTTTACTTAGGGTGTACTCACATTTGTGGCCAGCGGTTTAGACATTAATGGCTGTGTGTTGAGTTATTTTGAGGGGACAGCAAATTTACACTGTTACACAAGCTGTACACTCACTACTTTACATTGTAGCAAAGTGTCATTTCTTCAGTGTTGTCACATGAAAAGATATAATAAAATATTTACAAAAATGTGAGGGGTGTACTCACTTCTGTGAGATACTGTATAATGTAATGCTAGCCAAAAGATGATGGAAAAAACGGATGCTGCGTTAATTGCGTTAAATATTTTAACGCGTTAAACTGAGAAAAATTAATTGCATGCGTTAACGTTGACAGCACTACAAAATACAAAATAACAAAAGTAACATAATATACAGAAAGTTAATTAGGTAAAGATATGAGAAATGAAGGGGAAAATAACAATGAATAAAAAAATGTAACCTAATATAATAATATAGAAATAGTAAATAAAAAAATAAACTGTCAGTGAATGGAATTAAAAGACTGTTGGATGGGATATATAAAAATGTTTTATTAGGCATATTCTTTTAACATTTATTGATAAACTTCATTCAAATGCTGTCTATAGGCACCATCATGCGCAATACAATACAATATAATAGGCAATAATATATCGTTCCCTCAACATAGGATCTCAAGGCCACGTCTTTACATCGCATGGCCTCGAAATATTATCACATTCCCATGAGTTAATATGTCATGGCCACACCAAAACTAAGTGAACAGAACATGTCCCCTCCCGGTCACCATAGAAAGGCCCCCTTAATGTTAAATTTGTTTTATCATTTAAAATGAAACTTCATTTTTTGTTTTGCTTCAAAAATGTGGTTGAATTTTTTAAAAATTAATTCCATTTATTTTTTATATTATTTTTAATAAAAGTGTTGCTTAAATGTCTTAATTTTTTGAGCCTTTGTGTATTGAATAATATTGATGCAAGGTATGCTTCTGTCTTTCTGTTATCTCACATAAAGCCCTTTGCTGACTATAAAGTTATAATGAAGAAGATCATTACTCAGAATGAGTACATCAGAACTACAGTATGCTGTTTTATTACTCTTGAGTGAGAGCATATTGACTAATTGCTATTTGCAAGTGAGCCACAACCATTTTTTCCTTTCCAAAATCACCAGATACCCCTGAAAAAAAAAAAAAGAAAAAAAAAAGAGGGAGAGATGTACCTTGAAAATAGAAGATGTGGTGTTTGGTTGCCAAGTGCAAAGACGGAAAACGGTGTCTTGAATTTGATGCTGTTACTGTAGCTGTTGTGGAGATTTCAGCAATGATGCACAATAAAGGTATAACAAAGAGCCATTATATGAGATTGTAGAACATAGTGAGTGAATACAGACAGTGGCCTTCATCATCCTCAGTGCACTGATTTTTATCTTCAGGGGTTAATTATGAGTCAGACTTTTGCTGCAAGATTATGCAAGGGGTGCATTCACAGGGGTTAAAGCAAAAAAAAAGAAAAAAAAAAAATTCTCACTGAAAACTTTTTTTTAGGCTACGGCCTATTCCTTTATTTAAAGGGTTAGTTCATCCAAAAATGAAATTTCTGTCATTAAGTACTCACCCTCATGTCGTACCAAACCCCTAAGACCTTCGTTCATCTTCAGAATACAAATTAAGATATTTTTGATGAAATCCGAGGGTTTCTGAAGCACACATAGGCAGCAACGTCATTGCACCTTTTGAGGTCCAGAAAAGTAGTAAAGACATGGTTAAAATATTCAACATGACTACAGTGGTTCAACCTTAATATTATGAAGCGACGAGAATACTTTTTGTGCGTAAAAACAAAACAAAAATAACTTAATTTAACAATTTGAACTTGTCATACGCACTTGACATTGTGAACACAGTTCAGCGCTTCCGTGTTCTACGTCAGAATGCCGACTCATTATCGGCCGGCTCCTGTGTCAGCATCACACGCATGTGTCGTGCTACTCACGTGTACAGCCAATACTGAGTGTTTGGTCTTAAGGGTTTGGGATGACATGAGGGCGAGTACTTAATGACAGAAATTTCATTTTTGGGTGAACAAACCCTTTAAATACTCATCACACAAATAATCAACTATCTTGTATCTTGAATTTGGGGAGCATTTTCGTGGCATTTTTGCCCCAAGCCCATTAATTTCTGACCTGATCATCACTGATCTCATACATGGCCTCTCTGCAATCCAGTTGACAGAAATCTTTCATAGCGACGGAGAACTTTAATCCCTGCATTCAGAGCTCTCGCAGTGAAATATCTCGTGGACTGGTGTCTCGAAGGGCTAGTGATTGAGCATCCATTATTAGACTTAATGCCATGATGTAATTAGTTTTGCTGTCCGTCAGTCAGACGTATGATGCACAAACTGTCAGGACACTTTAAACTGTTTAAACAATGACATTGGTTAAATAAAAGGCCACTCTAGTCCTTTTAATCAATTCTAAATTAAATATCAGGACAGAATTAAAAGGATGTTTCCCAATCCTCTGTCACTTTACAAACTCATGCAACACAATTTTGCTGTTGGGTTGCACAAACAAAGCAATGTTGAAAACACAACAAAGCCATTATTCTGGTTTCAATACAAATCCTATTGATGGCATTTCAGTGATTACAATAAGGCACAATTTAAGTACATGTGGAGATAATAAAATACTTAAAACACACTGTTTTAACAATATAGCCACAAGACTTAAACATAATAAGTGACTTAAACATGATATGTTCTAACATGACAGAATTATTTACTAACCTCACTGACTGTCTGTGTAGCATTATATCCAATCTTTCAAGTTGGTTGTCATGACTCTTTAAATATTTAAATTGTTATTCTATTTTACAATATTACTGAAATATATATATTTAACACTTGCCTACATTCTGAGTCTATTATGTGAATGGGGGTTGTTCACCACATTTAAGAAACTATATTGAGTCTATAAAACACGTCAAAACTCCACAAAGCACAACAAGCGTATCAGTGAGAAAAACACTCATTTAAACAGCATACACACCAGGACGTTTGACTGCACATCACATTTTTGACATTATAGATACTGCTTGCAAACTGTAATGCAATAGACCCTTTAAATATAAGAGTCATATACAATAAAAGAGCCTGCACTGCGACAGGAAATAAAATGAACACAAAAAACTTGTGCCTACCTTACAGAACAAAGGTGGACTTGCGAGTAGGATTATCTCTTTGAGTTAAAGTTAATTTTGTTCACATCGTGTAGTTTATGTCTGATACCGTGTGCCAGTCATGTGTGCATTAATTAAGATTCAAGAGGAAAGATTATGATAGGCTAGTCCAGTTTCGAGAAAGAAAACATCACATGTAAAATGAATCCTATTTTATAGCCCACTTACAATTTACATTTAATGCGTTTATTGCAAATAAATTACTAAATGCTAGGAATGAATAAATGTAAATGAACACAAATTTGCATTGTATTTACAATCCTGTGAAAACAGGGGGTGCTGCAGCACCCCCAGCGCCCCTACTTCCCATGCCCCTGCTCATTATCTCAGTTTCATGTGAGGATCTGGCCTCCGTGCTGCGTCTACTCTTCTGGCAGGATCCATATTACGCACTTCTGAACAAACAGGGAGGGGGTCCTTGGGAGACGTCCCCAGGGACGGTCTTTGCCGGGATGCGTATGCGTGTACGTGTGTGGACGGAGGTTTGCGAGAAGTGCTGAATCACAGACACACAGCAGTAGAGGCAGCAGACGGTTCACTGAGATTCTGTGTTAAACGCACACACACACGTACACATACACACACAAACACAAATACATAGCTGAAAAAATATACTCCCATGTGACACCTTTTGTCAAATCAGGCATAAAGTAGGACACTTCTGTAGTACAGACCTGCATTGGCTGATGACCAACCTCTTTCTCTAACTCTCTTTAATACACTTACCCAGGCCGAGCAGCCAGAGAACAGTGCATTTAAAAAGCAAATGGATCAATAAATAAGGACACCCAAACATGGATCTTACTCCAACACATGGATCCACACCGCAACACCTCTGCTAATCCGAGTGTTGCAGCAAAGCCTTGTTCTCCAAGAATATATGGCTGTGTTTCAAAACCTAGTGAGCTGCCTCCCTAGACAGTATTTTTGGGCATCTTAGGCACGTTTGAATGTTCAAATATGCCGTCTAGGTTTCTAGCTCCCTTCAAATACAGTCTATGTGTGACAAAAATGCCTAGATCACCAAAGACAGAAAGGATGCACATATTTGGTCCCATTGTGTTGTGTGTGGTTATATTTTGATGATGAGTAGAATAAATGCATAATAGCTTTGAGTTAACTCTTTATTTATGCAGTTGGACACGCTGCCCGATTACTGTAGTATAATTACACACTAAAAAGACTTCTCTTCCATATGAATTTAGACTTATTCAGACTTGTGAAATGAGCAGCTTACACTTATAGATGAAAGCTTGAGTGCAATTCTCATTTAGCCTCATGTCATTCCCAGGGCCATCCCAAGCAGTGCGAGGGGCCCAGTGCGAGTTAGAGGAAGCGGGGCCCCCACGATCACCTTCCAGGATTGGGGGGGAGGGTCGTAGGGCCCAGTGAGGCGCACCAGTTGCACCGACCTAAGGACAGCCCTGGTCATTCCAAACCTGTACATTATCATTCAAAAGTTTGGGGACAGTAAGATTTATTTATTTTATTTATTTATTTATTTTTTTTTGAAAGAAATTAATACTTTTATTCAGCAAAGACGCATTTAATTGATCAAAAGTGAGCATTATAGACTTTTATACAAAAAACATTTAAAAAAAAAAATCTTACCCCAAACTTTTGAACGGTAGAGTATGACTCTCTTCCTTCTGTCAAACACAACCAGAGATGTTTGGCATGGGTGCGATCAAACTAAAAACAAAATAACAAAAAACACCTTAAAAGTACAACATATTCCAAGTCTTCTTCATGAAGACTTTGTGACAGACTAAAAAGTTTCTAAAAAATTTCTCCTGTAGACAATCTCATTTGCAGGTTTACATATTCAAACTGACATGTTGTGACTGGTGACATTAAACCTGGCACAACGCATGCTGATTGACTATATTTAAATGTACACAAAAGATTTGAGAGCTACAGCACTTTTTCTGTATATAGAGACTACAATTTTGGTCTGTTCCACAGACAAAGGTATCTTACGGTTTTGTAAGGAATATAGTGCAAAATTCATTTGGACTGAAAAGCAGTATATGAATTGTACTTAACATCTCCCAAAAAATTTGGACGACATGAGAGTAAATAAATGAATTTTTTTCTGTACTATTTCTGTTGCATCACTACTTATAATAACTATGCTTTATTTCCATTGTGTGTGTGTTTACCACCAGCCACATCTGTGAGTTCAGACTGTAGTGATGTAGATGATGGCCATTTATAGCTTTGGTCTGTGGGGTTAGGGACATTATTCAACAGGCTCACTTAAAAACACACAATCACACACACACAGAGCAGAGAGGTCAAAATGTATCAAAGTACGCTGGGTACATTCACACATAAACACACACACACACACCAAAAAACACATTTGCCACAACCCAGCTGCACCCTTCCCTATCTCTCTCTCACACACACACGCACACAGCTGCCAAGCCCTGACACCAATCTCATCTCTCTAGCTTCTGGTCTGCTGTTGCCACGGCAGCAGTCACAGAGAGAGAGAGAGAGAGAGAGAGAGAGAGAGAGAGAGAGAGAGAGAGAGAGAGAGAGAGAGAGAGAGAGAGAGAGAGAGAGAGAGAGAGAGAGAGAGAGAGAGAGAGAGAGGGGTAAAAGAGGGAACAGAATGCAGCGAAAGGGACAAAAGAACATGAAGATGCAAGTAAATAAGTGAACGAGTGAAAAAGAATGATTGAATGTTGCAGTAATTAATGTGTGAATGAATATCAACTTTTTTTAGTCATAACTGAAAAAGTGAATAGACATGAAAGACAGAATAAGTGAATTAATACCTGTATTAAAAAAAACTGAAAAACTGAGTGAATAATAGACGAATGAAAAGTAAATAAATATGAACATGAGCAAGCAAATAAAAAAATAGAGTAAATGAATGAACAAGAGTAAGTAAAAAAATGAAATTGAATGAGTGAAAAAACAGCAATAAAAACAAAAAGAATGAATAAGTACAGTATGAAGGCAAATGAGTGATTGCGTGAATGTGGATTATTGAAGAGTCACTGAACAACTGAAAAGTGAATAAATGTGAAAATAAATTAATAAAACAGTGGTTGAATCACTAAGTAATATACAGTACTGTGCAAAAGCCTTAGGCCACCATTAGATGTAGTTTTAGCAGATATAATGACTATATATATATTGATTTCGCAGTCTCTTTTTAGAATATATAACCAGAAAATACAGTAAATTCGTATGCAGTATTAAAAAAACTGAAAAAAAAATCGGTAAAAACAGCGGTAACACTTTACAATAAGGTTCATTAGTTAACATTAGTTAACACGAACTAATAATGAACTGCACTTCTACAGCATTTATTAATCTTTGTTAATGCTAATTTCAGCATTTACTAATACATTATTAAAATCTTGTTAACATTAGTTAATGCACTGTGAACTAACATGAACAACTGTATTTTCATTAACTAATGTTAACAAAGATTAGTAAATACAGTAACAAATGTATTACTCATGGTTAGTTCATGTTAGTTAATACATTAACTAATGTTTAACTAATGAACCTTATTGTAAAGTGTTACCAAAACATCTTTTATAGGCTAAAGTGGCAAGTATTTAGTGACCTCCCCATATACTTGAGCAATAGCAGGAACCTGGCTCTCTTAAACCTAAATGGAACAGAAAAGGACTGGAGGCCAAGAAAACTTTCAAAATCTGATGAGAAGTTTTTCAGAGTTTCATTTTTGAGAAAATGGAAGAAGTCCAGGAGGTCACACTAAATACTGATTTCTGCTTAAAGAAACAATTTTGTTCAGATTTTTTTTTTTTTTTTTTAAATTTTGTGAACATAAATATAATAAATATGGATGGTCATTAAAACATTGCTAAAACAACAAAGCTGGTGGTGACCTAAGACTTTTGCACCGTACTGTATATATATATATATATATATATATATATATATAGTACTAATATATATATATATAAGAGCTGTCAAGCGATCAACATTTCTAATCTAATTAATTACATGATGTGGCGAATAATTAATCGAATTAATCGCACATCAAATTTGGCTGAGAAATTACTTCCAAAAGATAATTTAAAGTCATTATTGTGTAAAGCATCAAATAGACATTACAAAAAGTAGCTTCAGCAAGTATATTCAACATAGAATTTATTACACATACTCTTTTGGACCATGAGGGTGAGCAAATGATGACTGACTTCATTTTTGGGTGAACTATACCTTTAATGGTTTTTTTTTATTATTACTATGAAAATATGATTTTTGAAATGAAATTATACTCTAAATAAGAAACTACAGCTACCAGTAGGTAGTGGTAAATGTCTCAATGAACAAGTCATTGAGTCATTCATCCATTCGATTCATTCAAACAGCTGATTCATTCAGGAGTGAAGTAAATTGTTCTCTTTATGAATGGTCCATTGAATCATTAGGCTTGTTGGACTTAAACCGGCGCTGCACAGACCAATCGGTGTATGACATCAAAGTACCGCAAGAGTGATTAGAGAGCAGACGGCTCCATATGCTTTTAAATCACTCTCACGGTACTTTGATGTTATACACCGATTGGTCTGTGCAGCACCACATGGTTCACCCAATTCGTTCAAAACGCAGATTCAGAAATGAAATGCCACTGTGTTTTGCGCTGAGATGAACAGAACTGCTTTGTCTTTATATTTTCATTGGCAAGATTGAGCAAAACAGACAATATTTTGTCTAAAATAATACAATATTAACTTCTTATTTATTGAACTGTTGTATAAAATCAGTATCACATTTGCACTTGTACTGTTCTGGACAGAAAAACGGCACTCGTGTGATATAGCTTAACTATATCATATGATGTAAATATGAGACAAAAACTCAAACAGGGAATTTTAGGGACATTATAACTATTCTGTATAGGCTCCATTACGCTGTGAGTGGTTGCCCTGCATCATATCGTCATCAATCAACTGTATGAAATGTCAGATGACCTACGTAGGTCTGGGGCGGAGCAAGTGCGTTAAATGCGTTAATAATTTATTGTGTTATTTTTGACCGTAATTAATTAATCGGTAACACTTTACAATAAGTTAAACATTAGTTAATGTATTAACTAACATGAACTAACCATGAGCAATACATTTGTTACTGTATTTACTAATCTTCGTTAACGTTAGTTAATGAAAATACAGTTGTTCATTGTTTGTTCATGTTAGTTCACAGTGCATTAACTAATGTTAATAAAATTTTAATAATGTATTAGTAAATGTTGAAATTAACATTAACAAAGATTAATAAATGCTGTATAAGTGCAGTTCATTATTAGTTCATGTTAACTAATGTAGTTAACCAATGAACCTTATTGTAAATTGTTACCAATTAATCTAATTAATGAGCTAAATCGACAGCCATAAATATATATATATATATATATATATATATATATATATATATATATATATATATATATATATATATATATATTTATGGTTAAAAATAAATACAAAAATGAAAGTAAATGAATATGAAAGAGAAATGAATGAAACAAATGAATCACTGAATGAGTGAATGGCAGCTAACAGCAGTGTGATTTTGAGTAGCCTCCACAAATGTGTTTATATGTGAGTGTATGTTGTTAAAAATACCCTCAGTCTGGTGGAGCATCTCTTATTCTTAAACGCATCAATCAGTAGTCAGTGTTTCAAAGCATGACATTTTTGTAAGGACAATCGATTGTACATGACGTTCTTTTATTTTTCTTCTCTTTGCCACTGGGGGTCAAATATTTGCAATGTTTTCCTTTGACTGCAGCAAAAGAGAAGCAGCCTGTTCCTACACACATTAATCAAAAGAAACCGCGTTGTTTAGCGCAACTGATGTTTGCACTTTCCTGCTATGTCCTTTCAAGCTGAAGTTCCTGGCCTTCTCCATGTGTGCATGTTTCATTTCCTGTCCAATTTGGCTGTTATGAGCAACATCTACATGATACATGCACAACAAACAAGCTAAGCAAACAATTCTTAGGAATCCAAATAAGCTTATTCATTACTGTAAATTAGACCTGATGGTTGCCCTGTGCATCCACTGTCAGAAGAAAAAGCCAGTGGGAATGCAACACAACACTATGTTGTTCAAATATAGTTTTTTTTAAATAGGTAGCACAAAAGTGCGTCATTCACGTGACCTGCTGTGCTGACACACTTTCAAAAACTTGTTCAAGTACATATTTGTTCTTATTTACAAGTTTACCCCATCTGCTCTCCCAGAATTGCTCTATTCGGTTACTTTATCATAGTTTACTCTCATTGATTTCCTTCTTTCATATCCATTTATGTGGCTTCTCTTTTATTTTTATTTCTGTCCCCAAAGGGTTCAGACAGCGTTAATCCTTCTCTTCTGTTCTCTTGCCCTCCCTCAATCTCATTTCTTTCTTTCTTTCTTTCTCTCTCTCTCTCTCTCTCTCTCTCTCTCTCTCTCTCTCTCACTCATAGTGTTGATCATTAAGATAACAGATTTAGCTTGTCTCTCACTTATAATAGATATCTCCAGGACAACAAGCTGCATGCCAGCTCTGTCAAAAAAGAACACGTTTTAGACCTGTGCGCGCACATACATACACACACAAACACTTGATGCCAGCCTGCCAACAAATCTCTGGAAAAAAGATCTGCTCACAGCCATTGAGTCTGTCAATCATTTGTGTGGAACAAACCCCAAGCTGTTCCTGCTGGTAAAGACTGGGACGATGTCCACAAAAATGTTATTTGATGTTACAAAAAAAATAAAATCATATTCATCACACTTTCACTTATTGACCAGATAAGGACTTTAAACTTTACACACATTACTTCTTAACAGTAGTGCAAGCATCACTAATACTATTTCTGAAGCTTAGTTTTAGGGATCGTAAAAAAAAAAAATAAATTAAAAAAAATACCCTTAAGTATTAAATTTCGCTGCTCATATCATTTGTGCTAGACATGAATATCACCTTGAATCATGCTACTTGCTGTGAAGATTCTGAGAAAAGGTGCGCCATTACTTTTCTAAGCAATGAGAATTACAGTCTTCACTTAGTGAATAATAAAACAGGCGACACAATCTTGGACTGAACCACATCTGGTGTCCAGAATATCATAGAGACTTGAGGGTGGGCTCTTTTAAGCCCGGGATACACTGCACAATTTTAGCAATCCTATAAGATCATTACAAATCACACTGTCCGACATGGATCTATTAAACTTAGGTACAAGAAGCATGTAGACTGTACGATGATGACACCTATTGAATCGTAGGCTACGATGCAAGTTTCTATAGAAGAATAAAACGTCATCAGTATGCGCTAGTGGATAACAAAAAGACCATGTTGAATCACACTTTGGCAGATGTAGTTTTTATGTGTGCTGAAAAAAAAGGAAGTAGCGAAAGAATAAGGGAAAAGAGCTTGAGGTAAGCAGTTTTAAGTTTTAGCGCCGTGTCGCGTTGATTTTATGTCGCATTTTTATTGGCCGGTCAGTAGACGTAGGTCGTAGCAGCAAACACACTGTGCGATGATCATGCTGAATTTCTGACACTGTCAGAAAATTATCGTAGGCTATCTTTGGTCGCAAGACCGGGAAAACGGCCGTCTTTGAACCTCTCTCACTGTACGACATAGGACCACCGATTAAGAGCCACGATCACAGAAATCGCCATGATTGTTTCACGATGACAATCTTTCGTCTGGGACAGCCAAAAATCGTGCAGTGTATCCCAGGCTTTAGCCTGTGCCAGTAAACAGCCACCAAGCAACCACACAAAACACCCTAGCATCCACCTAGAACATCCTAACAATCACTTAACAACACCCCAGCAACCACCCAAAACACCTTAGTACCCTGTTAAAAACACCCCAGTAACCACCCATCCACACATCCTAACCACCAGCTAAAAAAAAAAAAAAAAAAAAAAACAGCCTAGCAACCACCCAGAACATCCTAACAGCATCCAAGCCACCACCAAGAACACCCTAACAATCTCCTAGAACACCCTAGCAACCACCAAGAATATCCTAAGAACCTAATAAAAATACCCTAGTAACACACATAGCCACTCCCTGGTTACCATTCACATGGCAGCAAATTTTTCTAAGGCAAACACCACAAAATGTGAAAATGCAGTTTTTATTTTTTTTATATTGGCATTTTAATATGGAACACAAAGGTGATGACTGACACATTATTTTGAGGAATCACAACCTCTCAAAACTGCTTTGCCATGTGCAAATCTTCAGATCAGATCTTAGGCTTTAGAGTATTCATAATGTTCGCCTTGTCTTGGAATTGAGTCTCAGTGTGGCTTGTCATGTCACAACCAATTAATCTGGTGAAACTGCCACGAGGAATATAGCTCACAAAATAAAGAGACAAAAGGAGAAAAACTATCTGCGGACAACCGGTCACATCCTGCGTCTTTATTCTCAGGGTTTTTATCTTGACAGCATTTTGAAACATTTGAACATTGGGAGATCTGAACCTTGCTTCGAAACAACAGCTGTTTTTTTTTTGGTCTGCAGGCCACAGTAGATTATATTGGAAATTGGATATTGTACACAGCATGTAAAGAAATAATTCAAAAACAGTGTGTGACAGACAGTATTGTGCGGCTAATGAATTATTGCCATAGTGGATGCCATATCGTTTCAAACAGTTCTCTCCACTGTTGGTTCCTGCAACTACAGTAGTTTAGTTTTGTCCTATAGATATACATATGCAACAAGAATAACAATATTCCTATAACATGTTGCTCAGTGATAGATTGTTTGGTAGAGTGATCATAGCCATGCTTTATCATAAATAAAACATATTATATTATTTATGATGACTTGTATGTTATCATAAAGAAAATGTTTACATAATCTTTCTTTATAATATAATAACTTTCTTCACTTCTAAAGCTAATTTCTTATTTGACAATGTAACCACAGTCGTGTGGGCGGGGAAGGATAATTATATTAACCAATAATAGACCAATTAACCAAATCCAATCAGTTCTGATAATAAAATTAAGTGTCGGCCCACATTATTTCATGCTAAAAATTCTGTTCACATTCATCTTAAAATGTCACAATACGTAGTTAAATGCATTGCAAATGACATTTTTATTTTCTCTGTAAAAAAGTCTAAATGCAAGTGAGAGGAGAACAATGACTGATATCTGACGCCCCCACAGTGTTAACAGCAGACTTATTATGAGCTGATCGCCTTGCACAAAACCTCAGGTCTAGCTTAATTGTGATTGAAAAGCATTTTTTTTTTTTTTTTTTTTTTAGGTCCTGGCTGAAAAAAAATCTCTCAAATGTGAATTTTTTTTTATGTCCTGGCTGAAAAAAATGTCTCAAATGTGACATTATTTCAGCTCTACCTCTTTTATAGTCAAATTAATGTATATATGGTACAAGTGTAACAGATGTGTCAAGCAACATGAGCGCATGTGTGATGGATCAGGCCTGCGGTATGCCTGCTTATATTCTTACAGCCCATTTCTGCTGGTGTTAGGAGAGGTTAGTAAGCTTTGGCACTCATTTAATGTAATCAAAGTCTGGATTAAGAATCATATAGGATCACAACACTGGGGCTTTTCTAGTTGCTCTTTTAATGGCAATAAATAAAGGGTGTCCAATGCTAGATCTCAGCTTTGCCCCTCATATTGATCCAATCAACCATAACAGCAGAAGAACATTGTAAATCACTATGCTTTCAGATCTTTACTGAAAAAAAAGAAAAGAAAAAAGATTTTAACAGAGATTCTTCACTTTAGAGAAACTAAACCTGAGACACTTGATCCCCAGGATTCGAGGTGAGGTCAGCGTTTCATTATATAAGATATTAGTGACGGTGGGGAGGCGACTTGACTCTGCTCTTGGCTGTGCAATGAACCACTCAACTCATCAGAGTTTGTAAAGACCACTAAAAGCTCCTCCACTGAACAGAATCAATGCAGAACGGGTCACTACATATGCTCATTGATCTGAACATCACATGGATGAGTTGAGATGAGATGATCTTGTAAAGATCTGATCTCCATCGACTAAAGTCTGATGATTAGCCGTTAGCTCTCATCAGCCTAGCTTGCAGAAAATGATTCATTGATTAAAAGGCATTTTACATTCTTATGCTTGATTTCTTAACTCTTTCCCCACCAACATGTTCCCAGCCACTGCCAGCATTTTTGATAATTTTCACAAAAGTTTCATGGCCCCCAGAATATTTATAGTATAAACATCTGAACATGTAATATATCAAAAGAAATGACTGAGCATCTGCTTACAAATAAACCCATTTAATTCTAGCTTCATGCATTCTTTTTTTTATTATTATTTTTTTTTTATCAACACTTGAATGTGGGTAAGTTTCATTAAAAAAAAAAAAAAATGTTTTAAACAAAAAGCTGAGAAAATCGCTTGTTTCTGCTTCTTTTTCACCTGTTTTGATAGAATGCGTAATAAAGAGTTAAAAACATGATGAAACTTAATGTGCAACACAGTGTATCATGACATATTTTCGACTGATTATGAGCAGAATGCTCCAGTCTTCATTGTCACATGATCTTTCAGAAATCATTTTAATATGCCAATTTGGTTCTCAAAAAAAGATTAGTTATTATTATTTTTATTATTATTATTAATGTTGAAAAAAATGTGCTGCTTAATATTTTTGTGGAAACCGATACATTTTAATGAATAAAAGGTTCTAAAGAACAGCATTTATTTGAAATCAAAATCTTTTATAACATTATAAATATATTTAGTGTCACTTGATCAATTTAATGCATCATTGCTGAATAAAAGTATTAGTTTCTTTTTTTTTAAAATAGCTTACTGGCAGATATTGTTTGTACAAATAGAAACAAATAGCATCTTGTTTACACTAAGTGCAAATAGATGCTATTCACACAACGTAGTATGCAATTTGTACTAAAATTAAAAATCAGAGAAATGGTGGACAGAGTTTGTGACAACAGCCTTTGCTAACAAGACACTGCCATAAAATGACCTCTGATCAATGACGTGTGGCATATGCAAAACAATAAAATAGGGGAGTGTGTGCTGCTAATAGTCATGCACGACAAACTGCTAGGATTTTTGTGTACAAGCTTGTAAAGCAGAGCCTCTATCAGCTCTCACTGAAAATGAACTGGAAACAGTGTAAAATGGCCTTAACTGACTGACTTTGACAAGGCTTAACAGAATAGTAATTGGGAGAGTCTTCTCATTGATTTTTTTTTCATACTGAAAACAAGAAATACAGCAATTTTACTGCCAAATCCTGATGTATACAACCTCCACAAGCACTTCAACCCCCTGTTTGTGTCCCTGGTTTGAGCTGCTTCTACGCCAAAAGCAAACATGACTCATGTTTATGTATGAGACCCCAACGTTGAGCACTTCAAAGAACAGTCCAGCCACACAAAAAAGAAATTCTCAAGATGTCCTCCCTGTGCCTGTTACGTACAAACAAATCTGAAACCCACCGAGCCAACTAGCCATGTCTCTTTACACGGTCTCTGCCACCCACACCAGTAAATACGCTTTTAAGCTATGGCAAAAATGTTGCAGACGACAGCACATAAGTAAAATACTGTACCACACTAGTAGAGTAAAACAACTGAAGCTATAAATTTTTTTGTGATGTAGCCTGAATTAGAGGTCTTCTCGGGTCCAAAAATCTGTACCCAACCCAAATTGACCCGAACCACTTCTTACCCGAACCCGACGTGCATAAATTATTTATTTTTAAAGAAAAACCCGACCCGAGGCAGACCTGATGAAATTAGACCCGAGTCCGACCCGATGGCATTTATTTTTGAACCTGACTGGACCCGAACGTAAACGGCTTTGACTTGTGCACAGCCTGCAGCCCCGCAGTCAGTCAGTCAGAAAAAAATGAGCAGAAAAAAAGTGAGATGACGTTGTCATAGAATTGTACTTGACATAAATGCGTAAGTACGCGCTGAAGTGCTGAAATGTCAATCACTCATCGCTGTAACCTCAATACGTCCAATACCTTTGGCAGAATGTTATTTACACAACCAATAGATGATTAAAGTTTATTTTAATCCATGCTGATGGCGCTCGTTGAAACGCTAGGCAAAAATGGAGCAGCTGAGTCTATGCGGAAGCAACCATGCGTAGAGTCCATTGCACGTAGAAGCGCGGATTAAGAAAGTACTTAGAAAAAGTGAGATAACGTCGTCATAGAATTGTTTTAAATGATACAATTTTATTAAATGCCTACCATAGTTTTAAAGAATTCGGGTCTTCTCGGGTCCATTATCCGAGACCAATAATACCAAACCTGACCCGTGTCCGAGGCACTTGTCGAAGTTTTGGACCCGAACCTGCTTGGGTCTCGGGTCGGGTCTCAGGTTTTCGGATCCCAGTGGACCAGTGAAGACCTCTAGCCTGAACTGCCCTTTGAGACTTACCTTTGTACCAACTGATCTAGGCAATGTTTACATCTATTCTACATTACTATTTCACCCTTGTGTGTTTACACAGCCTCTTCAAAAGAATTTCATTGGGTTATTTCATACTTATGTACTATAGAAAGATCTTGTACAAACTTAAAATCAAGCCAAAAATCAGCACACAGAACATAACCTTAAAAAATGTGCACAATTTTTACAACCAATATTGCATTATATTTAGCACACCATGCCTGCCAAATTATCACAGATGCTCTGGCCAGATACGTGGTCATGTAACAGTTTGTAAAATTGCTTCAAACTAACTTTTAGCCTAAATTAGTGATATAACCAAGAGAAAAATAAGCATTTTAGCACCATGCAAAGCAACACTGGATTTTCTTCCAGATCTATTTGTCATAATGTAATGTCATTTTAAGCAGCTTAAGGAATCACATCATCAAGGCTAGACTAAAACAGATACGCTGAGAAATATGATTGATATTGAGACTGGTTACACTTTTAGCTAAGACCAAAGGTAAGAGGTAAGGTAAATGAACAGAGTGAAGGGAATATAAAACTAACACTGAACAAGTATGAAATGTCAGTGGCTCATTAGAGGTAGACATCATCATTAACCAAATCAATTACCTTGGCAAATAAGCGAACTGTGTAGCACATTAATGTAAGGGGCTTGTTTACGCATACTAAACTGTTGCATTACTTTGTCTTCATTAACATTTTAAACGTTTTTACACAGCAATGTAAATGTATTAAATTGTTTATGCATATTAACCAGATTGCTGTCTTGAGCAACCAAAGTTTTATGCTTGTTTACTAAAGCCAGTCAGTGACCTGGTAATTTAATGTGATCTGAAAATTAATAAGTCACTACATTTAGTTCCTTTACAAATGGTACTGATACACTGCAGTTTAAAAGCATAAAAAAATACTAGCTCTCTAGCGTACTAACATTTAGGGATTGGAATTGTAACCATTTTGATTCCTTTAAAGATTTATTAATAAAACTGTTAAGGCGGGGAGGAGTTGCAATTCTTATTGCATTTTCTGCCCTGAGCATTCTGTTGCGGATTTTAATAGAATTGGATAAAATAAAATTGATCAGATAAAAATCAGCCCATATGAGTTACTATACACTATGTTTTTGATTCTTTAAAATTAATCAGCTGATTTGGTTCAGTAATCAGACTACACTGGTCAATGCACTGTACTAAACTGTCAGAGTATTTTTGAGCAGTGTTCTGTCTGCTTCGGTGCAAAAATGTATGTTCAAGAATCGCTAAAAACCAAATCATCTGATTCAGGTCTGTTACTTGACTGCACTTTTCCACCGAAGCAGACAGAACAGTGGACCAAAATACTATGTACTATTGTATTTCTGAACAATTCCTGAATAAATTATCCAAATTAGCCTGTTGTTTTTAGTGAAAAACATAGTTTAGTCTGACTCCTATGGTTCAAAATCTTTTGTTTTGAGTATTTTTTTTTTTTTATTTAAAAAAAGAATCCAGTCCTACCTATACAGTATGCATGAAATGTTTGGGGTCAGTAAGACTTTTATTCAGCAAGGATGCATTAAATTGACCAAAAGTGACAGTAAAGATTTTTTCAGATAAACGCTGTTCTTTTGAATGTTCTATTGAATGTTTCTACAGAAATATTAAGCAGCACGACTGTTTTCAACATTAATAATATTAATGTTTCTTGAGCACCAAATCAGCATATTAGAATGATTACTGAATGATCATGTGACACTTAAGACTGGAGTAATGATGCTGAATATTCAGCTTTACCATCACTGGAATAAATTACAGTTTAAAATATAGTGAAATAGAAAACCGTTATTTTAAATTGTAATAATATTTCACAATATTATTGTTTTTTTCTGTATTTTTAATTAAAAATATGTTGAGCATAAGAGACTTCTTTCAAAAATATGTAAAAATTTTACCAACACCAAACTTGAACAGTAGTGAATGCATTCATTGTCAGCAAAATTATAAAAAAGGACTGTTGTACGATTACAACATTGATTTAAGCTATAAAAACATTTTTGAACAGAGAGATCATATTCAAAGAGATGTCATGGTGTACCATTTCTACACCGCTGACATTCCTTTTTAGTCAAAGCTCTTAAAGAGCACGATTACATTAAAGCACTGTCAGTGTACTGACATTTTGATTTCACATAGGAGTTTCTTTTTGTCTGTATGTGAACATACATGCAATACTATCTTTCTAAAGTACCATTGTTGTTGTACAGTAGATAGTCTATAAAGTTAAGAGAGGCACTTAAAGTCCCCTGCTGAAAGCTGCCCTTTTCCCTGACCTGAGAACAGTCTCTCTGGTTTTCAATCATGCCTTCCTTAAGTCCGAAGCAAAGCTAAATCTGCGCCCAGGCCTGTACTTCTACTTATTTTCCAACTCATACCTCAAGCTGACAGCGGATCGATGCGTTTTGATTGGGTGCCATCATGGCTCCGCCAGACCCCGGCTTAAAGAGGTCTGCGGCCACTGGGAAATTTGCTTGGTACTGAGCATCCTTGGAATAACCTCCCCAGATTAGAGCTGTGTGCCGCGGGCTGTCAGAGCACGCTCTACTTTATGAGTCTAAAGCTGGAGATGAGAAAATATGAAACAAAAGATTAACTAGCAATCCCTGTTATATTTTTCAAATTGTACAAATACACAAGGGAAACCTGAGGTGGCTGAGACAGAGGATGAGATGGGGGCCCCAGGGACTACCATCCAGGAGGACTCAGGTCTGAATCCCTCATCCTTCAGGTCTGCGTCCCAAATTACTCTGGTGTCACTAGGGAGAAGCCTATCCCTTTATATCTGTATGTCTGTGCTGGAAAACAGCAGGCAATTTCAATATATACTGTATGTGCGCAAAAGGCCCTCAAATGGATGCCACTTATAGAAATGTGTTTATAATGAGGAGAAGCTTAAATTATGTAATGTAAGCAGAAGGTTAATTAAAATAATGTAAGCCTTATTTCACAAAGACATAATATGGAAAAAGTGCTAATATTAAAGCGCACATGGTTTACTTTATAATGATCGAAGACCAGAAATATCGTGTGCGTCTCCCACCGAAGGCATTCATTTACACTAGAAAATTGCTGATAGATGTGAAATGACCCATCATGATGTTTTATAATGAGGTTCTTTCCTCTGTGGTGGAGCGATGATGACATTGTCCACCGAACATGCTTAGGCGGGTGGAATTGTATATGTATAGCAGACTAATATCCTAACAGTCTTATAATAGGATTAGATTCCCTGCAGGTTTTAACAGCAAATTATTTCCATTAGGTAGTTTATAGGCCAGTTGTTTAGATTGTATGCTAAACTTCATTTCACAGGCATTAAGCATGTTTGCGCAACTAAATGCCAAACATCAATGCAGAAGCTCATTTACCTGAAGGATGCTGTTAATATCTAATGAAGTGGATAAAAAAAAAAAATTATGAAAGCATGATTTAAGCAGGCAAAGCATACATCTTTTGCTCTGATATTTAAATCTTATATAGTTCTTAGTTTTGACAGCAGCGGTGCTTTAATTAGCATGATGACTGTGTGGTTTTTAGCTGTGCACAGTAAAACTTTCTCGAAAACGCCATGCACATTCAGACAGACATAATTGCAATAAGCATTGCATCTTTAAGATGGTGTGGCAAGTTAAGAATAGTCAAACTTTTCAAACTGCCTCTAGAGACCCCAGCATATTTTCCCATTTGGCTGCAGACAGTCCTTGTGTTCAGCCTAAAACCAGCCTAATTACACACACTTCTATAATACCAATTAGCCACATTAGTCATTCAGGCAACCTACAACTATTAGATTGTTAAAAATATGAAGTTTTGCACATCCCTAACATAGATCCTCCACCAATTTGCAATCTTTGCATCATAAAAATATCTAATTAGCTTGGAATAGTGGCATACTCCCATAATGGTAGTTGAATAAGTTAAAGGGTTAGTTCACCCAAAAATGAAAATTATGTCATTAATTACTCACCCTCATGTCGTTCCACACCTTCGTTCATCTTCAGAACACAAATTAAGATATTTTTGATAAAATCAGATGGCTGAGTAAGGCCTGCATCGCCAGCAATAACACTCCATTTTTCAATGCCCAAAAAGCTACTAAAAACATATTTAAAACAGATCATGTGACTACAGTGGTTCAACCTTAATATTATAAAGCGACTAGATTACGTTGTGTGTGCCAAAAATAACAAAATAGCGACTTTATTCAACAATATCTAGTGATGGGCGATTTCAAAACACTGCTTCATGAAGCTTCGAAGCTTAACGAATCATTTGTTTTGAATTGGTGGTTCGGAGCACGTATCAAACTGCCAGAGTCACGTGAACTATTGAAGTTTCAGAACACTTATGACGTAACGAAGCCTTGTTTACTGAAATCATGTGATTTTGGCGCTCTGAACCACTGATTGGAAACAAATGATTCGTAAATAATCCATCGGATTTTATCAAAAATATCTTCATTTGTGTTCCGAAGATGAACGAAGGTCTTACGGGTGTGGAACGACATGAGGGTGAGTAATTAATGACATAATTTTCATTTTTGGGTGAACTAACCCTTTAATCCATATGCTAAATTTTTTTCTCAGCCTTACTCTCAACCAGCAGAAGCAAAGATTTGTCTCTTTAGGTTCTTTGATCTAAAACTTAAGCCTCTGGGTAGGTGGGGTTGGTAAACCTGCTCGTGTATACATTAGACAGCACATATTGATTTTTTGTGCTGCTCATCCCAAAAGGCCTCTATTTTCCTTCCCCCATCTGCTTTCCACACATGGAGATGAATTGCGCTCCAAGGCCAGTTTTGATGAACCTGTGATTGGCTGTCCTTAGCCTTGGGATCTGTGGGTGTAATTAAAGCCAGGAGTCATCCCGCCTCACAGTGAATGAGATGGCCCCTAGTGCCTGTCCTGTAGAAAAATACATGTACATTCACCAGACCAAAAACTGCCAAGAACAAGATTCATGCTAGCTCTGAGCTATTTGAGGAAAAGTGAAGGCTCGGATAGCGGTAGAGATTCATGCATGGGTCTAAATATAGATATGAAGACCAAGACCTGACAAGGTCAGGAGAAAATCTATAGAAGTGCCTTTTTTAATCAATAACAGTTTTTAATCTATCTGTTGTACGCAACTGAGACTAGACCTGTTGACTTTGGACAACTGTTAACTCAACCTGCAGGAGAACTAGGTGGAAGGTATAAAAGATTTGCGCTAATAAGAGGATGTACAGATAAAGAGGTAAGGTCAGCTCACACTAAGATGTATTAAAAGCCCTGCAATATCTGAGGGTCTCCTGAATCATCTAAACAAGAATGAAAATCTCACTTCATAAAAGTTCTTCATGCTTACTTCTAATGCTACATAAGGCTTTGGCAGTGTTTGAAAACTACAGCTTTATGCTATAAACACAGCGCCAACAAGGCAACATCTCGAACAAGGCAAGTAAAAAGAAGACTGGAGTATATCATGACAAGAAATTCATTGCCATCAATAGGACAAAATAGCATAATTTTAATTAATGTATGTATCGTAAACTACCTATAAATCACAGAATTCCTCATTCTCTTTGGTAAAGAGATAAGTAGAATAATTACTCAATAGTGAAAGTCTGGTGATTAGGGTTGAAGCATATATATATATATATTTTTTTTTTTATACAGTATTTAGTTCCAGCAGAGCAGGATTAATTATTAATAATGTACTTTGATATCTAGCAAACACTTTTGTATTCCTACAGTCAAGATGTGGTTTTAGAATTAGAAATAGAAATAGAAATATTCTATTTTATACATACAAAATGTAACTCATTGGTAGAGATTACATTATTGGGTATGGAAAGTAATTATTTTGAAAATGGCACCTTGTCCCTTTATCAAGTGAAACAGTTGATATGGGCTATGAATCTCAATATCGACATACAAGTAATCTAGGTAAAGCAAGAGAAAAGCAACTACTGTAAAGCATTTTTTTATTGCACTCAAACCGCAATGTATAGCTGTTGATATATTTTTTAAACTGTAGAAATTTTTTATAACTGAATTCTACATGGACTGAAAACTTAAAATTGAAACTCAAAACATGGTAAGGTCAAAGTAAATAATTTTTGGTTCCAAATTTTTATCAATTTTACTGGTAGTCCACTGTATGAAGAATTTTTAGGTATATTATGTCACAGTTTACTTTATTTTGTTATATATATATATATACACATATATACAGTCAAACCAAAAATTATTCAGACATTTTTGATATTTTTGATATACTTTTACTAGTGTGTGCAGGACACTATAGTTCATTTAGGCAGATATTTTGGCAGCGATAAATGCAAATTACCATTTTTTTAAACTATAGTGAATAAACTGTATTAATGAAATGTTCAAGGTGTCTGAATACATTTTGGTTTGACTGTGTGTGTGTATATATATATATATATATATATATATATATATATAATAAAAATAATGTAAAAGTTATGAAAACTTTTTCAAATATTTTGGCAGCGATAAATGCAGCTGTTTGAGAGTGTAATGTCTGAAACACATTTTCCCTGTGTTTGGACAGTATAATATAACATTTTTCTATGTTATATTATAATCGCTATTGTAACAAATCCAGGAGGTGCAGGCAAAGCTTATTAAAGCAGGGCTTTAGTATTTGGACAGCATTGTTTCATACGGTGTCTGTGTGCTCTCCCTCTCATTCATATAAACGCCAAGGGGACCCGGCCCTGACTACAGTGATGGATTAGCTCTCAAGTACTGGTCCTCCCTCTTTCTCTCCCGCTCATCTCTCTGTGGCACAGTCTGTGACCACAGCAAGAATATATGTATTTCTGACCCCTGAATTCTACATGGACTGGAAGAAAAAGCCAGACGGAAAAAGAGACTTGAAGAATAGAAGGAATGGTGGCTGCAAAGGCAAATGGAGACGGGAGAGGACAGGCAACAGAAAAAAAATGTCTCGTTCAATTGAACACTGTTGATTAAGCTTTGCTGTTCCAATAATTCCAGAATACTGACCAAAGAGCCCCACAAAGCTACAGATGACAGATTTATTTGTCCAGTGTCACTGTTGGTAGCTCTCAGGGTTTCCATAGGCATGAAAAACCTAGAAGTATCAGAGAAATTTTAAAAAATTCTGATTTCCAGAAAAATTAATAATTTATTTATATATACATACACACGCACAACAATTCGTTCTGGTTCTCGATTCTGATTGGTTGAGACGTCTTTCCAGCGATGCGATATTCTACCAGTATCACCACGGGAACCATTTCACCATTTGTATCACTCCACTTGCAGCATTTCTTTCACAGCGAGTGTCATGGCAGACGAGAAAACACCATTATTTTACAGATACTACTGTTGTTGTGTCACGGAATGTAGTTTTAATAGTTTTTTTTTTTAGGTGAGCATGTAGTTATTTAGACCTCAAATATGCGACTTTTATATACATAGCGCCTATGTGACAATTTGTTTAGACGTTTTCAGAGATGTAAGCTCCAGGCCGTCAGCGTCAGCTTATTCTCGGCCAGTTCTTCGAAAATTTGCCGCTGGCTCTTATGTGTAGATAGTGTTTAAACTAGTGCAGTGAGCATGATCATATAATGTAACACTAGCCAAATAATGACAGAAAAAAAGGATGCTGCATTAATTGTTTAATATTTTTAACACAAACCGAACAAATGAATTGCATGCATTAACGTGCTAATTTTGACAGCACTAGTTTAAACATGGAGTTTAATTCACTTTTTGGAATATCAAACGGGCAATCTTTGGTCTTATTAATCTATTACTTGTTCTATTAGATGGCATCAAAGACTGTCTTTATCAGTGAGTCAGTATCAAAGACTTGTATATTGAAAGCGACTGATACAAGGTTGTAAACAAGGCGCAACTTACAAATCCATTGACTAGCGCTGTCATGAGAAATCCCCTTAACTATTAAAAGGATAAAGACAAAGATATTACTTTCCTCAGCTGACATTCAAACTGATTTTGTGATTATGAATATAAGATTGACCTGAAGAATATCAACTAGATGCAGGAAATGCACTCGCTTAGTCGATCTCTACTCTACATAATACAATAAGCTTTAATAAAGCAACTCAGCATTCCTTCATTGCTAGTTCAAAAATAATTGAACCTGCGGCCTGGTGTCTACAGCCAATAACAGCCGTGCTGATATAGAGCCATATCGCATGGCTATGAGTGTTATATATATATATATATATTAATATATATATTAATTAATGGCCAAAAGTGATGTCAGACCAAGGAAAGTTGGCTTCATTGCACTTTATTCAAAATTTTTATTAATTTTGTATGCATGTTGTGAAGTTGTGCCTGGAGTGTAAAACTAATGTATGTGTTCCAAGTTCCAATCGTATCATTTGTCATGATGCAATGAAACATACCTAATTGTACGGACATCATTTTTGGCCGAGTGGTCATAACATGCTTGCACTTATTATTTCCAGCCTATAATTCAATAGATCACTATGTGGGAAGTATTAGCTATATTATTAGATGTTATTTTGTGGTTTTTAGTAAAAATGGCTAGATGGAAGGAGCTGTCCTCTGCAACCAAGGAGGATATTGTTAAAATGGCTAAATCTGGTCAGTCAGTTTTGGATATTTCTCATGTGCAGGATGTGAATGGTCACAATGTCCACAGAATTATTTCAAAGCACCATGAGACCACTACCATGCAGAATGTAAAGTGCTGTGGCTGGTCAAGGAAGACTATGTGATCATTTTGACAAGAGGATGAAAATCACCTGAATGTGGGACCACCTCAAAACAGCTTCTAAAGACCTGGATTAGACCTCCAACCTCCAATTTCATCTTGAACTGTAAGCCAACGGCTATAAGCGGCTGGATTGAGAGGTTGTGTACTTGAAAGAAACAATTTTATTACTTTTATCTACTGCAACAAAACCTTTCATTTGCCACAGAAAATAAGTAGAGTTGGGGTACTCGGACTAGAGTACAAATTTTAGCAGACTTGGACTTATTACGGATTCAGATGCATTTTTACAGTTGTACTGTTTACGTTCAGCGCTTCCAGGTTCTACGTCAGAACGCCGGCTCATTATTATTCACGTGAGCCTCACAACGCATACATGTAATGCTGACGCAGGAGCTGGCCAATAATGAGTCAGCGTTCTGACGTAGAAACTGGAAGACCCATTATAAACCCAAATACACTCGAATTAATTACATGAATTGATAAGTGAACTATCAGAGTAGTAATAAAGATGTTTGCCATCGTAATGATGACAGTAGCTCACACAAAAGTAGTAGCTGCTCCGTGTTCCGGCGTGGTTAGTGCTCACACTGCATGCGAACCGCGCTCGAGCCCAACCGAAACCGTGCTCTGGCCCACCTCTTCCAATCGGGCCAGGGACGGCTAAACGAACCGCGCCCGGGCACAGAACGGAGCGATCACACTAGTCAAACAAACCGGGCTTTGGGGTTCAAACGCGCTCGGGCACGGTTCAGAGTGCCTAGTGTGAGTACACCCCTAAGAAAGTTTTTTTTTTTTTTTCTGTAAATTTTTTTCATGGGTGCTTTGGTATACATACATTTATGAATTATATGGACTCATATCATTTGGTTATTAGGTGTCCTTTTGGAGTCTCCAAGTGTCCTTTTTCCGAAAGACACCTAAATTTACTTTGAAAAAAGCTTGCAGAAAATACAGTTTTGTTAGAATCACCTGATGGTTTACTTTGCTGGATATAGCAAATGATGACAAAATGAACTTATTAAACAAGATAAAAATGTGTATACTTAATTTCATGATAAGGGTGCGACTAATCGGGATAAGCCTTAATATCTCTCTCTCTCTCTCTCTCTCTCTCTCTCTCTATATATATATATATATAAAAATTAAAAAAAAGTTTAAAAACATTTTTAATATTTTTTCTTCTTATGATGAATTTTTAGTGGCTATAAATTGCTGTTTGAGAGTGTAATTTGTATAAAATTACAAAAATTAGTATAAAATTTAAAAAAATATATATATATATATATAAATCACAGATGACTGGTAATGTCATGAAAATTCATTTTTCTAACATGGAAACCCTGATATATACACCAGCTAGTTATCAAGATAGTTAGCATATGTGGACAACAAAATAAATTGAATATACTTGTTCGCCATGCTACTGAATGACTAAACCTAGTGAAGTATAAATAATAGATCTTTCTTCTCTCTTATTCTAAGGCTTTCACCTTTTCGTAGGCAGAACAGCAGAAATTCCAAATCTGTCTGAGCAGATGTTATGATCCGTATTGCAATCTGTATGTGTTGCATTGTCTTCTTTTGTATGAAGAGTTCCTTGCAAGAGTTTTCTGGAATGAATAAGCAAAATATGAACCTGCAATTCGCAAGCAATTTAACCTGGACGTGCTGTGATCAAGTGTGCAACAGATGTTGACCAGTATGGCAGCTACTGACCTGTGCAGTGCCAGGACTACAGATAGGAACACATGGCATTTTGGGAAAGGGCCCAATCTGACTGAGACTAGCAATACCTTTAGCAACCACAGACTTTCAACAGGAGGCAGCCAACAGGTGTCATTCCACAGAAAGCACATGAGAGTAAAGACATTTATAAAGCTGGACATTTACAAACAACATTGCCTGTGAGAGCAAAACTGCCCTTTTAAATGATTAAGAACAATGTTTGTGGAAATTTAATCACTCAAGCCCTGGCCTAAAACGAATTCTTCAAAACACCTCCACTATTGTTTCCTTTTCAACATTTTTCAGTTCAGTTGTCATTTGAGATGTACATCCTCTTTGAACGTTGGCCCACCATGCAAAACCCCCATTTTTGTCCAGATTGCTGTCCTGTCAGCATCATTTTTCATCTCCCCAAAGCTTATTACCATCCAGGCAACAAGTCATGGTCAGCCCACAGTAAACCACAAAACCTTCTAGTCATTCTCAAGCCCAGCTAACAGCTTTGAAACAATTAACTGGACAGGATGCTCCAACCACACTTTTTGTATCCCATTCCATGCAATTAACTGTAAATAAAAGTCTATTTTTTCCCCTCCATCTCCCCAGAGCAGAATATCAATATAGCTTTTCAATTATTGGCCGGCCCCAAGTGAGGTCCAGACACTGATTGAGCAAGTGATGGGAAAAAGGCTGAGAGAAGAGACGGAGACCACAGCTGTTCAATCTGGGGGGCAAAGCAGGAAAAAAAAACACAATCATCTCTCACCGCAACAGCATTGTCAGTCACATTTATTACGAACAGCTATTGTCACAGCTTACTCCATGAACCTCTCCATTGTACAAAAACTTCACGCCGAAGACACATGCATTAGTGCAGTTTTGACTGGCAGAGAATAAATATGCCACTCTACTGTGCTGGTTTTAAAAAGACATGCCACAAAATGCTTTTTATCTTCCATTGAGCGTATCTACATCAATTTGCATTCATTAGCGCACAACCTCCGAAAACTAATCATGGTCTTATGTCACTCTATAGCCTACAAGGTACATGCACACGAGAACATTACGCTTGTGACACCTGCTACATACGTGCCTCTACAAACACGCTGTATCTGCAGCAGAACATATATTTGTCCATTACGGAAAACAAGCTATGCACTATGCCCAGCACAGAAGCCTGTGCCATTAACCTTGACTCATTTTTACGTTCGCGTAGCGTACACATTCAAGTCAAACACCCACCCAGACATACACACATAAACAGATGATAGATAAGCACAGCTACACAGGGGATTGAACACCATATGGAGCCAAAGTCAAATACACACACGCACACATGACTGCACACACTCGCACAGACAGGAGGAGAGAGCGCGATCTACTCACAGAATGAAGCAGACGACACCGGGAGCTAATATCAAAGGATTGGCACGGATACAAGCTGGCTGCGTCCCGTCGGGAATGCTGACAGATTCCGGGGAAAAGAGGAAGGAATATCCGAGGACACCTCTGAAACTGGATGGGAAAGGGGGGTGGTGGAGAGGGGAGGGCGAAAGCAGATCTCACGCTTTTTTAAGATCGGAGGTTAGGCTTCAGAAGATTTCCGTCTCTTGTTCTCGTTGCCTGGCTCTCCTTGTGGAATCTTTTGCCAAACACTATCAGGTTCCTGATTTTGACTTGAGATACAACAGCATTTTGTCTGGGGTAAACAGGAGTGTAGAAGAAAAATCAGTCGGGAAGGCAAATAAAAAAAAATCCAGCAGAGATGAAATAACTCAATTCCCTCCTTTGCTCTCCCAGAGGCATGAAGAGGGGGATGAAAACGGAGATGGAGTGACAAGATAAATACCTAAAACTGCAAAAATGAGAAGGCAACAGAACATTCTGTTTCAGCTAGGGAAAAAAAAAAAGCTTCTCCCTCCTTTTTTCCCCCCACCCTATCTCAGTCACTGCAATGTGTTACGATCTCCCTTACAGTCTTAAGGGTCATCTGAAAAAAGAAAAAAAGAAAAAAAAAATCTAATTTTCAAGATGAAAAGACGACGAAAATGGAAAAAGAACCTTAACTTATCAAAAGGTAGGAGTTAGCGACGATCTGTGGCATCTGGCCCCCTCCCTCCCCTTTTCGCTTTCTTTGGTCTTGTTCTCCTTCTGTCTTTCAATTTACCTGAATCTGAATAGTGAAATAAATGCCATGTGATAAAATGTTCTTTGTTTGCCCCAGATTGCAGGTGAACAGCCTTGTCAATTCAAGGCACACCTTGGATCACTCTTTCTTGTGATTTTTCTTTCTTTTCTAGACCTACACAGTAAAACTGTTGAATGTGAGTCTAAAAGTTGAGGTCTGACTGAGGTCTAGCACAAAACAATCCCCAAATCCGTTTTCCCTTCTCAGAACTGGACAAACAGGGGGGGAAAAAAGCAAAAAGCAAAAAGCAAACACCAAACACCGTAGATAGGTAGAAGATCGCCGTCAGAGCCGGCCTCCAATCTTATCCTAAGTGGTGGGGTTCTTGAACGTATCCCCCAGAAAAACCACTTGAACCTCTCTAGTTGTCCATTTTCAGCTGCCTGCCAGGCAGGAAGTTCAATTATCTCCCGCTGAATGGTATCGCTTAGGATCCTCTCTGTGCGATATGAAATCAAAGGATCTTGGTGTGATTGGATGACACTTATTCCTTTGGCCCCTCAGGGTTCCGTTCCGACTTAAAACGCTAGATGGTTTTGGAGTAGTAAACGTCAAGTGATTTAAAAAAAAATCCTAATCAAGGATTTGTTCTTTCTTTTCGGTCCTACTTCCTCAGCCGACGTTTTAATGGCAGATATCCTCAAGTCTCTGCGCTCCTGTCACTGCGCTTTTGCTGGCAGGAAAGTAGGTGCATTCTGAGAGTGTCTGGGGATGTATGGAAGAAGAACTTGCTGTCAGCAGGCAGGAGCGGTAAGACGCGTCAAGGGTGGAGAAATTGGCCTTTACGGAGCAGGAAACAGCCTGGAGCCGGAGGAACAGACAATTAGGAACATATAATTAAAGTAGGAAAAGACATAATGATGTAATGCCAGAGATGTAGAGTAGGGCGGAATGGTCTTTTTCCATTACTTGCTCATTTTATGAGTGCAATCTCATACCTCTTACTCTATGGTGTCCTTGCATTGACATTCTCCCTTCCTATACCTTTCCCAAGTCCTTTCCTTCCAGCATTCTCACTCTTTTTTTTAGTTCTTCTGTCGCTGAACTAATATTTCAACACAATCTTACCTCTTATCCAACATATACAAGCTTCAAGCACAGTTTTTACTATATAAAACGTAATTACAGCCAATTGTCCTTCAGATAAAGTGAGAAGCCAATGCAACTGCTTTGAGCAGAGAACAATCGCTGTGATTATATTTTCAGAGTGAAGTGGTGTTACGAGGGACCGTATATAAAATGTTCTGTGATAAATATTAGTGAAACACTGGCTCCTTGTGTGCTTGAACGTTACGTAAGCCTGTTAGCCGTAGCTGGAATAAAGAGAGAGGGGAAGCTGGTCAAGTGGCTGCCATGTTTCTAAATCTGTCAATCTACCAATCTACTGTGCTTTTAAACATGAACACTCACAAGCTGATGCTTTTTACATCATGGCATGAGAATTGAGTGCTTAACGCTGTAAACACATTAAGCCATTAAAATACATTAAGCTTTGGCTCTCTAGTCAAATTTGATTTGTTTTGACTCATTTAAACCAATATAATTGGTATTGGGTTAGGTATGTAAAGGCCATGATTTTTGGTTTGTTTGGCTAATATAAAGTATTACTTTTACAAATATTTTGAGGAAGATGTATTTTTAATCTTGATTTTAGGATCTGTTTTCCTGGTTTCTGTGTGACAGTTGTGCTAATGTGTTTTACATAAGGAAACAACTGAAATTTGACTCTCTAGGGAAAACATTCCCTTTTCAAATGCATGTCAGCATTTGTCCTTGAAAAACATGCCAAGTCACAGGTAAATAAAGGCACTTTTTATTATTATCCAATCATGCATGGAGCCAAACCGATCCGTTTTTGCCTACTCAAAGGCCTATTACTCCATTTTAAAAGCCGTCATGTTAAATCAATAGGTCTGAGCCCTAGCAGACATCAAACTCTGTACCTTCGGCACACATATTAACAAAGACTTCAGCAAAGGGTGCCGAGATCACATTCTGTACTTTTCTCTGTGTGATCTAATGCTTCCGCGAGCGAGTCAGAGCATCGTGCCAAGAAACCAAGCGAAGGTGAGAGGTTGAAAACGAGATTCGTTTTTCTCTTGCACTTCTTGCATTTGGTACAGTGAAACATAATTCGGTCTGCTTTGTCATCCTCTATTCCTGCCCCTCTCTGTCTGAGATAGCGGCTCTGAAAAGGATTTACAACTATGAAGATTTCCCTGATAAATCCAACGCTTTGCATCATCTCAGTTACACAGAGGTAGAGACAACAACGGTATTTCACTCTGATATCACACAACTCTATTTCACGGTAATTTATGAATCGCGTCACGCAGGCGATAAGGCGGCTTCTGTTATATCGCCTTTCTCATCATCGCTGCTTTATATTTTTGCTATCTTTTGCACTTTCACAATTGTTTAGGAAAGATTGAGCTTATATCTGCATTGTCAAGAAGTGGGAGATCCTCATATTATTGTAGACTAGCAGCTGACAGGAAATTTTATTGCTCAGTGGTTGCTCTTTCATCACTCAGGAGTTTAATGGAAGGTCACGGATAACTTGGAGACATTAAAAATGGATACAAATGAGAATAATTGACACACAGTAAGAATATACAGCTATTCAGTTAATGTGGATAGCATAACTAGAATTTGATGAGAAATATTTGATTTCATACTTGAGATCTCTGACTCAGAATATGCCATCTCTTGTGAAACTCTAGAGATGACATGAGGTTACTTGGGTCGCTTCCTCAGGAGAAGAAGTCTCTGTTTGGTCTGCATTTAGTCTCTTCACTGTCTAGGAGAAACTACTGAGATATTAAAGAGATTTTTCTTTTCTACAAGTGTGTACACCATAAAATAATAGCTGCTTTATCCAAAATTAGCGTTTTATATATGTGGTTGTATGCTTCCCCTTCCTCTCAGGTGCTTAAGTTAAATAACCTTCACACACACACGCACACACTCAGAGGCAGTGGTAGCATAGCCAGCAAAAGCACGGCATCGTGGGTAAGCTGTCACAATCACCATCAATCTGCACGCTCCCTGCCTCACCCATGAAATACAAGCAGAGTTCACCGGCAGACGCATATACGGCCGTGACGATATACGAGTACTGCGTGTGTGTTTGTGAGAAGCATGTGTGAAGGATGTGTTTGACCTGAGCGCATTGGTTTAGGTTGAGCGCTCCTGTGACACAGACAGTTGTTAATGGCTGTTGAGGGATGGGCAGATGGGGACCGATGGGGAGAGTGGAAGGGGGACCGTGACAGATGAGAGAAAGAATGAAAGAAAGAGTAGGAGGAGACGATGAAAGGGGATAAAATGGCTGATGGACAACAGAAAAAGGGCATTTGGGAAAAAAAAGGGGTGAGGAAAATTATTGCGGGCAACTCAGAGTGCATCATGCAAAAAAAAAAAAGGAGGGATGAAGAACAAACGAGAAAAGCAAGACACACTCACCCATGGCTCTTTTCCTTCAGTTGAGACGGTGTAAGTCTACTGCGCTGGCAGAGAGAGAAAGACAGACAAACCTCAAAAGAAGGACTGATATGAATGTGTGCAAAAACAAAGATCAGACGAAAATATCAAATGAGCTTAAGTGTCCGAGTGGCTCCCCGCATCAGTCCCGGTCATATGCATACATGCAAAAATGACTCACTAATCGAAGTCTTAGAGAATTACACATGCAGCTATAAATCAACATGTCAGCATGCATGCACTCACACACATACACACACACATGCACGCAGCGGCATGAGCAGGCTCCACAGGCGCTACCTCAGAGGACGCTATAGGCTCCCCCTCCTCCTCTGTTCCCCCGTTCTGCCTCTCTCTTCCTCAGCCTCTTCTGCGGTTTCTGTTTATTCACCACAGATCATTTCCCAAGAGAATGCAATGGTGGGTTCTCTTCATTTTCTGCGTCCTTGCCATCCTCCCGTTTCACGCCCCCCTGTTCCAGTCCGGCAGAATTGAGCTTGCTGTAATTTCTGGCAGCTGGGCTAATGTGTAAACTGCATCCGTGCCCTCTCGTTCTCTCTCTCTCTCTCTCGTCTCAGTGCCTCTTCAGCACTGCCTCCAATCCAATCAGAAGCACATCTTTCTCTCTCTCCCCATCTCTCTAACTCATATCTTTCTACTCTCACTCCCACAAATACTGTAAAATAAACATCAAAATGTACATTTATCACAGTCACACTAGTCTCCTGAGCTTTATCCATCATCAAAACACACATTCTTAATGACAAGGATAATTCCCACATGTAGTACTATACAATTCTTGCTAAAAATGATAAATTAGCACACTTGTGAAGTTAATATTCTCAAGTATAGACTATATAATAACATTACAGGAAGCTGGTAAATTTGTTAAACTCCCTTTGAATATTTACAGCACATATGGCAATAAAAATAAACCGACAGCAGGCAAACAATGTCTCTCAAGATTCATGTCTATCACTTTTTACTCACATAATAATGATATGGAAGCTTGTTTCTGCCATTTTATCTCACAATTCTGACTTTTTTTTTTATAGCAATTGCGAGTTTATATCTCTCAATTCTGACTTTTTTTCTCAGAATTATGAGATAAACTCAAAATTGCAAGCTATAAAGTCAGAATTGTATGATATAAAGTCAGAATTGTGAGAAACTCAAAATTGCATTTTATAACGTCCAATTTTTTTTCTCAGAATTGCGAGTTTGCATGTTATAAAGTCTAAATTGCAAAATATAAACTCATGATTCTGAGAAAAAAAGTCAGAATTGCGAGTTTATATAGCAGTTTTTACTAATATAACACGCATTTCTGACTTTATAACTCGCAATTGCGAGTTTAAATCTCAATTCTGAGAAAAAAAATCAGAATTGTGAGATACAAACTCGTAATTGTGAGGAAAAAAATCTGAATTGTGAGAAAAAAAGTTTTTTATTTTTTTATTTAGTGGCAGAAACAAGCTTCCATATAATGTCAACTTAACAGTTCAAATCTCATTCTCATCAAGGCTGCATTTATTTGATCAAAAATACAGTAAAAACATAAGAAATATTGTGAAATATTATTGCTATTTAAAATAACGGTTTTCTATTTTAATATCATTTATTTCTGTGATGCAAAGCTGAATTTTCTGTAGCTATTACTGCTGAATAAACCTCTTCAGGATGATACAAGATATTATATTATCAGGTACATATTCTCAATCACTCTGTTGGGGTTTATTATGTAATAATGACCATTATCCCTTAATTACATTGTGTATTTTTAGCCTTAATCTGAGGACCTTTTCAAAATTACTTCACACACCACAACAAAGCAGACATGATGTCATGCTCTAGGACTTCTGTTTTTAATAAACAATAAATCACAAATAATAATAATAATACAATCTAACATCTACTCCACTTACCCACACAACTGCATGCGGTATGAATGGAAGTCAATTGAGCTCAAAGTTTAGTATGATCGCGGCTTTACCCTGAAAATCACATCAGTCACACACAGTGACTGGAAGACATCAAGAATGTGCGTATCAGCTTTTCATGGATGTATGCACAAACACATGCACATACATAAATACTAAGGCAATAAGCCATGAGACACTTTTTGTTACAGTGAATTTACCACGCTGAGGAGTATGTCAGTCACAATGTGGTTTAAAGGAACATTCATATAGAATATAATATCCATTCAGTTTGCATGTATATCGCTATTAAACAAAGCTCTGAGTTTGGCTCATCAAATTTGTTTATATATATATATATATATATATATATATATATATATATATATATGCTATAAAAATTTTTTAATAAAACATTAAAATGAATATATATATATATATATATATATATATAAATAAAAATGTTGATTTAAAATCTTAAATGTTATTTTTTATATCATTTAATATTAATAATATTATTTTAATATTTAATATTAAATTAATTCAATATTTAGTGTGCACTGTCAGACATTTCCCAAAAATGCTAATTAGACTCTCTAAAAATATTTTTTGTATAGATGCACACATATACATTAAAGAAATATTTTACTCAAAAATTTAAATCATCATCATTTACTCACCCTCATGTTGTTCCTCATACAAAACTATCTTCTTTATAGTGCTTTTTTGGTCAGTTTTTGAGCTTGACAGTGCATCACAATATGCTTTCGTTGTACAAAAAAAGAGCAGCGTGAACATATTTCAAAATATCTTGTTTTGTGTTGCACAGAGGTTTGGAATGACATCAGGGAGAGAAAATAATAATAAAAAGAAGTATTAATAAGAACATCATAATATATGTCGACATTGGGTGAACTGCCCCATTAATATATTTTGGCTCATTTTAAAACAGATTACTGTATATGAAAAGCGTTTGATCATATATGAACATAAGGTAGAGGCTTTAAACTCATAACTGCAGGAGTCTCTTATGTACTGTCTCATTCAATCACATGCATTTACTCACACGGTTTTCTCTCTTGCTCTTCCTTCAGCTTCAGAGTGATGCCCTGTAGGGAATTGGTTATTGTGAGTCCCTTGTCTGTCTCATTTTCCCTCACTTTCTGTAACATACACACCCACACAAGTTCCTATGGCACACACAAATTAAACATACTCTCGATGGCATTCAGAAAAGACACCGAACACACTACAAACAGATGCAAGACACTGTTTTGATTGGATGACGTACCTGATTTATTATCATTAGCATGAGCTATCCATTCTGTTCTGGTAGAGTCAGCTCTCACCGTGGGAATGCTGGGACATTGGTCCGCACGGGTGACAGCAGGAAATGAGATCTCGCAGCAGGAACTTATTGATGTATGTAATGCATGGCCGTGTTTTCACCTGAGATTAAAGCAGCAGAAAGGAGGGAGGGAACATGGAGCGCGGAAGTGCAGAAAAACGAAAATGCCAAAAGGGCCATTGAGATGAAAGGTTAACTGCCTTCACAAACTATTACTGACCCTAGAATATTACATTAGAAAGGTGCGAGTGCCCTTCTGGTGATTTTTACTACCTGTATCAAGTGAGCAAGCGTTGTCTATTGAATAATCTCTCATATAAACCAACAATAGACTTACCATTAATCAGGGAGAATGACAGGCAAAGAACATGGAACAAAATACCTTAAAACAAGCAGGAGTTAAAGGATTAGTTCACTTCAGAATTCAAATTTCCTGATAATTTACTCACCCCCATGTCATCCAAGATGTTTATGTCTTTCTTTCTTCAGTCGAAAAGAAATTAAGGTTTGAGGAAAACATTCCAGGATTTTTCTCCATATAGTGGACTTCAACGGCTACCAACGAGTTGAAGGTCAAAATTGCAGTTTAAATGCAGCTTCAAAGGGCTCTACATGATCCCAGACGAGGAATAGAGGTCTTGTCTAGTGAAACGATCGGCCATTTTCTAAGAAAAAAAAATATTAATATACTTTTTAATCACAACTACTCATCTTGCTCTGCGATGCGCCACGCATTATGTCATCACGTTGGAAAGGTCAAGCGTGACGTAGGCGGAAGTAGGGCGAAAAACTCCATCTCGTTTTCTCCTCCAACTTCAAAATCGTCCGACATCGTTGTTTTACCTTTTTTTGTAAAGGCCGTTTGACTTAGTCTTTGCACGTTCACTTTGTAAACACTGGATCGGTACTTCTGACTACGTCACACGTGTCCTTTCCAATGTCATTATGTAATGGAGTCTGTTTTTTCTTTCTGAAAATAGTCAAATTTTCTGTAAATGCCTTGTCGGTTTCTCCACAGAAATCAATTAGAAACTACAGTAACAGTGAACATCCTCAGTAAACGACAAAAAGTTTCCTGACCCTTCTTTACATTTTGCTTTTAGATGCGCATAACGCGTTTTAAGTTAATTGAAGTAGGATTTATGATTCCTCAATTAAATGCAAAATCATTCACATGACTAAAAAACAAGACCATAATTCAAAACTTAGTGAGGATTTTAAAATTCATAGACACGCACAATTGGCTGTTGTATGAACACCTCACTCTCTTTAGTACAGATCTGGGAAATGCAGGAATCAGATTGAAGCATAAAGTCATTTATAGGGTCATGTGCTGACAGCAGGCTTTGCATAAATATCACACAGGCTTATGTATATCTGGGGGTCTGATACTTATACAAAGAAAAGGAAAGAAGAAACAAGGAGAGCAATCAAACTCCTAAAAGCCCCTTGGAACCACAAACCAGCGGTGTCATATACACAGAGATATGAATGTGATCCCCTTAAACTAGCCTCTGATAAACTGCTTGATTGGTGCTGTCATTTTCATTCATTTTACCATCACAACAAAAACAACAATACAGTAAATAAATGTGGACAGTTTGGTCACCCATCATCAGCTCCGCTTGTTAACACATAAAAGCAAGATCAGCTGCAAATTACCATCAAGAAGTATTAGTAAATAAAACGTCATTTAGCAAACACTTACACAAAGAGCCTTGATTTAGGTTTGTGTTTATAAAAACACAAACTTAGTGGCACTTAAATGTCCAAAATGATCTAGTAATGTCTACTGATGATTTGTTTTTAAGACGTGCAAAATAGCACATCTTGGCAGTTTTTGTTTAACAAAACATGCAACAAAATACACAGCTTTAAGACAGAAAACAAAACTACTGACAATTTATGTCCACCTATTTCAGTCTTTTAAGAATTGCAGTTTAAAGGGTTAGTTCACCCAAAAATGAAATTTCTATCATTAATTCTCATGTCGTTCCACACCCGTAAGATTTTGATGAAATCCAAGAGGGTTTTTTTATCCTCTATAAAAAGCAACGAAATTATTGTCATTGAAGATCCAGAAAAGTAGTAAAAACATCATTAAAATAGTCAACGTGACTACAGTGGTTCAACCTTAATGTTATGAAGTGACGAGAAAAAAAAAAAACCTCTCGGATTTCATCAAAATATCTTAATTTGTGTTCCGAAGATGAACGAAGGTCTTACAGATGTGGAACAACATTGAGTAATTAATGACAGAAATTTCATTTTTGGGTGAACTAACCCTTTAACTTCTCAGATTCTGTGTCTCTCATACACATCTCACCCCTATTTTTATATAACAAATGTGTATTGTCGTTAGGTAGTCAAGATATATTTTTTAAGAAATTATACTTTAGCAAGGAAGCATAAAATTGATCAAAAGTGACAGTAAAAGACTAGTAATAATGGGTTTACGCCTGGTCACTTCATGCGTTCTTACTGATCGGACAGCTATCTGATTTGTTAAAATGGTACAATTTTAAAGCATAAATGTGTCTCCACAAAGCGAATATAAATACGATTTTCAATTCCCGCACTATATGCAAATTTAACAGAGTTCGCATCAACGAAAGCAACAGATATGAGCTGCATTTTAGTTATCAGCTAATTTTAAGATCAAAGACTGCAATTGGAGAGAGAGCGGCATCAGCACTGGTCATTTAGTCTCACAACTTTACCAAAGATGATTGTGTGTCGAGCGTCTTACTGCGACTTCATTTGCAGCAGTTTGCGTGTCAGTTTGCTGAAGAGATACTCAGCTACTCATCTGCTGTGATGCATGTTGCAGTCAGTGTTGCCAAGTCTGCGGTTTTCCCATGGAATTGGGCTACTTTAACACTGTTGCCGTGGGTTGTTTTTCATGTCCGCGGGTTGGAGTGACCCCAAATACATGATATTTAGCCCCTGGAATGCAAATTTTACCAGAGGAACCTTGCCAAAAACGTGGATTTTACCTCCTGAAGTGGTTTGAGTGATCGGATTTAAATCCACCTCAAAAGTGTTTCAGAGGGCATTTACACCTGGTCTTTTTACGATTGGGTATCTATCCAATCAGAGTAAATGCATGAAGTGACCAGGTGTAAAAATTCCTAATGTTACAAAAAGATTTGGTAACACTTTATTTTACAGTGTCCTTGTTACACAAATTACATGTATTTATAGTAATAACTATAAATTATGCATAATTACATGCGACTAACCCTAAACCAAACCCTAATCCTAACCATATAGTAAGTACACGTAGTTAATTGTTATTACTCCATACTTAAATATATAATTACGCTGTAACACGGACACCTTAAAATAAAGTGTAACCAAAGATTTCTATTTCAAATAATTGCTATTCTTTTGAACTTTCTATTCACCAAAAAAATCCTGGTTTTCACAAAAAATATTAAGCAGCACAACATATTTTAATCATGTTTTATGTTTGTCTTTTATGCTAGTCATTTTTCTACATGCCATATAAAAAAAGAATTTTATGCCAAAGCTCTTTTGCTTCAGTAATATGGAAATGCAGAAATGCTGTCTATAGATTTAAATATTCTGATTGTCACCTGATGGAGTCTGGGTTCCTTGCCGCTGTCGCCTTTTGGCTTGCTTAGTTGGGGACACTTGACATTTGACTTGACATTTGATATTCAACAGTGCTTTGATCTACCTGCATTGACACTATTCTTTAAGAGCTGCTGTGCAGCCAAATAATGTACCAGTTATCAATGTAAAGCTGCTTTGACACAATCTACATTGTAAAAAGCGCTATATAAATAAAGGTGACTTGACTTGACTTGATTAGTGTCACAATATTGACAATAACCCAAAAAAAGACATACACCTTAACGCTGGTTGCAACCCATCATTAAACAGAAATATAATAAGACAATGCAGCGAGTAGCTACTACTGCCGCACAAAATCACGTCAAAGAAGATGACAGACAAAAGCAAAACACTTTACCTGCATCCGAAAGCTTGCCGGTATGGGAGTTTTTTGGTTTTCATAAAAAGAAGGGATGTTAGACACCCCAGTCTGCAGGAAGTGCAGATCAACTGTTTGTTGTTGTTTTTGGGGTTTTTTTGTTTTTTTTACGCTTTAGTACAGTTATGGTTGCAAACTCTCAATCCACCTCCTTACACTTGTATTTTCAGTCTGATTTATTGGCCCAAAAAAAATACAAAACACAAACTTAAGCAAGTTAAAAATGAATTTGTGTAGCATAGCTGATAGCATTAGTTATCGCAAAGTTGTTATCATGAATCCTTTTGGCCATGATAATATTGTAGTCCTACTCTGATTATTACACCTTTAATTGGATGGTTTATAAAAATGTGATTAATGTGGAAGGACTTTGGCATGTGATTGTGCATTAACAAATCTTCTTTTGTTCAAATAATTATTTGGAATGCAAATCATTCACATATTTCCCAAGGGTTCAGTTATATTCCTAATGTGGGGAAAGTTGTCTCACTTAGACCACTTTTAAACAGCTTTTTAAATATATATTAGGAGTTAGTTTTAGTTAATGTCCCATTTCTGCATGACTAGAGGAGAACTTGAAAAGTGGCACGGCTTACCACACTCTCCTCCATGCCAAAAAAGAAAAGTAATCCAGGTTAAATTAAATGTAATCAAGCTCACCACTATCTGCCTCCTATATATGTCAGCTGGACTGAAAGAGAAAACGACAGAGAGAGAGTCTCATTCTGTTCTCCCAGAGTTGACTGTGTGGTCCCTCTGTTCATAGAAAGAGAGACAGATTGCCATTCCATCCCACAACACGACCTCATCCATGGAATAGTGATTAGCCAATCAGCATTCCGGTCACATGAGCTCCACTATCAATGAGTGAGTGAGACAGAGCGAGAGATAGTGAGCCATGCAGAGAGAGAGCGAGAGACAAGGTGGAAAAGGGTGGGCTGCAGGTTCGATGGAGAGTGGGAGGGAAGAGCAGGGGAAGGGGAAGCTTGGGAATGTTGATGCAAAGTACTGACAAATGCGGAGATGAAGCATTAAGCATGACTGATGAAGATGTATGGTGAGCGCACATGCGCGCGCACACCCCATCACAGATAATGCCACACACTGTGAGGCCTCACACATGTAAATTCATGCACATTCACTGTGTTGACTCATATGAGTGCACAGAAGGCAGGAGGGCGAGCAGGGAACGGACCGACAGGTTCACACGCATGTGCAGATGTGGACACAGGATGAATGTGCAGTTATCATAGTTGCCAGGGTCGCGGTTTTCCCGCACAATTGGGCTATTTTGAAAATGCAGGAAAAATTACACAGGGTTACGTTTTTTGGGCTACTTTTAGAATGTACCGCAGCTGCCAAAATGTTAATCTGTAGACAAAGGAAATGAAAATCGATCCTTTTACTAATGTGTGGTATCCTTGAAATGGATACCTGGCAACCCAAGGACGAAGGAGAGACGGTATTGGGGGGGATGTTTGATGTCACCACAAATTATTATGTGAGTTTTCAACCCGATCTCATGGCAATTTGTATGTATTTTACGAGGTGGCTAATTCGTACGAATTCGTATGACCTCACTCGTACCAATTTGTACGTTTTTTGCTAAATCATACATATTTTGTATGAATTCATCAGAATGACCTACCCCTAACCCCGCCCCTAAACCTACCTATCACTGGGGTTTAGACAAATCATATGAATTCGTATGAGTGACGTTGTGCGAATTTGTACGAATTAGCCACCTCATAAAATAGCGTTGGAGTTTCACTAACAGTAGATTTGAAGGCTTTCACACAGCAGAAATGAACGCGACAACAGCCAGTCAAAGCACGTTGCTTATAAGTCTGCATGTTTTGCGTGTCTCTGTGTGAATTAATGATGTAGTTTTGTCTACTACACAAACTCAAACACACGTGACGCTTGCAGTGTTTTCAACATCTATCTTCTCAATATATGAGGACATGAACAGAACTTTATCTCCAGAACTACTCTGAGAGATTTTCAGTTACATTTGGAAAAACTTCACAACAAACTGCCAAAATAAAGGTTTGCTTTAACTTGGAAGAAATTTTAAAAGAAATATATTACTATGAGCAGTAGGCTACATTTACTATATCAAAGTAATAATAATATTACCATTGTTTGTAAGGAATATCATACAACCAAGATATTTTTTCACCCATGTTTTAATATCAAAGATCTGTCGGGCAGCATCTTATTTGATAAAAAATAAAAATGCAATGTTTTGTTGTAAATTAATTGTTATATTTTTATTTAGGATTGATTTATTGATAATTAATTGTTAAAGTTTTATTAATTCATTTCATTAAACACTATTGTTGATGGCAAATTTGTATTAAATCATAAAACACAGGGAAAATACAATAGATTTAATGGGGCCCTAAATTAAAAGGTGGCTTAATGCAGTTTAATTGTGAACAAACAATTTATGTTTACATTCATTCTCAAGGTCTAGCAAACATGTGGAGAGCATATCCTTCCCTATTAATGATAATTAATATCGTGATAAATATCTATATCGTATGATATGGAAAAATAACATTGGCATAATATTTCTAGTCATATTTCCCAGCTCTAATTTTAAAATATATCATGAAAAATGCTGAAAATTAATTTAGTGAATGAAGAGGAATATAAACAAGTCTAGCTAAAATGATCAAAAGATTTAAAACAGAACAAATAAAATAAAAATAGTTTAAGTCTAAGGCGCATAAAGGGAATGATGCAGCTGTCAGCTATGATTAGATAGGGCAGGGGGAAATTGGGCTGGTTTTCATTCCTTTTGGGTGGGTTTTGAGTAAGCTTTGGGCTGGAAATTTTTCTGGGACCTGGCAACCCTGGCAGTTATTCCCTCTCTCATACACTCCCTGGCAGAGCCACTGCAGGTAGAGTCACCTTAGCAAGGCCACTGAGATACAGATATTAGGATATGGAGGACTGTGTGCTAGAAAGAGGTGGAACACAAAGGAGAAAGGTAAAGAAAAGAAAATGATATAAAGAGATTACTGAGGTCTTGTTCTCGGGAGGAAAAGTCTGTGAAGCAGCAAACATCTCTCCATTTGCTCTCCTTTGCTCTCTAGTGTGGTTGAAAATAGATTATTAAAGAGATTCATTTTTATTTCCTATGGGTGGTTAGAGATAAAAAGAGGGATAAAATGAGACAGAGAGAAAAGGCAAAAGAAAGAAAGAAAGAAAGAAAGAAGGTCAGGGAACACAGACTCACAGGAATAGTAACAACAAACAAGTTTATTTTGAAACAGGTGAAAGTCAGGGTGAGTATTGGCAACCGAGAGAAAAAAAATGAGTCAGATGAAAGAATGAGAGAAAAGGGAGATGAGATGAAAAAGAGAACACAGAGAAAAAAAAAAAAAGAGTTGAATGAAAAAGTAAAAGATGGGGATTGGATGACAGCCAACAGAGGAAAAAATAGAATGGAAAAGAAGATGAGATAGTGATGAGATTAAGATAAAAGACAAATAAAAAGACATGGAAAATAAAACGAGAAAAAAGAGAAATGAGATGGAAAAAAGATAACAGAGAGAAAAAAAGATGGCATGAAAAAGAAGATCTGAAAGAAAGAGAGGTGAGATGAAAGAAGGAACAAAAAATGAAGAGAATATGGTAAAAAGACAAGAAAAAGATAGAATGAACAAGAGGAGAAAGAAAGAGATGAGATAAAGGAAGAGATGAAAGAGAAAAGAGATAGCATGAAAAATAATAGATGAAACAAATAAGGGTGAAATGAGAAAGATGCAGTGAAAATGAGAAAAAGAATGACGAGATGACAAAAAGAAAAGATGAACGATAAAGAGGGATGAGATGAAGAAGAGATCACAGAGAGAAAAGATATAATAAAAAAGATAATTAAAAGGATAAGATGAAAGACAAAAGAGATGGAACAAAAATTAAAGCAAAAGAAGGATGAGATGAAGAAAAAGGAATGAGGTGACAAATACAACAGAGAGAAAAGAAACAGCATGAAAAAGAAGAGATGAAAGAAAAAAAGGGATGAGATGAAGAAGAGAACAGACAGAAAAAAGATGACGAAAGAGGGATGAGATGAAAAGGACGAATCGACAGCGGAAGAAAGAGAGGGATGAGAGAAGGGGAATCATCTTTCACAGAGGGCGTGTACAGTGGGGATCCATCATTCGCCGTATATGTGGTACATGCAGTGATCAATGTGATGATACGAATCAGAGAGAGGAAAAATGATGAGAGCGGAGACTGAACTCACAGCAGCTCCTCCAAACACACGGCACTGAAGCAGCACTGCAGTCCAACAGCACCAGAGGCTCACTGCGATTAATGAAGCGTGTAGCTATGTTGTTCAAAACTGACGCTGTACAAAAGTTCAGTGCGGTTCAGACTCAATGTAATGGTGAAATCTACATGGGCTTGTGTGCGAAATCTTCACAATGACTTTTGAAAGGGTGAACCGAAACAAGAGCAGCCCAATGTGAGCTTCGCCAAAACGTGTGGTCATCTTCAAGGTGAGCATAATCACCATCTGGACAACCATCTGCAATTATGTAATGTCTTTCACTTCAAAAGCACGCAGTGATTTGTGGGACGGTGTGGGGGAAGGTGAGTCTCCAGCACATAATTTAATGTCGTACCACTTTGGACATATGGAATACGTGCAACAAGCATAGTGGAGATTACATCCTTCAATATGGTCTACCACATGTTCACATTATCAGTCGATGAGACGTGACTAAGCCAGCGATTTCAAGCTCATTCTCCAACACTTTTTTCCATTCTTAATTATACCTATAATGAAAATGATAAAAATATAATTAGATAATGGTTAGTTCAAGTTCACGTTCACACCGCAGGTAAATGTGGCCCAAATCTGAGGTTTTTTTTGCCCACATGTGACTCATATCTGTTTTCCCCATGACAGTGTGAACAGTGCAAACCACATGGACTCTGATCTTTTCAATTCCAATTTGTGCCACTTCAATATGTGGTACTAAATCCGATACAGGTCAGATGTTTTTAATGTGAACAGTCATTTCGGAATTCATGTGATTTTTACATTACTCGAGATCAATATTCGTCATGATTCTGCGCTCATAGGAGTCTATTCAAAGATTTTACATACCCAACGTTATCAAGACAGTTGCGAAGGGTAATCAGTAGAAGGGCAGTGATGTGTCAGAACTCATAAGTATTACAGAGACAGCTCTATAACACAAGCAAAACATGAGGGCTCGTATCATAAAAGTTTCAAACCTCTGCTCTTCTTTGTCACATCATTGTCTTTATTTTTCATATTGCCTGTGTAACGGACCTGGGCCAGTAAGAGCTGTGTGTGTAAACCTCACTTCCCTGATCTCAAGAGGCGCTCTAGTGACTGACGCTAGAGACTGCAGTCTTTGGCCTCCTTGTTAGAGGGCCCAACTCCCATGCCGGCGGACCCAGGTTCGAGTCCTGCTTAGACTGAGTGGTTTGAACAGGAGGGGTTACATTGGTGCCGTGACCCAGACGGGAGTGATGTTTAGGGGGGGGTGAGTGTAACAGACGTAGGCCGGTAAGAGCTGTGCGTGTAAACCTCACTCCCCTGATCTCTAGCAACTGACGCTAGAGACTGCGGTCTTTAGCCTCCTTGTTAAAGTGCCCGACTCCCATGCCGGCGGACCCAGGTTTGAATCCCACTTACACCGGGAAGTTTGAACAGGAGGGGTTGCACCTGCGCATAATTTTGCTGGCTTCCGCAGAAGATCACACTATAAATAAATGCGTAATTGCTTACTTTAACGCCCTCCGTGTTTACTTCCGTATGACAGCGCGCTGTGTGTATTGCCAAGTCCGAGATTTTCCCGCAGAATTGGGTTACTTTTTCACTGTTGACGTGGGTTGTTTTGCAACTCCGTGGGTTGAAGCGACCGCATTAACGCAATATTTAACCCCTGGAATGGAATTTTTACAGGGATACCCCACGGAACGCGATTGGGCTAGTTTTGGATTAGTTTTAAGAAGCAATTGAGTGGATTTTGTGGTAAAAACCTGGCAACCCCGTTTGTGTCATTCTTTTGCGCATGCAGGTCAGTTTAGAACCATGATCTGTTCACACTGGAAATCTGATATTGGCCACATTTAAAACAACAATGTGAACAGCTATACAAAAAAAATCAGATCTGAGCAAAACCTGGAATTGAGCATTAAGGCTCGCAGTGTGAACGTAGCCTAATTTGACTGGAAAAGCAGAGTTCCAACAGTGATATTTCACGTAACCAAAAAGTATTGTACTACCATGTTTTTTTGGTAATGATCATGGTATTACCCTATGATACAGTCACTATTCCATGGTACTGTCACAGCACTTTATTCGGTAATTAGTGGAATAAATGAATAATTATACATTCTTATTATTATTATTAACAATAATACATGTTATTATAACAAATAATGAAAATAACATTTTACTTTTTCAAACTGTCTTTACACCATAACCCTAAACCAAGAAAGATGCCACACTCCAAGGTTACTATAGGCAATTTCCACTGTTGAATTGTGGCAAATGTAAAAACATGGGTTGTACAAAGCATGCAATGTTTCACCATTATAAACTGTAACTGAAATTTTCCTTGTCTTCAAATAACAGTCACAAAATCTCCAGTCAATTTAAAATCCATCCGTTCAACAGTATGCCTGCCTCACACGGTGTGAAATTGAGGTTTCAACACAAATAATAAGGGTGCACATCAACATAACTTAGATAGTATTCCTTCTTTCAGCATAATGTGAATAATACATCAGATAGAAGCAATCAAATGCTCAATGCAGGGCTTAGCAGCACGAAGGGCAAAATTTAAGATGGAAGCCATTAAGAAGAAGTGCATTTCGAGAGCTTTTAGGACTCTTTATGAGTTTGTCTGTTAGCCTTGTGCCCCAGGCAGAGACTTGATTAGCTTTGCCATTGGTTTATTTCTCACTTCTCTTTCTTGCTTCTTGGTATTTGTCAACGGTGATCACATTTTTAATGCCGTAACACTTTTCACTGTCACTGGTGGAATAGCCCACCACTGTTAACCTTCAATGGCATATGAAGGCTTATTTTGTACATAGCCCATTTTTGCTTTTAGGTGAAGTAGCTGAAAATGACAGAGTGACCACCAGAAGCAGTATTGCACAAAGGAAGAAGCCATTTCTGAGGAAAAAAATTACTTGGAAATAATTGCTCTCCTGTCATTCAAGACTCCCACGCGCTGTCTACATAGAAGGTCACTACATCTAACCTGACACTTGAACTGTAGTCCATGTACCAAACGATACCTGGGCCCTCTGGGGCTATAGGAGGTTAAGTGCCCTGTCTCTCCTGTTAACCTTCAACTTCTCCACACCACTGTCACAAATTAACCTTTTTTATTTCAGAAGTAGTTCACCCAAAAAATAAAATCCTGTCATTTACTCACCCTCATGTCGTTCCAAATCCATGAGACTTTTTTTTTATCTGTGGAACACAAAAGGAAAATTTTTTGTATAGTGTGTTTCCAGTTACAATTAATTAGAAATGTATATGTTTAAAAGTGCCATTTAAACATAAAAATATGTATGTGTATGTGAGTTGTGAGCTATATTCCAAGTATTCTGAAGGCAAATGACAGCTTTGTGTGGGAAAAAACATGAACATTTTTACTTGCTGATAATGTTCCCCTCTCATGAGATGTCAACTACTGCAACTATACCAAGGCTGTGTCTGAAATCGCTCCCTATTTGAGGTGACAGCCATTTGTAGTGGTGTCCAAAACCATAGTGGACGATATCGAGTGCACTCATTCAATCCCACAATGCAAAGCAAAAACAAGTGTACAACTTATCCACGCTCAACGGCTAGAGAATAATGCACTGAGTCGCGCGCCGAATGAATTTCTGCGTCTCGCCAGAAGATGGCGCCCGCAACTGAGTCATTCTTCCATCCATTTTCCAAACCGCGCTGGTCCAATGTGGCAACATCATAATTTACATGTATAAATTCATTTTTAAGTGATCATTAAATTGTTTAATTAAAGGGGACCTATTATGCCCCATTTTACAAGATGTAAAATAAGTCTCTGATGTCCCCAGAGTGTGTATGTGAAGTTTTAGCTCAAAATACCACAGATAATTTTTTTATAGCATGTTAAAATTGCCACTTTTTGGGGTTGAGCAAAAATGCGCCGTTTCAGTGTGTGCCCTTTAAATGCAAATGAGCTGCTGTGCTCGGCCTAAGAGGGCGGAGCTTCAAGAGCTCATTCTCCGGTGTCAGGATTCAGTCAGGACGCACTATAATGTCAGAAACTGCGAATATATGCTGCATGGAGATAGAACAGGTATAGTTTAGTTTAATTACGGTTATAACTTATATTGTCTTCTTGTTTTTATCCACTATATTAGTACAAGCCTGTTTACCGATGAGTTTTATAACGTTTATTGTACTTCACACAAAATACGAAGTGTCTGTTTTCACTCTAGAAAAATCACTGTAAGAGCTTAATAAAACAGTGCATGTGTGCATTAAAATATTATCCATAAACTCTCTCTCCCTTGCATTATCATCAAAATACACAGCGAAGTACACAGAAACACTCATTACAACTAACAGTAAACAAATATATAAAGACCTTATGCCTTTTCGGGTGGTGCTTAATAAACTGGTAAACTTTATATCCGTAAATCAACTCCGATGAACTGTAATAAAGTGCTCTCAGCCTCTCACCTTCATTACTGCCGTATCCAGTATCACTCTGGAGACTGTCAGCTGGGTCACGAACAGTTTACTGATCTGTCCTTGAGTAACAACTTTTTAGCACAACCTCTGTTTTGTATTGTCCCTTTGTATTGACATTCGTTCACAAAGCAGTCCGGTATGAAATGATTCGTGCAGACAAACGAATTTCGGTAGAGTTGAGGGAGCATTTTCTTCGAAAACAAAATGAATCCACCTCGTCTTCAGCGGCTCAGATTTAGGGAGTAAATGGAGAGAGCTATGTGGATTAATCCATCCAGCTACAGAACACCGAAAACGCTTGGGAGACATTCTCGTCAGTGCAGCAATGGCGGACTGTGTACAACTCGCTCAGGGCGGTTCTATGTTAAAATGGCAGTGTCTGTCAACATTCGTGGACGGGGCCTGTGGCTAAAGTGACGTCACACTGCCAGGGATCTGGAAACGGCTTGTTCTGAGACACTGCTTATGATTTATTGGAATTAAAAAAAAAGGAGTGGTTGGATTTTTATCATTATAGGGTGGTTGTGTACACACACTGCCAACACACATTTATGTCCAAACACCATGCAAAAGTGAATTTTGCATAATAGGTCCCCTTTAAGGTTTATACATAGTTTCCATGATAGAGTTCAAGATAAATATTTTCATCTTACTACTAGAGCTGCCAGTTTGCTAAGTTTCAAATGATTATTAAACAGCAAGCACAAACTATGTAAAAGCAGCAGCCCTTCTGGCGCACACAGTTTCCGAATTCACTCACTCGTTTTCATTCAGTCCTTCAAGTGGACTATATTAGTGGAGTATTGTAGGCAATAGTGAATGAGGGTATAGGGGGCGAATTCAAACACAGCACAAGTCATTCAAGATTTGAATCGTTCAGTTCACGAACTAATCATTTAGATCAAAAGATTAATTGAAATATGACTAAAAAGAATGATTTGTTCATGAATTAGTCTCTACTTTTCTCAGGAGCGTGCCAAGGAGATCTAGCAGAACTTTCAGACTTTCAGTAATCAGTGATTTCAATTTCAGTCTGTTACCCACACAAAATGGCTTTGGAAGACTATTTGTCTATTCCAAAGCATAGAGACCATTTTACTGACCATTATATTGTTATTCTGCTTTTATTTTCATTTTTTGGCTTTTAAAGTCATGATGAAATGGAAGTAACGACATATTTTCCTCTGTATTGTGACGTACAGTACATCTAAGTGAAACAGTTTATGGGGGAAAAAAAATGTAGGCTGGGGACTTGTTTATATGCCTCAGTTGTTGAATGAAGGCAGATCAATGTGAGCTTGCAATGGCAGGGTTTAAGTGGACTAAATGAAGTCCTGCATAAGTCACCACCAGTGTTGGGGAAAGTTACTTACATTACTCCCTAAGCCTAAGAAGTAACTAACTGAGTTACTTTTTCTGGTAATGCGTTACATTACTTTTGCGTTACTTTTTCTCACCTTGGCTGGGCTTGCTTGTTTGGTTACACTTTATATTAGGTGTCTTTAACTACTATTTACTTTACAATGTACTTATTGTGTTTATATTGTTTTGCAAAACACTTTTGCTGCTTTTGAGGATGGATACATGTAAGGTTAAGGACAGGTTTGGTGGTATGGGTAAGTTTAAGTGTAGGTTAAAGTGTAAGGGAAGGGTCAATAGTTTAATTACAGCTGTAATTACATGCAGGTAAATAAATAAGTACAATGTAAAAACATGTATGTACACAAGTGCATTGCATCAACTGATTCATTTAAATGTTAGTAGATAGTACTTAAATACACCTAATATAAAGTTGGACCGCTTTTTTAAACAAAAGAAAAAGCAATGCGTTACAATATTACGTTACTCCCTAAGAAGTAACTAATTGAGTTACTTTTTCAATTCTGACCCTGCTCCTCACCCACTCCACCCAACCAAAGGTTATCACAGTGCCCCAGGAACCTCAGACATTTGCAAACAGACACATGAGGCTCAAAGAATGATGAATTATCGGAAAATGGGCATTAAAACGCACCCTCACATCGAGTCAGCGATTTGCTAGAATCAGCTTTCCGTGAGAACATGCGCTGCTGAGGAGTTAGCACCTAATATAATGTTGCTCTTGATAAATGCTGATAGTAGCAAAGGGTGACTGCCTGCCTCTCTCCCCTGAGGACAGATCTCAGATCAGTTTTAAGAGTGTCATTTTGCAAGTGTAATTTGGCTGGTTGTCCTTAATGTTAGGATAATACTATTTGCCTGCAAAGTGGAGGCAGCAATAAATGTCGAAGGACCCTCTGGGCATCATGATAGTATCATTGCGTGCACGGAAACTCACATGCTTTTTTATTCTACCTCTTTCGCCCTCCCACCCTTTCTTCCCCTGCATTGCAGACCCAGGCCTAAGTGGTGGAGGCAGGCTGGAGCCAGTATCACGACACTGTGAGGTCAGTGTGCTGGGCATTAGGAAGAGGACAATGCTGGAAGACTGACACCATTAGAGTTTGGCCGGCGTTCCCAGGCAGCTGCCAACTGTTCACATCCATTGTCTTGGCCATCCCATAATACTAATCCCACCACACATATCAGTCTCTATAGTGGTTCCACTAAGCAATGGTTCAGAAACAGGAGCGTGTGCAAAATTTTGTCATTGTTCAAAGAACTTTCTGAACAATAAGAATATAAAAAAATATGCCAGTACCAACAATAGTAGTACTCACAAAAGACCCACCAGTTGAGAACGGCTGCTCTAGACTTTCCATTTCCAGCATAATGGACATTATAACACCTGTTGTGTTGTGTTTGCCTAGGTTGGACATTGACTGGAAGGCCAGCAAGCACAGGTGCAATTGGAGAGGTTTCTTTCCATTGTGTGGGCATGAATGTTCTGCCAGCCTGTGACCACAGCACATGCTACATGCAGAAAGCCAGAAGGCTTGCACTTCCGCAGGTGAATGTTCTGCTGGAAATGCTTCCCACACTAACCACTGAAGCAGATGAAGAAAGAAATGGAAGATGAAAGCAAAAGCAACACTGTCAAAATACACTAAGTTACTGTAAATGTGAATTGCAAATAGAAATTCGCCTAGAAGCAATTTATGTCATCGCCTAGAAGCGATTTACAGTCATATGTGAAGTATAAACTTTTACCTGACATGTGTTGTTGCCCTGAATGGTTGTAAAGCCACAAGCCACTCACAGTTTAAAGTAGTTAAACTACTGCAAAGCTTTTTAATAAAAGGAAGGAAATAACTAAATACTTTGAAGCTACTTAAGAGGGCAATATTGTTTTAAATACAAAACTATCAGATGATATTATTTATAATTTAATCAGTTTTCTGGGTTTTACAATGAGTACACAATTAGAGTGACAGCATTAGATGCTGAAATAGATTATTTTAATGGAAAATTGATATACAGTTAATAAAACTATTCATTTAACTGAATATAGTAATGAACAGTAGTATTTCACTTAGTATTTTGCAAATTATATAACAAAATACACTAGCATAGAAAAGTTTGGGGTCGGTAAGATTTTTGTATGTTTCTGAAAGAAGCTTCTTATGTTCATCAAGGCTGCATTTATTTGATCAAAAATACAGTAATAATGTGAAATATTATACTTTAAAATAACTTTTCTATTTTAATATACTTAAAATTCAATTTGTCATTTTCAGTCATGTAGCATTTTGTAGCGCTACCCACTACTTATTAAAATAGCTTAGCTATCGTCACACTACTAAAAATATAGTTAAAGTAGTTAAAGGGTTAGTTCACCCAAAAATGAAAGTTCTGTCATTAATTACTCACCCTCATGTCGTTCCACACCCGTAAGACCTTTGGAACACAAATTAAGATATTTTTGATAAAATCCGATGGCTCAGTGAGGTCTTCATTGCCAGCAAGACAACTGACACTTTCAGTGGTTCAACCTTAATGTTATGAAGCGACGAGAACACTTTTAGTGCACCAAAAAAAAAAAAAAAAAAAAAATAATAATAATGACTTTATTCAACAATATCTAGTGATGGGCGATTTCAAAACACTGCTTCATGAAGCTTTATAAATCTTTTGTTTCGAATCAATGGTTCGGAGCATGTATCAAACTGCCAAAGTCACGTGATTTCAGTAAACGAGGCTTCGTTGTGTCATAAGTGTTTCGAAATTTCAATGGTTCACCACTGGGGAGCGTGACTTTGGCAGTTTGATACACGCTCTGAACCACTGATTCGAAACAAAAGATTCGTAAAGCTTCGAAGCTTCATGAAGCAGTGTTTTGAAATCGCCCATCACTAGATATTGTTGAATAAAGTTGTTATTTTGTTTTTTGGGTGCACAAAAAGTATTCTTGTCGCTTCATAACATTAAGGTTGAACCACTGTAGTCACATGAACTGTTTTAAATATGTCTTTAGTAGCTTTCTGGGCTTTGAGAGTGTTAATTGTCTTGCTGGCAATGCAGGCCTCACTGAGCCATCGGATTTTATGAAAAATATCTTAATTTGTGTTCTGAAGATGAACGAAGGTCTTATGGGTGTGGAACGACATGAGGGTGAGTAATTAATGACAGAATTTTCATTTTTGGGTGAACTAACCCTTTAAGTCCTCAACACTATTGAGTGAGGAAGTATTGTACAGTAATGGCAGTGGTATGGATGTGGCATTGCACATTCGTTCATGCCAATGGTTGTGGAGGATGATGGGTCGTGGTGAGTAGGTGCTGCTGAAGGGCAGATTTTGAAGCAAAGCGTTATGTGCACGGCATACGCAACACACAGAATAGAGGTTTCAGCCTGGAGTGAGAGAGCCAATGAAGGTCAAGCTTCTTTTTGAGTCACACAGCGATGACCACATAGGTCACAATGCGACCTTACTATTCAGCGAGCACCACCAGCCCTCCATCCCACTGCCAAGTCGGTTGCGTTTTTATCTTGCTATGGCCCTGCCTTTTCTGGTTGACCTTCACTGAATACTCAGAAACCAGAAATAAAGGCTTTTAAATAAAAGATTCTGTTTCAGATAACAGACTCTTTCCCCGCCATTGACAGAATATTCCGTCATTTATGAGAAGATGCTTCCCCACCATTGATGGAATTTTCCAGCTTTCCGTGTTTTCACTGTTATATGATAGGGGGCGCTATTACACATCTTCTGAAAGAGTACAGAATCTCTGGATCACAACAGGCAAAAAAAAAAAAAAAAAAAAGCAGAAACAAGCGATAGAAGCACTGCTTATGCACGCTGTAGTCTTTGACAAAAATGCAATTTTCTCAGCTTTTTGTTAAAAATGCTGTTTTTTTTTTTTTAATTTTTGTGAAAATGATCAAAAATGCTGGCAGTGGCTGGCAACTTTTTAAAAACGCTGCCGAGGAAAGAGTTAAAAACCAATTCGATAGTTTTAAAGTGTATCAGAAGACACAAACAGAGAACCAAGACTAAAATAACCATAAAAAATATTTTTTTTTAACTATTATATAATATTTTAATAATTGTAAAGGGCCGTTCACACCAAGAACGATCACTATAAAGATTTAATAATCATTCTAATTTTATGAAAATAGGGAAGTCCAAACCACAACTGTAACATTAACAAAGAGGAAGGATATTGTTGGAATCACACTCATAGTGATTTTTTTCTAGCTGATGAACGATAAAATCATTGACAGCCAATCAGAATCCATACGACCTTAAAAAGGTTTTAACCTTTAAAGCAGCAGAAGACAAAATTGTAGCGCACTTATAATAAACAGAACGTTATCACCCATTGGTGTGGATGCTAATATAGTTATCATTAGTTATGATTTGAGGTATCATTCATGTTCTTTGCTTCAGGATGAGATGTTGTTCAAAATGGCATAGTAAGCGTAACCAACCAAGTGTCTTTGAGTACCTTAAAAAAAACAATCATATAAAATGTAATTTGTAAGGCAGCCTGTCTCCACTAAGGTCTGTCTGAGGCAGTAGCTTCCCAAGAGTCTGGGTCAATTCTGAGGACCTTGAGATTAGGGCTGGGACAATAAATCGATGCATAGCGATTTGTGGATCGATTCTGAGATTTTCCAAATGCATCGTGATTCTCTCTCGAATCGATTATGAGCTTAGTTTTTAACAGCAGATGGCGCTCTAGGCTAGTTTTTAACCACATGCTCAAATGCTCATGAAGAAGAGCACTCGTGTTCGGCTGAGAATGAGAATGTACTTGCACCTCAGAAAGCTTTTATGATGCGAGATTAATGTAAACAGCCCACTGCAAACACCCCTGTAATTTGCTTCAACATTTTCGAACTTTATAAATGATTATTTTATATAAGGTTCAAGTGGTGCGTGTAAGGAATTGGAAGGAAGCAGAGTACGTCTGTTTCTAAAGCATGCAGTGCCATCTGCTGTTGAAAACTAAGCTCAGAATCGATTTGAGAGAGAATGGCGATGCATTCAGAAAATCTCAGAATCGATCCAGAATCATTTCTCGATTCGCGATGCATTAATTTATTGTCCCAGCCCTATCTGAGATCTCTTTTGCAAACGTGGGGTCTGCCTGTTGGTCGCATTCCTTGTGAAAGCTCGCCATACAGGAGATCCTTCAGAATGCGACCATCATCCATTCGGACAACATGGGTAAACATGGAATAGATCCCTGCTCTCTCAAGGATAGTGCAGTTGAGGATCTTGTCCTGCCAGGTAATGCCCAGAACGTGACGGAGGCAACGCAAGTGGAAGGCGTTTAATCTACTTTCTTGTTGAGCATGCAGGGTCCATGGATTTTGGTGTACTCTGTCAGCTTGTCATTGGTCCGCACTCTCTTCATCAATCTGGAGATAGTTGTGATAGCCTTCCTGAGGCTTTATTATGAAAACATTTCTTCCAAATTACTTGTAGCCAAGATAACCACAAAATACTAACTTCCAGGATTTTATTTCTCACAATACTCTGTAACTTCCTTGACACCCAACGACTCTGCACCCGGCACAAAGTTTCTTAATAACAATAACAAAGCAGGACAGAGATAATGTATAGGAGCAGCTAACAGGACGAGCCGGAGAGGCAGTGGAGCTGTTTTCAAGAGCCATCATGTGCTTTGGCAGTGGGTAGTGTGACGAGTGTTGCTGCGGGCCACAGGACGACTCGATGTGTTATGCTCCACTACATCTCTTCTTCATCTCTCCCTCTGCCACTGCTGCTGTGTTCATCGTTTTTGGATGAGCAGGAGGAGGAAATCGGGGTTTATTAACACAATTCTGCCAAAAGCAGCTGAGGTGCAAATGTGTACAAAAGCAGCTCAGTGTGAATGTAAAGTTGATGTGATGAATACACAAAGACAGGTAGAAGAAGACAGAGAGAATCTTTACGAACATGTGCACGGAGGTGGAAAGAAGGGGCTCAGGAATAAACATACACGTGATGCAACAGTAGCGATAAAATTAATTCAGTTTGGCTCACCGGCACACACACACAAGAGAAAATCAGATATAAACTTATACCACAGCATGTGTGCTGTATCCCACATGAATAAAAACAAATAAACAAAAATACATTCACAGGAAGTGAATCATCTCCTCAGCCTCCAGGTGAAGCTTTTTAAATCCACAGTTAAAGGAATATTTCAACCAAAAATGAAAATTTTGTCATTATTTATTCACCTTTCTTCTGTGGCACACAAAAGGAGACATACATTATTGAAGACTGTTTGCCATGCAATTACAATGAATAGTCACTGAAGCTTTCCAATCACAAAAGCACCTTAAAATCTTTGTAAAAAATAATGGACTTTTGCAGTCTTACTGTAGCTTTAAAGGGTTAGTTCACCCAAAAATTTAAATTATGTCATTTATTACTCACCCTCATGTCGCTCCACACCCGTAAGACCTTCGTTCATCTTCAGAACACAAATTAAGATATTTTTGATGAAATGATGGCTCAGTGAGGCCTCTATTGCCAGCAATATCACCGAACTTCTCAAGATCCAGAAAGGTACTAAAAACATATTTAAAACAGTTCTTGTGACTACAGTGGTTCTACTTTAATATTATAAAGCGACGAGAATACTTTTTGTGCGCCAAAAAAACAAAATAACGACTTTTCAACAATATCTAGTGATGGGCGATTTCAAAACACTGCTTCATGAAGCTTCGAAGCTTTACGAATCTTTTGTTTCGAATCAGTTGTTCGGAGTGCCAAAGTCACGTGATTTCAGCAGTTTGATAGGCGATCCAAATCACTGATTCGAAACAAAAGATTCGTAAAGCTTCGAAGCAGTGTTTTCAAATCGGCCATCACTTGATATTGTTGAAAAGTCGCTATTTTGTTTTTTTGGCACACAAAAAGTATTCGTCACTTTATTAAAGTAGAACCACTGTAGTCACATGAACTGTTTTAAAGGGGACCTATTATGCAAAATTCACTTTTGCATGGTGTTTGGACATAAATGTGTGTTGGCAGTGTGTGTACACAACCACCGTAATGATAAAAATCCAACCACTCCTTTTTTTTAATCCCCACAAATCAAAAGCAGTGTCTCAGAACAAGCCGTTTCCAGATCCCTGGCAATGTGACGTCACATTAGCCACAGGCCCCGCCCATGAATGTTGACAGACACTGCCGTTTTAACATAGAACCGCCCTGAGCGAGTTCACAGCCAGTTGTATAGTCCGCCATTACTGCACTGACGAGAATGTCTCACAAGCATTTTAGGTGTTCTGTAGCTGGATGGATTAATCCACATAGCTCTCTCCATTTACTCCCTAAATCTGAGCCACTGAAGACGAGGTGGATTCATTTTGTTTTCGAAGAAAATGCTCCCTCAACTCTACTGAAATTCGTTTATGTCTGCGTGAATCATTTCACACCAGACTGCTTTGTGAACCAATGTCAATACAAGGGGACAATACAAAACATACAGTCTCCAGAGTGATACTGGATACGGCAGTAATGAAGGTGAGAGCACTTTATTACAGTTCATCGGAGTTGATTTACGGATATAAAGTTTACCAGTTTATTAAGCACCACCCGAAAAGGCATAAGGTCTTTATATATTTGTTTACTGTTAGTTGTAACGAGTGTTTCTGTGTACTTCGCTGTGTATCTTGATGATAATGCAAGAGAGAGAGAGAGAGAGAGAGAGAGTTTATGGATAATATTTTAATGTACACTTGCACTGTGTTTTATTAAGCTCTTACAGTGATTTTTCTAGAGTGAAAACACACTTCATATTTTGTGTGAAGTACAATTAACGTTATAAAACTCATCGGTAAACAGGCTTGTACTAATATAGTGGATAAAAACAAGAAGATAATATAAGTTATAACCGTAATTAAACTAAACTATACCTGTTCTATCTCCATGCAGCATATATTCGCAGTTTCTGTCATTATAGTGCGTCCTGACTGACTCCTGACACCGGAGAATGAGCTCTTGAAGCTCCGCCCTCTTAGGCCGAGCGCAGCAGCTCATTTGCATTTAAAGGGCACACACTGAAACGGCGCGTTATTGCTCAACCCCAAAAAGTGGCAATTTTAACATGCTATAAAAAATTATCGGTGGGGTATTTTGAGCTAAAACTTCACATACGCACTCTGGGGACATCAGAGACTTATTTTACATCTTGTAAAAGGGGGCATAATAGGTCCCCTTTAAATATGTTTTGCGTACCTTTCTGGATCTTGAGAGGTTCGGTGACATTGCTGGCAATAGAGGCCTCACTGAGCCATCGGATTTCATCAAAAATATCTTAATTTGAAGGTTTTACGGGTGTAGAACGACATGAGGGTGAGTAATATATGACATTATTTTCATTTTTGAGTGAACCCTTTAAAATCATTATTCTCTGATCATTTCTGTTCACTGTAATTTGCACGAAAACGAGCATGAAATTCATCTTCAAAATGTTTACTTTTATGGTCCCACTGAAGAAATAAAATCATACACCATTTTCATTTGTGGGTGAAATATCACTTTAAAGAATATGACTCATTACCAAGACATCAGGCCAAACTATCTTTTAATTCTCTCTCTTTCAATCTCACCCTCAGACTAACATGTTCCTTCTGACCTTGACGTAAGGAGTGAAGCAGTAGATGCTCGTAGCAAGGGAAGGATTTATCGCAGACCGAACCAGAATGAACAATGGTGCATAACTCACCAAACCAATGCATCTTTAGTAGACATGTTAAAATTGCATTAGAAACTCTTTAAATCCCTTAAGGCTGACTAAACTAGAGCAAAGCGAGCAAAGAAACATACCAACAAAGAGGACATTGCTTGAATTTGAACCGAGCACAGCGTGTCAGTAGTCATTTTCAGTGCACTATATGTAATGCTTGAAGCTAAAGTAAATAATTAAACAAATCTTTTTGCAAACTCTTGCATCAGCACAACAAAGATGTAGTTTGTGCCATAGCAATTATTCTGGCACAGCCATCTTAGGGAAAAACTGCAAAAGGACTTTTACAGTCTAATTCAGAGGCTTTGACTTGGAAAATAATGCGTCTGACTTGTTTAATAGCTAATCACAAGTTCATTAAGGCTCTCTCATTTAATGTGACTTAAGAAATTGACTATAAACCAGTTAGGATTATTTCTCATTGAGCAGCCTGACCAATCCTCCGGCTTGCCATTATTTCATAGACACAGGCTCTATTACACCACTCATCTTTTTTTTCATCTCTTATTGCCCTTCAAAACACGTCCGCTAGGCTAGAGGACACAGTGTCAGTGACACGTGCACACCCAGCGTCGGGCCGCAGTATTGCAGTGGTGCAATCAGAAACCCCCTGCTATCAAAGTTAATGAGTCGTTTTGCTTGCGCTATTACTTCCGCTTGCACACCCTAATTTATGGGTGCTTGCCTGGCCTGTTGCAGTCCTGTCTGCATGGCCAGCCTGGTTCAGCTAGCCCTGCCAATGTTTATCTGCAGCAGCCAACTGAGTGTGTATGAGCGGAAGTTTGTGTGGGTGGCTGAAGGAGATGCATTGTGGGGTGAGCAGCAAGTTTAAACTCGATTAGACCTCAAATCTGTTGCAGGTTATTGGTGCCGTGTAACTAGGCCAAAGGAGGTTTGAGTCATGCTGGTCGAGTGATAAACTGCATTTGTATACGGTGTTGGTAACCAAAAGGTTGCAAACCCTGCAAGCTATGAGCTATTACGAATGTTGTCTTGAGCAAAACTCTTAAAGGGATAGTTTAGCCAAAAATGGCCATTTTGTCATCGTTTACTCACCCTTTTGTTGTTCCAAAACAGTTTGAGTTTCTTTCTTCCATGGAACATGAAGGAGTTGATTACTGTAATACTCCAAAAAAAAGATAAAAAGCACAATTAAAATTGTCCATACAACTCTTACACTATTATTTTTATTTTAGAAAATGTTTTTTTTTTACTACATTTCAAAGCATAATAACTTACTTTTTGCAGAAGTGAAGAAATCAAGGCTTGCTCTGAAACATTAGTGGCAAAAAAAAGAACAATATCCTTATAAATGTGTACTTGTGACTTTTAAGTTTGGGGTCAGTAAGGTTTTTTTTTTTTTTTAAAGAAATTAATACTTTTATTAGCAAGGATGCATTAAATTAATTAGAAGTGTCAATAAAGACATTTATAATGTTACAAAAGATTTCTATTTCAAATAAATGCTGTTCTTTTGAACTGTCTATTTATTAAAGAATCCTGAAAAAAATGTACCACAGTTTTCACAAAAATATTAAAGGGTTAGTTCACCCAAAAATGAAAATTCTGTCATTAATTACTCACCCTCATGTCGTTCCACACCCGTAAGACCTTCGTTCATCTTCAGAACACAAATTAAGATATTTTTTAATGAAATCTGTGAGTTTTCTGGCCTCTGATAGACTGAAATGTTATTCCCACTTTCAAGGCCCAGAAAGGTAGTAAAGACATCATTAAAATAGTCCATGTGACTACAGTGGTTCAACCTTAATGTTATGAAGCAACGAGAATACTTTTTACTTCTTTTCCCTGTCAGTCTCCTACGCTGTTGACGTAGTAAACACAGTGCAGCGCTTGGTAATAAGCCGGCGTTCTGACGTTTGTTACGTGAACAGTGTAGGAGACTGACATGGAAGAGAAGAAATTGTTGAATAAAGTTGTTATTTTTGTTTTTTGCGCACAAAAAGTATTCTCGTCGCTTCATAACATTAAGGTTGAACCACTGTAGTCACATGGACTATTTTAACGATGTCTTTACTACCTTTCTGGGCCTTGAAAGTGGAAATAACTAACAGTCTATCAGAGGCCAGAAAGCTCATGGATTTCATCAAAAATATCTTAATTTGTGTTCCGATAATGAACAAAGGTCTTACGGATTTGGAACGCCATGAGGGTGAGTAATAAATGACAGAATTTTCATTTTTGGGTGAACTAACACTTTAAGCAGCACAACTGTTTTCAACTGATACCAATAAGAAATGCTTCTTGAGCAGCAAATCAGCTTATTAGAATGATTTCTGAAGGATCATGTGACACTGAAGACTGGAGTAATGATGCTAAAAATTTAGCTTTGCCAATAAATTACATCTTCAAATATATTTAAATAGAAAGCAGTTATTTTAAATGATAATAATATTTAACAATATTACTGTTTTTACTTAATTTTTGATCAAATAAATGCAGCCTTGGTTAGCATAAAGGCCTGGGTATACTTCATTTTCCATGTTCTGTCTCGAGCGCTCACCTTACAGAGTATACTCCTTTGGCCGTGAGCGTGGAAAGACGCGTTCGGCGTGTGCGCACTATCTAGTGGATTTTGTTTTCAAGCACTCAAGTCACTCGCACATGCTCTGTTGTACGTGGATCGTCCAGGTGGTTTCAAAAATTGGCCTGCACACGGACAGGGTTTGCGGATGTCCGCGAACCCTCCTGAAGATGAAAATTATGTCATGTGGACCATACGTGGACGGCCAAAGTATACTTTGGGCTTAAGAACTTTTAAAGGTCCAGTGTGTAATATTTAGGAGGATATATTGACAGAAATGCAATTTAATATACATAACTATGTTTCCAATGGTGTATAAAGACCTTACATAATGAACCGTTATGTTTTTATTACCTTAGAATGAGCCATTTCTATCTACATACACCACAGGTCCCCTTATATGTTAAGTCGCCATTTTGCGTCGACATGTTTCTACAGTAGCCCTAAACGGACAAACTGCTCAACAGAGCGCATTTTGTCACTATGTTGTTGTTGTTCTTCGTTTTGTGTTTTTAGAGGCAGCTTGCATTGTCATTACGTTGAATACATACGAAGAAATAGTAGTAGTAGTAGTAGTAGTTGTAGTCATCTGGTTTATTAGAAGCAGAGACCGTTCTTTGTTAGAAGTAAGAAGAAACCTTATTTCTTGACTGGCATCTTTGTCCTGTGCCGGCCACCATAGCTTCTCTATGCGCTTTGAAAGGGAGGGGTGAGCGGTGGACTGAGCAGTTGGTTGCAATTCGCAACCTCACCGCTAGATGCCGCTAAAATTTACACACTGCACCTTTAAAACATTTGAATGGCAGTGACTCAAAAGTAAATCCTTTTGTACGCTTACTCGGGTAGAAATTTAAAATAAGAACTTAAAATTAATGCTTTTTTTAAATCAGGGGCTCTAAACTTTAAATCAAGTACATGATTTGTGTACATCATCCACCACTGCGTATACTGTAAGCATCTGCTCGAATGACTGCATACTGCTTGTGACACAGCAACTATAATCATTAGCAATGGCATTATCATTAGTGTAATTTATAATGTGACTGACACAAGACCATCATTGACATTGCTGACTGACCCCATACATGTGTAATGACACTCAATGCTATCACTCTCTGTAAGCAATTCTGCCAACAATGATTTCACTGCAGCCTGTGAATAAGGCTGCTGTCATATTTCTATGAAGTGACCTTAATCATAATCATAACCTCTTACTTCACTCCTAGTCATTAGTTTAATTATTGTTGCCATGGCAATGAAATGTTGACAGGACACTTACTTATGGGCCAGTGCTGTATTTCCTCCACAATCCTCTGCATCCATCTGTGCCTGACTGGGTGAAGTGTGCTTGTTGCGTATGGCAGTGATGGTCCACATCTCAAATGTGGCACAGCTCATAGCGTTGAATGAAAACCTGCCTGTATGTTGACCTTGAAGCTTGACCAGATGAAGAGATGGCTGTAGGCTGGAACAGATACTGTAAGGTAGCTTGAAGCAACACAAAGATTGAGGTCTTGACCTTTTCTGTGGTCTTTTTCTGGGACCATCAGAAATGGCTTCTGGTTGGACTTCTGACAGGTAGCCTCTCTTCTGAGGAGATCTAATATACCTGGAAAGTATCGTCTGTTAAGCATTCCCATTCATCACATTCATAGCAATTGCTCGGCTGGCCCTGAAAGTGCACGGTCTGGATGCTGTACTCTGTTCCAGAAACAATTATTTTGGCCTTTTTTGCAAAGCCATAAATGTCATGTGACTGATCACTCTAAATGTGGCTCCTTGCCACAGACAGTGAAAAATACAAGTCTGTTTCACACAGTTAAAGTAAGGCGCTGATGAAATATATTTTATTATAACTTTGCTCCTGATTTACACTACCGTTCAAAAATTTGGGGTCAGTAAGTTTTTAATTTTTCTGTAATGAAATTTATAGTTTTATTCAAAAAGGATGCATTAAATTGAACATTTTAAAAATGTTCCAAATATTTCTATTTCAAAGAAATGCTGTTCTTTTGAACTTTCTATTTATCAAAGAATCTTGAAAAAGTTTCCACAAAAATATTAAGCAGCACAACTGTGTTCAGCATAATAGTAAATCAGCATATTAAATTGATTTCTGGAGGATGATGTGACATTGAAAACTGGAATAATGATGCTAAAAATGTAGCTCAGGAATAAATAACATTTTTAAATATATTAAAATTCGAAATTGTTATTTTAAATTGTAATAATATTTCACATACTACAGTATTACTGTATTTCTGTGTATTTTGTGAATACACACCTACTTTTGAATGGTCATTAATGAAACATGCCTTTTGCCTGCATTATGGGGTAATTTTGGCATCTACCAGCAGGGAAACTGCTGTTATTCATGTCTGTAATTCTGGCATGACGTGAATGCGGCTCAAACATCAATTATGTTCTGATTGGCTGTGATTTTGTCACAGCATTTTCTCTGCTCTCTCCTGCATCCTGCCGTGGTTTTGTGAAGAACTACAGCATGTTTGCTCTGACAGGCCTGGACAGAAACAAACAGAGTCCTGCACTCCTGACACTGGTAACGGATGAGAGGATGTGTTGGAGATAAGCCGTGTGCCCTGTTTACACCTGGGATTAAAATCCGTCTCGGTTGATCTGATCACAAGTGGTCAGGCGAGACAGATTTCTGTTTACACCTCATAGTAACATGCATCGCAAATGCGTCTCCTGTTGCAACTTGTGTACAGTTTTCAACTACCTCCAAATGTGGTTTCAGACTTTTATTTTTACATTTGATTATTGAATTTCTGTATAGTAAGCTATTATTATTAGTGGGCTAAATTGTTTATTTCATTTGTATTTGTCCTATTGTTTGTAACTTTTTGTTATGTCTGCACCTTTCATAGGGCACTCTATTTAAAAATAAATAAACACATTCTAATAAACACTGGAAATTGCACTTTATGCTAAATTATGAGCATGCAGGCTAGCCCTTAATTAGAGGAAAATTCAGAAGGTTATTGTGACAGGGCAACATGACAGCCAGATGCTCCCACACATAAAGCCCGTGTGGGTAAAGAGATGTGTAATCATCCTCTTTAAGTGCGGAAAAATGCCCTTATTGCCCAGATCATGGCATAAGATTAAAAAAAAAAATAATAACTTTACCAACAATGTCTGAATTACTTCTAAATGAAGTAAACCACTTTGCTATTCAATGCACATGAATAAACAGCAAGTCTGGTAAATGAAATAGCATGCTTAATATCCAGTTATTTTAAATTACTCAAAGTAGTCAAGTATGTTATCCGTTAGCATTACCTGAAGAAGAGCGAACCACCTAAATGTGACTGCACAACAGTTCAATTTAATATTAATATGCCAAGTTGCTAAACAGTGCATAGTTAAAAATAGTTTTCCGGCATCGTTTATGTCCTTCAAATTGAGTCAATATTTTGTCTATTGTGTATAATATTAGTCAATGAAAATGAAATTTGATTCTTCAAAAATAAAATTCAATTGATGTAATGATACTTGTCCAATTGTTTGTCGCTTACAAACATTTTTGTTCCTATTTGACATTAATATTGCATACATACTAATGAACAGTTACTTTGCGATAAAAATTACTTTGACTATAATTCTTGTAAAATATATAAATATTTAAATTTGTAAATGAATTACTATGTAAACGTAAATAATGTTATTTATTATATTGCTGTGACCACTATTTAGCAATAAGCTTCTTGAGCCTGTGCATTACAGTGATTTTATCACGGCTAAGAGACTTTAAGCTTAAAGTTCCCCTATTATGGATTTTTAAAAAATTACCTTTCATGCAGTGTGTAATGTAGCTGTGTGTGAATGTAAACAGACCCCAAAGTTGTAAAGCTGAAAGTGCATCATAAATAAAGTCATCGTCTCTCAAAAGAATGAGTCGTTTGTGATTCGAATCCCATTTCCGTGAAGTCACAAGTTAACACATTTGCATAATGCCCACCTACGCTCTGCATGGATATCCCACGAAAACTTGAACCCCCCTCAAACTCTGTAGTTCGTTCTTGTGGATAACGTGCACTATTACCTAAAACTGTGTCCATTAATACAGATTGTCTGTCGTTCTTACTACTTTGAGTAATGATAAAGGATGGAGCAAGATTTGTTTTACAAACTTTAATGTTACATCAGTCTTGACGTTAGTGCTTGGCTAACGTATGCACTGTTATTGATACTGTTAATAATACAGTTCCCACATGTGCACCGCAATAAATTAGAAATATACACATCAGTTTGTTGATGGACATACACTTAATGCTGATGGTGAGGAATTACAGTTGCAACATCTTATGATGAACGTCAAACTGAGTAATGTATCACTGAGAAACGTCCTGCTCAAGTCGTCCTTGCGATGGAGGTTTGGGTTGAATATTTTATCATCGGACTCAGATTGATATAGTGAAATCGACACTATCTTTACTGTCTTTACAGTGTGCATAATCGCTGAGCTTTAGGAAGCCTACAGAGCTGAATCAGTTATGGTAATGGCCGTTTGTTTCTGACTTGCATTGTAAGTGGTAGACCAATCACAACAGATTGGGCCGTCTGGCCAATCAGAGCCGAGTATATAAGAAAATGAAAGTGTTTTTTGACCTTTGATGAATGTAAACCTGTTGTAGACCTTCTAAACAGAGCTAGAAACCTTTCAAATAGCATAATGGGGCACTTTAACAATACTTCATAACTATAAAATCATTTTAATGCAGCTTCTTATATCTTATTGCATTTGAAATCCTACTTTAAAATCACCATTGTCAGAAGTGTTGCAGTGGCTGAGCAGATGTTGTAGAGCCCCATTCGATGCTGTATAACAGGTGAACTTCCTCCAGGGATCCAAACAGCTGCCAAAAGGGTGAGGAACATGAACAGGGTGGAATTACCATCTATCCCAACAGACCTAGAAAAACGCACACTCACAAACAATAAACCAAGTACAGTGAACATGAAAGTAATGCATGAGAGAGATAATGAGAATGAATCAGAACAACACACACATCCACATAATAGGATTGGTTTTATGAGTGTTAAATACCCGCTATCATGCCGCGCACACGTTCAGAGAGGATGAATGGCGGCTTAGCGACACTATCCAAACCTGCGGCGTGTCAGCGCTCCCTTTGGAGTCTAGAGGTGTGAAAGCTCTCCTGTGAATAACATTTTCTTTCTTATTGGATTGTGTGTATTGACAGACACTGCAGACAGATGGCCATTTTGCAACGCTCTGGCGGTGGACGTCGCTAGCCACCCCCGCTAGCATATGTACAGCGAAGACAATGACAATGAAAATGAAAATAAAAACAAAGAAATATGTGTGTTCTTCTGTCAGTCTCACTTTGTGAATCCTTTCATATTGAATGAACAGATCAAGTTAAGCCGATGCTATCGTCCCGTACCATCGACCGTGGCGCAGAAACACCAGCTTAAAATGAAAGGCCTCATGGTCGCCGATACAGGTGTAATTTCCGCAGTCAATGTGAATGAAATTAACGAACGATGTACAAAAGACAAACATCCCGCAGGGTATATGAGAGATCTTAGATATGAGTGCTTTTGTTGACGTTTTTCCACTATAATCCACAGCTCCACATTCGAATCCCATATCAGTAAAATATATCTGAGACGCTGCTTTGTTGATTTAAACAACAATGGATTTTTAACTACCGGAGCATGTTTTTACAAATCGACTGATAACCTATGATAACCCACCTTCTGCTCCTTCTGCCATCAGCCTCTGTTGCCTCTAGAGAATGGGAAAGAGAGAAAGTACATTTAATCTTGTATCCCACATTTTTTTTCTAAATTATCTCTTTCTCAGGTTGCCATAACAACATTTTTATTACTGTAAACACTCTTTACCATTACATTTTTTTTAACCTTTGTAACCATAGCACCCACCAAAAAACCAAGAGACTAGTTGTTATTATTAACTTTATGATAGGCACAACTGTCATCTAAAAGGAAATTAAATATTCTTTTAAGACAGAAAAACTTTTTTTTTTTTTGACCGAGATCCCATATTACGTTGTTTACCTGTCTTTGACACAAATTTACTTGACCTGATAATGAAATCTTACTGTAAGAGCAATAGTTTGAAGAGAATCTTGAGCAAGTTAATTAACGTGTCTCTGGCCTTATATTGAAAGATGAACTTGATCCATATCTAGGGAGGGCTTTGGATATCAGAATATCTTAGTAATACCAAGAATTAATAATTTATTTTAGTAAAACAATGTAAAAATGTAGCCCTGGTGTTCTAGTAATACAAATAAATGCAGTTACTATGGAATTTTGGCAGAAAATGTAGTTACCATGGTACTTTTTTTGAGCCGTAATGCTTGATAAACCCCAAAGGTTTGTTGTTGCTTGATAAACAAAGTCATCAGACAGAAAAACACAAGACAACCATTTTCACTCATTATCACTGAAGGCTTACAAAAGCTTGTACTCCAGCTACACCAAACATTTTTAGCATTGTGTATGGATAAGACCAGTGGTTCTCAACCAGGGGTGCGTTTCCTATTCAACGATGTAACTCGCTGATTAACTACCATATACGATGCATCCTTCAAGAAACTAACCAACTAATCACGACTGTTTCCCAAAACTGTAGTAACATGGTCACACCTCTGTCGTTTGAACAACATTGGTTCAACAATATAAGACTGTCCTTATTGACGTCACCCACAGTGTGGAGGAGTAATAACATCTGCTTATTAATCTATTCCAGATCTCAGAGATGCTGCTGTAATGCACCTGATGACTACTTCACTGCTTTTGCTCCATGTCATTTTGCTTTATTTGATGTTTTATTCATCACAGGTTCCCTCATACCTCATACTCCGGAGTTCCCTTTCGCATTTACGCACATGCATAAAAAAACGGCATTAATTGTTGACAGTAAAATATATAGATTAAAATGCACATATATTTAAATAGAATGAAAGATAAATAACGTACTGAAGGTTAGCTTGCCTATTGTGCCCAAGAGCATGATTTATTTACAACCCGAATTCCGGAAATGTTGGGACGTTTTTTAAATATGAATAAAATGAAAACTAAAAGACTTTCAAATCACATGAGCCAATATTTTATTCACAATAGAACATAGATAACATAAATGTTTAAACGGAGAAATTTTACAATTTTATGCACAAAATGAGCTCATTTCAAATTTGATGCCTGCTACAGCATATGTTGCTCTGAAACCTTTATATACCTTTCAGCATTCATAGTGCTGCCCATACCGTATGCACTTATGCAACCCCATACCATCAGAGATGCTGGCTTTTGAACTGAACGCTGATAACACACTGGAGGGTCTCCCTCCTCTTTAGCCCGGAGGACACGATGTCCGTGATTTCCAACAAGAATGTCAAATTTGGACTCGTCTGACCATAGAACACTTTTCCACTTTGAAACAGTCCATTTTAAATGAGCTTTGGCCCACAGGACACGACGGCGCTTCTGGACCATGTTCACATATGGCTTCCTTTTTGCATGATAGAGCTTTAGTTGGCATCTGCAGATGGTACGGCAGATTGTGTTTACAGACAGTGGTTTCTGGAAGTATTCCTGGGCCCATTTAGTAATGTCATTGACACAATCATGCCGTTGAGTGATGCAGTGTCGTCTGAGGGCCCGAAGACCACGGGCATCCAATAAAGCTCTTCGGGCTTGTCCCTTACGCACAGAGATTTCTCCAGTTTCTCTGAATCTTTTGATGATGTTATGCACTGTAGATGATGAGATTTGCAAAGCCTTTGCAATTTGACGTTGAGGAACATTGTTTTTAAAGTATTCCACAATCTTTTTATGCACTCTTTCACAGCTCTGCCCATCTTTACTTCTGAGAGACTCTGCTTCTCTAAGAAAAACCCCTTTATAGCTAATCATGTTACAGACCTGATATCAATTAACTTAATTAGTTGCTAGATGTTCTCCCAGCTGAATCTTTTCAAAATTTCTTGCTTTTTCAGCCATTTGTTGCCCCCGTGCCAACTTTTTTGAGACCTGTAGCAGGCATCAAATTTGAAATGAGCTCATTTAGTGGATAAAAGTGTAAAATTTCTCCGTTTAAACATTTGTTATGTTATCTATGTTCTATTGTGAATAAAATATGGGCTCATGTGATTTGAAAGTCTTTTAGTTTTCATTTTATTCATAAAAAACGTCCCAACATTTCCGGAATTTGGGTTGTAAGTCCACGTCATTTAACAAGAAACTATGATTCTAGCACAGCTTGAGAGCTGTAGTTCCAACCATGTACGTTTGTGACAGTGTTTGCAAATGTTTGTTGAAACTTTGGTTTCAGAAAACGCCAAATCATTGAATGATGTTGGGAACTTTGTAACGACGGAACTTGCGACCATAGTTGGTTAACGATGCTTTCGGGAAACACAGCCCAGGAGGTCTCAAGATGGCTTGAAAGTAAGACAAAACAAGCATTTAAATAAAATATAACAAAATCATTATCTTATATTCACTCCCCAAAAATTTGCCTAATTTTAAAAGTGTCAAGTCGATTTTTAACATATTATGAATTTACTATACATTTTAGGTATGACAAAAATATTTGTAGGAATTGCAAAACTTTTTTTTTTTTTTTTAGAAATCCTTTTCCAGCAACTTGTGAACAACTGCAAAAATCATGGGGCCTTTAAAATTTGGAGTTTAAAAGGTTGAGAACCACTGTATTAGATGATTCAACAGGTACAACATATGATGATGATCATTCAGTGTTTTCTGGTGCATCTTTACTTACTTTTAAACAAGTGTTGCTGGTTGAAATCCTGCAGTCTGTTTTCACAAGAACCTAGTCATAAGAGTGAAGTAAGATGCTATTAAAACACTTATAAGATGAACATTCATCATTGAAAGCATCATTTCTGACTTCAAAATTGATACATCTCCATTATATATCTGTCATTTGCCTTAAGCTGGTTCATTTTAAGCCTATAATTGATGTTCACTCAAAAACCATCAAACTGACATTTTTCTCTGCAATGCCTTTATAATTTGCCTGATTTGCTCTAAAATAATATACTGTTATAAACAACATTATCTTCAAGATATATTCATGCTATTCTTTTTCAAAGAAATGTTTGAAAGATACTCTCTGATGCGTACTACAATAACAAATGCATATCCATTTCTGTCTGGAGTTCAGTGGTTTGAGAATAAAATACTGATGGGCGAGAGCTACATCAGCAACAGTAAATTCAGTCATCAAGAACAGATTGTCGAGGTGCGATCTGGGGTCACGATCAGAACGTTACTCTGAATGAAAATGTGCAGAGTTTAAAAAGACATACAACCACGCGTGGCATTTTTATTAGGAAGAACCAAGAGTCCACATGAACTACACCAATAATGACTTAGCGAGGTGATGATGGTTAACTCATTCAACTCTGAACTCATGAATTAATGACTATGTATTGGAGTTTAAGCAGCCTTCTCAAACATGAAGGAGTGCTAATGTTAGATAAGACCAATTTGCATACTTCTACAAAGTATGCAGAGTACATGCTGTGCTGATTTTGTACTTTTGGATGAAGAAAGCCAGTCATTGCCCAAAAAGGAAGTACAGAATAATCCACCTGAATACTGTATGTTATGCCATCCAAGCACTTTTGACCCTTTTTTATGTACTACAATTTGGGACAGACTAGTTATAATCCTGTATATTATATAAGACGAATGGCAAGTATTCTTTAACCTTTCCTATGTGACTACAAATCATCTATCTCATCAAAAAAACTAACAAACTAACAAAAGCATTGGTGAACCGCAAATGGCCTAAAATCTGAGCTCTTCTGAATATCCGCAGTTTTCTTGAGGTTTGATGTGCAAATTTTACAAAATGTTACAAACTGTATTGTTTATTTGACTTTTTCTGTCCTATTTCCATAATATTATTTAAGGGTGAAAGGTGTGGTAATGAAGCTGAAATTGCTGAAGCTGTTTAACAATTTAAAGATGTCATTTCAATCCAGTTTTCTGCTTTATAGCCTTTCCTACATTTCAACAATCCACACAAAGCCTGTGTTCATTTTGCTTAATTTAAGTCTCACTCTTACATTTGTCCATTTTTTATAGCTTTTTAAGTACAAATAGGCATAGTGATATGACAGAGATGGTACATCTTAACATCTATTTATTTTAAGATCTATTCAGTGAACATAGCTCTGCAATCATAAACCTTACAAGCGAGTGCTTTTGCTCACATTTGAAATCTTTATTAAAATACAGAAAAGGCCAATAGAAGGGCAATGATAACGGACCATAGAACAGCCAGACTGACGTGACTTTGCTAAACAACAGCAATTGGTGTCCACGGCAATGGTGACTGATAGGCCTGTACTGAAGTTAATTTATTTACACCGTTGTTAATCTCATTAGTGTGTTTCTTTCCTTAGAGGTCTTTCATTAGACTGCTGAAAGTTAATTAATGACTCACTCCTACACGGCTCGCAAAAGGCATTTTCTTACTCCTCTGAATAACAAATACAAAGGATCCCCTTCATTATGAATGAATGCTCTCACAAAACACTTTACTTTCAACAAATGGCTCCTCATGCACCTTGAACAGAGTTGACGAACTCTAAATTTAATTCCAAATTCAGCATTACAGAATTTCTTCATACATGCCGAACAAAGGATTAGGAATTTGAAACCTTTGAGCAAATGTTTAATTCCATCAAAGCTAAAATATAAGATTTTTTTCCTAGACACCTGACTATTTTTCTTTCAAACAGCTCAGAATATTGTAAGTGGGAGGAAAAGTCATGCATTAGCCTTGAACTGAGATTCAGTGCCAAAAGTAAATACGTTTCTAAGCTTTATAAATAGTCTCAGTTAAATACACTGTATGTAAGATGCAACAGGTTTTAGAGAAAAATATGATATTATGATCTCAAAGTACAGTTTTTTTGTTGTTGTTCAAAATCGATACATCATCATTTATATAAAAAGAACTGGCAAAAGACATTTTTGGGTTAAAAATCTAATCTGTGTAAAAAGCCATAGGGGTTGAAATATCACATCTTACATGAATTCAATCCAATTAGTTGCACTCCAGGTATTCAAATATCAAATATTGTTCTTAAAAAAAAAACCTATTGATTAAAGGGTTAGTTCACCCAAAAATTAAAATTCTGTCAATAATTACTCGCCCTCATGTTGTTCCACACCAGTAAGACCTTTGTTCATCTTCAGAACACAAATTAAGATATTTTTGATAAAATCTGATGGCTCAGTGAGGCCTCTATTGCCAGCAAGACAATTAACACTTTCAGATGCCCAGAAACTACTAAAGACGTATTTAAAACAGTTCATGTGACTACAGTGGTTCAACCTTAATGTTATGAAGCGATGAGAATACTTTTTGTAACGACTTTATTCAACAATTTCTAGTGATGGGCGATTTCAAAACACTGCTTCATGAAGCTTCGAAGCTTTACAAATCTTATGTTTCGAAGTTATGTTATGAGTTCATAGATGAGGTAAGTTTCCATAGTGTGCAGTGACAAATCAGGCAAAATGCTGGTTCTATCCCATTGTAATTAAAGTCGTCATGAAACGGAAGTTGCAACAGTCTTTTCTTCTCTATTGTGACATATATCAGAGAGAAACGGCTTCTCAAACAAGGAAAAAAAAAAAAAAAAAAAAGGAGGGTGGTAGTTGATTTTGTCCATGGGGATTTATTTGGATGGGAGTGATTTGCTATTGGTCGATCTCATGTGAGTGACAGGTTGTCCCGCCCCCGCGCAAGTAAACGCATCATCAGAGAAGAGATGTCGTTGCAAGAGAGAGGGGAAGTTATTTTGATTAAAGATTATGAGGGCACATGAATTAAAAAAAAAAAAAAGATGTGCACAGATAATCATTTATAATAAATACTGCAATACTCCAAGAATTGTCTATTTTGATTTCAATGTGACCTTAAGATATGGACATACACCCAACCTGTACGTTTAAAAGAACTTAAAAAAACACCATTGGTGCATATCTCACTAGGTGTTTTCTCATAAATAATAAGGAATACACACTGAATAGCTAGTAAAATTCCCTGGATGTCAACATCCCTGCCCTGCATAAGTAATACTACAAGTTCTGCGGAGTATCAGATGAATCATGGGTGACTCAAAGTGCATCAGTACCAGCAGTAATGACCTGACGGCTGTGCACTGACCCATGGACATGGACAGAAAAGCCGATACTAATGCGAAAATGGGCCGTTTTGGGCCGTTTCCCTGGGTTTCCATTCATTTAAACTGACACCACCTAGACGAGCACCAGCGAGTCAATCTTTTTGAACAGATTACACAGAATTATCGGAAATGTTGGCAATTAATGCGCAGGTTGTTTCCAGGCAACCATCTCTTAAGGCTCTCACCCATCAGACAGTGATAATCTGAAAAGGCCAAAGGTGGGTGAAATTATTAACACAATCAGCGTCGCATGCTAATGCATGCCGTGAGCCCAATAAATTTGATGGGTTCAGCGGCGCATCAGACTCACAAGGTTCCTCAAAAATCATTTCCATTAACAGAATTGAGAGGAAGCGTGTTTATTGCCCATCATTTTGTATATTTGTGTGATGATGCCCTCTGGTGCACACTTGTTTTTATTACTCATTCACAGCACTGGGGTTTTCAAAATGTAGTTTGAAAATGTTTGAAGCTTGAAGGTAAAACACCAAGCAAAACAACTATTTTTAAACTCTTTTTGTATTGTGAACAGAAGATGGCCTTGCTTTGTCAATATTGGACTCGACTAGATGACTAAAGATTATTGCTTTTGGTGGCATTGTTAAAGGGATAGTTCAATGAAAAAAAATGGTAAAAATTTACTCAAATTCACACTGATCCAAACCTTAAAGGGTTAGTTCACCCCAAAATGAAAATTCTGTCATTAATTACTCACCCTCGTGTCGTTCCAAACTCGTAAGACTTTCGTTCATCTTCAGAACACAAATGAATGAGAGATATATGTCCCTCTATTGACTGTCTTTGCAACGACCACTTTGACGCTTCAAAAAGTTCATAAAGACATCGGAAAACGAATCCATATGAATAGAGTGGTTTAGTCTAAATGTTCTCATGAGAATAGTTTGCTTTTTATGATTAATAGATTTAATTTAGGCTTTTACTCACATGTAAACAGCTCAACCGAACCTCAATGACACACAAAAACAAACTTCTGGAAGCTCAAACTTGCTGCTTAACACACAAGAATGAACCTCATTGGTTACGCAGCACTTTTTAGCTTCAGGAAGTTTTGTTCTTGTGCGTCATTCAGGTTTGGTTGAGCTTCTGCTTATGTTCGCTGATCAAGTAAAATAAAAGCCTAAATTAAATGTTCATCATAAAAAGTGATCGAGTCTCTTCAGAAAATTTGGACTAAACCACTTGATTCATATGGATTAGTTTTACGATCTCTATGAACTTTTTGAAGCGTCAAAGTTGTCGTTGCAAAGGCAGTCCAATGGGGGGATAGACATCTCTCAGATTTCATCAAAAAGATCTTCATTTGTGTTCTGAAGATAAACAAAAGTCGTACGAGTTTGGAATGACATGAGGGTGAGTAATTAATGACAGAAATTTCATTTTGGGGTGAACTAACCCTTTAAGCTACAAAGAACAGATTATTTGAAAAAAGTAAATGCAACACAAAAACAATAAAAATACAACTCATACACTATATTTCAATTCTTCTGAAGCCATAGGATAGCTTGGTGTGTGGAAAACATTAATTTATTATTTGTTTCTTGATAGTTTGAACACAAAATTAAACTTGACATAAGATGTGGCAATGGAGTTTCTCACACAAACCATTCTTAATACCAAATATATATATATATATATATAATACACATATATATATATATATATAAACAGCGCACAATAATATGCAGTACTTTTATTGAATCTTTTGTTCTTTTATAAGTTTGAATGCTCTGGTTTGCTTGTATTGTCTGAAAAGCCTTCAAATATCTCCTTTTGTGTTTCCAGAAGAAAGAAAATCATTCAGGTTGGGAACAACATGACAGTGAATAAATGATGACAGGTTTCAGTGACACTAGCTTTTGGAATAAGGATCTTTCTAAGATGTAATACAGTGCTGCAGGGATGATGTCAAAACCTGGAAGACTAACTCGCCCCTGAATCCCTCAAGAATTTCCTATGGGGTTTTTCAATCTATAACTTATTAGAAACATGTTTTTTAAAATAAAAATAGCAATTCAAAATTCATGTTTTCAATATGGTGTGTGTAATTTACATTGTAGAGAAAAACATTCAAGTATTGTCATGTTATGTCATGTATTCAAAGTACTGTCATGTTATGTTTACCACATTTTACTCATAAATTGAAAGAATTAGTCTTCCGAGTTTTGACATCATCCCTGCAGCATTTTATGGCCTCACCTGCCTGTAACAATACACAACAAGCTGGTATAAACTGTACAAGGATTCAAAAAGATTGTGTCATAATATGATAATACTGTACTCACTGTTCCATTGAGCATATCTCTTCACTCCAGGCCACTTCCAGACTGCCTGTCCTGTATTAGAGGTTGCTTTGGGCAAGAAAGCATGCTAAATAACAAATAACTTTTATAAAAACAAATAAAGAATTACAAATATTGTACGAAACACACAAACATCATATTCACAGCATATTACACGTTATTACACATTCAGTGGGGTTCAAAGTTTCAAGACCACTATTAAATACGCTTCTGTTTGGCATTTTTCTATTTTAATACAAACGGTTTCCATTACGAATGTCTTCATTTTTTTTTTTTTTTTTTTTAAATAAACCTAAACTTTAATTTAAATCACAAATGTTCAATTTTGGTCCTATACCATATATTCATTCAAATAGATTAAATTTGAAGTCATGTTAAACAGGTAAGGCATGTTAAAACTCACAGCACACACACACACACATACACACACCAGCACTGCCTCTAAAAACTCACTTTATTAAATGAGTTCAATTTATTCTGACAAGCTCTCTCCATTCGTCTCTCTTTGTCTCAGGACACAATTCCCCTGGGTCAGAACGTTGAGGCAGAAAGTTCCAACAATTAACCAAAAAAAAAAGAGGGGTAATAACAGGCTAACGTTTGTACGGTAGGCTTAAGGCAGAGACGAGGGGGAGGGCAGGATTACAGGAGCAATGAAGGGGAAGAGACTTTGCAGGCTGGTCTCAATTCATTTAACAAGCCTTAAAGGGGAGGAAAATAAACTTCAAAGCCAAATACACATTTGAATATAAAAAAAAAAAAAAAAAGATTCACATTTTTCTAAGAGCACACATACATGTTGCTGTGGGCTTGATTCACAGATGTCAGATTAAAGAATAAACACATTCCACTGTCTTTGAGGCTTCAAGCCAGATTGGCAAAACCGCCACAAAGGGCTGCAATATTTCAAGCAGCTGATTCACTTCAGAGACCGTCCGTTTCATGAAAAACAGACCGTATGAGCATGACTTCCAGTGCACCTTTGCAAAAATGTGCTCAAATTGCCAAGTAGAGAACAAAGCATGACCATGTTGGACATGAAGCTCAAGTTTTACTTCATTTCCCTCCCAAATCACGTGCTGAGCTTATGAACTGACATACAGTACTCTGATAAGGGTTACCATTTCACAAAAAAAGTGAAACTTTCAGCCCCAACATTACATTACAAAGCAATAAATACTGTAAATGACAAACAAAATGAACGCTGCCGTCTTCAAATCTAAGAGAAGACGGCCCAAGAGAGATAAAGGGAGAGAAAGACATCAACGATAACACAAAAGTGGTACAGTGTTGATATTTACATCCTGCACAGAGCTTAAAAACCAAAGTATATTTACATACAGATGGGTGGAGCAAAACTGGTCAAACCACACCCACTGAACATTAAAAAAAGACTAATGAAACAGAACAGGAGAATAGCATGAACATCACAGAAAGTTGGAAGATGGGCCATTGAGGGCCTCAGAACAGGGATTATTGAGAAGCTAACAGATGTGTTCTCGAGAAAAGAAAAGATATCTGTCATTTTGGACAGTTTGTGGATCGATACGATTGACTGAGACCATTTAACGTTACGATTCTGAACTCGTGTGGAGATTTCACAAACATTTTATAGAACTGTTCTACCACAAAGGCCTTTAATAAGAGTAGCTTAATTTATCAGAAAAATGATGTTGATTGAAATGCTAAAACAGATAGAAAACGTACTGAAACACTGAATTATGATGCAAGGTTCAGTCTACAGACCTGACGTCATTCAAAAATGACTTTGAATGGATGAAGAATCTGTAATCTCACAAGAATAAATTAAGCCTAGACCTGGAGCATCATTAAAAGTTAATGATAATGCTCAGGAATATAAAGTCACTTCAGTACAACAATATTAATATGCTATTGTCTTGCATACGTCTTTCAATCATTCTTTCCCTTCTTTATGGTCAAGAACATTTAACAGTTTCCCAACAGGCTCTTCTTCGCTGTGCCTTTGTTCCACAGGGAAAAAGACTGCAGATGCTTTCTCAAAAGTCCATCCAATTCGCCATTTGAAAACAACAAATATATTTACTGGAAGTTAAAAGCAAGATATTAAAATAACTGTATAAAACCACGACATTTAGTCCCGCCTATTTCCCTTGACATTTACAACAAGATACATCATTTACCGTGACTGCTTGTTCCCTGCGAAATGTATTATACCTCAGATAGGGAGATTGAGAGCGATGAGTGAGCATTAGCTAAACAAATCAAGGTAAAACATCCACTGTAAATGTCGATTTAAATAAATTAAGATAAAAATTAGACAGAGGACCTGCCCCTAGCCAATGAACCAATTGCATTTGACCTCCAAAGCACGTGCGGTGTTGCTTTATGGATGCGCATGAACTTTGCTACGGGCCTACGCAGCCGTTCGGAGCACTCTCGATATTGACTACCTCTATTATCTGAAGCAAATATTAGCAGTATAACTCTGTTTGTTGTTGTTTGTTTCATGTACATGGCAGAGTGTCGGTGTGTGTGTACAGTATGTTTCTCGGTAGACAGTCAACAAACATCAGGCTTTCCAGACCGCCGTGCAGTCGCTGGTAATTCTGAAACGCGTGACACCTGAATCAGTCTGTAAATGTGTGAATTAGAGCTATAGGGAGGAGGAGCCGTGTATGAGGTAAAGAGGGTGTAAGACTGTGTATGTGTTTGTCAGAGGAAGGGATGTGCGCTGTGGTGGCTCAGATGCTGTGGTGTGTAAGCTTGTTTTTTGAGTCACAGCCTCAGGTGCTGTTGGTCAGAGTAGATCCAGGCTGTACAGAACCTTCAGAGCCATCTGACAGAGAAGAGAGAGGACAAAACACTTTGAAAAATAACATTTGATCAGCAAACTATGGAAGCTTGTTTCTGACTTTTTTTCCTCAGAATTGCGAGTTATAAAATCAGAATTGGGTGATATAAACTCGTAACTGTGTGTTATAATGTCAGAATAGCAAGATATAAACTTTGCAATTCAGATTTTTTTCCTCAGAATTGCGAGTTTATATCTCGTAATTCTGACTTTATAACACGCAACCGTGTTATAAAGTCAGAATTCTTAGTTATTGAGTCAGAATTGTGAGATATAAACTCACAGCTCTGATAAAAAAAAAAAATTCAGTCTTCTTTTCAGAATTGGACTTTATGACTAGCAAATGCGAGTTTATATTTCACAATTCCAAGAAAAGAAGTCAGAATTGCGAGATATAAACTCGCAGCAATCGCAGTTTATATCCCGCAATTTTGAGTTTATAACACACAATTGTGAGTTTATAACTTGCAATTCTGACTTTATTTCTCGCAATTGTGAGTTTATATCTCGCAATTCTAAGAAAAGAAGTCCGAATTGTGAGATTAAAAAGTTGCAATTAGCTTTTTTTATTTTTTATTTAGTGGTGGAAACAAGCTTCCATAGCAAACACATAGCTCCGTACTCACACACAAAATACATTCAAGAACCTTTCAAAAGTTTGGGGTCAGTAAGATTAAAAAAATAAATGAATAAATATATAATGCTTGTATTTAGCAAGGACATTGATCAAAAGTGATAGAAAAGACATTTATAATGTTACAAAAGATTCCTATTTCAAATAAATGCTGTTCTTTTGAACTTTCTATTCATCAAAAAATCCTAAAAAAAGGTATCACGGTTTCCAGAAAAATATTAAGCAGCACAACTGATTCAACATTGACAATAATAATAATAATAATAATAAAAATATTTCTTGAGCACCAAATCAGCATATTAGAATTAGAATATTAAGCATACTAATGAATGAGTAATGGAGTAATGGCTGCTGAAAACTCAGCTTTGCCATCACAGGAATAAATTACAACAGTTATTTTAAATTGTAAAAATATTTCACAATATTGCTATTTTACTGTTTTTTTTTTTTCATAAATATAGCCTCAGCAAGCATAACACACTTCTTTATAAAAAAAAAAAAAAAAAAAAAATCTTACCATCCCCAAAACTTTTCAACGATAGTGTAACACAGTGGTTCCCAAACTTTCTGCCAGGCCCCCGTTTTGTAGATAAAACTATTTTCAAGCCCCCCACCAACATTCACCCACATAAAGACACAAAATCCTATAGTATTTATTTAAAACATTGTAACTATAACAGTAAAACAAATTCAAGGACGCAACAAAACAAAGGTTGCAAATACATCTGTCCTTTTGTGTCAGAAGTTGCGCAAGCTCTTGGTGCACGTCAGAAACAGAACGGGGCACTGGTTTACTGTTGGGAATTTGTTGTGTTGCACTGAGCTGTGCCGCATCCAGTGTAGACAGCATCACTGATTATAATGGGTTCTCTTGCTTTTGTCTGTTTTGGTAGTGGTGACGTTTGAAGTAGACTGATTGTCTGCTTTAAGTTTACCTGGCACTGGCTTTCTTTCACAAACTTGCTTAGTGCAGAATGATGCATGCACCATTCATTTATTATTTTGCACGGCTCCCTGCAATAATCCATTCTGATTCTTCAATTGTGCTATCTAGTGGTTTGTTATTGCTGCGAGTCATTTTGAGGTAATAAAATGTCAAATTAATATTTTGCGTTCAATTATTTACTTATGTGGCAAGTAGACACATAATATGTGAGATAATTTTGCAGTGGGATCTTGTAACTCTAGGCACCCCAGTTTGAGAACCACTGGTGTAACAGGAGTTAAAGGATTAGTTCACTTTAAAATGAAAATTTCCCCAAGCTTTACTCACCCTCAAGCCATCCTAGGTGTATATGACTTTCTTCTTTCTGATGAACAGTTATATTAATAAAAATCCTGAAGCATCCAAGCTTTATAATGGCAGTGAACGGAACCAATGAGTATGAAGCTCAAGAAAGCGCCTCCATCCACATCCATCCATCATAAACGTACTCCACACGGCTCCGAGGGGTTAATGAAGGCCTTCTGAAGCAAAGCGATGCGTTTGTGTAAGAAAAATATCTCTATTTAACAAGTTATAAAGTAAAATATGTAGCTTCCACCAGACCACCTTCCATATTTAACTTGCGAAGAAAGTGTAACTGACGGCCTTTATTAACCCCCCGGAGCCGTGTGGAGTTTGTTTATAATGGATGGATGCACTTTCTTGAGCTTCATGCTCGTTGGTCCCATTCACTGCCATTATAAAGCTTGGACGTGTCAGGATATTTATTAATATAACTCCATTGTGTTCATCAGAAAGAAGAAAGTCATATACACCTAGGATGGCTTGAGGGTGAGTAAAGCTTGAGGTAATTTTCATTTTAAAGTGAACTAATCCTTTAAATGTGTTGTGAAGGCATTACTACATCAGGAAAGTAATTTCAGAAGAAAATTATTGTCCATGAAAGATAATGAATGAAAGCATTTTCCGCATCAGAAAAAAGCACTGATGAATCATGCACAATAAAACAACAGGAAGACTTTATTAACATCAAATTTTGATTTAACTTGGTCTTAAACCAGACCATCACTGAGAAGAATAACAGCATTACCGTTGGAGGATGCTACGGTTTGTGCACAGGCATGAGGTGGAATGAGAATGGAATTGAGCTGGGGCTGAATCATCAGCTCTGAAATAAAGAGAAACACATTCTGTTGACATCTCTAAGAGGAACAAACAACTCAGTAAACATATCAAATGCTCTTTTAAGAACAGAAACGATTAACACATACTATCCCATAAAATGGGCAAGCACTGGATCACTAAGCACTTTCCGAAGAAAACCAAATCACCAAATCCAAGATAAGCAACATGATAATTTTGAAAGGGCTGAGCAAAGTGCAGCTAGTCTCCTCTCAATCGCTTCTGTAGCATTTAATTTTTTTCCCTGAAGTCCAATTATGTTAGACAAGGTTTCTTGCATCAAACGTAGTTGTAATTTATCTTTGCATGACCATTTGCTGCCCTCTCTCTAACCCTTAAAATGAAAGGAATAGTTCATTCATAAATCAAAATTCTGTCATAATTTACACACATTCATGTCTTTCCAAATCTGCATTACTTTATTTTTTCTGTGGATCACAAAAAAGAGATTTGTACTGGCTGCTCTTGTCCATGCAATTAATTTCCATGGGGAATTAAGCCTTCAAGCTTCAAAAAGGACGTAAAAGTATCAAACGATTCCGTCTGAAGTTTTCTGGTCATATGATATAGTTGTGTGACGGAAAGACTTTTAATTTAAATCATTATTTACTTATTAGCTTCTCCAGTTCTGCACAAAGCACGTCATACATGTCATCATGGACACAAACATGATGGTGAGTAAACAATGACAGAACTCATCCTTTGTATTTTAATACACTACCATTCAAAAGTTTGGGGTCAGTAGAATTTTATAATGTTTTTGAAAGAATTCTCTAATGCTCACCAAAGCTGCATTAGTTTGATCAAAAGTAAAAACAGTAAAATTGTCAACATGACACATGGATCAAATGATCCTTCAGAAATCATTCTAATATGCTGATTTGGTGCTCAAGAAACACTGATAATAAGTAATGTTGAAAACAGTTGTGCTACTTAAAATTTTATAGAAACAGCAATACTTTTTTCAAGATTCTCTGATGAATAGAAAGTTCAAGAGAACATTTGAATAAAAATCTTTTGTAACATTACAAATGTCTTTACTGTCACTTTTGATTATTTTAATGTATCCTTGCTGAATAAAACCATTCATTTCTTTTAAATAATAATAATAATAAAAAAAACTCTTCCTGAACCCCCACTTTTCAACAGTAGTGTATGGATATAAACTCTGTTATGATTGGCTGACCACTGCAAACTGATGTTGTTTATACTGCCGTTTATCAGAGAGGATCAAAGTGCTTAAAGGGTTAGTTCACCCCAAAATGAAAATTCTGTCATTAATTACTCACCCTCATTTCGTTCCACACCCGTAAGACCTTCGTTCATCTTCAGAACACAAATGAAGATCTTTTTGATGAAAGGTGATTAATTAATGACCGAATTTTCATTTTGAGGTGAGCTAACCCTTTATTGTTAAAAAGGCCTATATAAAAAGGTTACATATTAATGTGTGACTGGTTCAGCTCTGAACAAGCTGTTACTGCAGGCTAATTTTAATAAATGCTCTGGGGGGATTTCTGATGTCTGCATTAAGTGATTCTCATAGCTGAAATTTCAGAAAAGGCGGATTAAATACACTGATCTGGATCCTTGTTCTGAGACTAAATAGCCTCAGGCCAAAACTGATACTAATCCTATAGAAATCTGTTTTGAGATGCATTACTTGAATGACATCTGTACGCAATCTGTGAGAAGTTTGTTCCAAAGTGTATGCATGAAAGGCTCATGTGACTCACCTGTCATAGTGAAGTTGAAAAGTGGAGGCAGCTCTCGACCGCTGGGCAGACGGGTGCCAGGTTGGCGCAGCTCGTCAAAGAAGCCGTGAGCGCAAGCCTGAAGCGGGGACAGTCGTGTCACTGGTGTGTACTCTAAGAGCCGAGAGCACAGGGCTATTGCCTCAGGAGGAGTTCTTGGTTTAAACACCTGTGGAGGAATGACATAAAAAATAAATGAGAAATGAGAGGAAACAACACAAGAGTTATAAGACAGCTAGTGCTGTCAAAAAGAAAAACATTTTTAAAATTTCAGTACCGACTCGGCACCGAAGTCGGTACTGAAATTTTAAAAATGTGATGCTTTAAGCGCTGTTGAGCAGATTCGTAAACACCTCAGATCGGCCACTGTGTTCACACACTCAACAGATATGTCTGTGATTGGCTACAATGATCAACGCACGTGAAGGTTTGAAAGCACACGCAAGTGTTTGAAAGCGGGAGCGTTTGAAAGCGGGAGCGTTTGAAAGCAGGTGTCTATCAGCGGGCCTGCTTTCAAACACTACCGTGTGTATCTGTGTAAGTGTTTGGTGAAGAGCATCATTGATGTCTATTTACAACGTGTTTTTGAGGCGTTGATCATTGTAGACAAATCACAGACATATCTGGTGAGCGTGTGAACACAATAGCCAATCAGAGGTGTTTACGAATCCGCTCAACAGCACTCAAAGCCTCACATTTTTAAAATTTCAGTACCGACTTGGTACCGAAGTTGGTACTTTTGACAACACTAAAGACAGCTCACTGACATTAGCTACTCTCTGAAAAATGCACTCCACTAGTAAAAAAGTACAAATTTTCAAGTATAAAATCTTTGTAAGATATGCAAGAACAGTCTTTTACCTCACATGTCAGTCAGATGGTCTCTTCCTGTCTAAGTGAACAGTTCTTGACCAGAACAAGCAGTAAACTTGCCAAATGTCCAAAGTTGTTACTTGAGAAGATTTAGAAGCCAATCTTATAAGACTGCTAATAGATACCTCATGGCTTTGGTCGTAAATATGAGCCAGATTTGGGTGTGAGATTTTACCTTGGTCCATGGATGTGCTTTGATCTGTGGGAATTTGAACTCTGTGTAGTTCGGGTTCATTTCACGGATCTGATCTCTTGTGGGTGTTCCAAGTACCTGAGCAGACAGACAGAAACAACTGTGAAGAATGCTGGGCTGAAAAAAACAAAGTTTGTTAAGCAAATTTTACAGAATTTATTGAAATGCACCATTATATGTGATTCAAAATCAGGTGTGTAAGTGTGTGTACACACAAACACAAGACACACACACAATCATTCATAAAAATTGGGGTCGATGAATGTTTTTAAAATGTTTTTGAAAGAAATCTCGTATGCTTACCAAGGCTGCATTTATTTGATCAAAAATACAGTAAAAACAATAGTATTGTGAAATACAGTTACATTTTAAAATAACTTTTCTATTTTAAAAAGTAATTTATTGATGTGATGGCAAAGCTACATTTTCAGCATCATTACTCCAATCTTCAGTGTCACATGATCCTTCAGAAATCATTCTAACAGATCAATGAATGGTAGAGTAAATATTCAATATTCAATACAAGTTTTATGTAGATTACTACATAAATTAGTTGGACATTATAAAATCATCTTGCCTAACATTGTTGAACTGAATCTAAAAGTATTTATTTATTTTTAAATCCATGTCAGTAGCAAGGCTGTCTTCATGGCAAAAACAGAATAGACATACAATTAACAAAAATCTATACAAGACATTTTAGATTAATACTAGACAGAAACTCTAAAATACATTTTGGTGATACTTTTTTAAAATACTTCAGTTAAATATCTCTGAGTAAAACCGTTGTCTATTTACATTAAAAACAGTACAGACCAGTAAAATTATGTTTAACACTCATTGTAGTTTGATAAGGAATGCATGATGGTGGTTCTTCATCTTTTAATAAATAGCCATACACTGTAAAAAATAAATCTGTAAAATAACAGAAAAAGTAATGGCAGCTTATTACACGGTAATTTTACGGCATTTAAGTTAACCCTAAGACAACTCAATAAAGTGCAAAATTCAAAATACAGGTAAAACATCTGTAAAAAAAAAAATAAATACGGAAAATTCCGTTAAATTAATACAGTACATTTTGCCCTATTTTTACAGATATTTTTAGAGTGTATGTAAGTCTTGTATGATCTAAATGACATCTAGTAAAAACAACTTGATCATACCTAGCTTAGAAAGGAGTAAAAAATTCTTCTTGTACTAGGATTTATTTCATGTAACTTATTTCCGTAGCATTCATCCCATTCCATCTGCCACATGTTATTAATATAAGAGTTTATTACTGGTCGGAAATCAAAGGGTGGAATTTGACACTCTAAAATATTAAAGTTGAAAGCCTCCTTTGCAGCAATGTCTGCTTTCTAGTTACCATATAAACAAATATGACCTCTAACCCAGCAGAAAAAGATACTGATTCTTTCCTTCCAAAAAAGATCTACTTTAGCTAATATACTTATAATTATGGGATGATCAGTCTTTACATCTTCAAGTGCCTGAAGGCAGCCGGTGAAAATTATCTATATATTTACTATATATTATTATATTTACTATATATTCTACTATATTTTCCACAGCCAGGAGTAAAGCACGAGCATCAGCTGTAAAGACAGAACTTTGTCCTGGGATTCGCATGCCATGACACTGATCTCCATTTAATGCTACTGCCGATACACAATTATCTGCTTTGGATCTGTGAATACAGGTCTATGGAGAGGAAAACTGCATCTTAACTCCAAACATTTCTGCCGATATTCATGAGGGTGTGTTCATGAGTCTTTTTGTGTTGATTCAGGGTTAATATAACATTTGGCCTTTTCAGATCCCTGGGAGCAATAGTGCAAAAATGAGTCTGAGTTAAGATGTCCAAATTAATGTCCAGGTTCTCCATGTAAGGTATTATCCTCATTCTAAAGGTCTAATATACCCAAGTCTGGCTTAATAAATAAAGATATTCTGGGAGAAAGACTGGTTAGAAGGCTGGATTACTTTTGGTTGCCTTTAGCATATAGTAAAGCCAGTTTCAGACATCTGTTCTGGAGTGAAGGTTCTCTGGGTTCTGTATAAAGTTTCTGAACAGAAGAGGTCATAAAAGCTCCTAAGGCCAGACATATCCCTTAATGATGTACAGTAGAACTGAATCTAAAAGTACTGATTAAAAGTAAGGGGTTAGTTTTACCTTTATGATCTCCACTAGCTGGTCCACACCACTGTCTCCAGGGAAGATGGGCTGCCCCAGCAGCAGTTCGGCCAGCACACATCCAGCTGACCAGACGTCAATGTTGGAGGTGTAGTCTGTCGCACCAAAGATGAGCTCAGGGGCACGATAGTATCGTGAGCAGATATAAGAGACGTTAGGCTCACCCCTCACCAGCTGCTTTGCACTGAGACAGATTTGAATTATGAGAAAAACTTTAATCAGGCAGTCAAGTATGGAAAACGACAGATTTATTATTCTTCAATAAAACTGAATCAAGCTCAACACCACAAAATAGCCAAAAATCTTCCTCTGTCCTGGTACAAAAAAAGTGCACTGTTGTTTAAACGTTTCTGTATTAAACGCTTTGTAATTTTTTTTAAATAAGGCATGACAGAACAGCTGGGAAAACAGCTCCAGAATAATGTTCAATTCAATACAGATGCACTTTCAAGCAAAGCAATTATTCCAGTCTGATGTGCATCTCCGCTTGGCCAAATAACTATTTTCAAGCTTTTTCAGTTGCCAAATTGTCCACTTTTTTCCAGAAACATAAGCCAGTGTTTATGTTCCCTCAAAAGAAATCGACCTGAATGCCAACAAGTGCCTTACACAATCACAAATTAAATTCTTGAAATTGCAATAGATTAAACAAATGTGGTCTGGATTACAGTGGTCAACATGTCTGCCGATCATCCAATAGTTCGAGTGTTTCTCATAAAAACAGCTCAGAAAAACAGACTGTTTTTAATGGGAATACATTGAAAAAGGGGGCCAAAGTTTGGCCTGCAGGACAAAGGAACACGGCAGAAAGACAATCTGACCAACAGCATCAATATCTGGATGCATATTGCTTTTGTCAATGAACAGAGAACATGAACAACAGCATTTGCTTACGCATTTTACAACACAATCAGAAACAAATATACCTTAAGACCGCAAGGAGGGGAGATACTGCACTGACAATATACATCAAATCTAGATACCAACTAAGGCCCGCACTTATAAAGAGGTGCACTCTCAAAATACAATGACTATAATAGTGTAACACCCATTAAAACCGAACATAATGTTCACTGGCAGGCAGAAGGACACATTTGAGAACCCATCAAATCTACTCTCGCTCTCTCTCACACACACACAAACACACAGCACTGACCTGCCAAAGTCACAGAGCTTGAGAACAGCTGTTTCTGGGTCCACCAGAAGGTTCTGTGGTTTGATATCTCTGTGACACACACCTTGGGAATGGATGTAGGCCAAACTGCGGAAAAGCTGATACATATACACCTAAGAGAAAATAAAGGCAGTAAGCAAAAACATTTTTATGTTAAAGAAAAAAATAAATATCTTTATCAGTCCCCATTTTTCCATGAATGAAGACTGATTAACGAGAAACTGGTTATGTCAGAGGCGGTGAAAAGTAATTATTAAAGCAATAAGCCTTGAGAGGCTGTGTATCACAGTGATTTTCCCACAGTGGCAACAGCAAAAAAAATTAAAGAAATTCAATAAAATGGTAAACAATAACAGTTCAATTTAATCTGCCAAGTAATATAGTTCTAACTGCAGTAATATTAGTCTAACTGAAAGCTGCTTGTGATGGTATCAACTCACATGTGCATACATATCCGCATATTACCACAGCTTTCAATACAATGAATTGTGCACAATAAGACCAAAGACATTTATTAAAAGAATAAATAAGGTGAATTTTGATTTTGTGTTGCCTTTAAGAAGTCAAGAATTGACTCAGTATTGGAGTATGTTTGTTCAGTCAACTTTACCTTCACATAAAAGATGGGAATAACGGCTTTAGCTTTACTAAAGTGTCGTGCCACCCGGTAGACGGTCTCAGGCACATAGTCCAGCACCAGATTGAGGTATACCTCATCCTTCTGTGGAATAAAGACACAAACTGTACATTATAAAAAAACAATAACCTGCCAAAAAAAAAAAATAATAATAATACACTACATGGCCAAAACTATTTGGGAAACTCCTTGTGTCTATATTCCAACATTTAGCAGAAAGACTTCCCAGAAGTGTGGAAACTCATTATCACTGCCCATATGTTCTGCCCAATACTTTTATCCATGTAGTGTAGTTATGGACAGGATATAAACCCTTTAAATCACAACAAGATCATTAGACCACAACCATAAAACAGGCCATCGTAATGGAAAGAATCACCATTATTATTATTTTTTTTTTAACAATTTGAACCTAATTCAACAGATATTCTCAAGAAATACACTCCCATTCAAAAGTAGTGTACATATTTATTTCCATTTGAGGTCATAATATAGAGCTTTGCAACAAATGTCACAGGTTTTTACCTTCTCTCCACTGCAATAGAAGAAAAAGCGCAGCCTCACTATATTGCAGTGGTCCAGTTTTCTCATGATCTGAAGTTCTCGATTCTTCATAAAGACAGAAGAAAGACTGTTAGCATCTCTCAGGGATAAGAGACGTCACAATATTTACAAGAGAGTACAATCCCCTTAGAGCAGCCTGGGTTTAAGTGCCTTGTTCAAGGGCACAGTGTTTGCTTTGGGAGTGGACAGCACAAGTGGGTCATGTAAATGGTTAGCTGTTTCAGGATGAAAGACAGGGTGGTGTATGACAACATACTGGTGATATATTCAAATCAAAAACTGAGAAGGTCTCTTAAACTAAGACTGCGTTCCAAAAAAATAGTTTACTGCCAATCTCTGAATTAAAAGCATCTGTTGATTGTCAAGCAACATACAAAAAAAGTTTGCTTAATACTTATATATATATATATATATATATTTTTTTTTTTTTAAAGTAATCCTCACATTTTAAACCAGTGATTCTCAACTTGTGAGGCACAACCAGTGTTATTTTAGTGTTATTTCTATTATAGAATTTATATATAAAAAAAAAAATTAATTTGAGGGGGTGGGGCTTTTTTTAATTACATTTATCTCACCTAAATGTATGCTTAATCTATGTATTTCTGTTTTTACAATGGGTAATATTGTTGCACACGAGTTTATACACAGCACAAGGAGGCTTAATTTCAACCTTGAGTTGAATTACAAAATAAACAAGAACAAATAAATTACAAGCAGAAGCACAAATAAATACAATAAAATAAAAATAGAAAATTTAAAAAAAAAAAAATGCTTTACGGTTATCACGTAGGTCTAACAGTATTTAGGTACATGAATACTACAGGAATTGAATAAATCAAATGTTTAATTGCATAAATTAAATACAGATTAATTCTTATTGCTTTCTTTTGTTGTTTGATTAACATTAACCTATTATGCCCCTTTTTAAGAGATGTAAAATAAGTCTCTGATGTCCCCAGAGTGTGTATGTTTAGTTTTAGCTCAAAATACCCCACAGAGAATTTTTTTATAACATGTTAAACTTGCCACTTTTGAGCAAAAACGCGCTGTTTTAGTGTGGGTCCCTTTAAATGCAAATAAGCTGCTGCTCCCGGCCTAAGAGGGCGGAGCTTCAAGAGCTGATGCTCCGAGCTCCGGTGACAGAACAATCTCGCGCACTAATAATGTAATAATGTGTGTAATAATTTACACACACTGTGGACACACATCTGTGTTCAAACACCTTAAAAAGTGAATTTTGCATAATAGGTCCCTTTTAATGACAGACAGAAGCAGGTATATTAGGCTGCTGTCACTTTAAGAGCTAATGCACAGATCCAATATACTGATACACATTCGTTTTTTTTCTCAACAGTTTACGTTTACTTAAGACATTACCGACTGTGTTAATGTGAATACTCACCAAGATGGCATTCTGACGGCGTTTCTGACCATTTAAGCACAATAAGCCATGAAAAAGCACTCAGTTTGGTACTCGCGAGCTGTTTGAGATGTGGCTTTTTGTGTGTGCGAAGTTTTAGTATTTTTAGTACTTCAAATTATTTACTACAGTTAGTTGCAAAGGCAACATTTCTAATTAGCATTTAAGTTTCTAAAATTTACATTTTGTTTACATCTAATATTTATATACACAGATGAGCCAAAACATTTTGACCACCTGCCATATATGCCGTTGGTCCTCTGCGTCCTGCCAAACAGTGCCGACTCACCTATGAATGCACTCTACAAGACCCTAAGGGTGTCCTGTGGTCTCTGGCACCAAGACATTAGTAGCAGATCCTTCATGTCCAAGGTGGAGCCACAATGGATTAGACTTATTCATCCAGTACATCCCACACATTCAATCAGATTGGGATCTAAGGAATTTGGGGGCCATGGCAACACCTTCATCATGCTCCTAAAAATCATTCCAGAACAATGTGTGCAGTGTGGCAGGGTGCAACATCCTGCTGAAAGGGGCCATTTCCACCAGACAATACCATTGTCATGAAGGGGTGTATCTGGTCTGCAACAATGTTTAGGTAGGTGGCACATGTCAAATTTACGTTCACATGAATGGCCGGACTCTGTGTTTCCCAGCAGAACATTGCCCAGAGCATCACACTCCCTCCGCTGGCTTGTCGTTCTCACAGTGCATACTTGTGCCATCACTTCCCCAGGTAAATGACACACACGTACATGGCTGTCCATGTGATGTAAAAGAAAATGGGACTCATTGAACCAGGCAAACTTCTTCCACTGCTCCAAAGTCAGTTCTTACGCTCGCGTACCCAGCACTTTTGACTGTGGACAGGGGTCATCAAGGGCACTCTGATTGGTCTGCGGCTACACAGCCCCATACGCAGCAAAGTGTGATGCACTGTGTGTTGTGACACATTTCTCCCATAGCCATCATTAAAATTTTGTGTGACTTGTGCCACAGAAGGCCTTCTTTCAGTCTGGTCCAGAAAGGATAGCCTTCGTTGCCCTTGCACATCGAGAAGCCTTGGGTAGGTTCTCACCACTGCTGATCGGGAGTAACCCACAAGGCTTGCCATTTCAGAGATGCTATGACCCTGTCGCAGGACCATAAAAATGTGTTCACTTACCATCTAATTTACCCAGACTTTGACATGTGGCCTTGTTAGGAGATAATCAATGAAATTTGCTTCACCTATGAGTGGCCAAATTTTTGGCTCATCAGTGTATGTATATTTTTTATATATATTTATTATAAATTATATAAATTTTATCATTATTTATCGTCAAACCGGTAAACATTATGAAATGTTTACCGGTTTGACGATAAATAATGATAAAATTTCAGATGGTTAGTATTACGTTTCATATTTAAATTATCATTAAAACCATATTTGATTACCGCGATTTGAAAAACTCAGGTAAATACTGTCCAGCATTAAGCAAATTAACAACAGTCTATTAAAAACAGTGAGCAGTTTTACAAGAGTGCTGAGGGAACTTATATAGGAATGAATATATGAATGAATAAATTACATGAATGTATCTCTGAAAGAAACTGTTTCAATGGCATTTTTACCTCTGTGTAATGCCTAATAAAGTAATGTTTACAGCCAGCATGAAAGACACTTGGGACAGTTGACAGAATTGATCGGGCCAGTTTATTTGCACGTGTCTTGCCAGTTTAAACATTCAAATGATTTTAAACCATTTAGGCGCAAGAAGACATGAAATAAAACTCAGTTCAGTATTTGCAATTACAGAATTGAGTTCTCTTTCGTGTCTTGCTCTTCAAAAGACAAATACACACACAATTATGTCAAAATGCCTGTCTTGTCGAGTATCCTCGTAAACATTGTTAGTTATGTCTTAAGTGAACGTAAACAGTTGAGAAAGAAATGGATGTGTATCATTATATTGAATCTGTGTTAGGGTTGGTCCGAAAAACTTACAGCACTGTTATTTAATTTGTATCTTTGTTCTATTGCATTTATTTGTGCTATTGCTTGTAGTTTATTTGTTCTTATTTTATTACTCAACGTTCAATAATATTCAATGTTCAATTAATAATGTTTGAACTTTATATTAGTTTGGCAAACAAAACAAAAAACTGCATAGTGCTGCTAATTTTATTTGTTGTTTGTTAGGCTTTGTTATAAAAAACTTGGTTAAATGATTTCAGTGTGTGTATCAGTACATTTCCAGCACATTTTAACAATACTGTGATAATACTGATAACCGTGATTATTTCGGTCACTATAATCATGATATGAAAATCTAATATATATAAATATATATTAAGGTGTATTTATGCAAATTTCCCGCCAGTCCTGTATAAACTACGGCACGCAAGGATTTTTTTTTCCTAATACAACGTTATCGTGAGAAGGCGGAGCACAAGAGAACAACGGAGCTATAATGAACACACGTTCTAATTATGTTTATTAGTTTGAATTCAAATCAAATACTGCCAAACTGACCATACTACTTCTGAATAGGATGTCTACTTCATAAAATGTTTGAAAATATGGAAATATATGGTTCAGATCACTCAAATAAATTGGAGCTTGGGTGTCATCTAGTGAAAAACTTTGGTACTGCGCCCAAACAAAATCTTACTAAAAGCTCATTTTTGAAATATTTCAACCTAAAATTTGGAATGTTGACATTTTTGGCTTTTATTTTCTTGCAGTTTAAGAGTAAAATATGCTTTGTAATATATTATTATAAAATATAAACAATTATATTTTTATATTTTCAGAAACTTAAACTTCTATAACTTTTTTTAAATTTCACTTCTACAAATATCTGACTAGTGTCTTCTTTAAAACAAGACCAACCTTAGGTCTATATTCCAAAGCATTCTTGAATTACAACCATTTATGTTTGGATAGTGCATTTTCATGTCTATGCGAAAAAAGGGGTGACAGTTATTAGGGCCCGAGCACCGATGGTGTGAGGACCCTATTGTAACTGCTCAGTCAATTCTTCTTCTTCTCCGAAATTAATCACTTTTTTGAGGGCCTAAACATGCTCGAAAGCTCATGAAACTTTGCATACGCGTCAGAAGTGGTGAAAATTTATGTCTGATATGGGTTTTAGAATTAGGTGTGGTAAAATGGCTGTTTGGTCAGTCTAATCTAAAGGCCTTTGCAACATTAAATTGCGAAGATCTTGAGTTTTTGCTGAAGGGCGTGTCCGTGGCGGCCTGACAAAATTCGATGTTTCGCCATGAAACAGGAAGTTGTTGTAACTCGGGCATACAATGTCCGATCTGCCCCAAACGTCACGTTTTATTAGAGTCCTGGCCTGAAGACATCTACATGGCAATATTTAGTTACAGTCATAGCGCCACCTGCTGGCAACAGGAAATTATATGTTTTACACTGTGATTAACTCCTCATAGAGATTTAACCAGATCAACATCATATTTGGTCAGTCTAATCTTAAGGCCTTAGCCATGATAAATTGCGGAGATCATGAGTTTTCGCTGAAGGGCGTGTCAGTGGCGGCCTGACAAAATCTGATGTTTCGCCATGAAAGAGGAGGCTGTTGTAACTCAGGCATACAGTGTCTGATCTGCCCCAAACTTCACATGTGTGATAAGAGACTTGGCCTAAAAACATCTATATGCCAATATTCAGTTAGTCATAGCGCCACCTGCTGGCAACAGGAAATGGCATGCTTTGCACTGTAATTCACTCCCAGAAACACATTTAAATGTGCCATGAATTACCAAACATGCTAGAAATACGTTAAATCATGCAACACTTGGCTAAGTGTTAAAATATGTGATTAACACCACGAAACAGTAAGTTGTTGTAACTCAGGCATACAATGTCCGATTTGCTCCAAACTTCACATGTTTGATAATAGTCCTGACCTGAAGACATCTACATGGCAATATTCAGTTATACTCAAAGCACCACCTGTTGGCAGCAGGAAGTGTGGCACGTCAAAATGACTTTGCCATATTTCTCCTGTATTTACTCGCTTACATGTATGTGAGCCCGGCTGTGAGGGCTCTTTCATCGCTGCTTGCAGCTTTAATTTAAACCCGTTTTTCTCAGAATTCCGTTCCTGAAAATCAGAGCGATCAGCCGACTTCAGATAACCATAACTTTTGTTACAGACAAGCTATGAAAGAAGTAAAAACAGATTTGGAAAGGGTTCGATTTGGATGCCCCTTTCGATTTCGTATGGTATTGAAACCTGTGATTTCACCATGTGATGGGTTTTCGCAGATCACATCACATATTTATATATATATGAAATGAAATGAGAAATGAAAATTAACCCGTTAACACAACCCATAAAGGGTTCACAGGTCTGTTCTGTAATGCAACCAATCATAAAAACCCTGCTTGGTTAGGCATATTTACTTTTAAAAGCAATTTCCATATCTTTTGTTGTTAATGTCAAAGACTAATAATGTTATAATATTTTGCTGCAAATTCATCTGTAATTTAGTACAAAGCAACCCTTAAAAATATTAACACTTAAAAAATGTGTTATTAAACCGAGTGGGTCAATAAGTACTTGTGCGCTTACATGTATGAAAGGGTGTGTCGTACCTTAAATCGCTTATCCTGAAGTACCTTCTTGATGGCCACCCACTCCTGACTGTCAATGAGGCGTGCCTGATACACCACGCCAAAGGAGCCATTACCGATCACCTTGATGTCAGTGTAGGACACCTCCTGCGGGCGATCCGGGCCCTGACCTGGGGTGGCAACCACTGTGGTCACCTTCCCACTATCTCCTAAAAAACATTTCAGACATTAGATCTGATTACACAAAGGCGTAAATGAGCAAATATTAGCCAATAAATTTTTGCAGCAAGCCAGCAACTACATTCACTCAAAAAGCAATGCTATTCTCTAAATATACTCCTACATACTTGGCAAATACAAGGTGTATTGGTTCATAACATATTGTTAAGGAAATATTTTGATTAAGACTAAAAGCGTAACTGTCACTACTAAATGTCTAGTGGTATAAAAGCTGTAGACCAAACATAAACAAACCTTGTGCAAGTGTACTTACTAAAAAGTGTATAAAGAAAACATGGCACATATATCACTAAATACGTGTCTGTCCTGACGTGTCCTTCACATAGGACATTATGACAGTGGGCGTGTCAGGACAGGTAATTACCACCTATTCAACATGCCCTAAAAGCTAGTGAGTTGCCTAGTAAAACATCCGAACAATCACTTTAATGACAGAGCCTTGAACTGGTTGTCAACCAGTTATTCTCATTTTATTATAGTGTCTCAAATCCTAGTGTGCTGCTTACCTAGACAACATTATCCACGTTATAATAAATGTGCCTACACTACAAAACACTGACTAGGGTACTACAATGTTTTTGGATATCTTAATGTCACGTTATTTTTGGGCATAGTATTGCCATGGTAAAATTGCTTTCTCTGGCAGCACCATGGTTTTCTTTAAATACCATGTAAATATCAATGCACATAAATATGGAAATCAGTACCATGTTATATAAAAGTACCATGGTATTAGCATCACTGTACCATGGTAACGCAACAGGACTTTTTGTTAATGTCCCAAAAGGCTGTCTACACAGCTCAATAGGTTATGAGGCCAGGTCAATATCTCTCGTTTATAATCGTTTAACTCAGAATTTTGACAATTTTCCTTGGTTAGCATGGGCTAGTTTCGTGGAGATGACATAACTGTCAATATCAAGAAAGCATAGGTGTGTTATTTAATTATACACACGATATGTTCATTAAACACTCATAACTGAGATAACTTCGCGTATATACTCACTAGCTAGTTTTAAATTTGAACAAGCAGATGAAGTATCCGCCGAGGCCTGGGAGACCCCGGGCTTTCCTGCGTTGTTCCCCACGACAGCGGCGGATCCGGCGGATGCAGCAGTGGCTCCGGACGCCCCCTGGGGCTCAGCGAACGAGCTCGTCCTGGGCCGCCCGCTGCCGCTCATATCTGACTGAAAGTGTGCCGAAGCTGGGGGGCGATGATCAGCTGTTCCCTCGACGACTTGGCCTGGTCCTGGGTGAAACATTGGATTAAAAACGAAAAGATGACAAACGTTTTGCCGCGACCCTCAGCGTTCACCCACTCTCTCACGCGCTGAGAATACGCGCAGCCTCATGGGGAATGCAGTTCGAGCGCACTGTAGGTTCACTATATTGATCCAGACTAAATAAATAAATAATAAAAAAAAAAACTCCAGGAGCAGGTGTCATACACCTGAGCAGAGGGTTCACTACTACCTGTTTGTACAATTAGCTATTTGTGTATTATACATATAAAATAATAATAATGTGAAAGAACTAAAATAAAACATTAACTAATAAATAAAACTAATAATGCCTAGATAGATAGATAGAATTAAATAAAAAGAGAAAAGAGCTGTTCCTTATTAATAAAACTTAAGGTCTGATAAAGATAATAAATAGTAAAACAGATTATAAAAATAACACCAATATTATTCAGTGGATTCATGTGCTCTATCTATCTATCTATCTATCTATCTATCTATCTATCTATCTATCTATCTATCTATCTATCCTAATTTTAAATAAAACTTGAAGCATGTTGATTCCCTATACAATTATGGATTTTACGTTCTAATTTACAAACAAGACCAGATTCTGCATTCAAAAATGTATCTAATAAAAAATAAATCATTTTCAACATATTGACAACATGAGCATCTAAAATTTAGAAACCACATCTATATCGTACACCACTTTGCTTGTAAAAATCAATCAAAAAAACTGCACAAAAACCAAGCGTTGTGTTAGGTCTTTAATTTTTTCAATAATCTCTTGTTTAGAAATATTGCACATGGTCAACATGCCTGTTGATGAGTTAACACTCACCTTTCTCATTCTAAAACTCCTTCTCCAAGTAAAGACAGTTTATTGGATACACAATCATAAGGTGTACACGCATACATGTGCAGGTATGTGTATGTGTGTGTGTATGTGTGTGTGCAAGCATTTGTCTGTTGCTGGGGGAGGGAAAGAAAGGGCAGATAAGTCAAGTTAAGAATTGAGTTGAATGGTTACATATGCCGATTTCTCCTCACACACGTCAGTAGCCAGCATATGCTAACAGTCTTTTGATGTAGTGCCACTGCTTTTCTGGCAGGAAAAATAGCATTTGCTTGGGAGTAAGTTTGATTTGTCAAGGTGCATGTAATGTATATGCACATACGCTCGCACACACACACAGACATCTGTATATCATGGGACATATAGAAATATATAGGTATATTTATACATTTATATTGTCACACATTCAAGTGAAGACTGAGTAGCATTTTTATACTCATCACTCCTTCTCTTTCAGCAAAACCAGACGCAAGAAAGTGCTAGGTTACTTTTTTTTTTCATTTTTCTTTTTTTTTTCAGATTTTAGTTTGTTCAGTTTGGATTTCTCTCTTGATACTCGCTTCTGAATTCTGACATTTTTTCCCACTCTCTTTTTGACATATATATCATTTTATTACAGCTTGTACAGTGAAAATCTATGGCACTAACAGGTCACTCGTCTACTTCAAAAAAATTCCCACCCACGTCCTATTGCACCAATGAAAGAAGAGGCAGAGTAAGAAAGAGGAGATCCTGAGAAATGCCGCCCCAGCGCTGGTCTCGGGTCAGCTTTCCCTTGCGTAATCCTGAATCAAAGTCGTCGCAGACTACAAAGCTTGCTCTGACTCCAGACCAGTGCTTAAAGTGGCGCTTTCCATCAACACTTCAGTTAAAAGTCTTAAGGAGATGAAAAAATAAGGGCTTTCCTTACGGGATGCGGAAAGGGAGAATCGAACGCAATGGAACAAAGTCGTTGGTTAGTTTTTAAATATCTAAAAACAAATACTTTCCTGATTTAAACCATGGTCTAGGACCATATATTGTGCAAACACCTGATTGAAATATAAAAAAGAAAGAAAGAAACGAGGAAAAGAACACAGAGAGAGCCTCGTGCCCACCCTCTGCCCCCCTCCCCAGCCATCACGGTTATATATATATATACAGTGTACGGGGAAAAGCCTAAGTCGGCGGCCAGAGAAGAGGAGCTTCAGCTAAGAGGCTAAAACACAGTCTTTTTTTGTTTTCGACGCAATTGCTCCAACACTTAGATAGCTGGATTAGTCCATGCTGAAAATATTACTAGAGTAAGAAGAAGAGAGGCGCAAGCTAATACAAAAAAAGATATCAGTCAGTTCCACCGTTACGACACAACAACAAAACGACAAAGCATATCTACACGTTGATTCAAAGAGGGGTAGTGTCTCTATTCGTTTTCGTCTTCTTTTGTATGATTCTTCCGAGGTTAGGACAATGTTTTCCTCTCTGGCTTTGAGTGTGCTGTGTTGTTGTTGTTGTTGTTGTTGTTGTTATGCGATTGTGGCGGTCGCCGTAGCCTCTGTTTTCTGCTCCGCTGGTCTACGTGATTACGAGTCTTGAGTTTGTTGCTTCTGGGACAAAAAAAACCTGTTGTGAATTTACAGCCCGTGCTGAAGAACAGTAACAGCCGATGCATGTACCCCGCCAAGGGGGTGTAACATTTGCACGAAGACCCTTCTCCTCCCCGGCTATTGCTTTCCTCGGTCTCTCGGTCTCTAAAAATGAAAGTGCAAGCGCATTTGTCCCCCACAACCCGCCCCCCCCACCCCATCCCTGTTTTGAATTGAAAGTTACCGGTACCTCAAACAGTCTAATTTCTCTTCTAAAACATTCAGTCCATTCGATAAAAATCTGTGCTAGCCCCGTGCGGGGGCTTTACTGAGCATGTGCAGACAGGCTGGTTTGGTGCTGCCTGTGGTGCAGCATTGAAGGGCTCTAAAATTCGGACAGAAAGTGACGCCCGCCCTAATGCAGAGGTGGACCAATGGCTGCCTGACACGAGTGGCATATGCAAATGAGTGCGACCTCATGCGCTATATGTAATAGTTCCTTGTGCAAGTCATTAATGTGAGAAAGTGATATTGTTATGTAATTGCATAACGTGTGTGAACGTGTGCGTGTGTGTGTGTGTGTATAACTGTGCATAACAACAGAACATCAACGAAGTGAACGCAATGGCAACGAAATCAGTTCGATTAGAAATGAAGCAAAATCCACATAAGTGCTGTACTGTCAGCGGAAATGGTTTTACACATTTCTAGAATCCTTCCCTACATTCGTCTTTCATCCTTCCGTTCTGCTCGTCTCCTCAGTCGTTCTTCATCTCGATTCCTGCGGATCGTCCACGCCTTTCTTTGGCTCTTCAGTGGCCCTGCCCCTCTCATCTGGCTCGGAATTCTCCCTGGGCGCAGGATTGGATGGTCCAGAAGTGGAGGCGGAGTCAGAGCCTCCAAGAGCCACGCCTCCCACAATTTCAGAACTGCCGGCGGTCTGCATGATCTTCTGCCTTACCTCGCGAATCTTCAGCTGCAGGCACAACTTGTTGGGAAACGTGTCAGAGTAGCGAGCTTGGAAGGCAGCTGTGGCTTGCGCTGTAACAGAAAAATGAAATATACATGCTAAGTTCCACCTTCCCAATAATTTTTTTCAGTTGTTGTAATGTTAGCATCAATGAATAACATTGACTCTGCTGCATCTGACAAAAAAAAATTGATATCTGTGAAACATAAAAAGAAAAATTACGGAGAGAGAAATTAGTCTATTTGATTAATAGAGTCTATTTGATTTATTGATCCACAGATTCTAAGTCAAAACTGAAATGTAAATAATTATATTATAACAAACAAAGTACACTGCTGTTCAAAAGTTCTCGAAAGAAGTCTCTCATGCTCACCAAGGCTACATATATTTACAGAATAATACAGTAAAAACCAGGGCTGGGCAATGACACAAAATCCTCGATTCGATTATGATTCACAAGCTTGCGATTGAATACGATATCGATTAATTGGGGCCTATCAGGAACAGTACATGGCAAATTGCCTCAAGGAAAAAATATCAGGGGAAAAACCAACAGGGGAACCCCAGTTGGTACATCACTATAACATTAAAGATTAGATTTTTAGTCTATTTACATTTAAATTACACATAAGGAAGTTTTTATAATAATAACATTATAATAATAGCCCTAAATTTACAATGAATATTCAATATTGTGCATACATTAGCAAAATGCTCTTCTCTAGAGTTACTCTAGCTGACTAATGAGCTTATGGACACCGAATGGCTTTTCTAAGGTAAATGTAACATTATGTGACATTGTTTACAAGCGGTTTTATTGACGTCTTTCCGAGGTTGAAACACTGATTTAGCAATTACATGAGACATGATACGGATTTTGGTAAGTTGTACTGTATCTTTCAACATACCTTCTGATGTTCATTCATGTTTATTTTATGCTGTATCTAATAGTAAAGAGGACAAGATGATCAGTTCACGTGCCGCTTGAACTGATGCGCTACAGCAATCGGTCACGTCACATTATTGTTTGAATTCTGTAATAAAATTGACAGAATTTGAAAGCTGAGATTTGTTTCATACCAAAAGTGACAAAGCTTATTTCGATTTATTGGATGGGATGTGTGCTAAAAAGTTTTGTTCATTCATCAACTAAAAACAGCATAGACTAAAAGATTGATTCTTGGAATTTAAAAGGGGACCTATTATTCCCCTTTTACAAGATGTAAAATAAGTCTCTGATGTCCCTAGAGTGTGTATGTGAAGGTTTAGCTCAAAGTACCCCACAGATAATTTATTATAACATGTTAAAATTGCACTTTTTGGATGTGAGCAAAAATGCGCCTTTTTTGAGTGTGTCCCTTTAAACGCAAATGAGCTGTTGCTCCCGACCCCCTTTCGAGAAGAGGGCGGAGTTTCAAGAACTCATGCTCCAGCATACCGACAACAACAAAACAGTACAATCTCACGCACCAAAAATGTCATAAAGGGTGTTTATGTGCAATTTTTAACTAGGAAACTATTGTTTACGATAAGTCCGATAGCATGTGAGGGTAGCATCAGTTCTGGATATAAAGTTTGAGCACAAAGCGTTGGTATTGACCCATCTTTCAGAATCAACCTTTGTGAAAATACAGCGTTGAACAGACCCTCGTTTGTGAAGCAGTCTGGCATAAAATGATTGGCACAAACGTATGATGCCTCTTTGGCACAGACATTGTAAATTTCCAGCTTCTACAGCAAGGATACAAAAATGGGGGCCTCCGTGCTCTATGCTAATAGGGCAGATTGTCACCGTTTGTGGGTGGGGCTTCTCCCTAGGATGACATCATCGTAGGACATTTTTAGGAATTATTAAAAAAAAGGGGTGAGTTGATTTTTACCACTATAGGCTGGTTGTTTACACATACTGCGGACACACATCGGTGTTCAAACACTGTATAAAAGTGAATTTTGCATATAGGTCCCCTTTAAGAATCGATACTGGTTCTTCAAAATGAGAATCAATTAAAATCGAGAAATCAGTATTTTTAGCCCAGCCCTAATAAAAAATATTATAAATAAATAATAATAATAAATAATATATGTGAAATATTTGTACAATTTTAAATAAATGTTTTCTATTTTAATATAGAATATAGTCACATGATCCTTCAGAAATCATTCTAATATGCTGATTTGGTGCTCAAGAAATATTTTTTATTATTATCAATGTTGAAAACAGTTGTGTTGCTTAATATTTTTGTGGAAAACTTGATGTTACCTGAGGGGAAGAAGCCGTGCTCCTGGAAGAGCTGCATGACGAGTGCACGCCGCTGGTCCAGCATCCGACGCAGAGAGGAGGGCGGTACGCGGTCCAACTCCTCCAAAATATGCTCCGTCTCTCCAACTGATAAACACAGAAGACAAAAAAAACATAAATAAATATCTTTATATATGTGTTAATGAGATTGAGTTTATACATAAAAATGAGCCCACCAGCCCTATCGAAGGTGAAGATGTCCCCTTCACACTTGGCAGCACTCTTGGGCGTGTTGGGCTCTGAGCTGCAGCTGGACAGGCGACGACTCTTCCTCCTTGGTGAACTGGGGTCGTCGGCAGAGTCTAGATCTAGGGAAGGGAAGAAAAGAGAATGAAAAGAAAGATCAAAATCACACAAAAAAACAAAAGTGAGGAAAACAGTACAATTAATATAATGACTTTACAAATGATCATTGACATTTAGCATTTGCTCTCACCTGTAGAGTTCCTCCTCTTCTTGCGGTAGCTGCCCAGTATGGCTCTAGGGGAAGTTGCTAGACTCTGTAGATTGGGAGAGGGCAGCACCTCTTCAGGCTTGAACTCCGGCAGCTCTTTAAGACGCTCTTCAAAAGAGGAGCCAAACAGCGCCCTGAGAAAGAGCAAAGTTAATTTTTAGAAAATTAAATATAACAATGAAACTGACATATATCAGCAGAGAAATAATGTACATCACATATACAATTACATATACAAGACAGCTCATGAGACACAAGACTGGGTTCACGAGAACGAGACGAGATTTTTACTAGTATTTTTAAGAAATCCTCAATGACGAAATACATGACTAGAAAAATAATCTGCAGGTGCATTTGAAATATTTTAAATAATCATCTTGTAATGAATGTCATTTCAGTTCTACTTTCTGTGTATGAATTATCATATGCAGTAAAAGACAACAATACTCAAGCACTGTAAAAGGTTTTGCAACAAACTCAACTGACTTCTCTCCTGTATGATTTCAGTCTCTTCAGACATTACTGTACATGATTTATGAGCTTCTACAACTGTTGACCTCCTAACTGAACTCCTTTCCACAAATTGATCATAGAAATAAAAACAGTATAAATGAAAATGATAACATTTTTTTCTTAGAGTTCTTAAGTGCAAACAATAAGTCCAGCCATAATCAAAGTACTCTCTCAATATTCAAAGTGCAAATAGAGACCAATTTTTTCTTCAAGCATGATACACAACTAAGAGATGGTTACAACTACACAGCCCAGCCTAAGATAGCTTTCATATTGGAAGATATTTGCATGCATTAGGGAGCCGCCTTCAAAATGCGGGGTATTAAAATCGCGTTTGAATGCACACTTGCGTTTTACTTTCGCTTTCACAAGACAGCTTTTCACCTCGACGAGAAATCTCGTCACATTTTAATCTCGCAAGATCTCGTGGCACGAGATCTCGTCACACCCCTAGTAGTTCATGAATGAGGTAAGCAGAAATGGAGGGACGTGTCTATCAACGACTACCAATTTGACATAAATGAAAAGAATAAGACTTTTTTGATAAACAAGTGCAAACAAATGTGTCACAATTCAAAGGCTTAAGTGGTCTACTACAGTCAGTTTTCCTTTCCAGGTCAAATCTCGTCATGGCTTAGCAAAAGTTTGAAAAGAATCTTGAAGTGAAGTTAGTAAACTGCCAACATGGCAATGGCACATATTTATGAAGGTCTATTGAACCCTTGAGTACTAAGATTATTTAGATAATAGTACAGTATCGCAAGGATGTACGTTAAGTATGTATCCTGGACCACATGTTTGCAACGCACTGGCCAAGAAATTAATGCATATTATGTTTTTTGGCCACCTGGTGATACAGTTATAATGTTAATGTCACTGGCTTCGACCAGTGTTGTAATCGTTAAGTAAATTAAAACTAATTAAAATTGAAAAAAGCTAAAATCAAATAAAACCTAAATAATAGATTAAAAACTTAAAACATAAAAGCCAATTTAAAATATTAATAAATACTATAATAATATATAAATAATAAAATAACACTAGTAGTCTAGTCATCGTGTAATCTAGGGCAATGCCACTCACTTGTCACCAGCATCAGGAGTGCTTTTCAGTGGAGGTGGGCGGAACTTGGTCTTTTTAGCTGAAGGAGTGTCAGTCTGCAAAGGGGGTGGCGGGGGGTCCAAAACAGAAGATTCCCTGCGCCCTGACTGAAAGAAAAAAGAACAAAAAAAAAAAAATTATTGGAGAACATGGGGATTCGAACTTGTACAATGAAGTTTTGTATGAGAACTATTTGAATTTAGTAAAGTTGGATTATATAGCTGAAAAAAGCATCTTACTTCTCGACTCTGTTCGTCTTTGCTGTTGGTCTCAGCTTGAGTCTCTGTCTCCCCTTCCATCGCTCTTGCTGTTTCAATTCTCTCTGTTTGAGACGGGCCCCCTCCTACATCTCTCGCGTACTCTCGTTCCATTTTGCTCCCTTTCTTTCCATCTTCCTTCCCTTCGCAATGCTGACCTGTTGAACATTTTGAATGTGACTTTCAAGGGACTGCAAGCCCATTCTGTATGTAACAAATGCTTGATCAATATTTAATAACTGCTGTTAAAGAAGTCTAAATGGCCAAAATATAATTTTGAAGTAGCGATGGGCGGTATAACCAAAAGCTTATATTATGGTGAAATCTTTTTTTTTTTTTTTCAAAAGTCACTTTTGATCAATTTAATGTGCCCTTGCTAAATAAAAGTATTATTAAAAGTATATAAAAGTATTCAAAGTTTTATTTATTAGAAAACTGACCCCAAACTTTTGAACAGTAGTCTTTATTCATAACCACACAGTATTATTAATCTACTGAAATTAATGTTAAAACAAAAGAGTATTTTGAAATTTGGCACAAAAAAGAATTTACTACTGTACAACTGAAGTTTATGAGGTTACTTTTACCTTTTTGTGTGTGTGATGTACAGCTGGGTTGAACCGACTCCTCCAAACCACTAGGTGGCGTCTGATGTCCATCCTTTAACACCAGGTCTCTCTGTTTCTCCATCTCTTTCCTAGATTCCGGTCCTCTCTCGTTTTCCATTTGCATGTTTACCTGAGACTGCAGCTGCGCATCTGCCTGTGCGTGTGGTTGCGCAGCCACGGCAGAGGAGGTCTTCGCTTGAGGCGTTGAGGATGATGTCGGAACTGATGTGGAACTTGATGTGCTTTGTGGCACGGCTGTCACTGACACAACTCCTCCAGCTAAGCTGACGCTGGGGTAAATGGCGGTCACAAGTTGACGGGTGGCTGTCGAGGCTTGTGCAGGTTGTGTCAATCCGCTTGGGGGTGGGCATGGAGCCAGGAGGGGTGGCTGACCTGTGGTAGAAATTTGAGATAATGTTTGTCAGACAGTCTTAAATATGTGTTGGCAGTTTAAAGAACTGTCAGCCATTATACTCACTTGCAACAATAGGCTGAACCAAGGCCTGACCAGCTGGGGCAATTGCAGTAAAGCCAAGGGTCGCCACTGGAGATTGCAAAAAAGATGGACCCCCAGGTGATGAGGCCTGCTGGGTGGAAGAGACTGCAGGTGTAGAACCCAATGGCAAAGGAGCCGCAACTCCAGGAGTGGACTGGACATATGTGATCCTGAACAACAAAAGCAGAGCAGAAAGTTAGCTTTGAGTCACTGTGAATTTCCCAAGTAACACTCCTGTCAAAGGAGCAAACTCCTTACCCTAACTACCTCTAAAATCAGAGGATGAATGATTGATAAAATGGAATAAAAGTATTAATTTTTTAATTCATTTTAGGTAGCTCTTATAACACAGATGCATGTTCAAGTGCTCGTTTTCCCAGTAAGTTTTGTTTTAACGCCTAGACACGACAACAACGCAGGCCTGAAGTGTCAACTAAACTATCCCCTGTGAAGGCCTCCTTCCCTTTCCTTTCCCTATGTATAGATAAAACGTTATCAAAATGATTCCAGTTCGCATGGATCCGCGGAAACGACTAATAATTCTGTATTATGAGGGCCAGACAAGTAATTTGGCGATGTCACTTTGTAAAGAAAGACTAAGCTTCTGCGCACATACACATTCAAACGCGCATACCTATAGACTAAACACGTAAATGAAAGGCAAGAACGCATTAAAAGTCTTCTGTTTTCAGTTAAAAAGGTGTCATTTAAGCGGCCCCCAAGTTAATAATTAAATAATAATAACTTTTTCCTAGAGCTGCTGTAAAGCCAAAACAATCTCTGTTCATTAATTTTCCTATTATCACTGTGAAGCTGCTTTGAAACAATGTGTATTGTAAGAAGCGCTACATAAATGAAGATGACTTGACTTTCAATTAGTTATGTGATGCTATAAAAACGGGGTGTAACGTTATGATTGACAGCTGTGCTTGTGATTGAGTCTGCAGGAGTGGCATGCTTGATGCTACGGCTCCACCTCAGGATCACTACTGCACAGACTCGGGCTCCGAGCGACGTAATCAGCAACAACTGTTACTGGGATATTTTTGCTTTATTTTTCTACAGTGGAAGGAAGCGGAGACGCAGTGCATCTTATATATATGTTTAATAAAGTGTGCATTTAATAAATTGCATTGTTAAATCCTGCAGTGTTATGCCCATGATTGAACATTAATTTAATATATGTAATATATATATATATATATATATATATATAATATATATTTAATACAAATAAATTATACAAGATTTTTTGCCTTGCAAAAACACTGTTAGTGCACTGTTAAATCTTGCGATGTTATTTTTTAACAGTATGTTTTCATTAAAACTCTTTAATTATTGTCACAATTATAGATCTTATTTGTCTCATCTTCATTATCACTGACAAAAAAAAAAAAAAAAAAACTTTTGTCAACTAACATATTTGTCAGTAATTTTGGTTTCGTTTGCTGCCCCTAACCCCAGCTCAAAGCCTAGCCTTTCTGAAACTTTATAGGATGTTGTCCCAGGACCAACAAGGATGTTGATCCAGGAACATGTCCTACTTGGCACAGTCACTAGAAGGTTAGATTGGGTTATGTTTCAATGCTCAGATGTCTGGCAGCAGTTTTAAAGAGACAGTGGGCGGTAGAGTACCTTGTAGGTGGTGGCGTCAAGAGCACCGTCTGAGAAGGGGTGGGCCCAGGGGCCATGACAGTCGCGGTTGGCATAGAGACAGGAAATGAGCTGCCAGTATGCACTGATCCACCAGGATGCACATTTGTTTGGACCACAGGCATTGGTGCAATTTGAATGATCTGAAAAGCAAAGAAGCGCATGAATCTGACGCATCTATTGTTAATACAATAAATACTTCTTGTTCATGTAGCAGGGTAGTAACTCAAGTCAATCTACCTTACTTCCTGGTTGAGCCCCATTTTGAACAGGAAGGGGTGGGCCCACCAGGGAAATTGGCTGCGGAGGTGTAGATCCTGTTCCGACAGTTGCCATGGGAACAAGCATCTTGCTCTGCAAGACTGGGGACTGCGCTTGAACTGTGCGGAGAGATGAAAAGGACTGATATAGTAGAGACCGAGAATAGATTTGATGAAGTGCCTAATTTCCCAAACACTGTGCATAATCCTGATCCCTGTAAGCTTGAGAAACCTCATTATATCTGCTCAAAATCATGAATAAAAACATGCTAAAGCTCACTTTGACTTGGATGTGGACACATCAGATAATTGACAGGGTTCCCATGTTTTGAAATGAATTTCAGTGATTTTTCATGAATGAGTCATTTGTGAACAGGTTCAACTGATTTATTGAAAAGAACCAATTCACTCACACGCCAAATATTTGGCTTGGTTTACACCAAAAGCAATATCTAGTCCAGTGATTCGAAACCAGAGGTTTTGTTTTGTTAAACCTTTAAAGCAGAAACTTAAAAATATTAGGGTTGTCAAAAGATTAACTCATTAATTAACCCCATTTTATTTTGTCATTTTTTATGTAAATTAAATATAATACAAGCTAAAAGGGATTAATTTCAGGTTGGATGTCAACAAAAACTTGATAGATTGATTGAAAATGGCTGTGGATATATACTACCATTCTAAAATTTTGGGACAATTACATTTTTTTAAAGAAACTGTTACTTTTATTCAGCAAGGATGCAATAAATTGACAGTAAAAGACATTTGTATTGTTATAAAATATTTCTATTTCAAATAAATGCTGTTCTTTTTAACTTTATATTTATCAAAGAATCCTGAAAAAATGTTTCCACAAAAACATTAAGTTTAACTAAGTTTAAACATTAACTGTTTTCAACAGTGATAGTAATAAGAAATGTTTCTCAAATCATCATATTAGAATGATTTCTGAAGTATGTGACACTGAGGACTGGAGTAATGATGCTGAAAACTCAGCTTTGCATCACAGGAATAAATTACATTTTAAATGATATTCAAATGGAAAACAATGATTTAAAATTGTAATAATATTTCAAAATATTTCTTTCAGAATATCATTATTTTCTGATCAGATAAATGCAGCCTTGGTGAGCATATAAAAGGCTTCTTTCAAAAACATTAAAAAATCTTGCCGACCCAAACGTTTGAATGTTAGTGTACACTAATCAAGCCATTTTCTAAACTGAGCAAAATTAGGTGAAAAATTTGCATGAATTGTAAGATTTTATTAATTTTCATGAATTTTCCAGGCCAAAAACCCCAAACTGTGTGAACCCTGAATTTAACAATTTCTCCACAACAATTTAACTGCCTCAAATCTCACCTCCACCTCCTGGGCTGACTCCTCCCACTGCTGGGACTGAAGCATATCTCATTCCTTGGCCCGCCCCTGAATGTACACCATTGGCCAGGGTCACATGGGTAGGTGCGGCACTGGGCAAGGCAAGGATGCTGGAGGTCTGCTGGGAGTTGGGACTGTTGGGATTGGCAGTTGCAGGTAGAGTTGGAAGGATGTACTGCACCTGTGTTACAGGTTTCCCACCACTAGGGGGCGTAATAGAGGCAGAAGGGAGGAACTGGTGATGAAGTAGGGGAAGAGGTACTGCACTGTTATTAGGGGCTCCATTGCATGGAGTAGGATGGGGTGGGGTGATGAGCTGAACGGTAGGTTGGTTTGGGAAGGTTCCTCCCAAGACTAGGCCAGTAACTAAGCTTCCTTGCCCATTAGGTTTGGGAGAAGAGGAGGAAAAGTACCCACCTCCTCCTGCTCCACCAGCACCTATCAGTAGCTTGGGCTTCCCGTCTGGAGGTAGGGTCCCGACAGCCACACCCCCATCAACTGGCTTGCTGGCGATGGGGATGGGGGTGCTAGTGATGGGTCGAACAACATTGGTCACTATGGTGGGGGCCATCCTGACAGTGCCTTGTGAATAGTACATCCCCGCATCATGCGGCAAAGTGGTATTTATACTAGTAATGGAGGCTGAATTAACATGGAACGGAACCTGCCCTCCTCCACCACCTCCTTTCCCTTCTTTGGGCCCCTCATTATTCAGCTCTGCACCACCCATCCCTCTCTTTTTCTTCTTCTCCAGGTTCTCTTCATGCCCTTCTTCGTCTTTGTTTCCAGTTGTGCCAGCCAGAGAGAACGGCAAAGAGGAATGGACTGCCGGCTGGAAGGTGCGCTGAAAGGAGAAGATCATTTGTGACATCAGATTACACTGATAATTTCATTCACATTCTGATTAAAAATGAGGTTTGTGCTGGATTTGACATTTATGACTGTGTGTTGTAACTGTACGAGTTGTGACAATTCAAATACGGGGAATAGAGAATAGGCTACGTTCAGACTTCAAGTAAATGTGACCCAAATCATATGCGATTCAGATCTGTTTTTGTCATGACAGTCTGAACGGCACAAATCACATGGAATCCGATCTTTTCAATTCCGATTTGTGTCACTTCCATATGTGGTACTAAATCCGATACAGGTCAATGGGACCACAGTCTGAACAGTCATATCGGAATTCATGTGACTTTTACATCACTCATTTGTCAACATTTGTCACAATTCTGAGCTCATGGGAGTCACTTCAAAGATTTTACTTAACCGCAATTATCAAGACATTTGCCAAAGGTAGTCAGTGAAGGACAGTGATGTGTCAGAGCTCATAAGTATTACAGTGACAGCTCTATATACAAGCAAAACATGAGGGCTCATATCATAAATGTTTAAAAACTCAGCGAAAATGCGAAAAAAGACAGCATTGTTTTTTTTTTATATTGCATGCGGGTCAATTCAGAACCATGATCTGTTCGCACTGGAATTTGATATTGGCCACATTTAAAACAACAACAGCTATACAAAAAAAAAAAAAACGGATCTGAGCAATAAATCGGAATTGAGCACTAAGGCTCGCAGTGTGAATGTATGGCTTCAGAGGACTTGGAATTTACATTGACATTAAATTTATGCATTTGGCAGACACTTTTATGAAAAGCAACTTACACTGCATTCTGATCTATAATTATGTTTTATCAATTTGTGCGTTCCCTGGGAATTGAACCCATGAACTTGGCATTTTTTAAGTCATGCTTTACTGTTTTAACTCTAGAAAGGCTCAATGTGGAATATTATGTAAGATTCATATGGACTACTTTAAAGGGATAGTTCACCCAAAAGTGAAAATTCTGTCATCATTTACTCACCCTCAAGTTGTTCCAAAAAGGCATAAATTTCTTTGTTCTGCTGTACACAAAGGAAGATATTTGAAAGAATGTTTGTAACCAAGCAGATCTCACCCCCATTGACTACCATAGTATTTTTTCCCCTACTATGGTAGTCAATAAAGGGGGGGGGGGGGGGGGGGGTTTGCTTGGTTACAAACATTCTTCCAAATATCTTCCTTTGTGTATAACAGAACGAAGAAATTTATACAGGTTTGGAACAACTTGAGGGGGAGTAAATAATGACAGAATTTTCATTTTTTAGTGAACTATCCCTTTAAGGCAAACAATTTGGTCAGTGAACCATCTTAGAAAAGGAACAACATCTGCTGCCTTGTGGATATATCCATTGGCGTGGAAAACCTCAAGAGTAAACCCTGAAGAAATAGTAGTTACTTACCAGACAAACAAATACAGAGATTCTGAAATAATCTGGTTTTATAAATAATAATTAGATGAGAACAAATATCATTTCTGTTGCTGTGGTAATGAGGCTTATCTAATTTAAAGCATATTCCTTAACAAGCTATCTAAAGTCCTTTCACCAATGAAATACAAACATTAACTTTGTTCTAGACAATATATCACAGCTGGATGAGGTTAGTAGGCGAATAACAATGACATTTTTCAAACATCAAGATTTTAGCTTATAACTTGCACAAATTTATAATGAAAAAGTGTATTTTTAATCAGATTTCCAAAAAATTTTTTAAAGAATAAACACTGCATGTTTACAAAGTGAAAGTCAAACAGTCCATTCCTCATTTTTTTATGGAAAAAAAGTCCTGGAATGTTTTCCTCAAAAAACTTAATTTCTTTTCGACTGAAGAAAGAAAGACAAACATCTTGGATGACATGGGGGTGGGTAAATTATCAGGAAATTTGAATTCTGAAGTGAACTAATCCTTTAATTTAAAAATGTCAACAACAAAAAAAAAAACGGCATGTATAACAATTAAACAGAACCTATTTTAATAGTTTTAGTTCAGCTATGAACACTGTGGGATTGTCATGATGCCAACTACCCATGTGATGTATTAAGTGTTACCTTGCTGTCAGCCTCATCTGCATGGTCGTTTTCGTCATCACTGTCTGTCACTCTCTCTTTACACTTTAGGTCAATGGAGCCGTCTGCAAACGAGTCTTCTGCGAAGGAATCACACATTAGCTGTGAGATCAGGGCTTGCATATCTCACACTCACGGGACTGAGAAATCTGAGCAGTGATGAGATTTTGCCTTTCCAAAAATCAATTCATGATGTTTGGATGGTGGTGGTGCATCAGAGAACACAGAGCTCGTGGGAGACACAGACTCAAGAATCAGTCACAGGACTGACTAATAATGAGAATGATAATGACACGCAAAACGCTTGTAACATCAAAACAAAATTTCCTGATGGTGGGTACGTTCCACAGATAACAGCATTATCTACAGATCAGGGGTTTTCAACAGATCCAGACCCTCTAGTATAAAAAGTGAGGTTTATGAAATGAATACAATATATAATGCTTGACAGATCATTAGTTATAAAGTTTTTACTTTTCTGAAGAAACTATTAGTGGTGTTTGCATATGCAAAACATGCAATAATGATACTAGGGAGTTCTGCTAGGACATTGCAGAAGGTGTTCTGGGTTGTTGCTAGGTATCATATTGACAAAGATGTATATAATGCATGTATTTTACCTATGACATCATCATCCCCCTCTTCACAGATCACCATATGCTCTTCATCACTGGTCACATCCTCACTCGGGCGTTGAGGGTGAGCAGGGGGGCGGGGCTGAAACAGACCCGCACTGTCCAGCTCGCTCTCCTGCTCCCTCCTCTCCAGAGTATGCATAGCGCTCTGGGAAAAAGCGCGAGGTCGTTGAAGCTGCCCACCCACTGATCCTCCGTGACCGTCAGATCGAGGGGAAGTCCAGCTGGGCCCTGCTCCTTTGTGGTCTGCCCCCTGAGAGATGGAATGGGCCTCTGAGGAGACAAAGAAGGTTAAATCTACATCAGTTGTGTTTCACACTACTATGCACTCATAGTTTCACAAGACCAACAAACTCCCACGCATATAAACAAACACCCACACGGACCTGTGCTTTCAGACACGCTGCGCTCGCGAGCTTCTTTGGCCCCTGGAGTTCCCCTGCCCTCAGACAGGGACTTCCTCCTGTCCTTGTTACACCATTTCCAATCAGGGTGAGCCCGGAAATGAGCCTCCTTCACCTAAAAGAGAACATGAGTATGAAACTTAAGAGTTACAAATAAAGTAACAGGCTAAATAATAAAGACATTCAAAATGTACAACACTTGGATCATGCACATAATCTGATTTCTATTATTTTTACATGAATGTAATGTAAATGCAAATTTTTTTAAACCTATAATCATTTCATTTCATAAATGTATCATTACTAAACAGTATTATTAAATTATGAACTACTGTTCAAACGTGGTTAGTAGATTTTTTTGTTTGTATTTTATTACATTTTTTTAAAGCAAACATATTTAGCAAAAGAATTTTATTTAGCAAGGATGCATTAAATTGCTCAAAATCGACGGTAAAGACTTTTACATTGTTACAAAAATGCTGTTCTTTAGGACTTTCTATTCCTCAAAGAATCCTGAAAAAATGTATCATGGTTTCCACTAAAATATTAAGTAACACAACTGTTTTCACCATTGATAATAATGTTTGTTGATCATCAAATCAGCAAATAATGATTTTTGAAGGATGCTGAAAATTCAACTTTGCCATCACAGAAATAAATTACATTTGGAAAATATATTAAAACAGAAAAATTATAATAATATTTCTCAGTATTACTGTTTTACTGTCTTATAGATACAAGATGCCTTGATAAGCATAAGAAAACAAAAGCGAGATGTTTCAAAAACATTAAAAAAATCTTACCACGTCAAACTTTTGAACGGTAGTGCATATTGGCATTAAACTGGTCATCAACTATAGTGCCTTCCAAATATTTGCATCTACAGTACGTAATGTATATTGACCGCTGTAAAACTGTTATCGGTCTACCACTAATTCAAATGCAAAAAGTCCATGTTATAAAAAAAATGTGATGACAGATTGGCATTACATTTTCCTCTTGTGCAATATTTCATGAGTCTGACTGTACCTGGAAGGCAAGATCATGATACTTCTGCTTCTCTTTGGGTCCCAACGCGTACCACCACTCGCCTAGTATTTTACTGACAGTGCGATTGTCTTGGTTGGGGTGCCGCTGATGGACCAGTGCACGGTGCCTCTTACTAAAGATCATAAAAGCGTTCATTGGCCGTCTGATGTGGTCCTTCTCCCTCTTTGTGTAGGTTTTAGAGAGAGAGATACAGAAAAAGAGGAGAAATGATAAGTGTACATTTGTATAGCACAGAAGATAATAATGGAAATTAATGGTTACAATGCTTAATTGTAGCCTGAACCCCCTGACAAGTGTCTGGGGTTACTTTTCTGTCCTCACTAAAAGAAAAGTGGTGAGGCTGCCCAGTACTACTCAAAGGAAACCAAGCAACTGACAAAATTTCTTATTTTATGTCACTATTGTAGCTGACTAGGACAAAATCTCAGAATGAAGACACTAACAAGAATAGAAGGCTGAAACTTACCTTCTTGTCGCCATCTTTTGGGAGTGCACTGAGAGATTGTGTACGCCTTTTTGCTGGGCTGGTGGATGGAGCAGGGTCTTGAGCTACACCTGGAAAAAACCTGAAAAACAATTTTAAAAAAATTACATTAAAAAAGCAACCAAAAATTTAATTTAAGAGAAAAAAAAGTGTGCAAAAAAGAATCAGAGTTAACTTTGTCTCAAAATGCTTTACAGAGGTGGAAATAATTTTTATTTGTAGGGGTGGCCTTTCTAACAAGGTAAATATTTGAATATATAGTATAGCCATGGCCAAAAGTGTTGGCAGTGACATAAATTTTGTGTTTTGCAAAGTTTGTTGCAGAGTGATCAGATACATTTAAATCATTGCAAAAAGCTTAATTGGCCGAGAAAATGAACTTTATAACAAAAAAACAGAATTTCACAGTTTTTTGGCCCAGCTAAAATCCTTTCACTAATCACATCATCAGCACATGGGAAAGTGTGAATAAGTACTAGTCAGGTGACTTCACTCTATCATTTTGATTGGATTATAAAAGCAGACTGATTGCTATAAAAAGGAGGGAAGAAGCACTTCCTATGATTGTGTTCTAGTGTTAGCAATGGTTGCCTCCAAAGAACTTTTGGACAATGGGATGGTGTCAAGAAGGGAAGCAAAGAAGCCACTTCTCTCCAAGAAAAACAAGGACAGACTGAAATTCTGCATGAAGCACAAGGATTGGACAGCAGAAGACTGTTGGGACATCTGAAAAATCAAATGTCCAGAGAAGAAAAGCTGATATCCAGCATGCCAGAGCGAATTGCAGAGGTTACAGGGTCAACACTGTAAATACTGACTCTTTGCATATATTCAATGTTTTTGCCAATAAAAGCCTTTAAAACTTATGAAATGCTTATCATCATTTTCCAGTATACCATAGAAACGTGAAAAAATAATCTACAAATACTGAAGCAGCAAACTTTGCGGAACACAAAATTAATGTCACTGCTAATGCTTTTGGCTGTGGCTGATAGGTGTGGGTGATAAAGGCAGATTACAATTTTTTTTTTTTTAAATTGGTTCATAATTAAATATATCATAACATACATATTTTATGGGGAAAATATTTTATTTGAAAAAAAAAAATACCCCCCCCCCATTAATACATTGAGATGAGATGCAAACAGATATTTACAGGTCGTCAGCATCACTCTCGGTCTCACTGTCGCCTCCTTCTCTCTCCACGGGTGGGTCTTCAGCAGAAGGAGGGGGGCAAGATGGAGAACCTCTCTCTGGTGCTGGATGGTCAACAAGTCCTTCAGTAACAAGGGCAACTCCACAGCGAGGTTCTGCAAGTTTATTCAGTTTCAAAACATCAACTGAAAACATCAATGTATATTCTGAATGCGATTCTGTGGATATTCAAATGCAGTGTCATACAAGAAAATGTTGCAATGTCAAATGATAGTGTTCCATTTTTCTATCCAACATACCTTTGCTCTGATTTACAAGTGTTTGGCCATCTGCAGGCTGCGTGGACATTTTTGTTTGGCTGGTCTCCAGAAAAGGAACCAATGAATGCCACGCAAACACTGGCACAGAGCGGGGCTCCACGTTGGTCCAAACTAAATGCAGAAACAGACAAACCTTTTATATATACACATGATTGTTTTGGAAAACCTACAGCCTCTCTGTTCTCTTAAGAGGGAACTGCTGAAACAGCACCTCTCTGTGTCAGATTGAACTTGAATGAAAGCCATTCATATGCATATGTCTGCATATCAATGATGGGTGAAAACTAAGAAAGTGTGTATCATGTCCTAGGCATCTGTCATTGCAGTGAACTGTGTATCTCAATTTAAGTACTCATAAGTATCAGGGCGGTCCAATCACCCTCTAGCCATGCATGTCTGGGCAAGTTCCTGTGTAGCATTTCAGACATGCTGCAACTGTCTAAAGAAACAGTGACCCTGAAAGCACAGGGGCATTCTTCACTACACACACCCAAACACACCTGCTGCTGACCAGCATACCAAAGTTGCTCTGAGTCCCCCTTATTTTTACAGTTTGCCAGTCTAATAGGAAATAGAAAGTGTTTGTTTGTGTCCTCCATCTCACAAAACTAGACATCTTTTTCAGGAGAAAAAAAATTAAGCAAAAAGAAAGAACTTTGACTGATATATTTTTTTCAGGATTTAGAAAGCTCAAAAGAACAGCATTTATTTGAAAAAGAAATCTTTTGTAACATTATAAATATATTTATTGTCACTTTTTATTAATTTAATGCATTGATCAAATGCATTGCTGAATAAAAGTATTAAAGGGGTCATGAATTGAGAAATCAAATTTTCCTTGATCTTTTGATGTATAAGAGGTCATTGTATTATAAAAATATCCTGTAAGTTTCAGAACTCAAAACTTCATTGTTAAACGGCTTTTATTGAAACCAAGCTCAGAAAACCCTGCTGAAAAATCCAGCATATACCAGCATGGATTCTATGTTGGTCCAGGCTGGTTTAATGCTGGTTAGAGCTAGTATAGTGCTGGTCTAGCTGGTGGACCTCCATAGTCATGCTGCATAGTCCACCAGCACTCCCGCTTCCCATGCTGGGGACCAGCAACCAGCATCCTTTGCTGGTCCCAGCATGCAAAACATACCCTATGCTGGTGACCAGCAATGCTGGATTTTTCAACAGGGAATGACTCGTTTTAGACTTTGTCACATTACATCATAGTGCGAGGAAGACCACCAGATCAATGCCTACTTCTGCATCATTTTACTGTGTCACTATTGCTTTGTCTGTTACAGAACGTTTAATATGTACTGAGTATTTATACTGTAGCGCCTCAGTCAAACTGTGAATAGTTGTGACAGTTGTGATTTGCTGTTCTTTCCTTTGCTTCGGCATTTTAGGGTTAATGCGGGGAATATCCGAATACGGAAGAAAACACGCTGCTTTGCCTATTTTTTTTTATCTAAGCTATTCACTGTAATCCTGAATAAAAGCTTCAGTGAGCAAGTTCTTCTGTTTTGTCATCAGTAAGATATTACAACACGTTTCATTTTATTTAAAACACGACACTGCAAATGACAACGTATACGTTTTTCACTTTATCGATAAGGATGAACTATAAACAGCCAATAAAAACGACAGTGCGACAAACGATGGCACATTCATTCATTATTCTGTTTAAACGAAACACCGCAAGTCATCCTTTGTCAATTATAACTGTGGTAACTCCAAGTACTTACTTATTTTAATATGCAAAACTGTTACCCAATCATAGCAGTGGGCATTTACTTCCAAGTCTTGAATGCAGCACGCCCATCAAAACGGAGTGTTCGAAAGAGAGGGTCAAAAACAGGATAGAAAATAGCTTATTAATTCTAAATTAGGATGTTTTTTGATGTAAAATCTTGATAACATTATAAGTGGACCTCAGAGAACATTATAAAAAAAATGCAGTTCATGACCCCTTTAATTTATTAAAAAAAAATAATAATATTATATATATATATATATATATATATATATATATTACACCTTATTATACCCTAAACCTTTGAATGGTACAAATAATAAAAAGTTAGCACACTCACTTTTTTTAAATTATTTTACATACCATAACTCTGTGGATGACTATGGTGATCAATAATAATTAATAATAATCAATACTAAGTAGTGTTCTAATTGGTGTTTATTTATCTTTCATGATTCTTACCAGTGCCAGGTCGTCCCATGATGATATCTTTGCGAGGAGCAGGGTGAGGGGACTCGGCTGGCAGGATGAGGGGCAACAGGGCGGTGGGTGAAGGATGGCAAGCCACAGGCTGTGGGAGAGCACCACCTGCATCCGCATGGCCACCTGACTTCCTCTCTTGCTCTTTACTTCCTGAGCCAGATATCGCAAGGACAGGTCCAGTGGTTGCATTAGAGGTGGACACATTTAAAGCGGAAGAGTTTGAATGGGCAGGATGTCCAGGAGCCACAGGTGTCAATGACTGAGAGGAGGTCACCAGGACTAAGGTGGGAGCAGGATTGCGGAGGAGAACAGCTCCGTTGGTGGCAGCACCATTAATGGGAACAGGGGCCTGGAGACCCGCAGCATGGTGAGGAGGCTGGCTGTGTTCCCTTGAGCGTGAGCTTGCTCTACGGCTCAGGGGACTATCACTGAATTTTGCCAATGGCACATCTGGGTTACGAACAATGACAGGCGAATCGCGTAGGGGAACGATACGACGTGAGCTGGGATCTTGAGGCAGGGGTGAGGGTGGTGTGGGAGAAACCAGCATAGGGGGTGGAGTGGAGGCAGCAGAGGATGAGGGTCGACTTGTGACACTCCTCTGTCGAGGGAATGAGAGAGAAGAGGGGGTTGTAGGCTGGCTTTGGGGCGATAGAACCCTGAATGCTGCTGCGTTGAGGCTGAGGCCAGGGTCATTGAGTTGAGGATCAGATTTCGCATAGTCTGATGCAATGGGCAACGGGGGTGGTGGGGCATCCAGCTTACGTTTACTAGGGCTCATGGGCACAGTAAACGTCAGATTGGTCTGAAAAGTGGGCACAATGCCAGAGATGTGGCGCTCACGTTCTGTGCTGGGGGTGCCCGGGATCTTTGTGCCACTGAGGTGGCGAGGGCGGCGAGGGGTCAGAGGTGAAGGTGCTGTGATGGGGCTGAAATTAGCTGGGCGGAAGCCAAATAGTGTGGGTGAGGGGGAAGGCGCAGGGGAGAATGGTGACTGATTGGACACAGGTGAGTATGAGGGTGTACATGAGGGTGTGCATGAGCGAGAGCTGCCAAGTGAGACCAGCATATTTGCAGCCTCGCATTCATCAAAGTCAAAGCGGGACAGTTCACGTGGCAGTTCTTGCGGTATGAGAGAGGTCATCACCAGACGTGGTCGAGAGTCCCCGCCACGACTGCTTGCTTCACTGCTGTCTCGTGAGTTGTCGTCCCAGTCATACTCGCTGCTGGTGCGTCCACCTAAACGAAGGTCAGGTGTGAGAGTGCCCGTGCTACTGGCACCACTTCTTTCTCTGCCCACCCCGCCTCCGGCTTCCATCTCCTTGGTGCGCATGGAGAGATGCCGTGAGCAGTAGCCGCGGCGCTGTGACTCCTTCGAACAGCCTTCACGTGAACACAGTCTGCGCCACTGCTTGCCGTTGAACTTCTTGCGGATACCTGTAGGGGTGCATACTACGTCGCCCTTCTTGTACTTCTGTTGAGCGGCTGTGAGGGGTGTGCGGGAACGTGACGAAGAGGACGAGGATCCAGAGCCACCCCCTGATGCACCATGTGAGTTGGAGCTGGGGGTCTTGTCCAGGGAGCCTCGAGAAGAGCTTGGGGGCAAGGGAGGAAGCTGGGGTGTGGAGGAGATGACTGCAGCACCTGTAGCTGAATCTAGGCCCAGGAGCATAGTGGGGTGATTTGGGTGAGGAGCAAGAGGCAGATGGGGTGCAATTGGGGTGCTAAGCCCTCTCCCAGGGCTGAGGTAGTTTGGTTTAGAAAGAATGTGCCGATGCTGAGAAGAAACCCCAAGAGCTTTGCTACTCATGGCTGCAGTGATGCCGCCATCCCTTAGCTGACTGAGACGGCTGACCTCCATGTCCTCCTCTGGGGTGGATGGATGAAGAGGATGATGCTTGTGCCTCTCCCTTTCTCGATCTTGTTCCCTTTCTCTCTCTAAGTGCCTATGCAGGTCTCTTTCCTGATCCTTCTCTCTGTGATGATCATAGTCTCTGTTTGGGGCTACACTGAGTACAGACGTGATGGCAGTGTTAATGGCAGAAGACGAAGAATGGGATGAGGTGAAAGGTACAGTCACAGGGTGCAACAAACTCTGAACTTTAAATGCTGTCAGTCGAAACACCTCCATGTCCTCTCTTTCTTCCCACTCTCGTTCTCTTACCCTCCTACCATCAATCCCTGGCTCTGCTGGTTGAGGTGGCTCTAGGTCCCAAGGAGGAACCAGGAGGCGAAGATTTTGTCGTGATACCCAAACGGCCTGAGCACTGATGGCCCTTCCGTCATCCTCTCCATGTCTCATCTCCTTTCTCTCATCAGATAGATCCTCCCGTAGCTGGACACGGTATGGGAAAGATACAGCTGGATGTTGATCTACTTGAGTGATTACACCTTCTCTGTACCACTGTTGCGCTCCCTCGCTGCCCTCATCACCTCCTCTAAAGGGGATGCAGACTTGTGTGCCTATAGCCACCGGGGCCACACCAGGAGGTGACGCATCTAGAATGAGGTCAACAGAATCAGTAGTCACTCGAAAAGGGTACTTGCATATGGTCTTTTCTCCATTTAGCTGCACCTCCACACTCCCATGCGACTCACTAACTCTCCGTACGACGCCAGCACGAAACACTCCTGACATATCCCGACCCCGATCGTGAGGCCAGCCTTCCCCTAACCTGGGACCCTGTCGGGCCAGAACTCTCTGATTCTTAAGACCTTTGGCGAGGACTCCAGCTAACCCAGATGACAGGCTCTCCTGTGAGGGTGTTGAAGTGCTATGTGCTTGTGGCTTCTGGGAGTTGGAGTGAGAATCACGTCCTGAAGCTGTCACTTCTAGGTCAGTCGAGTGTTCGCTGGCCGTATCAGTTGAGGAGCAACGCTGTGGGCTGGATATGCTTGTCCCATCCTTCTCTCCGCACTCACCTGCAGTTCTACCTGTGGGCCCCATTACATTGTTGTGTCCATACTCAGCGATGCTGTCTACAGCCTGCTGGGTTTGACTGTGTGGGTCTGTGTGTGCAGCAGAGGCAGCTGGGACCTGGTTAGCACCAGTACTATTGTAAGAGCTGTTGCTGCTCTGTGGGGGTGTGCTGGGAGTGCTGGCATTGCCATGGTTTCCGGCATAGTGCTCCGAGGTGTACTTCTTCTTGGGCACGCGGGCCTTAAAAGTGGCCGTCTTACGACTAGACGAAGGGTTGGGGCTATTGCTGGCGCTGGTCGTGCTACTGTTACTGTCACTCTGTGTTCCGCCAGACTTGGAGCTCCCAGGGGGTTCGTCCGTCTTCCCGAAATCCACTGCTATATTGAGGACCCCATCACTGTGGATCCCCTCCTTTTCTGGAGACCCATTTCTTCTCAGAGGCCCTTCCTGTGATGAGTCAGAGTTTGAGGAGATATGTCTCTTGGGAGAGGTAGGTGAAATTTGGGGTATTTCCTCTGTTTCTCTCTTCTCTTCCTGTGGGCTACTATCCACCATCCTCCTCTTAACTCCCTTGGCACGAGTGGAGGGAGGCGACCGCCTGTCTTGCTTTTTAATGGGCTTCATCTTTTTTTGCTCTAAGATAGTCTCTAATCCTCCTGATTTCCTGCAAGTCCCAGCCTATCGATATCTTCCACTCTGTTTCCTTCTTGCATCCCGCCCCTTCTCTGTCTTTTTCTTCTGTTCTTGTACAAGCCTCTTCCTGTTTGCACTATCCTTTCCTTCTTTAATTAAACCCTGTAATGAAACACAGCACATGAGATGGATCAGTTCATTATACAGAACTGCAATCCCTATATAGAGAATAGGGAGTACAGAATATAGCATAATTAAAAAGCAAGATAGCACAGAAGATAATGTTTTAGGTTTAGTGACTAATCTAACATCATACGTGTAATACGCCATAGCCTTAAAAAGTGGATATAAAACAACTTAATGCTAAAACTTTGACAAAAACAGAATACAAAGAAAAATGCTTGCCCAGACAAGTCACACACACACACTTTGGTTTTTTGGCTGGATCGGAGGAGGCGGGGGAATTCCTTGTTCAGTGGTATTTCTGTGACTCTAAGGCTCTCTCTCTCTCGCTCGCTCTTTCAAATGACCTTTTTACATTCGTTACAAAGGCAATCCACCCCTACAGTCCTCACTTCCTGTCACAGCACTACAACATCTCAATGTACAATACCACCCTTACACATTACTACTTACACATTTTTTCATCCTACCAAAACACTCTTTTCTTTACTATCCAAACTTACAGTGTGGATTGTGTTTTAAACCCAATCAAGATATTTTATCAACATTAATGTTTGCATAAATATATTTAGACACTTGAATAGAGCTACAACCCAGTTTAAATACACCCTACAGAGTACAAATAATCCAGTGTAGTCAAATGAGAATAAATTTAAGCTTTGAATATCTCGAAAACCGAATGTAGGGTTTATGACTATAAAATATGACTGACTGGTTTTAATTAAATTAAGGACGTGTATCTAATTTATATTATGGTTAAAGGTCAGGACATGAATGACCTCTTTTGATGAACCAATGCATGCTTGCATTGACGAAGATGTAACATCATTATAGGTCCGCAGTGCAAAACTGTCCCATTCTTGTGAGCAGAAACCACAGTAACCACAATGCCATTTGCACTGTAAGACAAGTTTGCAGGCAACATGCAAATATGATATGCAGTATATTACCTTCAGTAAGAAAATTATATCATAAAACACTTTACTAAGACCTGCTAAGTATTTTATTGCCAGGGAATGTAGGCGAGTATAGTTTTCGGTCACTAAACTATTCCAATGCATATAAGATAACACAAAGTGTAAATAATGAAAGATACTATTTAAAGGTGCACTCAGTTTCTGTCTCAATAGTACCACTGAATTGGGTTTTATACTGACATAACTCCATATTTAGCCTATTTGTTTATTTGTTTGTTTATTGATTTTTACTCAATTTATTAGATGTCTTTTCAGATCATGAGATCTGTACCTGACTGAATTGACTCAAATTACATCTCATCTGAACCCAACTGGCAAAAATTACTTTTTAAAAAAGAAAAATAGACCTGAGACAGACCCAAGAAAATTAGCCCCGAGACCCAAGCTATGTTGCCAGACAATGTAGTCTATAATTTGTCAAAATGTGGGAGAATATGTTTTCCGTGGATTTTCACAAATGGTTTTATCTGAGCAAAAACATCAAAATATACAGTTATGGTTTAATTTTGTTAGTTTTATTTAGTTTATTAGTTTGGCATTAGCTGCATTTAGATGGTTTTCTGTAATCAATATCTGGCAACAGTACATCGCTTTTCTGCTTGGATGAGCAATTCCAAGTAGATAAGCCGCTCACAAGCTTTTTGTTGCACCTCACCACACGCCGCTGCTGCATGCACATTGAGGAGACTGGTAATTTACACATAGAAGTGTGGACTGACCGAAAACATGGAAGGGGGATAAGAATGTTGTCAGAATTATTTAATATGAGAAAGAGTCTTCTTGGGTCCATTCTGTAAAAGCACATTTATTTAAAACTACCCGTGACCCAAGGCTACTAATATCAGACACGACCCATGTCTGTGGCACTCGTCAAAGTTTTGGACCCAAACCAGCTCAGTGGGCGGTTGCATAAACTTCTTAGACTAGTCCTAAGAGTTAGTCATCTCATTTTTTCACAAGACTGGTCCTAATTTCAGTCAGTTACGTAAAAAGGTGCATTGGTCTAGACTGATCACCCCTTGCTAACTGCAAGTTGGTCAAACTAGTTCTTAAGACACAGTCTTAACATAGTGGCTAAGGAGCTGTTTACACGACACCATTTTGAGCTAGAAACGGAAAACTTTTTATGCGTTTTGGCAATTCATTTACTCGACAACAGCGTTTTGGCGGCCTGAAAACACAAGCAAGGTTTGAAAGTGCACATTTTTGATTTTGTTATCATTCCCATGTAAACAACAAAAATGCGAATTTGTGAAAACTGTGACGTTGTACGCATGCGTATTATGTGTTCAGCCGCGTAGTGTTTCTTTACAAAGTGACATTGCCAACTACTGGCCTGGCAGAATAATGCATTCGTTTTCAGGGATCCATGTGAACAGGGATCGTTTTGACAACGATGTTGTCTGTACACGAAAAAAGCTAATGAAAAACTTTTCCATTTTTAGTACATCGTTGTCGTGTAAACAAACCTTAAGTTTATGAAACTGGCCCCAGGTCTTGGGTTGGACCTCGGGTTTTCAGATCAAAGTGGACACCTGAAGTCCTCTACAACTCTTTCCTATTCTGTTTGGACTGGCGTATCGCATGTTTATCCATAGCATCACTATGGTTACGTTTGTACTATATTACGTTTGTAATATCAAACATGTTTTTATATATATATATATATATATCTCGCATTTTACAAACATATTTTATTTGGCATTTTAAATGTTTTATGATATTATAACTGTCAACTCTGCATGACAGCGTGTCACATGATGTTAGTATGGCGACACCTGTTGCCAGATTGGGCAGATTTACGCACAATTGGCCAATTTCTCCAAACTGTCAAAAGGTTTGGCGGGGGGACAAAATTTGGGATGGTATGGGGTCCGTTTTGAGGTTTTCAAACATTTATATTTTATAGGCTAATTGGTTAACAAACAAAAACCCAAGTGTTTAAGTACTCCATACAATCAGTCATCAAAATGTTACTAAACACACATGCCTACTGCAGAGTCGGCCTGATGTTGGTGTTGACGTCGCTGACAAACCCAAACTTTTAGCCAATCAAGTGCGATAGCAGGCAGACATGATGATTCACGAGTGAGGGGTATTTAACCCGATAAGGATCAGATTTTGAACTTGTAGCTGTATATTTAAGTGAAAAGTGGCAAAAATATAAGTTGTAGCTACAATGAAGAGTTGGAGAGTGACCCAAAAACTTGGATTACAGCCTGTGGTGGAAGATGATTCGAAGGCTCTTTGTAAATATAACTGTAAGTCTGAGAGCACAGTTAAATGACTTAATTGAAACTGGATATGGGACTACTCTTATCCATCGTCATGTGCACACTGGCCTGACCAGGAAATCTGCAACTTTTAAACTGTTCAGACTGCACACTGGTATACTTGTCCCCGACAGCTGCTGAAAGAGGTTTGAATCAATGGTTAATCAGTTTTGACTGCAAAGTTCTGCATTATGTTCTACAATGTGTACTTCAAGAAAGATGTACCGTAGTTCGGTTTGAAGTTAAAGCACAACACAAAGGTAAGCACATTATTATAACTGTCGTTCATTTTTTGAACACGAATGACAAATTTTGGGCTTTTATGGTGTGCAAGGTTAAAGTCTGTTAACATTTTTGTCATAGTTGCTCATTTTCTTTTACTGTATTTGCCATGTTTTGATCCGTTTTCCTATTGTATTGTTCCCCTGGCAGGGAAATTCATTCATTTTTATAATTTTATTTTGTCACTATTATTTAGTTTTAAGGAGGTAAATGGTCCTTATAAACCTTGATTGTCATGACAATAGAATTCCATCACATTCTTTTTGCAGTGAATGTTTTGGGTGGGTTTTGGGGAGCTTTTGGGCTGGAAATCGTCGACCCAATCTGACAACACTGGTGGCGACCCGCTTCATGTAGGGAATCTCATGTATAACTTTAATGATTTTGTAACTCAAACCATAGTATATTAGTCACTTTGGAGGAAATATCTGCGAAATACATAAATCAATTAAATTTAAATAAATATTTTCTTCTGTGTAAAACTTTTAGAATTGGCAAAAAAAAGTTTATTTGCAATGCACTAAACAATCATTTAACTTTTTTGGCTTGCTCACTGCACTCACTGACCCTTCAAATAACTACAATAATTCAATATTATATTGACTAGCCCAATGCACAATAATAAATGTTCCCATGCAACAGCAAGAGTCCAAATAAACACAAATGCCATTAAAACAAAGTAAAGGCCCTGTTTCCCATCAACAGTGGTGCTGCTGTCGTCGACTTGCGAAAGTTTTGCTGAGTAGTACACCGCCGTATCTGTGTCAAGCGCTTTTATTGGTCGTAGTGCCCTACTCTACGCTTACAACCACCTACGACACAGTCGAGTGGCGTAGGCCTCCTCCATAACACAAGGCCGCAGAGCAGTTTCCCGTCTCCCTCAGGCTTCTGAATCGAGGGCGACGGTGGCCATAATATTAAATATGAGAAAAAAAACAAAGAATCGTTCTCATATGTGTGCCTATAGGCTATAAATATAAAAACATCCGGATTAAATTTACTGAATGCAACTGAAAATGTTAATATAATATAGTCAAGTTTAAATAACAAAACAATCGCCTTATATTTATGTAAAGAACTACGGAAATAAGAAGTGACAGTCCCTGAAAGGTAAACGAACACACAAAAGCAGTTTGTTGAAGCTGTAACTGTAGTGTCACACAAATATTTTCAGGAAAAAAAGTTTTTAGGCTGACTGTGCACCTCCACCCCTCCCTTTTAATGTGTGTGTGTGTATGTTAAAATGCTTACTCCGCCATTTTATACAATCCACTAAGGAAAAATAAACTGACAGCGAAACATTGTAGATAGATTCGCGACGTAAAGGCAAAACACAGCATTAAATATATAGGCAGATCTCTGCAGTACTGCAGATGAAAGGTTTCAACTCACCCCGTGAATATTTACAGTGCCGTTGAAATGGTGTCGATGCGAAAACCAAGCCTTTAAAACCATGGAATCCCCGAGAAGGGGTTTGCAAAGAATGTTTTTCTTCCGCAAATGAGAAAAAGTCCAGCCGTTGAGGTTCCAGGGTACTCTACAGTCGCAAAATGGTGAATGAAGCACTAAGCCTTGACAACCAGCGCCATCAGCCAATCAGCGTTCACAAAAGGGTACAGTAGCCTGTCAGTATTAGGGTAGCGGTGATGAAGGCGGAGTCATCTGTCAAAGTCCCGTTGATCGACAGGTCGTTCGGACCAATCGCGTTATGGGAAAACAAGAAACAGCTGGTCGATCCTGAAATTGTATCAGCCAATGAGAATTAAAGGGAGGGGCAGCCGAAGCGAGTAGGTGGGCGAAATCGAGAATATTAATAACAATTTGCAATTTCAAAATACTTTTGTAATCAATTTGACTAAAGCATTATTGCAAAATAAATAAAATAAAATAAAATAAAACAAAATCACTTTCACGGACATACCTGGATGTGCCCTGATGGTGGAATGACCTGCCTAACTCAGCACGAGCTGCTGAGTCTTTAGCCATTTTCAAGAAACGGCTAAAAACGCATATTTTTCGTCAACACTTGACCCATTATTACTAACCCATAATATTCTAGTCTTCTTCTATTCTATCTATTCATTATTATTATTATTATTCTATTTATTTGTTTAAAAAAAAAAAAAAACTTGCTACGTGTATCGTGCTAGACTAACTGGACTAGTCACAGCTTTTTCATTCTGTTGCCCTATTGTTGGTTTGATTGCTTTGGATAAAAGTGTCTGCTAAATATATATAATGTACCAGTAATATCAACAAAATAATGAATACATATTTTTCAGACATTAATGAATTTCTAGTTGTTGGTTAGATGAAAGTATACATTTTAATAAATGTCTTAAAATGCTTAAAAACCTTTAAGTGATGCAAAAAAAAAAAGAAAGTTTACTTGTGAGGATTAATGTTGATATTTTTTATCTTATGTGTATTTATATTGAAATCACAAACTTAGACTTGGAAATGAGATTCCTTTCTGTTTATTATTTATGTTTTTTATTTACATAAATTTATCCTCGTTGGAAAATCCCACTTAAACTAGTAGCTGGGTTTTTTAAGTGGGATTTTCCAACAGGGATGACATTATGTAAATAAATAAAAAAACATTTCCTAGTCTGAAGAAGTTTCAGATATTTTAGCATTAAAAAAATAAATATAAAAAGAAAATCAGACACAACAACTTAAACAACTCCTGTTTCATTTTACACTTTCTATACCTTCATGAATCCAGCCAATTGCAGAGCTCCTTTAGACTACTTATGACGTCACCTAGAGTCTTGAGCCCGCCTCCCACAGCCAGCGTCATCAAATCAACTTGTGATTGGTCAAGCTGCAGGGGTCTTCAGACCAATGACCAAGCCATGTGATGAGCTCATTATGCCTGTTGCCATCACTGCAACCAAACAGGAAGGGTTGTGAGTAAATTAGTCTAAATGAGGGTTTAGAATGCAACGCCACAGTGTAGCAGATATAGAGTTCTGCATTGCAAATTCATTTTAATGTGATTTAATCATTGTGGGTGGCCTCTTCTGAGCCATGTTTGAATAAATGTGTGGCTTCAATGCATGCGAATGGTTGTGAGTGTGGAACTGCATACTATGGAGATGATCAGTTTATGCATCACAGCTCAGCTGGACCGTCACGCACTCTGCATGCAATTATGACATGCAATGGAAAATTGCATAACACGTACACAGACACACACACTCACTCATCCACACCGAGACGGTAATCTCCGAATACACGCCACACCCTGTTCTGTTGTTCTGTTAAAGCTCCAGAGAAGTCCTGGCAGGGGTTGATGTTCAGTACAGATATGTGAATAGTTGTGTGTCGTGTGTAATGTTAACATTTAACTACGAGAAGGAACAACTAGAGTTATGTCAATGCTCAAAGGCTAGTTTCACCCTGACCTATAAAACAAAGTGAAAACGAAACGGAAAGGGAGGCCAAAATGTAGCATATTCAGTCATAATGAGACTTTCAGGTTGACTAGATACACACTTTGATGGGGATATATTATGAAGTACAAAAAAAGCGTATAAGAATAAAAGGGCTCTGCTTTAGAAGGGGCCTATTTGAGCTTTTGACTCAAACAACGAGGAAACAAACTTCTACTCTGGGCTGACTAATAAACAAACCATAAAAAGTCTAAAAATATAGGATATAGCAAAGCGAACTGACATACAGTAAACTTCCTTGATTTTGTGCTTGAGGAAGAAGTATTTATTTATTTTAATCTTTTTTATAACTGCATTATCTCCTTTGTATTCTCTATTTCTTTCATTTGGATACATTTAAAGAGAAAGTCAAAAGCCAGTTAGTGTCAATCAATCAAGTCAAATCCCACAGATCCGCACTGCCTCTTCAAAACACACAAACACACACAATCAGAGACAAATTAGGCCTCCTTGTTACAACCAGCCACTGATCCATAGTGCCTTATTTTCCAGCAAAACTTAACCTTTGACCTACTCTTAACAGGTCAACGAGCCCTCACAGCAAGCGTCCAGGCTTCCCTGTCAATCAAGCAATGTGTGACCCCAACTCCTCAACCCCTACCCCCACCCAATTATGAGCTTTTGTAAAATATTTGATTATTTTAGGGTGAAAAAAGAAAATTTATAGAATTCTATGGTGTAAAAAAGTGATTAAAAACCTTGACAGAATAAATAATGCAAGGAGATTTGTGCATTGTGCATTAAATGGCATGGTACATACAGTATTTTGGGTATGTTTTAGTGGTTGACAGATACATTATCAAATACACAATGCTGCTACTACTAATTATGCTAAACCATAACAAAAATGACTAAAATATTGACATCCTGATGACTGAACCGCTCTGAAAGATAAGAAACTTCATTTTTACTCACTCACTCAAAAAAGATGAGGCTTTGTATATTAGCTTTAAGGTGAACTGTTTCTGCACCACTAGCAACACCAAAACGAACTGCAAAAATAGCGATTAATGATGACTACGAGTGGCTGACGTACATGAAACTAGAATTAGATAAAGTATTTAAACCTCAAAAACGACACTTCTCTTTTAAGAGCTTCGAGTGTGTCGCTTCTAAACAAGAGTAAACGATGGCGATGTTTTAGCAGCAGAGGGCGCCGTTTCACAAATAATTACAAGTGAATACAAGTCTAAAGTTCTTCTAACTTCTTCCTCACGGATACTATGTGCATTGTGCAGTCTGATGAAATTATCGAAGGACACGTTTGATTCCAGGTTTGTCTCTAAAACGAATTGTTGTTTTGTGTTCAACCCATGTTATCTGGTTCGTGCAGAAACGTATTAACGGTCTCCCTGTGGCGTGAATTTCCAGTTCATTAGGAAAGCAAATCCTAGTTCATTTTGCATCTTGCTTCAGTTCAAACAGGATCTAGAATAGCAGCCCTTGTTCTTTTGTATTTCAGAAGCAAAACAACTAGTGCGCATGAAAAAAACAAAAACAAAAAAAAAAACCCATAAACATATCTTTATGTGTGCTTGTACAGGCCTGGATTCATGTTCAGCAGCTTTTAGAATTGTCCCAAAAACACCATGGTATTACTATGGTACAATACTGTAGTACTATGCCAAATTAAATATTATAATGGCATTTTTAGGTTTAGTAAAAATCTACCATTCTAATTACGGGTACTCATTGAATTAGTCTTTGAATTAAAAAGTTACATTTGATTTAATAAGATAATATACCAAATTTTTTTGAAGTTTCATAGAAAGCATAGTGAAAACGTTGAAATATTAGTTTTATCTTAAAGTGTTTACCAACAGATACAAGACACCATCAACAGGGAAAAATCAGGAAATTGAGAGATGCAAATGAAGTAAAGGACGAGAAAGCCAGATCCTTTTTTACCTGTTTTAATGAACCCTGATTACACTTTTAATTACAAGAGCAAAAGAAACCACATGAAAAACTAAAGTATACATGGTTCCTTGTAACGTCAAGTTTCGTCTCTCTTTACAAAGTATTACATAACCGTTGAGAGACAGATGGAAAGCTTTAAGAAAGAAGCAAAAAAAGACCTTGAACACAAAGAAATTTGTCTTTTTCTTACATCATCCCCTCAAAATGGAAAATATATATTTATATATGTACACAACCAAAAAAGAGACATTAAAATAAAAATAATGTGATAGCATTATGTCACTCTTCCCTCTTCAACTGGTTTTCTTAATTACAACTAAAAACCAGCATTAATACAAAGCCAGAGCAATTTTATATCAAGGTATCAAAGAGGGTAGAGGAGTACGATTTATTAAAATGTTCATCTTGAGAGGTTAAAATTCAGGTAAGGGGTACAAACGAAATACCAGCAATAATATCAACATTAAAAATGATAAATGGTAATATAAACAAAAAAGGTATAATAAAACAGCACTGTTTATATTGAAGAGCGAGCAAGAAGAAAAAGTATTTTCTAACAAATAAGGCAGCAGTCAGTTGAAATACAGACACTGAACCGGTGTAAGGCCGCCAAACAAACTCCAAAAAAGATAAAAGAAAAAAAATGAGTGTTAAGTGTGTCAGGTCCTATACTTCCTCCTTAGATGAGGGCTAAGAGGCTGCATGTCCACTTTCTATTTGTCAGTTCGCAGAATTAAGGTCCCTTTCTCAAGGATATGGTCGTGACGTCATTTACTACAAAGTCCCTGCATTTTGCTACAAATGGAGCTGGCCGCAGCCAAACGCTAAGCCAAATAGAATGTGATACCAGTTCAATCTTGATCATTGTGGATAAAACAGCCTCCTACAACTAAAACACTGCAGAGAGACTGAGAGGGAGAACGCAAATGCAAATGCGACGGGTCGAGTTAAAACTATACGTATACCTTATAAGGCCAAGGACAACTGTGCCGTTCAGGGTTCTTAATGATTGGTCAGTTATGTTTAGCTTTGTCTAGATAGAACAACACTTCTTTCACAGTAAAGCACTGTAGGGCCCTGAAACTAAACATCTTCCTTACATAGATTTTCCATATAGATTTACCTTCTGAAATATAATTTGTATCAAAACCAGCGTTTGTTCTTTTATCAAATATATATGACTATCGAGCAATAAAGTGAGAATATATGGACTCTAAATGCAAATCTTATTTAGGATAGTTTCTTTTAAGGTACAAAACTAAATAAGGCATAAAAGCAGTGTTTGAGGTCATGTTTCTAAGGCCTCTCCTGTATGTGAGCATGTACGTGTCGATAAAGCAACCCATTTAAAAGCATTGGGCAGTCAGTCTTCCGTGAAAAAGGCACAAATGTTTGTTCATTTGAAGGCTTTATATTCAAAGACAACCTATTGGATAGAGAAAAGGGATGTGGGGAGGTATGCCTGAGATGTACGCCTAACAAACCAAGAAGGTTTGTGTTCTTTACAAAACAGAAGGGTGTGGAGCATTGTATAAATGGTTTTAGGGATGATTACGAGCTAAAACCATAAAGCGCCCTCTGATATGTTGCCCCAGCATTCCTATTACGTTCCCTCAGGGTTAAAACTGCATTATAGAAAAAATAAATAAATAAGTTGGAGAAGGAATAATCATATGTGATCTATAAATTGTCATCCAGCTGGTGGTCATGAAGATGGACTAACACATATATAAAATGAATCCCCCAATGTATATACACGTGTTAAGATTACTTTAAGAGGCTGTTGAGTGGTCCCGTTAGTCGGCTGAGCTCGCTGAACAGCTAGGAAAGTGTCCAGAATTGGTAGTGAAGGCTGGTAGTACACTAGCATTTATGGCTCTGAAGGCAGTGACATGAAGGTCCTGGTTTGAGAGCGAAAGGCAAGTTGGTTCCGCAAAACGTCTGGGACTTGAATCTTGGTACGTGAAAAAAAAGAAAAGAAAAAGCGTCCATATCCGCAAATTATGAGAACAGTGATTGAGTTTGGGGGGTGGGGGGCAGCATCTTTCCTGCATTTCATCCAAGAGTGTCTGTTTAATAGAAAAACTGTCCACTGGCCCGTGACCCTAAATTCCATAGGCATGAATGACAAGACAAAAAAAAGACTCATTATCACCATCTAATTATTCATTATTACCATCTCTACCCATATTTTACAGGGGTGCATCAACATCCGGTTTAGGCACTTCTGTAATCTCTTGATTTTGTTTTAAAAGGTATTGAGAGCTGATCCTAGACTTGAGTAGATCCTGTCCAAGGCTTCAATGAGACTAGTGGGATGGTTTGTCTAGCACAGCAAACAGAAAGGAATGGGTTCAGTAAGCAAGGGGCTCTGGCAAAACTTGTGGAAAGGGCCTGGTTAATTAAACTGCAAAAAAAAAAAAAAGATGTCAGTAATATTTTTTTAGTGTTGCAACATTTTGAAGTGAGTGAACCTGTGTGTACAGAAATTTAAAAGATGGTTTGGGCATCTGAACTTGCTGAATAGATGGTCTTCACATAACTTGTGTGAGCAACAGTTGCCTTCAGCCTGTAAGGAGGACAGCTTTGTTTTGCCAAGTTTATGTGTTTGACCACGTCCTCTTCAACAAACGTTGTTTTCTAAAGACAGCTGTGCAGTTGCTCGCTGCAGCTCAGAGCTCACCCTCCTCTGGCCTGTCCCCAGGGGTGCAACCAAAGTCTCCGGACTCTTTCGGTCTCCGTTTTCCTCCCCCAGTTTGGGCTCCACCTCCTGGTTAAGCTCCTCCCTCTCTGCCCTGCTCTTCTTGTCCTCAGCCTCTTCGGTTCCCGCCTCCATCCGCTGATCCTCACTCCAGCGGCGTTTAAAACGCAGCTTCAGGGGGATGCAGCGTGTACCCCCAGGGCTGACGGGAGCGCCCTGTCCCAGGTTTAGCTCCCTGGGTTCTGCTTTTAGACCTAAAAGATTCAGCCCAACCCCTGAGGTAGGGGCAGCTGGGGTCTTGAAGACATCTTCCTCAAGATCATCATCATCTGTCATACGATCATGGTTGGGTGGAGGGGCAGGGCCACCATTGGGGTGGGGAGGTGAAAAGACATCACATTCATCATCTTCATGCTCCTCCTCACTGATGTCTGTGACCTCGACTTCTTCCTCCGACTCCATGTCTGAGATTGGCTCAACCTAAAGGAGGAAACAGAAGGAGAGTTACAGAAAACCATTTTCATTCACAAAGGAGCTACAGTTCTTCAGAATTGATTTTAAGGTAAACATACCTTGATCTTTGGTGGACCAGCTGGGGTTGAGTTGTTGGTCATCATTCCAGAGTTTGAGGATGAACCAGACTCCCCACTGTACGAGAAAGCAGCAGCAGCACTTCCAGAGTTTGGAGCATGTCCTGCTCCAGCTGCAGTTGGCCCTTCTCTCTGTTTGCGGCCCAGTGGTGGTGGTTGTAACTTAAACTTGAAAGGAGATAGATGAGGCTCCTCAGCCTGGTGGTGCAGAGGGTGACTTGACAGGTGTGGACCTACACCCACTGGCCCTCCCAGTCCCTTGTCTGGGCGTTGGGGCTGGGGGATGACAATGTTGGGGTAGTGCAAGAAAGCACGGGGGCTCAGATGATAGTTGTAGACACTCTGAGTGTGAGCTTGCAGATAGCGCTTCATGTCTTCGGGATTGAACGAGAAGTGGGAGCCCAGCATAGGTGACAGGGATGGAGAAGGTGTGTAGGGCATGTGAGATGTAGGAGTCATGGAGAGAGCTGGTGAAAGAGCAGGAGCCAGCAAGCCTCCAGGGCCTGGAAGAGGGGACACTGGGAATGGGGACAAGGGTTCAGGGTGGACCCTGTGTGGAGGCACATGGGGCCCGCTCCTGGATAGCCCAGTTGGGTTGGGCGGTGCTCCGTAGACACGGAACAAGGAGTCGTGGGACAAGCGTGGATGGAGAAGGTTTCTGAAGGCACGGTCGGCCGGGCGGTCATCGCCAGGAGCTATGCCAGTTTCTTCAAGCTCCGAGTTGGTGGAGGTGCCATCACTGCAGTCGGAGACAGAGCCACGAGCTATGCGTCGAGGCACAGCACTGAAGACACCTGGACTGCGCAGTTCCTCGCTAGGAGAGAGGACGTCCGAAGGCGTGGATGGAGGGAAGCGGAAGTGGGTGCTAACGCCAGATGGGACAGGTGGAGCACTTTGTGGAACACCAGAACCTAAGGGAAAGGTTTAGAAAATTTAATAGCTGAAGTCTTGTTTTACTTGTATATGAAACAAAACAGGTCACAGAAAGATTGAGATTTAGAAGCAGGGATCTTCACCTGCTGAGCCCATGTCAATGAACGGATAGTTGACCAGCACCAGCTTGTTGAAGTTGAACTTGTAGGTGAATCTTTTCCCTTTGGTCTTGTGCAAGATCCTTTTGTTGTAGTAGTATCTGCGGAGACAGTGTTGGCATGGTTACACACTTGTTAAGGCCATTATTAGGAGTCACAATATGTTGAAGGCTGCCCATTTTTATGTATTTGACATTTTCACACTTGCCAAACTTTGCACAGGCAATGACCCGTTTAGAGATAAAAAATGTTCTACAACTTTGAATTTGCATGTTTCCTAAGATAAAAATGTGATCAGTTTTCAAACACAGAATACATCAACTTCTAGTTCTCTTCCAATAAGTGATGCATCGAAAATGAAAATTCTTGGCTTAAACTGAAAACTCAGGAGCGAAAACCCAAACTGTTCATTTTAAATTAACTTCTGAATACCAGTAAATTCTATTTATATATTTTGTGATTACACTATTTTCTTTCTTTAATTGGAGTGACTACAAAACAAACAGCCAATTATATAAGAAATTACATTAATTAAACAATCAGATCACATGCACCTTTTATGCTTGACAGATTTTCTTAATGTTAAATAGATCTGTTAAAATAAGGTAATAGGCACAAAAAATCTGTCTGTAGCCAAAATTTTAGTCAAGTCAATATAACATTGAACACTGTACTATATATTCATGTTACAAGACTGAATATTGATTTATTGAATCTGTGTCTGCTGATTGCATGATCTTTCTATAATGTAAATTATAGATCATGTTAAATTTTCAATGTTTTCACCTTGACTATCTGACCAAGATAGATATATCACTGTATGAGATATTCTGAATGAAGTAACATGCAAAAGTGGTGTACACAAGATGTTTAGGTAAAATGATCACATACTGCAGCTGTCAGGAAGCAATATTTTAGACCAGCTTTTCCAAAGACAGAAAAACCAAACTCTTTTCAGTTAAAGCCTGACGTAATTATCTGCATCATTAAAGGAGTGCTGAAAGTTATTGTATATAACATACACATGTTAAATTCTTACATACATGAAAGGATTCAGCCAACCAGAATCAGATATGTGCAGAGCAGATACGTGACTTCATGGCCATTTGAAGTTTCAGATGTTAAGATGATTTATGGGTTCAATGTGTTTAATTAAGACGTCACTAAGGGTGCTGAGAGTGCATGTGTAAGAAGACATGATTGTGATATACAATGATGTGTGAATCAGGGCACTGAAGAGTTCACAGGCACATACTCGACAAAGAAAGGGGCACATGCGCATGAACACAACACTTACACGTGCACAACACCACTCTTTGAAGTGCATTTGAACTTGCTTCAAAAGAGCACAAAAACTCTCAAGTGTGCCTGTTTGTGCACGTGTGTTGTGCAGACATTCACATACATGGAGCACATATGCTGTTGAGAAAAAAAACGCTGATCCAAATAGCCTTCTGTTTACTTTCACCAAACATAACAGATGACATTCACCATGAAAGCAGCTTTCTGGCTATATCGTGGTCTACAAGCGGCATCAGGTTAACAGGTAAATACAACAAGTGTGTACATGTTGTTTTGAATTGTCTGTTGGTCTGAAGTCTGTTCATTTTCAACAGCTCAACAATGGGATGCCTGTGCAGCCTGGAGTCTGTCTGAATGGTGTTTGAGTTAAGGAACACGTGCAACCTCTTAGGTATGGATGAAAAGAGTGAGCAGAGAGAGAATGCCTTCAGGCATTTCTTTCCCAAATGAATAGATCCACGCTGAACGTGCACACTTTTCACACATTTTTAAAAAATATCTGCAGAATAGATTTACTTGTATTGAAAATACTGTTATTGGTAGCTGAAAACATGACGAAATTAGCCAAAAGTGTTCAGATTTTACCATATCTTAAATTAACATTTATTTTAAACTCTTTCAAAATGCAATTATACACATAGGGCCGGTATCTTTTATAAACATACACTAGAAAAAAACATTACTGGTGTTCATCTAGAGACAAAACAATGACACTCAAACATGCATTTTAGTCTGGGACTAGCTTAAGCCTTGTCTGTGAAACTGGGGGTTAAAGTATTACTATGGTTTTTGGAAATGTACCATATAATATCACATGATTTGTTGATGGACCTTGAAAGACCATATAAACATGGTACTCATTCAGTATCATGGTATATTCCAAAGTACCATGGTTGCCAGGGTGTTGCTAAGCAGTTGCTAGTGTATTCTGGTTGGTTGCTAGGCTGTTGCTTACTGGCACGAGTCAAAAGAGGTTGCACCAACATTGAGGGTTAAACACCAAAATTTAGTACTTAAGTTTAGGCATTTCAGCAAACCCTTAAACTTACATATAAGTAATAGTGATGTTTGTCTGAATGAACATGAAAAGGATGATAGATTTGTAGAATTTTAGAAATAAAAGTTTTTTCTTTTCAAAGAAACGGATTCTGTGTGGGCCTAGAAAAGATTGCAAGTGCAGAGACCTTAAACTTCAAAATTACGCAAATGAAGAAAAACAGCTTCAACAGAGCCTGAAAAAGTCAATATGAGGTCACAAGAGTGTGTGCGCTTTGCGTTTTTTGGAGTGAACTGAGAGGACGTGTTTTGTGTCCTCCACATGTGCTGAACAGAGGCGAGTTCTCTCTGTTTCTCAGTAGTCTTCACGCTCTCTGCTGACTTCGAAGAACTTTCTGCTTCACATCTGAACTGTAAGCAGCTTTCTGTTGCCTTTATTCTTCCCCCTCCCTTCCTCTTCCATTCATATGTCCATATCTCTTTGAGAAATGAAAGAGTTCTCGGAAGTGGAGGACGCAAACTCATCCTGTAAGTGATGGTTGATGAGCGCTAAGTGGGCTTGATTATTCTAGGATGGTGAAGGCAGGTTCAGCAGGTTTGAGTGGGCATCCGCAGGTTGCCATGGCGACCGGTCCAAAGCGCTGAATAACACGAAGAGACAGACAAACAGGCAACTGGACGGATTGCAATTGACTGACGAGGACGGACAAAGGCAAAGGCGGAAAAATGGTGTTCGGGAAGTAACGCTAACACAGACAGACAAACAGTGCAGAAGTGTTGTTGTTGAACACAAAGTCAGTCGACATAAGAACAAGTGCACATAAAATCACCAGAGAAACAAAGCGCTCTAGACTGAGAAATGATCAAACTGGCAATATAAGTCCACTTTGAGCTAGAAGCTTTACTTTACAGCTACAAAATGTAACTGCCTTGCCGTCTACTGCCTACATAGGCAGCCTCCTAACTGAAATGGACCTCGTAAGTGAATGATCTGAAATGCTCTTCATGTTAAGCAACTCCGTTAATGGTCACTTAGGCATACCACACAAATAACACTAAAATGAACCAGAGAGAGAGACTTGACTAACGTTCACAGTTGATAAACTGAAGTTCATAGTCTATCATGCTATTTTATGTTAGCATAACAGTCAGTCGATACACATAAGAACAAAAAAATATGCATAATAGATTCTGGTGTTAACATTTCACTGTAAGCTAGTCCTCAGTTATGCTCAAAAGTAGGTCTACAAATGAGCACAGGAAATTATCACAATCTAATATGAAATTGAAGTGAAGTGACATGTAGCCAAGTATGGTGTCCCATACTCGGAATTTGTGGTCTGCATTTCACCCATCCAAGTGCACACACACCCAGAACAGTCGGCAGCCGTTTTTGCTGCAGCTCCCGGGGAGTGATTGGGGGTTAGGTGCATTGCTCAAGGGCAACTCAGTTGTGGGTAATGAGAGTGGAAGAGACCACTGTTCATTCACTCCCCCCACCTAAATTTCCTGCCGGTACTGAGACTGGTACCCGCAACCTTCAGGTTACAAGTCCAAGTCTCTAACCATTAGGCCACAACTGCAGTATATATCTGATATCTATTCGCGTAGAGCAGGGATGGGCAACTGGCGGCCCACGGGCCGCACATGGCCCGTAATGTCTTTAAATACGGTCGCTGGACCACTCGGATGATCAATTTTAAAACATTTCAAAAGCAAGTAATAGAAAGATTGCGTTTAGATTATGATGTTAATATTAAATCAAACCAGGAGAGGTCGCTATTTCCAGCCGATCCCCGTATTAATTACAGTGTAGGATGTGCAAGCTAATGTGAAAGTTTACCAAAATTAGCAAAATTCCAGTCAGGATGGTTAACGGATTATCTTTTTACCAAGTTCAAGGGGTCATCCATACGTTTGGTTGGAAATGAACGGTGGTGTAATGTAACGAAGTAATAATACTTTTTTTATATACACATTTTTTGGGAGAATCTGTACTTTACTTGAGTTTTTATATTTGTGTCAACTTTTACTCCACTACATTTCCTGAATAAAATGTATACTTTTACTCCGATACATTTTCCCATTGCATTTTCGTTACTACAAAATAAAGTCGGAAGAACACAGACTGCAAGCAAGCATGTGCAAACAAGTGCTCGCACTACCGCGGTTGATTTCATTTTCCAGGTTGTGTCCGTTGCTGGAGCGGCTGAGAAGAGTGCGCTGTCATAGAGGCGAAATAAAAACTATCACTGATGCTCGTAGAGTTTGTTTTGACACGTGACGTGAGGCTACGTGCTGCAGAGTGGGACACTTCAAAAACGGATTTAAAACATAGACAACAAAACGGTATGTTATACAGTGTACACTACAGTACATGTTTTCATATCATTATAAAGTAATTAGTTTGTTGACTAGATGCTGCATTAGTGGAGAACAGCAGTATGTTTGCCGTCGAGGCTGAGAGGATGCTAACATTAGTAGTACCTCAAGCGGTTAAAACATTGTGACAAAAACAGCAACTGTTTAATGTCACGATTGTTACCATTCATTTGCATTAGTTTATATCCATTTGTTCGCCGTTATGCATTCGTTATCCACCGAAGTTGCATATTTAAACTCCTCATCATGCAGCGACAGAAACATAAATCAGAAATGTATTCGATTTCAGTTCTTTTTTTTTAATCGGCACTTTAACACATTTTAACTAGATAATCATCAAGTTTTCTAAAATAGAGGCAAATAATGTGTGAAAGTATACATACAATAGACATATGCTATGCCTTTGTGTGTAAAGATGGCAATTTTTAAGCATGACTGTTTGGATTTATATGAAATGGTAACACTTTACAATAAGAGTCCATTTGTAACATTAAATAAGGTTAATAAAAGTATTGTTCATTGTTAATTTCAACATTTACATTTTAACATTTTAAAGTTGTCTCTTACATTAGTTATAATGCACTACGAATTAACATGAATGATCAAGGTATAATTAACATATTAGTATTTTTTATATTTAAAAATTACAATAAACAGAAGAAACAAAATGAAACAAAATGTAATAAAGAGTTAAAACTGAACAATCTTGCTGCTCAAACTGTGTATAGAACAATTTAATAAATTTTTTTTTCCTCCTTTTGCAGGAATGTCACATACTTTAGAATATTACTTGAGTAAAAGTTTTAAACTTCTACCAAAGTCATTTTCTGGTAAGATATCTATACTTTTACTCAAGTATGGCTTTCAAGTACTTTATACACCACTGGAAATGAAATATTAAATAAAATTTTAATGAAAATTGCCATTACACCACTGCACTGCTCACAAAATCCTCTTTTCCACCGCCAGGCCGAACAGTTCTAAGAATGGTAAGGAACGGTTGCAGTTGTTGTATTTGTCCACTTGAGCCTGGTACGGCACGGCCAAACCGTGCAGCTAGAATGCGAGTAGTGACGTCGCCACTCAGGATCGGTCACTTGTCTGTTGCCTGGCTGCCAGGTTCTCCGTAGCTTGCTAAACATGCTATTTGAGCAATGTGAACACAAATTAATCATACAATAAAAAGAAATAACTGATCATCCTCCATAATGTGGTCCCTATTTACATCGCATATCATGTGTAAATTCTTGCATTACTAAAGGTACCGACTGAAGAGCTCCGTTATCAGCCCCACAGTGGAAAACGAAACCATATCTGTACCAGCCGGCTCGGATCGGCATGGAATGGAAAGGTAAAGCAAAGAGAATGGTTTGGCCCGATGGTAAAAAAGCGGCCAATGAGAAGTATGAAAGATAAACCTGCAACACCAGAGTTGCACTTGTCTTAGATTTCAAAGGTAAAATGCATAGTCTACAAAACCTTTTTGCCAAATAAATGACAGAAATGTATGCACATAATTATGTTCTTAAACATTTTTAAAAAATAGTATTTTTATCATTCAAGGTAATATGTGGATGTGGATTATGGTAATACCATATGGAACTACTATTTTTTGAATAAGCACTTTTAACTGTTCTCTGATGATGAGTTGAGAATGTTCTCTAGGCTTATAATCAAAAATAGCTCATCTGTATATTTGTTTGTTACAAATTGACAGACAATGCAATTGAGATGTTTACATTTGCTTGTTGGGGTAATATTGCTTGTCAACTGAAAACAAAGTTTCCCATTTGTATTAGCATAATTGCACAAGTTTTATAGTTAATAAAATCTTTAAAAACAAATTGCATTAATTATACACTGATTTTCCTTAATAAAAAGTAAATTGAGTAAGACGGTGTAAAAGGTATGAGTGTGGATTAGTAATCTGGCCCCTTGGTATGAAGGAGAAAAAATGTTGGCCCTCGTCACTATCGAAGTTGCCCATCCCTGGCATAGAGTGTGTCTGCATGTTGCTAAGCTAACAAGTTATCTCAAGTGATCATGTTGCAACAAGTTATAAGGCCCGTTCACACCAAGGATAACTATAATGATAACAGTAAAGTTTCATTAACTGTTCTAATTCTATTAGAATAGAGACATTTACATCATAGCTATAGCAATAACAAAACAGAGAAACAATATAATGGGAATAATTTTCAGAATTTTTTTTCAAGCTGATGAATGATAAAACATTGACTTCCAATCTGAATCCACCCGATTTCAGAGAGCTTGAACTTTTAAGTGGCAGGCGACATAACTGCAATGTGCTTATAATATATAGCACACTGTCCAATAGTGTGGATGCTAATATAGTTATCGTTCTTGGTGAGAAAAGGCCTATACTCTAAATAATCAAAAATGTATAATCTACCATTTTTTTGTTGTTGTTTTTTTTACCCTACTTGGATGAAATTTTAACTTGATGCAGTGCATTATGGGAATGCCTTAACCAAGATTTTGGCCCAAAAAGATATCCAATCGTTTAGTTGCTGACCGTTTAGAGCAGCCACTGCATCAGTAGAGTACTAATGATGCCTACAAATGTTGCCTAGCTAGGAAGCTCACTTGGTTGTGGAACGGAGTGATTACCTAAGTTCATCCAGCCGTTCTAACGTAGAATTTTTCATGAGCAAAGATACAGTGGATGAAAACAACAAACACAACTGCAATTACAATGGGATTTAATAGGCAGATTTAGTCTTTACCTGAGCGCCCGGCTGAGCTTGTCATAATTCATCTGGGGCTTGCACTTGCGGGCACCCCATAGTCGTGCCACCTCGTCCGGGTCTTTGATGACGAACTCGCCGTAATCCCCCTGCCAGGCGATGACATCATGGTACTCCTCCTTCCGCAGCAGCTCCAGGATGAAGTGCCACAACTGGATCTGTCTGGAACCAGGACTCGACTCCGGCTTGTAGGCCCAGTCTGGGAAGGCAAACCCTAGAGGTCAGACACAAAAACACTTGAGAGCCTTGCCACTTCACTACTCTTCATAAGGTGAGGGCATGTTTCACCACATCTTATCTCGATTAATAAGGGAACAATGTGTTTCCAAGGTTGTAGGTCTTCATGCAGACCAACTCTCCTAAATTTTAGTCTGGTAAAAGTTTGTATGCAATTCCTATCTCTCAATTATCTCTGAGTCTGAATAAGTCGTCAGAAAGCCATAGTGTCTAGTTAACAAGCCCTTCGATACAGAATCCTTGAGGCAGTAGTCAAAACAAATGCTAATACACATACAAAGAGAGAGGGAGAGATTGTACACAGTCTACTTTTAGACTCAATACTTGCAGAAAAAGAAGAAAATAAGCAGGAGGTCGCTGGAGGCGAGACAAAAACATGGCCGTGACTTCGAGGGTCTTATGTCTCATTACAGAAACTGTTTGTGCTTTGGGACGTTAACATGGACAGACGGTTACACAACATGCTAAGTGACAGACCTATTATGAATTCATGCACAACGCTGAGTCAACGTGACAGTATGAGACAGCGGGAAAGCTCTTTGAAGCAAGCATGTCAAACACATTGGAGAAACACCTGAGAGAGTTTGCCGTTGGCATACTTGGTCAAGTATGAAAAAAGCAAAGTCTGCAGACTCAACCAGAATGAGGTGCAGTATTTCTGCTGGCTCTAAATTAGACACAATGTCTTATTAGAAAAGAAAAAACAAAATCAGAGCAAAAAACAATGAACCAAGATTCTATCTCTAGCCGCACCATGTCAGGTGGGAACGACCGAAAATAACAGCATAATTCCCACACTCGCACACAAAAGAGAAAGAGAGGGTCTTGGCGCACGACGTGTTGTTGTGCTCAGTGGAATGCCCCTTTCAGATGGTTTAGAGCTTGGCTGCTTATAAAGCCTATCACCGTGTTAAGCAGCAAATGCAGAACAGCTCAGCAGTACCGCCAACCGCACACATGTGCTGTGGGGACGCACGCTGTGCAGGGGGGCGGTAGGATGACTTGGACATCGTGGGCTGGTACTAACTGTCCGTGGCAACTGCTAAACAGTCGGCAATGTGGCTTGACTCATGATTGAGATGTTTGGTTGAGACATCTAGCAGATCAGAGATGTAAAACTGACTTGACCTACTGAAAAGAAGCAGATCAGTTAGACTACTTGATATAGACGCATGATTAACCCAGAGGTAATTAATACTGTCATATGGTCAACAAGTCAGTAATTATACTGAATTTAAAGGTGCAACAGGTGATTCTACAGAAACATTTTTTGTTATACTAATTGAAAGTCTCCTCATATCCTGATAATAATCACCATGTTAAACGGTCTAAATGTATTTTTATAAATATATATTATCTGTGGAAGGCGTAGGACCATAAAATGTGCATCCAATTATTATATTCGGTCCGAATGAAATTATATGATGTCAGCGTATGTTTTTACGTTCCCTCGCATACTGTTCGCGCAGACATCATACGTCACCAGCGTGCTTCATGCCATGCAGTTTATACAGATTACAGACAGATCTCAGTCAAGGAGCACCACAAACAAACAGCAGCCAATTTTACAGTTCCTACTGAATCAAAACAACGAGCTTATGCTGCGTTCACGCCATAGCTACCGTTATTAAGAGATGGCAACCCGTGACGTTCTAACCAGAGTTGTTCAGTCAGACTCGGAATTATGCATATCCATGTCAACAGTATCAACAACGAAATTAATCTGCAACAGTCAAGGTACAAGCTCAACAAGTTGTTTACGTTCATTATTATTGTAATGTTATGTGCTTTGAGACATGAGGTAGTTTAACACTTGTGACGCTTTGCCGAGAGCAGCGGTGTGTGTGCACTCATGTGTTTTGGAGGAGGCATGGCTTTGGACGGCTATTTGCAGGGAGGGTGGGATCGTATGCTTTCAAAGCTAGCAGGCTAACGTTAGCATCTCCTACTGCACCTTTAAGTTTTACAAACTTTAAATACACAAAATTTGGTTAATGTATAAAGTAATGATATCTTTAGTAACAGTTCAGTAGTGAGATGCTGATACATTAACCACTCTGGTGGATTCAGCAAGTTCATTCAGTGAAGGATTTGATCATGAATCGGACTGCACTGGTTGTGCTGTATGTTTTTGATTCACTAAAAATAACCAGCTCATAAGAGTCATTAACTCGTGAATCAACTCAACAGAAAGATGCGTTCTCGGCATTTTGCGGAAAACTTCGAATGTCTTCTCGACATTCAATTCGGACTGCAAACACTTATTACCACAGAAGTAAAATATGATTCCTTTTTCTGGCTGTTGAAGTTTCAGCAATGCAGGACACAATGGCATAAACAAAATAGAAAAAATAAATGAAAATGTGTACTGGTTGACAAAAAATAAAATAAATTAAAAAAAAAAAAAAAAAAACACCCCACCAAATGGGCCTGTAATTTCAGCCTCTTTCACAAAGAGGTTTGTAGGAACGTGACTTCAAAAAGTCTCCAGATCCTCAAGTTAAATGCATTTCCCACTGTTCATTCCAATTTTACCAAGACATGTCACACTAAATTGATCATACATGATTAGTTGTGTTTGTGGGATCAGACCTCCAGCGAGCGAGTGGGCACACAGCAACACAAAGCTTCCCACAGTGGGTGCGCGTCAGCACTGACTCACAGCGTATGCGTGAGTGTATTTGTCATTCAGCTTTCACAAGAAGTGCGCCTTTTCCCTCTGCTCTCATACCTTTTTCTCTCTCTCGTGCGTTGGGTCCCTGGCTCCCATACCATCTCCTAGCAACAAGACACTTTAATGCTATAAATACACGTATAGCGCAGAGGACAAAAAAATTTAACTCAATTAATCAATTAATGAAAATGCACAAGCTACAGTAAAATTATCCAAAGTACATTTGATTCTAATAAACAAAGGCAGATTAAAAAGGACAGTTCACCCAAAAAAAAAATGAAAATTCATTTACTCTCCTTCATATACCGTTTAAAACCTGTAACTTCCTTTTTTTTTCATTAAAACGCAAAAGATGATATTTCGAAAAATGCCTTTGTCCATACAATGAAAGTCAGTGGGCTTCAATGTTGTTTTGTACCCCATTGGCTTTCATTGTATGAACAAAAACAGTTCTTCAAAATATCTTCTTTTGTGTTTCGCAGTTTGAAACAACCTATGAAAGAGAGTAAATGACAGATTTTTAATTTTTGGGTGAATTTGCCATTTAATTTGATTTGCTAGTTATTGCTAAGGCATTGATAGGTGGTTCTTCAAAATAAGTTGTATCAAATCGCAGAAAACTACTTAAGCCACACAATTAGTGTACCAGGACAAGTTACATGTCAAATTTTAATACATAAGCTCAGGGGATTTTTTTCCACTTCTCTAACCAGCAACAGTAATAGTGATGTTTGCCTTACAAAGAGTGAATGAGAAAGCCACTGGCAATATGGTGACGATCAACAGGTTGACGTCCTTTAATAAATAGGGACATAAAATAAACCCCAGGCACGGGCTAAACGGCAGACTCTGGGGAGGGCCGAGGAATGACTTTATAAGAAACCACTTTGAGGTACGTTCAAACAAACCAGTGTGCCGTAACACACTTTTTTTTTCCACACAAGACCACAAGCCCACAAGACAACTTAGCGCGTGCACACAAACACGCTCAATCAAAGCGCAATAACAGCTAAAACAGGCACGTCCCCTGGTGTCTGTGGGTTCTGCTGGGACTGCTGTTTCTCTGACGGTTACTGTCACTAATGGGTATGGAGTCAGGAGACTGCCAGACAAAACCCTCACTTGACAGGGCCCTGTACACACACTTAGAAAAACAATATGACATAAGCCTTACATGATAGCACCTGTACAAACTGTACTGGCACGAACAAACAAACCGGCTGACGAACATCTGAGCGAACATTACACGCAAGGTAGAGGAAATTAGACACTAACATCCATCTTGGCCTGGTTCTTTTGTTCGTTTCTGTACGTAAAGTCTCTAAAAACAGCACCTATTGCAGTCGTCTCTGTTTGCGATTAGTGCTCAGCTGCAACAGCTCTTTTTTATGGTGAAGCCGTGACGCAAGTACGAAAAAGAAAACAAAAACGCTGTCCTCTGCATCTCTGGTCTGTATTTAAAGCCTCAGAAATGTTTAGGGCCCCCGCGCTCATTCGTTCTGTTTCTCTCCATCTCTCCCCCACTTCCCTCCCTTCCTCCTATTCTTTGTGGGCTCTATATTTAGGCAGAGGAAAAGGTCGTTCTCCATCTACTAATGATGGTGGCGACAGGGAAAAAAATGGTATGAGTGTGTGCCAGCTTGAATGTGTGCAGGATGAGTAATACAAAAGAACCACGAGCAGCTCTGCTGCCTAAATGTTTGTCTTACAATCGGTAATGTCACTCTGCCTTGCACAGAGCTTAAAAATACTGACGGCTGAATGATACGGGGCACTTCGGCGTCCATCTGCACATGTTCAGCAGTTGTTCGCATCGATCCGAACTGTGTAGAATGAGTCAGTGTTGTTTTGCGCTAATGAGAGCGCCCCGGATGAAAAATACAACAAAACCCTGCAAACTGCATGTTTGTGTCTCACATTCTCTCGAGGCAAAATAGATCTCACCTTCTTGTTTGCGTTAAGACGACTCATCTGGGTGATACCTGGAGGATGTTTGGTTTAGATGCACATAATCAGTGATTCACAGTCATGTAAAAGTGACATAACAATGCAGTTCTATCAACATAGTTTGGGGATACTTTTACTACCAGTTTCATGCTCGAAAACTACTGCTTGTCATATCAAGACTAGGGTTGTCGAAAGTACCGACTTCGGTACCAAGTTGGTACTGAAATTTAAAAAATTTGATGATACCAGAATTTCTCCCTAGCATTTTGAGCCCTGTTGAGCGGATGCTTAAACAACTCTGATTGGCCATTGGGTTCACGCGCTCAACAAATATGTCTGTGATTGGCTACAATGATCAACGCTTCAAAAAACATGTTGTAAATAGACATTTTTGACACTCTTCACAGGGCGCTTACACAGATACACACGTGAACGTTTGAAAGCAAGCATCTATCAGCGGATCCATCTATCAGTGGATATATTAGGGACCTGCTGATAGATACCTGCTTTCAAACGCTCCCGTGTTTGTCCAACATGTTTTTGAAGCATTGATCATTGTAGCCAATCACAGACATATCTGTTGAGCATGTGAACACAATCAGAGGTGATTAAGAATCCACTCAACAGCACTCAAAATGCTGGTATTGTACAATTTCTGACAACCCTAGTCAAGACAGCTATTTAAATAGCAAACTTTAAGAATCACAAATCCAAACTGTTTGAGGAGTTTGATTCATTTCCACAGATGAATTCTTTCAGTTTCAATGAATCACTGATTCAACAATTCAGAAATAAAATCACTCAAAAATATAATTAACAAAATTAAATAAATAAATAAATAAATACTTAGGGAATAATGCTGTAAAAAAGTTTTTAAATACAAATTTTTTTATGGGTTTAAAAAAAAAAAAAAAAAAAAGTTACTTGAATTTTATGTGAAAACAACAGCAGGGCTAATTATAATAAACAGAACGTTTTCGTTCATTTGTGTGAATGATAATATAGCCATCTCTATTAGGCAAAATTTATAGTAGGGCTCGACAATAAAGACTGCTTGATGGCCCAGGGCCAGCATGAATGATGCTCGGGATAGTTGACAGAACTGTCACTGTCTCACTCAGGCCATGGCTGCATCATCACGAAAGTTCATCATTTGTACGTTTTTAAACCCTGATAATTTAAATATTCAAGCGCAAGAAGATGCAAAAGCGAACTTAATTCAGTACTCGCACGCTGTGTGAGAAATTTTGTGTGCGCAACACACATCCGAAGCACACGCCCAGAAAGCAAGCTGCATCTCAGATATCACGCGAAAGCTGAATGGAGTTCTCTTTCAAGTCTTCTTCACACAAAATTATGTCAAAATGCCCGTCTTGGCCCGTTTCCTAGTAAACAATCGGTTATGTCTTAAGTGAACGTAAACAGTTGAGAAAAAAAAAAAAAAAAAAAAATTTATGTGTAACAGTATGAGTATACCGGATCTGTGCATTAGGCCTTAAAGTGACAGCAGTATAATATACAGTACCTGCTGCTGTCTGTCTTAAAGTTAATCAAACAACAAAAGACAAAGAAAATAAGTCTTGACTGAATAACTTTTGTTACTTTAATAATGATTAAGATATATTTAATTTATACAGTGAAGACTATGCAGTGTTATTTTACATTTGATTACTTTATTCAATTTCTGCACCTGTAAACTACTGTCAGACCTACCTGAAAACACTATTTCATTTGTATCCATGTTCTATTGTATTTATTTGTGCTACTGCTTGTAGTTTGATTTTACTTATTTTATTACTGACTGTTCACTTGTCTCTAACAATATATTACATTTATATTAGTTAGGCTAGCAGTTTTTGCGGTTGTATCGAAATTGGAATAGAGAATAGTGAAATTTCACTGGTATCTAATGTCGGTATCCTAACCTAATTTACAATACAAGGTTACATGGGTCCAAAACAACAAAAACAATAACTATTTTCTTTTACTTATTTATTACTTTTTTGCGACTGGACCAGCAGAAAAAAGCCTTAGCATTAAGCCCTGTATTGTTCTCATTCTTGGTGTGAACGGACCTTTACACAGGAAAAATTTGATCACAATAAGCAGAAAAAGGTGATCAGTGGATAACAGACGGACAGAGAAAGGGGAGTATATGGAGAGAGCGAGTCAACCAGAAAGAGAGAACAAACACTCAGGTTGAGAGGAGAGGATCAAAGCGCCGGCCAGTCATCTGTAGATGCGCAGTGTTAGCCTGCAGCCCTCACATGATTGCCGCCATGCACTCTTACATAACTCGCTGTGTGTGTATTTGTCTGCCCACAACAGTCATGCCTCCTCTTGCCAACCGTGATGGTAAAGGTTCAGGGTTGTTTCCCCTAACAGGCAGCAGACAGGCACGTAAATGCCTACGTTTCATCTCTTTCACCCCCAAAAGCAAATAAAAACCTTTGGGATCCATTTGAGCTGGCGGTGCAGTGCTAACTGGAGAAGGTGTGCTGATACTCTGCTGGTTAATCTCTAGTTACCTAGTGAAGGGTCAGGCCAACGGTGTGAGTTTCTTGGGGACATTGACAAGATGCAGAAAGTGGCAGAGTAACTGTTTGAAACTGGATGAATGAATTCAGCAAACCAATGGAATTTGCTTAAACAATTAAAGGATTAGTTCACTTCAGAATTCAAATTTCCTGATCATTTATTCCCCCCCATGTCATCCAAGATGTTTGTCTTTCTTTCTTCAGTTGAAAAGAAATTAAGGTTTTTGAGGAAAACATTCCAGGATTTTTCTCCATATATTGGACTTCACCAGGGTACAACGGGTTGAAGGTCCAAATTGCAGTTTGGTGACCTGGTGACCTTTTATCAGTCATTTTCTTTAAAAAAAAAAAAAAATAATACTGTATATAATTTTTAAAAACAAATGCACTCACTCGTCTTGCACTAGCTCTGCACATGACGTAATCATGTTGGAAAGGTCAAGCGTGACGTAGGCGGAAGTACCGAGCAAAGACTAAGTTAAACGGCCTTTACAAAAAAAGGCAAAACAACGATGTTGGACGATTTTGAAGTTGGAGGAGAAAACGAGATGGAGTTTTTCCTCCTACCATGGTACTTCCGCCTATGTCACGTGTGACCTTTCCAACGTGATTACATAATGTGTGGCGCATCGCAGAGCTACTGCAAGACGAGCATTTGTGGTTAAAAAGAATATACTTTTTTTTTTTTTTGAAAATGACCAATCGTTTCGCTAGTCAAGACCCTTATTCCTCGGCTGGGATCATGTAGAGCCCTTTGAAGCTTCACCCCAGTGAAGTCCACTATATGGAGAAAAATCCTGTAATGTTTTCCTCAAAAACCTTAATTTCTTTTCGACTGAAGAAAGAAAGACAAAAACATCTTGGATGACATGGGGGTGAGTATTAGGCATTCAGTTGTTCAGTTTATTGCTACAACTAGTTTAGGCGCTTCCAAATGAATTTTATTGATATTCCATTGATGCTAGTAAAGGGGCGCCACCACAGCACAAAGGTTTACAGTTGCACTTAGATGCAAAATGGATGCTAGTTTAATATGTAATGAAGTAGGCTGGCTTATACACTAACATTAAAATCCATTTGTTACAGTAAACATTTAAATGGCAACAATTCACCAAATATTTCACCAATATCGCATTTGCATTAATATCACTGCACAGCAGGTCGAGTAAATAAACATGGTCAACAGCATTCAAAACTGAACTGGTGTGGTAGCAAGGTAAACACTGTGACAGAGCTTTAATTTAGGATGTGTTTGACATGCAGCACAACTAGTTCATTTGACTGAACAATAATACGTTATTGTATGCCGCAAGTGCGACAGGCATTGTTCTCACTTTAACTGTAAATAAGTCAAGGTTGATTGATCACAGCAGGCTATTTCCATCAGGGCCACCGCTGAAGTCCACAGACGCATGGCGACATACAAACAAAATTGAAAAGCAGTGACAGAACTGGCATGAGCAACAGGTTTACACAGAGTTGGCAGTGAAACGCAACAGACACAATAAACAAGCGATAAAAGACTGCAGATTGCACGCATATAAATAGTCACTATAGCATTTTAAATAAATGAAAAATAAAACATTAAAATCAAACATTTAAAACAAATTACATTTAACATTTAATGGGGGTTAAAATGTTTTTTAAAAAGTGTCAAAAGTAATCTAAAATGTAACAATAGGGGTAAAGAGAATGTACAATAAACATTTTACTGACCAATACAAAATTTAGAAGAAAAAAAAGTGGCTAATAACCATATGGTACCAATATAGTGCATTCCTCGTTTTATTATTAAAATATCGCCATTTTAAGCATTAAACACCATTTATAAATAATCAAAATGCAACCAAAATGTAAATCCAAACCAAAGAAAATAAATAAAACCGTCCGACAGCAACTACCTGAGGGAAAAATGTTAAAGCATCTACATTTTTCCACAAGACTGTAGACTCTACTATCCCAAGAGTATGAAAATAATGCAGCGAGCACCCTGTGCCAACAGTCTACATTATAGTCACAATACGGATAATCAGTCTCCTTGATCTAAAGTGTGTGTGATATCGCGCACTTGAACAGGTGTTTTGGGAACACTTTAACCCAAATACGAGAGAACTGAGGGCAAAAGGGATCAAGTGTTTGATTACATTTACACACGTTATCCTCTGCGTTACGCGAGGTCATTTTGCCACCCATGTTACACCGTGAGGGTATTTCCCACCCAGGCAGCGACTGAAGAGCTCCTTGTGTCCCAAACGCCGTCGCCAAGGAGGAGCCATTAGCCATGTCTAATACTTTCACAGCTGTGGCTCCGTAAGCTAAACATCTAGTAGCTGTTATTTTCATGTCTACAATCTTCATGTCAACACCAGCGAGACCAAAAACTCCAGTTACCGGCACACGGCGGTGGAGACAGCGCTCCAGATGTCCGGGACGCCGCAGTGCGACGGCCAACTCTGCCCAGACAGAAACCAGACGCGTCACAGGGGAGTTCCTCGTAGGGATATGATTAAATCAACCATAAATGGTCAGGCAGGGCGCGTTTCTGGGCCAATTTTCCTGCTATGTGAGGACTGCTGAGCATGAGGAGCAGCCTGCGACGGCCGTCTGCCAAACAATCCTTACCAACAGGCCTGTGCAGGTCTCCTGAACTGCGCGTGCACTCACTAACCGGGCCAGCGAGTATCACCAAAAAACGTTCTAAAGCATTAGCCTACATCTTGTACCTCATATGACACAAAAAAATTTGGTTGAAATGCATGTGTTTGGGTTCAATATGTAAAATGAACATAATACCTGCAGGACTATACACTTTTCTGCATGTGCGCTGTTCCAAAACTTGCCTGGTATTTAGATTTAAGCTGACATGAAACATGAACTGTATTATCCCATCCCTATAAAATCAAGAATTTAGCTGTACAAAAGTTCAGTGTCAATCAAGCACTAATTTTGGATTTGCTATAGAAAGCAAATGTTTGAATAATCAAGTGTACAAAAGTGCACAGCTTATGGCCTGTTGTTTGACCCGGTGTACATGTAAACATGGCATTCTCACAGTGTTGCTGATATCATTAACAAAAAGTAAAACAAAATCTAAATGAAATTAATTCATTAAGTGAAATACTCTGTGAAAAAAAAAAACAAAAAAAAACAAACTAAAGTATATTTCCATGCCCCCGAAACTGATTAAAATAAAGGCAACTACAATTTAATGATATTTTTTGATACTCAATTTTAAACCTGTACAACCAGTCTTCATTAAAGATGAAAATGCACTAGACATGTGCTGATATTCGTTAATGCGATATATCACGATAATGAATATGCACGATATTGTTATCGTGGGCACTTCAAAATACCGTAAATAATAATTTATTACCAATTATTAAAATTTTTATAATGCATTTAAGAATACTTTCCCCATCAACCGTATAAAATGCACAACACCGCTGTATTCTGCGTCAAAGGGACACGCGCTCAGATGTAAACAAGCCCAACATGCATGAGAAGCACATGGCGGAACGAGTGAAGGAGACGCGCTGAATGAAAGTGCCCGTTCACTGACAGCAGAGGGCGCTGATGGAACAGCAGAATGCAGCGGTTACCCCGGAAACCCCGCAAACAAAGCAACTGCGCCAGTGAAGTTTTTAAAATGCTTCAAACAGCCATTAATTTTTTGTAATCTCAATGTTGTTCATCACAGCACCAAATACTTAAAGACTTAATAGGCTATTAGTTTCAAACTTAAACATTTTTATATTTTAATCTGGACTACAACATGCCCTAATGATTAGAAATGTTCTGATTATTTGTCATTGTTCAGTAAAACTTTGAGACATAAGGCTTCATTAGTTAACATGTTCATTCATTATTACCAAACTGACAATGAAAAATACTTAAAAAGAATTAATTATTCTTAGTTAATGTCAATTTCTTAGTTACTGTTCAATAACATTACTAAAATCAAAAAAACTTATTTAATGGACCTGAGATAAAACTAACAATGATCAGTTGTATTTCTTAACATTAACAAAAAAATAATACTTTCTGTAACAAACGTAGCTTATTGCTCAATCTTAGTTAAAGCATTAAATAATGAGACCTTATCGTAAAGTGTTACCTTATTTCAATATTGTGATAATACCATATACCGTGATAAAAGCTTCAGCAATTAATCGCTACATGAAAATTTGATACCGTCACATGCCTAAAATGCACTATATATTTTTTTTAACAATGTGAGAAATGTCAGTGTTAAAGGGATAGTTCACCCAAAAATGAAAATTATCCCATTATTTACTCACCCTCAAGCCATCCCAGGTGTATATGACTATCTTCTTTCAGACGAACCCAATCAGATATATTTAATAATATCCTGGCTCTTCCAAGCTTTATAATGGTAGTGAATGGGGGCCGTCTGCCGGAATCTAGTTATTATAGTTAATAAAGTTTAAATATGGATATTTTTCTTATAAAAACCCATCGCTCCAATTCAGAAGGCCTTTATTAACCCCCTGGAGTCGTATGGATTATTTTAATGATGTATAGAGGCATTTTTTTGGGATTCAAAATCATGCCCCCCTATTCACTACAGTTATGAAGCTTGGAAGAGCCAGGATATTTTTTAAAAATATCTCCGATTGTGTTCGTTTGAAAGAAGATACACCTAGTCATATACACTTAGGATGGCTTGAGGGTGAGTAAATCATGCGATAATTTTCATTTTTGGGTGAATTATCCCTTTAAACATTTAAATGAATTTAAGCTAAAATTAAAATAATCAAATTAAAATAATGTACAAAAACTAATTTAATGAAAACCGAAAACTTCAAACCACTGATATTATTATATGAAATAATTATATGCCTATACTTGCAATCTCTTAAGAGTTTACAAATATAAGAGTATAGGATACTCAATATGAAACCTAAATAGTACCCTCAAAGAAAACAAAAAGTTGTTTAAAACATGATTTACTAGTGCAAAAAAAAAGGTTAAGTTAAAAAGCAGCAGAAAACAGCAACCTCTTTAGTTCACTTGAAATGTGAAATCTCCAAGATTTAATCTTAAAAGTCTCCCAGCCATCATGTTCTCTTCATCAGAGTGTTAAATCACACACTCCAGTGGCCTTCGCTCAGGCAGCCGAGCAAAAGTCATTAGAACCGCCGAGGTTGCAAGGGTGATAGTGGCATTACGTTTTATCAGCAAGACGTGGATTTCTAATATCTTATCACAGTAAAGCTTTCATCCTGGCTTTATCTCCTGCTGGGAGCCACTTCTACATGAACTTTTAACCGATTTCTTTTCCTTCCCCCACTTCTGTTCGCACTTAGTCATGGCCAGAGAAGATCAATCAGAGGAAAACCAGTGCAGATCTGCTTGATTTTTCCGGTTCCAGATACTGGTTCTAGATAAGGAAACCCCCAAAAAACTGATAAGACGTCTATGACACAAAGGTCAATCTAGATGTTTTTAATGCTGCATCTACATAGGTGCAGTTGTTTTCACCAAGCTAGTTCACCCAAAAATCTGTCATCACTTACTCACCCTCGTTTCATTCTAAACCTGAAGAAAACAGGAAGACATTTTGAAGAATGTTTGACTTTCATTGTATGGGCAAAAAAAAAAAAAAACTGTGACTGGGGGATCTTTCAAAATATCTTTTTGGGGATTTTTTAGGTGAACTACCCCTTTAAATCCGAGATACTCCAAACCAGCAACATTGTGCATGGTAATGCTAAAGTGAACCTCACCCTTCTGGTCTTTAAGGGCAGGTGGAAGTCAGCCAGATTGAATCTGGCTACAATCATCAAGCTCAGCATTTTCTCCTTGATGCTCCAAGCTCATTCAGAGCAGCTAATTTTAACTGCCATCACCCTGCCTATGCCAGATTATACAGGGTTGGGCAGGACTGACCAGGAGAACTCTTCTCCAGAGTTGCCGAAAACAGCAACACAAACTTAAACTGACTTAGCTGAGCAATAAACATGGTGTGTGTCTGTCTCGCCCGGTTACTGCGCTCCCTATTATTGGTCTGTTCAGAAGACAGCTTACTAAATTCTCTACGGTGTTCCCTCCTAGTTGTGGGCTTTGATTCTGTTTCTTCCTCGTCCAGTTGTCGGAGATCATTGTTCTATTACTGGCATTTCCACGTGGCTGCAATTTGCGATAGACGCCGTACCTACCCCTTGCAGCAATGCAAAGCCTTGCAAGTTTCTGTCGTGCTAAAAACGAGGCGTATTCGCTGGTGAACCCTGCAATTTCCATGATGTTGAAAACAGGATTTAAGACAATTCTGCAGCAACAACATCTAAAAGATAGCATTTAACACAAAGCTCGGCTACTTGTTGCAACATGTTTGAAGACGTTCTCAGTTGATATCCCTATTGTGAGATTTACCTGTCAATTGGGGGATGGGGATGGGTATTCAACTGATATGCAAAATCAGTCGAGTTAGCTAATGTTGACAAAGATATACTAAAAAAATAGTTGTCATAACAGCATCATTCAAACCTTGAGTGCCGTATTTGAAGTAGCGGGTGGAGCCAGCATTGAAGTAAACCTAAGCTTGCATTTTGCCAATGATGCAACGTCTGATAAAGTGAAATGGCAATCTGATTGTCTGATTTCAAACCCTGGCACCCTGCTGAGAGCTGTGATTGGTCCACATCAACAGCAAGAAAGCACTATTAAACCCAAAGGCTGGCTAGGAGACAGTCATCTGGGCCCCAGGTGATTCTCTAGATTGTATGTGTGTGACCTGGCTGAGAAGCGTGTGTGTGTGTGTGTGTATGTGTGTTGTGGAATGTCTAAAGAAAAGCGAATGAGTGTGAGAGTGTGGCAGACAGGAGACTAGGTGTCTGAATATCTCCATGGGTACCCTGGAGGCAACGTTTGGTGTGTTCAACCTCCCCCATTAACTACTAACCACAGAAGCAACAACTATGACTTATCTTTAAAATCACCATAAAATTGCATTCGCATTTTACTTACAAAATATTCAACAATATTCAAAAAGTTACTTGAGGGCAATAAAACCATTTGGGGCTCTTTTAAATCAAGTTTTTAAAGTATATTAATGCAATAAACCATCTTAAAAAAACAACACTCAAAAAGCAATTGCAATGACCAAAGTAGTCTGTTCTTGAAAGAATAATCATATAAATTTTTATAGAATGGTTTTACTGTGTTAACTGTCAAAAAAGCTGAAGAACAGCATGATAATTTGAGAATCAACTCTAATGGGGCTTTCACACCAGACGCGACTTGCGCGAATAAATTGCGCTATTCGCGCGTAGTTGGACGCTTGAACATTTTGAGTTTACTCGCTTCATTCGCGCGTGAAATTGACTTCACAACAGACTCGAATTCGCGTCATGAGAGGGGCTTCTCGAGTCTCGTTTCTGCACACTTCCTCTGAATAAACACTAACTTGTCAGCTGGAAAGTAGTTGTAAAATACGGAGAATAAGCTCAATTTGCTGGCTTTAGCTAGCTTATATATATATATATATATTAGCTCAAATTGAGTAAAGAGCGTTTTTTACAACTTACCAGATTGTCCGACCTCCTCACTCACTTTCTTCCAAGCAAGATCCTTTTTATTCCTGTTTCTATAAAAGTATGAAGATGTATCGTACAGCGAAGATGATTTTGTCCTCCATTGTTGTTTCGGATTTCTGCCGCCTCTCGCTACGTCGTAATCACGTCACTACTAGAGCAAGCTCCTGATTGGTTAACGCGGCGCGAATTTTCGCCAAAGTTCAGATTTTTCAACTCGCGCGTTACGCGCATCAAACGCCCGAAACGCTCTATTCGCGCCGTAGGATGTCTATTCACGTCTTTGCATTGACTTAACATGTAAATCACTCGCGCTTAACGCTTCATTCGCGTCTGGTGTGAACGCACCATAAGGGTGTGTTCACACTTGTAGTTCGGTTCGCTTGGTTTGTCTGGTCCGGACCAAAAAAAAAAACAATTTAGTCCTGGTCTGCTTAGCATTCATATTGGCATTTTAAACACTGAACCGTTAGGCATTGGGATTAGGGGTGTAACAATATAATGTGTCTCAATATATCACAAAATATCGCAATTTGTGGGTCCTGATAATGCCAAATGTCTTATGTTACCAGTAAAAAGTGGCCTACGTTATTTTAAATATATCTAGTCAGTAATAGAGTGCAAACATATTCATCTAAATTAAATCTGTGTTTCTGCATTAGAATCATGAATATTTTTATTCTGGTGTCACCATTGTCCTGTGCATTGGGTTACCAGCACCAAGTCCAAGCCTATTCATTTCCACTCCCAATGTAATAAATTTAGCATTTTAATCAGCAATACATTTTGTTATCCTTTTATATGTCATGGAGTATCGCAATAATATCGTATCGTGAGTTCAGTATCGTGATATGTATCGAATAGTGATATGAGAGTATCGTTACACCCCTAATAGGGAGGGATACGTTCAAAACCTGATTGGACGGCTTTTATGATGTATATTTTGTGACGGAACTTACCTAACATCCAAAACAATGCTTTGTGCTTTGGCTAAATGTGCTTGTTGTATGTGCGTAGCCTACATATGATGGCATTTTGGTGGAAGTGGGTCAAGACCCATCTTTTTAACGGTCTCGGTCCGCTTGTTTGGTGCACACCAGGGTTCGGATGGTAGCGTTCACACATATTCAAATGAACCACATTAACAGAGCAATCGCACCAGTGTCCACTTTAATCGAACCAAACATGTCAAGTGTGAACACACCCTAAATGTCAAATCTAAAAAATTAGATAAGCAAGTCAACCTCACTAATTGACTAGACAACCAGTCGACTAGCCATCTCTAATAGCTTAAGGTTTTGTCATTTTGACGAAAAAAAAAAAAAAACAAGTGTACAGATCAATTAAGCACATTAAGACCAGGAGTGCGTATTTAGAAAGTAAATGGGTGTCAATTTTGATTTCATGTTGACTTTAATTCCACTTTCCACCTCCATTTCAGTGTGTAGTATTACGTAGTTTCCTAGACACCATTTCAAAGACTACAACAATGACTGTAGAGCATTGCGCATTCGACGCCGATACCACCCATCTGGAATTAAGAACGAGCAAGAACGTAAGATCACAAAAGAGATCAAGCACATGATGGAGTGGAAAAAGAGGTGGCGGTGTGGGACAGAGAACGAGAAGTCAATAGATTGCCTCTTTTCAAGTTCTGTGTTGTGGTTAGGTCTCTAGACTCTGTCTTCACTTTCATTTTCCTCCAAAGACGAATGCACATGCACACACACAGTCGCTGGCGGCACACGGCGTGGCTCCAGCTGTGGGATTAGAACGCCGTCTCCACGGTCGCTCCTTGTTTTCTCTCCCACCCCGGGCCAAGACTGCAGCACCAAAAACCCTCGCCAATCCTTTCCCTCGCTGCTAATGGGCCTTTCATTTACAAGCTTTCCATTAGCGCACAGACATCAAGCCTCCGCAAACTATGCGTAGCCACATGTCAGTCACAGCCACTAGCTCTTGACGAAGTTAGAATTAGGCTAAATGTCCCATTGAGGCCGGCACGACTTTATAGGTCGTTCTACTTGAAACCACATGGTTAAAGGGTCTGGAAATCACCTAAGTGCCACGAGACTTCAGAATCCCACTGAAAACGTTCATTTCGCAAATAATTTTGTCTTTTAATACTCTAATTTCCACTGTTCTGCAAAAGTGGCTGAAAGTTCCACTGCCACATTCAATGGCCTACACGGAATCAGAAACCCACTGACAGGTTCTGAAAGCACTCTCTCCTCCACACAGACCTCCGTGACTCAGATCAAGAGCCCAGATCGAACCTGCATGACCCCTATCTTGTATCAATCATGATCACTGTCTCTCTCTTCCTCTCTCTCTCTCTCTCTCTCTATTCCCTGCCATACTGCACCAGGACTGGATCCTGCCTGCAAAAATAAATTGGTTGCATAAAAATAAAAGTGGGAGCGAGTCAAAGTGGCGTCACCACAAAGATGGCAGCTCAAGAGACGAAGAGAGCGCACAACTGTGAGAATTAGGAACGTGTGTGTGCCTCCTCCTTGAGCGTAGGCTGGTGTGTGTGTGTGTGTGTGTGTGTGTAATGCAACACAGACAGCAGCCATTAAAGTGGAATGTGGGGGGTCTGGGCCCCACTAATAAACTATGTGCTGCACATACACACACAAAACCCACACTTCAACCGTGACTTCTTGTCTTCATTACAACCATATTACGGGAAAGGGGTGCACCATTGTCACAAAATCACTCTGATTTATATTTGTGACAAAAATTTTAAAAAGTGGTTGAGTACAACTCAAAACAAAAATACAAAAAAACAAACAAAAAAGCTGGATTGGGGAAGCTACTTTGAAACTGTGACCAAACTACAAGCTGGAATTCTGGAAAACATAGCTCACTACAAACTATGAAGAAAAAAATGAACTACATTACAGGGGGAAACAGCTTTTTAAATATATACCCATAAAATGATCAATCCAGCACAAAAACAATAAGGTTCTGAATAAATCATTCTATCAGATACTTGTGCACTACATAAAACTAATTAGGAAAACTGATGAACTGAGCGCAACCGAGAGAAGGAAAAAAAAAAAAAAAAAGTGTAACTTCTTTTTTTTTTTAATATCTTGACATACCGAAGTAGTATAGATTTTAATAGCATGTCAGAATCTGAGGCCATCTTCATCTTGACATTCCATATTAATTCAAAACTCATTGCATAAGAACCTCAAAACTGTACAGACAAAAACATCTGCCTGGATGTATATGGCTTTTGCCATATACATCGTGTTGTTTAAAGATGCTGAATGCAAACCGTCAAACAGCTAATGTATATCACGGTAACAGAAATACAAAAAAGCTAATTGAAATTAAAAAAAAAAAAAAAAAAAAAAAAAAAAAAAAAGTGTATAAATCTAATTTGTTGGATGACTAGCCGTTCCAGCATGACCAATGAACACTAAAAAAAAATTCTTATTCTTAAACACCTCTGATTGGCCATTGTGTTCATGCACTCAACAGATAGGTCTGTGTCTGTGATTGGCTACAATGATCAACGCGTCAAAAACATGTTGTAAACAGACATTGTTGATGCTGTTCACCGGGCGCTTACACAGATACATACAGGAGTGTTTGAAAGCAGGCATCTTTCAGCACATCCCTAATATATCCGCTGACAGACGCCCGTTTTCAAACACTGGTATCGTCCGCTGGAAATGCTGGTATCGTCACATTTTTTAAATTTCAGTACCGACTTGGTACCAAAGTATGTACTTTTGACAAACCCTATTTGTAACTATTTCATTCAAATGAACAATAAGAAAAAAAAAAAAACTATTTGCTACAAAAAAAAAAAAAAAAGGACTTTGCAATAATTCATATGAGAGATAGAGAGATTATACAAGTGTCTTTGATTATTTGCCATAGTTTGTTTGTCTGCAGTGTGCAATATAATGTGACAAAAACCCGATTTGTGGCATTTTCTGACATCAACAACAAATTTCCCCAATCTAGTAACCTAGCAATTTATTTATTTTTTGCCCCATTTTTCCTTTTCAGATAGTTCAAAACTGAAAATAACCTTCTGACTGCTCCCTAACACTTCACAACTTTCCTCACCATAAGCCTGGGCACAAACTCCAAAGGGGAACGCTCTTGAAAATGTCAGGGAAAGTATACACATCGCAAACTCACAAATTGTTACACGAGCGTGACCACACACACACCAAGAGGACGGCCAAAGCCACACGCTCACACAGACAAACACACACGGGGGGAAAACTGTCAGCCGCAGTCTCGACAAAACCTCAGAGTTCCCACCAAACCGTGGTCGCCACTAGACACAACACTCCACAAGTCGGTTGAGCTCAAACCTCGGTTAGCAACCTGCTTGGCACAAAGATCCAGCTGCACGGCATTAGAAACACGGGCACCTGAGTTTTGAAATGCAGATTAAAGAAAGGTGTGCTGTTAGATGACACATCCTGAACTTTACACCACCTGAGTACAGAAACAAAGAAAGCGAGGAAGTCGTGTGAGCTGAGCAGACCGTTACAAACCGTATTGCTCATCATAAGATTCAGCCCTGTATTTCAAGACAACCAGCTTGAATCAGACTGAGAAAGCAATTGATCTGAGACTACAGACAGGAAAACAAACAAAACTGACTCTAAAGAGACAGAAAGAAGAGATATAGCCAGCCCTTTTGAACTAAGATGAGACATTATTCAGGTCGCAGTGATTGAATCCATCTTTCGATGCCAGAAAATGCCTTGGATAAACCCAACGGGATTTCCTATGACAACAGGCACTCATGACAAGCTTTCCTACTATACAAAATTGACTATATTTTAAAGGGTTAGTTCACCAAAAAATGAAATTTCTGTCATTAATTACTCACCCTCATATCGTTCCACACTCGTAAGACCTTCGTTCATCTTCGGAACACAAATTGAGATATTTTTGATGAAATCCAAGAGAAAAAAAAAATCCATTTTTACTATTTTTCTAGACCTTGAAAGTGGTAATTTCGTTGCTTTCTATTGAGGATTAAAAAAAACTATTGGATTTCATCAAAAATATCTTAATTTATGTTCCGAAGATGAACGAAGGTCTTACAGGTTTTGAACGACATGAGGGTGAGTACTTAATGACAGAAATTTCATTTTTGGGTGAACTAACCCTTTAAGCAGAACTTTTAGGACAGAAGTTTGTATTTGAACTAACTTTAGCACTGGCAGAAGTCACTCTTATGCAAATGGAAAAATAGTAACTCTTGGGTCCATTTAATGGGGGGAAAAAAAGTGTACAGATGCAACGAGAAAGCCCCAAATCATCTGGTAGTTGATATATACACTTCACTTCTGCTTGGATAATTCTCTAAATATTCTGAAAAAGCAGCCCAATATTAAGGGAGAAAGTAAATTAACATATGCCACTATAGGTCTAACCACAGTATATGAGAGCTGCACAGTGAGACTTGTATACTATGGTTAGACCTACAGCAACATACAGCTTTGGTTAGATGTTTATCTATACGTGTTTCCAGGAAAAAAAACAGGCCAGGAAACACAGCCAATCTGCAGAGCCACATAAAACACATCAACCAATCGCATGCACACTTCCTGAGTGACTCTAGACAGTCTAAATCATACAAGTAAGCAAGCCTGATTACATGATATGTTAACTTAAAAAGCAAGACCAGTTGTCTGCAAAGAATCTCATGTCCAAACATTTGAAACAGAGAAACAAAAGGTTCCTCCATATACTAGAATGTTTGTTATGGAAAAGCTGTATTTACAAACTGAAGGGTTTGGGATGAATTTAGTACAGCATTAACTGCTACATGTCTCACTGACTACTACTTAAGCTTACACAAAGAGGGTAAAAAGAGCAAAAAAGTATATGCAAAAACATCCAAATAGTGCCTCACAAAAAAAAAAAAAGAAACACCCATGGCACGTTCCTGCCAATGGAACAGTGAATCATACCTTGCAGCGAAAGAGAAATTATACACCCACACCTACGCTCAGCCCACCCTGACCCAGACCCTCCTTTGAAAAAAATAATGGCACCCACCGCCACCCTCCCAAAGCGCTGGCTAATTGCCCATGTGGGTCCCTTAAACTTCATACGCTGGAAGAGACAACAGAGAGCCCGGTTCCAGATGTGAGACCCACATGTGGCAAACTGTTGATATAATGAATAACGCAATTGGAAAAAGGCACCAAAAATAGGCCACTTATTGGCCTACAAGGCAGACAGACAGATACCGTGCTTAGCTGGGCAGGAGCTGACGCCAAACAGAGTGCCAAAGTGCAATCAACTGATGCAACGGTGTATCTTTTTGCATAAACCCTAGTCAGATGCACATTGGAACTTTAACAGTTTACATTTATATACAATGTAAACTGTTTTTCTGTGATCTAGGCCAAAATATGTTGCAGAAAATACTAAAATAACAGTCTGAAAAAAAATCTCAAACGTGATCAAAGCAGTATGGCAGTGACTTCATACCATGACAATACTATTAACCAGCAGGTAAAATAGCTGGTTTAGGTGACTCTTTAATCCCTCGGGTGGCAAAGTAGCTATTCAAAAGAAAGGGGCCGATCTCATCGCTCCAACACAAAGCCTAGGTGACCTGGGCGGGGAACACCTCGCCTAAAAGGAACAATTTGATATGGCACAAAGACTAACCGTGCTGTTCATTTCCGTTTGTACAAAAGTACTGTTCAATCTTAAAGTAAAGGGTTGGGTGATGGTCAAAATGAATTCACGTACATACCTGACCTACAAATTGGGAATATTTACCCAAGATGCACTTGCAGGAACTGGAACTGGAATGCCCTGGTTTAATGACAACCGACCACTAAGACAGCTAAGATTGGGTACTTTCTGTTACCTTTAAAATCCCAATGTGTTTGGAGTTGACATGAGTTAGTAAGCGTGCGCAGAACCCCACCTCTGCACGCCTACACGAAAACACAGACTTGCGTCCCAGACACGACGCACAACATGGAAAACTTCTACCATACCATAAGAAGGGTTACTTTATACTGCAGACCAAATGAGGGGGAGGACGAATGGAAGAATTAGCTAATGGTTTAATGCATAAGACCACGACTTCAGCGTTGGTGGAGCTCAGACACCCAACAGAGACTGAGCTGACATGAACTGGCAGCAATTTTCCATACAACCAGATGAATAATCACTAGATTATTATGAATCAAGTGGTTGTAAGGCACAGATTACAATGCAAGGCTACCACAACTGGTTTCATTCTACAGTTTTAAGATGATAGATGAACAGCCACTCAGATGAGTTGGTATAAAAACTCGCTATTTTTATCTAACAGTAACTTGAGCTGAAATCTTTGACATGTTGTTATTTATATTACAATTACATACTTTAAAACCGAAAGTAACAAGTGTTTTATGTTCCTGTCTATTTAAGAGTCACAGAAAAGTGTTTTTAGCTTTTCAAACAACCAGTTCAAGCAAGTTAAAGTGATTGTCAGCTTAACCAAAACGAGCCTCCATACAAAGTAAACAAAGAAAAGCAGGACTTATTTAACGACCTGGAGTACAGCATATGACGTTTAACTTTACATATTTAGGCACAACTCTCTATAAAGGAACAAAACACAACAGTAAACACAAAGAAAGTAGAAATGTGAAATATCTTGTGTAAAATCCTCCAGCACACACAGAGAGGCGCTGTGATGGGATGCCACTTTCTCAGGGCCAAATGGCTGAAAGTTGCTCGCAAATGGTGGATGCCATACTGGATCAACACAAGCGGTTATAAAGCCATTTTAAACACCTTTACATTTTCTCATAAAGCTTAATGCACCTGGAAGCGTGATAAATACGTTTATTATGTCAATCATATCTAAAACAGCCACGACTGTCTAAGTCGGGACGGCTCAAAAGTTGTGAAAACTAGTGTGTGTTCCCAAATATCGATTTTAATCCCTATACACGAACTTTTTCGGGTAAGCGAAAAAGACAGAATGACAGCTACACAAAGAAAAAACTGTAAATGTCCTACAACAGCGGTTTAGCCTACATAAAAACAGACGACTGATTCAAAACTCATTAAAACTAACTTTGTCAACTAGCTGCCTGGTTGTTCTTACTTTCAACTTTACAAGCCTTTCAAAACAACACTGTATCCGTGACTTTTACCATTTTGTCCGACTTGAGTCTTAAATCGTTTTAAATACAAATATTACAAACACATCACCTAATCTAAGGGGAATTAGCGGGATGCATATGCAGAGAGAAACTCACCTAAAACGACAAACAACTCAAAACTCACTAAAATACATTTTAGCCTCTTGCTTTTCCTAATACAGCAATCTAAAGTTAGGTTAAATCGATCTGTTGTTGTTGTTGTTGTGTGGGAAAACTTACCCGTATCGCCCGGGGTCTTCATGTTGGAGAGTATAGCCGCTTCGTTAGCAGTCGTGCTAACTGAGAAAGAGAGTGAGTGAGAAAGAGAGAGAGAGAGAGAGATGAAATGAACTTCTTCCTCTCGGTGAGCTCAGGATCGCACACAAAACTCCTCTGTAAACTTTTCCTCCTCAAATCCAGCCCCTTCACTCGTCCTCCCCCGGTTTGTTTGGAGTTTTCTTGTTTTGTTTTTCCTCCCCAACGTGGAGGACGTTGTTGCCTTGTGGCCGGACACACTCGCTCTTTTACGGTCAGATATCGGAGCGCGTCGTGCCGATGGAGGAGGTCCGTGTCCGCGCTGAACTCCTGATTACTTCATATACGCTGCGAAGTTGCATAGTCAAGCCTTCACGTTGAAACACGAGGCGAAGCCGACAAAATCAAAACAAACGAGAAGGCAGAAATGCCCGATCCACTTTTCTCCCTCTCTTTCCACGGACTTTTTCTTTTTCCACTCACTCCGTGCAACTCTCTCTCCCGTCTGCCCCCTCCCTCCTCCTCCTCTTCTTCTATCGGGGTGTCGTGTTTCGTTCTTCCAGCCACACGGGGCCGCCCACGCTGAGCGGGGGAGGTAGGGGCGGAGAGCGCACGTAGCCACGCCCACTCGCCGTTTGTGCCGGGACTGGCGTCACTGCGGCGTTGCTGCGGAGACCGCCAACGCCGTCCGATCTCGACTAACATAGCGAGGTGCAGATGACATGTTGTTGTCCCACAGAAACAGACCGAAAACCAATAAAAGCTGTCGTCAGTGGTGGTCTCACGTTCCTCAAAATTGACTGCAAAAAATAAGCTTTGTATTAAGGGTTGTTGTGTCACTTGGTGAATAATAGTCCACCCAGAGAGTGAAAATCTGTTTACGCATCGTCATGTAGGCCTAGTTCCAAACCCAAATGTCTTTTCAGTGAAACTCTGTTGGAGAAGTTTAGCAGAATATTTGGCTGCTCTGTTTGCAGCATTTGTTGGAGTTCAAGCATATAAAGTAGTCCATGCATAAGATTATTTGATACTATTATGATTCTGTCATTTTCTTAAAGTCCCCATGAAATCAAAATTGAAGTTTTTTAGACAAGTCCCCCCAATAATTAGAAATGGTCAAACTCCCCCACAATATTTGATATAATTGATGCTGCTCTGCTGTAATCCATTATGCACCACTCTGTTTGTTGTTAGGATGACAAAAAAGTTTTAAAAGTTACATTTTTAGGCTAGTCTGCCTCAATGGTCTAAAGGCAGGATCACACCAAGCCGACGCCGACGAACTAGTGGCGACGAAAGCAGACCTCGGTGTTGGCTCACGTCGGCAGCGTCTGGGTCCAAAGTTGCCCTGACACACCAAACCGACGCTCAACAGCCGACGGCCAAGTAGCACGTCCATTCTGCGCCTGCGTAAGATGAAATGCGTTTCCGTACCAGCAGGTGGCAGTAGCTGAACAGCCAATCAGAATGATCAGATGGCCCGACGGACCGACGAGCTCCGACGCCGATTAAACATGTCGAATCAGCCGAAAAAAAGCCGACGAGGTTGAACTCTGACCTGCGAATTTGCATCACGTGAAGACGTGCGACCAGTAGAAGATCGATTCGTCACGGCATGACCTCTTGGCTGAAATAAAAGAATGATATTTTTGCAGTAAAGTCGAGTAGGCTCTATATTTTTACATTTTGAATGTATTTAAGTTATATGTTGAATTCATGTTTATAAAAAAAGACACTGTAGACCGTGACGTCATATCACGACCGTTACAGCATCCGAAGAAATTTCGCACGTTCAAAGTCTAGTTTGACCGCGGCTTTAGTCGGCCGACGCACAAAAACTGCCCGACGGCCGACCGTCAGCTTGGTGTGTTTCTGCCTTAACAGCGCTCATCACTGTCAGATTCAGTGAGCTGGCCAATCAAATCAAAGAAGGCGGGGCTTACTGTTCACAGAAGACGAGTGCAAATTCCAACACAGCACTTTTGTTTTAGCAGCGAAAGAGTACATAGTAAGTAGCTAAACATTCAATATTTGACGACTGTTTATGATTGAAATATTCAGCGAGCGACCGACAGTAATATCCAGGGATGCAAACTACTCAACATTTTTATGAAATTGCGCAGTTTTGAATTGAAAATGCTATTTTGATTAATTTGATATGATTAATGTAATTCATAACAAAAAGTCATGAGACAAGAAAGGTTTTGCGTTTTTGACATATTAGACATACAAATACGAGTGAATATATTTAAAAAAAAATATTATTTGCAAAGTTTCAAATTTAATAGTAATCAAATTTAAATTGATTACTTGTATAACTACAATAGACCTGGAACTTTAAAAGTTCTTATTTCTTTTTTGTTATTCCCTTAAATACCTTTTAATCTTTAATTAATTATTCAATTATTATTCAATTATTCAATAATTATTTATATATTTTTTAAAGCAATATCTTGGAGATTAGGAGGAGAAACAGTTAGAGATTAGGAGGAAAATGCGGCTTTACTGAGCTCAACAGCTCTGGCCAAGCTGTGATATAAACAAAACGCTATTGGCTATTTTAAAAAAGGGGAGGAGCTGTTCAATATGTCCTGCCCTGTCTTCCTGTTTCAGTGGAAATTACATCAACACATTGAATAATGCTGCGCGTTAAGCTTCACGATTTACATTGTGATAAAGAGCAGCTCAGAGGTTTTTCTATTAAAAAAAAAAAAACAGTTGAATGGTTCCTTCACCTCTGTCATGTTGAAGATGAACTTGTTGAAAAAAGTAAGACAACCAGCATTGTTGGCAGTAAAGATAAGTTTAATAGTCATAAATATAAGCTATTGGCTATAAATATAGAGAGAACAATAACCTTTTGCAGAAAAGGGCATGGATCCATCAGAGGTAGAAATTCTAGCTTATTTGTGCCAAGCAAAGTGTCACAGTGTCATAGCATATGGATCGAACACGACAGAATGTTCTTCAAGGTTGTTTACTCAGAAAAACGCAATTGTTATTGAGAGTGCTAAATGTGGGCTGGAGTGAGAAACGAATGTGAGTCTGTAGGTGGCCTTCTCTTTTCCTTATCTCTCATTCTTTTCCTCCACCGCCTCCCTTTCTCGCTGTCAGAGCCCGAGCAGTTGTCAGTGGAAACTCAAGGGTAGTAGATGACATTTGTAAAGCATTTGCACGTAAGTGCTAAATTACCAGTTCAGCGTTAATGCTACTTGCGAGCACACGCACATAGGCCAGGCCTTGACTTCTTGTGTGCAAACTATATCTCTGGGGACTTCCGAATACTGAGAATGAGACAAAACCCTTACTCCAAAACCCTTCATCTTTAAATGAAAGCAATGGTAAAATAAATGATAAGCAACATTTGTCTTTCATTAGACATGGTACATTTCACACATAATGCTCTACCTCCATCATTAGACTCTAATTAACATTTGAGGAAAAAGTGACTTCAACCAGTAATTGATGTTAATTCAAAGAAGGCTCTGGGTGTAAAACACTGAATACAGCCATTTGCTGGTGCATAAGCAAATGACTCAAAACGAGCAAGACGGAGAAAGAGACAGAGATCTGGTTTGTGGCCTCGTTTGGAGATGTTTTCTTTCACTCCTCTCCTTTGTGGCACGACCCCGCCGTCTCTAATCAGAATGACAGACAGACGCGCAGGAGAAAAAGAGAGGGGGAGAGACAGAGATGAGATAAAAAAGAGATGGAGAGAAAAAGAGGAGTCATCCTCGAAGCAAATGGGCCTTTGGAACATACAAAGTGGTACACGGCACAGGACGAACTCTAGTGCTTCTTTAGTGCAGCACTAATGGGCAATTCACATATTGTTATAACTTAATGAAAACCATAACCATGCGCCTACAGAAATAACCCTTTTTTGGGAATCCAAGAATATCAAAGTGATGGAAGGACATAGCAGTGTAAGTACGTCATAAAGATTACTCCAAAATGGATTCGTAGGGAGAAGAAAGAGGTAATTTATGTGCTGTTTTTTCCACGGTATTCTCAGACGCACAGAGCGTTTTAATGTTTGTGCGTTCCCGAATCTGAACACTGACATGTACATGATCATGTAAAGATGAGAAAGAGACCACAGCACTGTTGCCCTGTCCGAAATCGCTCATTCACTGAATCACTATTTCATATATAGTGAGTGTTATGTGCATTTTACCGCTTTGAAAGAAATTAATACTTTTATTCATCAAGGACATATTAAATCAGAAATTAAATCACAAGAAATTCTATTTAAAACAAATTCTTTCTTTTTAAACATTCTATTCATTAAAAAATCCTGAAAAAATTTTAAAAAAAATGTTTACTGAGCAGCAAATCAGTATATTAGAATGATTTGATGTGACTGAAGACTGGAGTAATGATGCTGAAAATTCAACTTTGTATCACAGGAATAAATTACATTTTTAAACATTAAAATAGTGTAATATAGTAATATAATAGTGTAAAATTGTAATAATATTTCACAATATTACTGTTTTTACTATATTTTTGATCAAATAAACATGGCCTTGGTGAGCATAAAAGACTTCTTTCAAAAATATATAAAAAAAACTCATTGCATTAATCTGAGTTAATGGCAAAAAAAATTTGGACTCGCTACATTTTAATGTTTCTTTAATCAATTGATGACTTATAAGAGTAAAAAAAAGTGAAATATCAGAACCAGTTAATGTACAATGTACAAAAAATGCTGGGTTGTTTCAACCCATGTTTGGGTCAAATATGGACAAGCCCAACCATTGGGTTTAAATTTTTAAATTCATTTTTTAAACCCAATGGTTGGGTTTGTTCATATTTGAATTAAAGATGGGTTAAAACAACCCAGCATTTTTTGGAGTGTAGCATCAGCTAGTATATATTGGTTGTACTTTGCATTGTGGGTATAAAAGGCTACACAACGGCTGCATCCGAAATCGCATACTCTCGAGTAGGTACTTATTTTGAATAAGTAATTACTTCGTGACAGCTTAAAAAAAGTATGTTCATAGTATGAAATGTAATCTGGTTGTACTACATTTGCCATGTTGCCCTTATCACATGACCTACCAGTGTCAGTTGCATCGCATCACTGCCATTCACAAATTCTCTCCAATGGCGTCACGGGATAGTAAAATGTCCATCATATGCACGCTTCAGAATCTCAAGCACACTGTAAAAAATTATTTTCATGACTTATCACAACATTTTGTTTTGTCAAATCAACTTCTATAATTAATGTGATTCAGATAACATAATATTTTGAGTTTCTCTTGATTAAACCAATCGCCTTCATTGTATTAACTCAAATTTTTGATTTCAATGAACTCAAAATTTTAAGGCAACAAGGTAACTTACTTTTTTTAATTAAATCAACAATTCTTTTTTACAGTGTAATAAGTCCTTCTAGGTACTTTTTGCCTACTCTTTTATGAGTACTGTGAATTTAAACATCTTTCTTTTGTTTACCTACTATATAGTAGGGAAGTATGCGATTTCGGATGCAGCCAATAAGTGCACTATACAGGGAACTGAGAGCATTTTGGACACAAACTTGTGTTTGTAATTTAATTGATTTTAATTTTAATAGTAAGCAAGATTATGCTTTAATTAACACCTTGAATTATATGATAACCATTAAATTCAAACAATTACCATTTTTATACTCCTATCTATGCCCACATACTTACAGCACACCCCTAATTTCAGTCATGTTGAATGTATTTACTTGTCGTATAGAGACAAGATAGATGTCATAACAAATCAATGTGTTTCTTCTGCCTGTTGTCCTTTACTTCAACTTCTCACCCGCTGACAAGTCTACACAAAACCCACAATCACTGCAATTAGCTTCCCATCTCCCACACATTTGAGGCCAATGATCACACGACCGAATATTCAGAGCAAATGATGAAGATTAATCACTGACAGCTTAAAGCACTGATTAATGAGCGGTCATTAAAACTTCATGTAGGACTGATCAAAGCAACGTGTGTATGTTGCGGCCAGGTTTACTACGCAAAAAAATGGAAGCCTGTTGAGAAAGACAGAATGGGGGCGGAGGGGAATGTTTCTAGTGAGCTCTGATGAAGGAAATCTAATGATAATGCATTTGGTGTTCTGTAAGCAAAAGTGTCCTTTCTTTTAGTCATCTCCCAAACATTGCTATAGTTCTAGTAGTAAATACCCCCCACTGACCCCGTGAAGGGGGCCCAATATACACATCCACATATGCATGCAGAATCCAAACACACACACTCAAAACGCACAAAGGGAGCTTTGTGCACCAATGACGGAAGGTTCTTACGTGTGTGTATGTGTGTGTGTGTGTGCATGTGTAATTGGTGTTATGAAGGTGTTTAAAGGTCTCAAGGTCAACAGCATGATATACCTTTTTATTTTTCTCACCAGGTTTTCAAAAATACAGAAAAACTATGGCATCCAAGGTCCCATCTTCTAGGCTTCCCAGCTCAGAGAGAGAGAGAAAAAGAGGCAGAGAGAGATATAGAAGTGCTGTGGGACCAATAGGGAGGAATTCTCAAGGGAATTGGGGATTAGGAAAGAGTGTCAGGGAGAGAGAGAAAGGAAGGGGTGGGGCTTAAATGCTAAAAGTGCGAGGGGTAAAAGCAGCAGCCCAAAAATGGAGGGGGAAGGGCATCGGGGGAAAGGGAAAAAAAGAGTGAGAGTTTATGTATACATCTCTGTGTGTGCGTGTAAAGGAGCGTGTGAATAGACTCTTTGTGATCAAAAGACTTGTTTATTTTCTTGGCGCTTGAACTCTTCAGGAAACACATTTGGCCTGTCTCTCCACTGTCTGCCACACTAACCTCATAACACACACCTTTGACTTTACACACAACTTCAGAGACGGATTTTATAGTGCTGCAATCCCAAAGACAATTTCTCCTGTTCAAACGCACACGTATATCTCAAAGGGATGCTTGATGAGGACCATGCAAATTGACGTCCATGTTTTCTCTTTCAAGTACACATAAACTCTCCCTCTCATTCTGTTCAGTGTCCCCTCACTCTTTGCTTCTCCTTGTCCCAGCTGGTATTCACACATTTCTAATAGGATTACCACACTTTTACTTTGGGGAAGAGCAGATAGATGTATACGAGGGATGATGGGGTGAAAGTAACGAGGTAGGGAAAGCGATTTATGGGGTTGCTGCTTGCATATGCAAAACTACACATTGCTAGGATGTTCAGAGTGGTTGCTAAGGTGTTGCTAGGGTATTCAAAGTGGTTTCCAGGATGTTGCTATGCAGTTCCTATGGTGTTTTTGATTTCTACAACATCACTAGGCCGTGAAGGTGGTTTCCAGGGTGTTGCTATGCAGTTCCTATGGTGTTTTTGATTTCTACAACATCACTCGGCCGTGAAGGTGGTTTCTATGGTGTTCAGAGTGGTTGCCAGGGTGTTGCTAGGATGTTCAGAGTGGTTTCCAGGGTGTTGCTATGCAGTTCCTATGGTGTTTTTGATTTCTACGACATCACTAGGCCGTGAAGGTGGTTTCTAGGGTGTCCTGGGTAGTTGCCAGGGTGTTGTAATGTGCTTACTACTGTGTTTTTGGTTTCTAGGACATTGCTAGGCCCAGAAGGTGGTTGCTAGGTTGTTACTAACCTAAGCCTAAGCCAAAAGAGCTCACCCTGAAGTGTCAATAGCCTGGTTGCCATTTATATATTTTTACGCAAATACTGGGATAAAAAAAACAAAAAAAAAACAAAAAAAAACAAAACACAAAGATGCAGAAAAAACAATTGATAATTTACTATGTACTTTTTAATATTTTGGATATAAAAATATTTAATAAAATAAAATATATAATAAATGGATATATTTTCACTCTTTGCTTCTCTTTGTCCCAGCTGGTATTCACACATTTCTAATAGGATTACCACACTTTCACTTTGGGGAAGAGCAGATAGATGTATACGAGGGATGATGGGGTGAAAGTAATGAGGTACGAAAAGAGATTTATGGGGTTGCGGCTTGCATATGCAAAACTACACATTGCTAGGATGTTCAGAGTGGTTGCTAAGGTGTTGCTAGGGTGTTCAGAGTGGTTTCCAGGGTCTTGCTATGCAGTTCCTATGGTGTTTTTGATTTCTACGACATCGCTAGGCAGTGAAGGTGGTTTCTATGGTGTTCAGAGTGGTTGCTTATGTGTTCAGAGTGCTTTCCAGGGTGTTGCTATGCAGTTCCAATGGTGTTTTTGGATTCTAGGACATCGCTAGGCCTTGAAGGTGGTTGCTAAGCTGTTGCTAGGCTGTCCTGGGTGGTTGCCAGGGTGTTGTTATGTGCTTACGACTGTTTTTGGTTTCTAGGACATTGCTAGGCCCAGAAAGTGGTTGCTAGGTGCTTACTAAGCCTAAGCCAAAAGAGCTCACCCTGAAGTGTCAATAGCCTGGTTGCCATTCATATATTTTTACGCAAATTTTGGGATAAAAACAACACAAAGATGCAGAAAAAAAACACAATTATCTATGTACTTTTTAATATTTTGGATATAAAAAATATTTAATGTAAAATATATAATAAATGGATTTTTTTTAATTTGGTAAGAATACATAAACTACAATTTAAACACATTTACATTAATAATTCACTCAGAAAAGAACATTTAGCCTAAATTTAGTAAAAGAGAGACAGTGGCTTTCCCAGTGGCTACAACTTCTGTTTTTTTGTTCTAAATTCTTTTTTTTTCTAATCTCATTCTATTTACGACTATTGCTCCAAAATGTACAATATCATTCACTAACACATGGGAGGGAAGCACTGCCTTATTTGCCAGTTGTTTTCACAAATATTCCAATTTTTCCACATAAATTAAATTCATACCTTGCATGGAAAAAAAAGAAAGATCTCATGATATTCTAATCCCTAGATATGGCTCACATCCTTCCTTCAATGGAAATCTGTGCTGTGAGCACTGACATTTAATACTCAGGGTTACCACCAAGTATGAGCAATAGAAATTAAATTGACCGAGAAAGTGATGAAAAGACAAATACAGACCTTAACACTTCACAATGAAACTTATTTGTTTCAAACACCAGGTGGATATAAAGTACTTATATGGGGCTAGTGACGCTGACTTGCCCCTTCCTATAAGCAAATGCAATGAGAATGTAGCATTAATATATCACACACATGCATACACACACCGTCAGGCAGTGCGTACACGGGCACCCTCGAGCTATTTAAAGTAAATATTTCAAAAGTGGTAAAACCAGGTGCCCTCCGACCACTTGATTAGGTGTAAATAAAGTCAACTGTAATCCCTGAGAGAGGGAGACTGTGTTTGTATGTGTGTGTGTGTGTGTGTGTGTGTGTGAGGACTCATAAGCCAGCGAGGAAAAGAGACTGAAGGAGAGGAATGCAAGAGTTATATTTGACCCATTTCAGGCACTATGCCAAGCACTGTGCCAAGCCTATGAGAGCGAGAGAGAGAGCGCTGGAATGAGGGTGAGGAATTAAAAGTGAGAACAGAAGTAAATTGTGGAGCAGAGACATGGGGCACCAGCCGCAAGAAACATGAGCGAGGTTAAGTGTTAGAGGACACCGAATGGCTACGAAAGCGTACGCATGTTTATAAGCGGCTGCGAGGGCAGCTGGTATGTACAGAACGGTGTCAGTTTATATCGGGTCCGGCATGTGTGTGTTGACAGTGTCTCCTGTATCTCAGCTAGGAACTTTCTCTTCCTACTCCTATTCGCACTATTCATGACTGACTTCCTACTCTTCCTTCTCCTCCTTTCGCTCCCTCCCATGCACAAACGTGCTCTCTTTCCATCTTTCTTTTGGCCCAAAATAGTCACAGAGTGAAAAATTTCAAACCGACATCTACACTTTGTTTTGGTTGGAGACGTCCTCAAAGTCCCCCCAAAATTTGTTTCATATTAAAGCAACAAAGCTCAGAGTTATATTTAAGAAAAAAGGACAGTGGGATGAGGAAAAAATAGAGAGGGAACTGAAATGATGGGGTAATATTGGGATATATGGGGTAAAAAGTAAACGTGAGACGGAGCGCAGGGTTCGGAAAGAGTGAAACGGTGCCTGGGGTGAGTCTGTCGAACACTGCAGACTGTGTGGCAACCGTGGCCTCATTACCTCACTGGCAATGAAGTCTCGGCCCTGCCTTTTAACACAGAGGAAATGTGTGTGTGTGTGAGGAAATGTGTGTTTTGCAGTGAGAGGAACACAGTGTCGGTTTGTGAGGGGGAGAGAAATAAAGAAAGAGGGTGAGAATATGTGTTTGCGTACCCTGTGCCAGGATGACTGTGGTGTGCCGACAGCTTGCCAATGCTCCAACCTCAATCACGTTTGTCGGGTGTCGAGAAACACCTCGCGGTGTCTGTTGCTATGGCCATTAGTCTCCAACCGCACATAGATATAAGCCAAGATAATAATACATAATCATTAAATGCTGTTATAATGACAAGCCACCGTGATGCCTACGTCGCAGTTTGGCATACTGAACAAAGGATTCAAGTAACTATATTTAACTCTTTTAAGCTTAGGCCTTTTTTGTTGTGCACTATATAATTGCAATGTAACCTTTCGAATACTGTGAAATTCAGTCAAACTCATCTACCGCTTAAAGTGATAGATCACAAAAAATGAAAAATCTGTCATTGTTTACTTAAACCCCCCATTTTAATCCACTGAACACCAAAAATGTGTGTTTTTGGTTCATACTATGAAAGTCAATGGGGTCCAATGTTGTTTCGGAACTCACTGACTTTCATTGTATGAACAAAAACAGTTGAAATTTCTTCAAAATATCATACAGACATACAGGTTTAGAACGACATGAGTGTTCCCTAAGATATTCTAGTGGATGTAGCTTTGGATTCTGCATGAGTGACATTGTAAACTGTAAGCTGACATGTATTGTGTCAATGTCTTCTGTGTTTTGTTTTCTTGCCTCTACAAGTAGTCCAGCCTACAAGTTTGGCCAGCTGATGTATAAAACAAGGCCTTGACTGTAAACGACCTTGTTTGCTGGAACTGTTGGCTTTGTGTTTAAATGCGGAGGACATGGATGAGTAAATTAGCGAGAGTGATCTATCTTACCGTGTCTTTCCTTTTGTATGGTTTTATACAAATGAGCATGTTCAACATGATATGCTCATCGAGGGATTGTGAATGCCTGCCATAGCACACTCCGATATTAAGATAGGAATTTTCATCATTGATATGAAAGGTTTCATCAATGAAAAGAGCTTAACACTTATTGTTCTCACATTATTCAAGTATATAAATTGTCAATTGGATAGTAGGGATGCGCAAAAGTAATCAAATAGTTGGTACTGCCTGCAAAACAAGTCAACTGATCTGTCTTGTGGAAGCTCTGTATAATTAGGCTGGTTTTGGGTCCACTTTACCCCGAAGGGTAGGCCCTACATGACCTACCCTTACTAGTTAGACCATGTGAGTAACAATAGAGTTCTATGACAAAATGCTAAATAGGCAAAGCAACAGGTAAAATCGACCATTTGTATATTTTTGTTTCCCTGTAAAATCACTAACTCACGCGATATTTCTTTAACTACTATTTTACTTCATATATATTTGATATAATTAGACATACATTGCCCTCCAAAAGTTTGGAAACACCCCTGGCAAAGTGTGGTTTTGGACGGTATTTTTGGTGCAAACACATTACAGTAACTTGACATTATCATTGAAGACCAGCAATAATAATTTTCATTTTGATTACATAATAATGGCAATATATGTATGTCAAAGTCAGACATGCCCCTTTGCCAGCTGTGATGCCTGGTTACTGGTTTAAACTTGGCCCAGGTTTGTAAAAGATTTTTGGGTCAGCACACCTTAATAGCTTCAACAATTGATTGCCAATTAAGTTTAGAATACAATGAACCAATTAGAACCCAGTTTAGGTCAGATAGCTGCTAATGGTGGATATTTTGATGAATCGAAAATTTAAGTTTTTTTCTATGTATAAACTGTTTATATCATAAAATATGTTTTCGTAGTTTCTGTTGTCCCTTATCAGTGCAAAATTATCACAAATTAAAAAGGATTCATGCCAATATTGTCCAAAACCCCACTTGTCTAGGGCGTTTCCAAACTTTTGGTAGATTGTGTAGATTGATTTAGTGTAGATTGATGTGTAGATAGTGTAGATTGATTATGGATTAAAAATGGTCAAATATAGTAATTTATGTCTTTTATGTCATCTTTTAAATTTAACTATGGGAAAAGAAGTTTGCCTGACGTTAAAAAGCATTTGTACTTGTTCCGCAGCTTTAAACCACTATTCAGACTCACGGCTAACATTCAAATATGTATTCAAAATAACTCACCCATCACATCGGGTTCTGTCACGAAATGGGAATTTAACAGTCAAGAGGTTATTTGAATTCTCACCGCAGACACTTAGTCTGTTTTGCAGGCGGAAATCTTCCCGTAATCTAGTAAAATCTGTTTGGTGAGGGATTTAGGGTCGCCATGTGAAATCAGATGGAGTTTGACGTCCATCTAGTGGTTAACCTTGGTATTCCACATCTCTGCAAAAATTCTAGTTAATCGAGACAGAATGAAAAATAGGCGGGAAAAAGCGTGTGGGAATCGTGACTCCTTGTTTTCCTAACGTTCTGAACAATATTAAAGGAAGCTGTGTTCCAAAAATGTTTGATCACTGTTTTCTAACTGGTCATTAACTATTTCAAGCTGGTAGACCAGCAACAAACCGACTGGTCTTACCAGGTCAGAGTGGTCAAGATGATGTTTTTGTTGGCTGTTTGACCAGCTTGAAACCGGTTAAAAACCAGATAAACCATATGCAAATGATTGTGTAGGTAGTTTCTAATGATTTGTTTAAAACTCATATTTTATTTTCAATGAAATTGAGTAAATGTAGCTACACAAAGTACCATGGAACTACCATGTTTTTAATATTAAAAAATATAAAAATATATTTTAAAAATTACATTGTGCATGTATACTGTAGTCATTTACCATGGCCCATATCAAATGGACTTGCTATCTCTGATGGGCTACTTTTCTAAAACTAGGACATGCTTCATTAAAGGTAGACGCGGGTAGAAGGTAAACAGACTATTAGGGATTTCAAACGGTCCAAATATTTATGCGTCATGTGTTTAGAAGTGACAGCACAATGACGTCACATAGCAAAAGAGGTCAAGAACTGCTTGTAGATATTAAAAAGAGGTGCTTGACCAATTTTCAAAACACATCATAACTAGCTTTTAAGAGAGTGGTTCTTAGAGACTCCGGCCTGAACAGTCATCAGCTTGTTAGTGTTAAAACTTGTACCTTACATTCCCATACTTAATGTTTTTCTCCTAAGGACCTGGATTTCCATTGCATGACAGTTGGCAGGTGTGACTTGAAAGTTTTCTTTCATAACTAACCATTTCTTAGCCAACATAAAATTAACTTTAGTCAGTTACCTGTCATTTAGAAGATACACTTATTGAATAATAGTCCTTCTAACATGATTGCTCTGGGGAATGATGATTAGATAGTTTCCTCAGAAAATCTGAAAACACAGTTCACCTATATTGTGCAACCATTGTATTAACCCATCAGGCCTTCACCATGAGTCTTATCAACAGTTTTAATAATTTAAAGTGCAAAGGAAATTAAAGCAGTTTTTCAAAAACTGTAATTTGTAAAAAAACAGCTTGAATAGTTGTCCAAGAATAATCAACATATAAACAGTGAATGTATATAACTGTAACAGGTATATAAGGTAACTGAAAGTTTGCCACAATTGAACAATGCTTACACCACTAATGTTCCTCCCACCACATTCAAGGTCCAGAAAGGTAGTAAAGACGCTGTTAAAATAGTCCATGTGACTAATGGTTCCTTAATGTTTTGAAGCGACGAGAATACTTTTTGTGTGCAAAAAACAAACAAAAATAATTTTATTCAACAATTTCTTCTCTTCCATGTCAGTCTCCTACACTGTTCACATATTGTAAACAGTGCAGCTCTTCCGGGTTTTATGTCAGAACACCGGCTCAATATTCGCCAGCTCCTGCGTCAGCATTATACACATGCGTCGTGTTGCTCATGTGAACAGCATCGGCCAAAACTGAGCCGGTGTTCTGACGTAGAAGCGCTGCACTGTGTTTACTACATGAACAGCATAGGGGCCTTTAAAGTGGTAAATAGCGTTGCAGTCTATCAGAGGCCAGAAAGCTCACGGATTTCATCAGAAATATCTTTATTTGTGTTCCGAAGATGAACGAAGGTCTTATGGGTTTGGAACGACATGAGGGTGAATAATTAATGACAGAATTTTAGTTTTTGGGTGAACTAACCCTTTAATATTCAAGGTTCTGTACAAATTAAACTAATTCCACAGCATTTGTGGTAAGTTGTTGAATACCACAAAATAATTTCCACTTTTCCCTCCTTTTCTTTTAAATTTTTTTTAAAGAACAAAAATCTGTTATAGTGAGGCACTTACAATGGAAGCGAATGGGGCCAATCTGTAACTAATAAAAAAACATTTCAATATTTTAGCCAGAAGACAAACAATATGCATGTCAACACTTTTAAAAAAAAACATCTTTTTTCTGTGTAAAGTTATATGTAATTTTGATACATAAAGCATGGCAACATGAAGCTATAAATGACTGTAAAACCATTATTTAACTAGGTTTACAGCTACAATACTACAAACTATGTCCATTTGCAAAAGAAAAATTGTGAAATGTGGAGTGCTTTCATAGAAATTTTAAGCTTTATATTTCTGCATTTAAATCCTCCCAAAATCAACCCCATTCACTTTCATTCATTCAAGTGTCTGACTGTAACAGCCTTTTATCAGTTTGTTTTTTAAAATAGCGGAAATTATTTTTTGTGGTAATCAACATTATGGCACTAATGATGTTGATTTAGCTTAACTTGTATTAAATAATTCTTTAATTGGGATTTTCTCATGAAAAAAACGTTCATTTTAACTATAGGTTAACATAATTCTGAGTTTTCCCAAGTTGACCCTTAGGTTAATAGTAAATTCCAGGTCAGCGTTTTGCGGTTTCACACTGTACATTTGATGTAAACTCTGGGTTAGCATTCTTATTTGCATAATTACAAAATTTAAACCATTGATTGGACAAGTGCAAGAGACAGAACAAGCAAGCGACTTGTTTTAGTAAGGAAACTCACAGCTTAAACTGATTAATTTAACTCTTACATCACTGCACTTCACACATTCTATTTAGTTCTTACTGACCACCAGAGGCGGTGCTTCACACTGAATATTATATCTCTTGCTCAAGCACAGGATGAGTCTAATAACAACAAAGTCATCACATGACCTGGAATGTCATGGGAATCCCCCCATTCAACCCCATAACATCCAGCAAACTTTGGCATATGTGCAAAGGTTGCAGGTCGAAAGAAAACTTTCATTCACAATACCTTGGATTCTGTCTTTCACAGCCTTGTAACAAATGTTTTTGTTGGAGCCGCATGTTAATGCCTCTTACAGAGGCTGCGGCGGACTGAAGACAATCTTTTACTTTGTTAGGAGATATTCGTCTGTTTATTCCGGATGCTGCCAGAGTGCAGTAAGTTTGTTTACATACGCACCAGAGATTTTGTTTACGAAACAGAACAGTGGCTTAATCAATATCATTCATATGCGCATGGTGGCAGTGAAAGGTGTTTGTGCCATTCAATTTGGGCCTATATACACTATATTGCCAAAAGTTTTGGGACGCCTGCCTTTACGTGCATATGAACTGTAATGACATCCCATTCTTAATCCCTAGGGTTTAATATGTTTATATGGGTTGGCCCACCCTTTGCAGCTATAACAGCTTCAACTCTTCTGGGAAGGCTTTCCACAAGGTTTAGGAGTGTGTTTATGGGAATTTTTGACCATTCTTCTAGAAGTACATTTGTGAGGTCAGGCACTGATGTTGGCGAGAAGGCCTGGCTCGCAGTCTCCGCTCTAATTCATCCCAAAAGTGTTCTATCGGGTTGAGGTCAGGACTCTGTGCAGGCCAGTCAAGTTCCTCCACACCAAACTCGCTCATCCTTGTCTTAATGGACCTTGCTTTGTGCACTGGTGCGCAGTCATGTTGGAACAGGAAGGGGCCATCCCCAAACTGTTCCCACAAAGTTGGGAGCATGAAATTGTCCAAAATGTCTTGGTATGCTGAAGCATTAAGAGTTCCTTTCACTGGAACTAAGGGGCCAAGCCCAACCCCTGAAAAACAACCCCACACCATAATCCCCCATCCACCAAATTTTACACCTGGCACAACGCAGTCAGGCAAGTACTGTTCTTCTGGCAACCGCCAAACCCAGACTCGTCCATCGGATTGCCAGACAGATAAGCATGATTCGTCACTCCAGAGAACACGTCTCAACTGCTCTAGAGTCCAGTGGCGGCGTGCTTTACACCACTGCATCCGACGCTTTGCGTTGCACTTGGTGATGTAAGGCTTGGATGCAGCTGCTCGGCCATGGAAACCCATTCCATGAAGCTTTCTACGCACTGTTCTTGAGCTAATCTTAAGGCCACACAAAGTTTGGAGGTCTGTAGCTATTGACTCTGCAGAAAGTTGGCGACTTCTGTGCACTGTGCGCCTCAGCATGCGCTGATCCCGCTCTGTGATTTTACATGGCCTACCACTTCGTGGCTGAGTTGCTGTTGTTCCCAATTGCTTCCACTATGTTATGATACCACTAACAGTTGACCGTGGAATATTTAGTAGTGAGGAAATTTCACGAATGGACTTATTGCACAGGTGGCAACCTATCACGGTACCACGCTTGAATTCACTGAGCTCCTGAGAGCGACCCATTCTTTCACAAATGTTTGTAAAAGCAGTCAGCATGCCTAGGTGCTTGATTTTATACACCTGTGGCCATGGAAGTGATTGGAACACCTAAATTCAATGACTTAGAGGGGTGTCCCAATACTTTTGGCAATATATGCATCATGTTATAATGAGTGTTTTCGCTCTGTATTGATACCTGGTACTTCTATCAACAATGAGCTGAGGGATTAACACTAGCTGTGCTGTTTAAAAATAATATTTATATTTTCTTGTTCTTCTGGTCCTGTACCATTATAGAATTCTAGTGGCACCCAGAGTGTTCTCGCTCAGGCTTCAGTAATTACTGTTGTGGCAGTATGGAACAACTTAGCCTGACATGCACTGTGTGCAGGGCCACTTTACAGGAGGATGATGGACATGACTGCTGTCCACCCTGCTTAGGCTTGGAACATCTGAAGCAGGGCCTCACTGATGATGCCTGTATGAACTGTAGCACCATGTTATTGTGGTAGTAGAGAGTTTCCAGCCTAGCTGCAGTAGAGGGACTCTTGACCTCAGATGCACTTCCTCGGCAGGGCAAAATGACATCTAAGCGAAAAAGGGTGGAAGCAGTGAGTGCCTCCACCAGTAAGAGACATAAAGAGGATTCTTTAGCCAAAAGAGTAGATGTTTTGACCTCAGAATTTGCCCAGATTAAATTTTTAATATTAAATCTGCAACCAGGTAAGGCACCACCACTGGTAAGGGAAAATCCCAATAGGGAATTACCCATTTCTGAGGAGGATGTGCAGTCGTTGACAGCCTTTCAAAGCCAGTTTTGTGAAAAAGGAATCTTATCTGAAATCCACTCTCAGTTCTCTCATGCCAACTCCCAGAACATGGCACATGGTTCAGGGGAAGGAGTAGAATCAGATCAGGGTGTACTGAGAAAAGCCCTCCAGACTGCATTGGCATGCTTAAGCCTGGACACTGCCCCTACAGTGGCAGCTCCCTCCAGTGCCTTTTTCAGAGGAGCCGCAAGACCATCTGCTCTTAGCATTCCCCCATCCAAAGATTATATTGAGGAGCTACAGAAGTGCTGGGTTAATCCCAAGTCACTTACTCATCATATCAGTGCAAGCAGGGCCAGCAATGCAGGAAGCAGACTCTTATAGCCTGGGTCAGATGCCTAAAATGAATCCATTTATCGTCTCTTTCATTCTCTCGCCAGAAGAGACTTGGAGACCTAATGCTCACTGCCCGTGGCCTCAGTGCAGAATCATGGACAATCTTATTCAGGCATATAATACTGTGGCATGCATGGGTCGAATAGGTCCTTCAGCGTCATTGCAAGCATTTGCATTCGTGTCAAGAGAATAGGGTAGACTCATGTCAACACTCACGCAAGCACGCCTCCAAGTCTAGCTGGCATAGTCTCCACTGTCAGAAGCCTGTAGGAGGACACTTCATGACCTCCCAGTAGTCCCAGGCCAACGGTTTGGTCCAACGGCACTACACACTCTGGAACCAGGCAGCAGCAACTAGATCGAGCTGTGCAGTACCCTAGAGCACAAAGACATTCAGGCTTCAAAGGGTAGGGCATCAGGTCCCCCCCCCTCAGACCCTTGGATCATAGCAACGCTATCTCAAGGGTACAAGCTGCAATTCTGATGGCGGGCCCCTGCTTTTAATGGAGTAAAGATGACAACCGTCAAAGACCCCAACAGCTCAATGGCATAAGCACAACAAATAGTCGAGCTTCTATAAAAGGAGGCCATAGAACCAGTAAAGTGGTCAGCACAGCTAAATGGATTTTATTCAGTGTACTACATAATTCCAAAAAAGATGACAACGCATAGCCCATTCACGATATTCATGCTTCAATCAGTTCCTCAAGGTTTTGCCACTCTACATTCTGCGCACAACAGAGGTCCTTTAGGCAGTCAGACCAAGACAGTTGTTCACCACAATAGATCTGAAGGACGCTTATTTTCATATCCTAATTGCACCACATCACAGACAGTTTCTCTGCTTTGCATTTCAAGGTTGGATCTATCAGTTTGGTGTCCTCCCATTTGGTCTGTCTCTGTCCCCTCGATAATTCATCAGGTGCATAACTGCAGCATTGTCCCTAATCCATGCCTGGGGGGTGCAGACGCTTCCTTATCTGGATGACTGGCTCCTCTGTGCTCCATCTCAAGAGCAGGCAATGGAACAGACCAATCTTCTGATTTCCAATGTCACGCAGTTGGACCTGAACTTCAGGGTGAACTTCAGCAAGAGTCAGTTAGTTCCATGTAAGTCTATGAAGTTCATAGGCATGCATCATTCTAGACTCGAGATCGATGAAAGCATCACCATCACCCCAGAGGGTGGACAGCATCTTGCTCTTTCTCCAGCGTTTCCGGAAACAGATCAAGCCATTTAGAGGGGTGCTCAGCAGCAGCTGCGGTGATACCGCTGGGTCTTCTTTCACTGCGCCCTTATCAGAGATGGGTAAACAGTCTCCACCTGAACCCCACATGGCACAGGAGCAGACTTGTCAAAATTACAGAATGATGCCTCCTTACTTTTACCATAAAAAAAGAGATAATTCTTGATGAAAGGGGTAGCTCTGGGTGTGATTCCCTCTCGCCGGGAGATAATGCAGACCGATGCTTCGCTGCTTGGCTGGGGAGCAATGTGGCAGCACAGGATGATCAAAGGGAAAATGGAAACCTGGGCAAGCCTCAAAAGATATAAATACCTTGAAGCTACAAGCAGTGTAATTAGCTCTGAAACACTTTGGGCCAGCCCTACTGAACTGCCATATTCTCATCAGAATGGACAATGTCGGTGGTATACAAGGTCCAACCAGTCTCTGAGAGTGGCATAGGACCTTCTGACATGGGCGTTCCCTCGGTGCAAGCATCAGGGCGATGCATGTACCGGGAGTTTTGAATGTGGTGACAGACTTCTCGTCTCGCCACAGACCTTCACCAGGAGAATGGAGACTCAATTCAGAAGTAGTTCAGATGATTTGGCAGAGGTGGATCTCGTCATCTCAGCGGCCTCGACCCACTGCACCCTGTGGTTCTCCTGGACAAAGAAGTCCAGTCTGTTGGGTCAGGATGCGCTAACGCACACCTGATACTCTATGCCTTTCCCCCGGCCCCCTAATTCTGCCAGCTCTCCACAGGATATTTCAAAGGCACCACAGGATGCTCCTAGTGACACTGAATTGGCCCGGGAGACCATGGTTCCCAATGTTATGCAGGCTTCTCAAAGGGGATCCCTGGAGCCTGCCCAGGAGACAGGACCTTCTCCTTCAGCTGCAGGGGCAGATTTGGCACCCAACCCCAGATCGACTGCAGCTTTGTGTCTGGCTGCCGTGGAAGTCTTGTGATATAAAGGTACAAAACACAATCCTGAATTCTAGAGCACCCTCCACGAGGAATATCTATGCTTGTAGTTGGAAGCTTTTAACTGATTGGAGTATACCAAGAGGGTTGGTTCCAGAGCACCCTCAAGGTATACCCTAAAGGTATGTGGCTGCAATTTCTGCACTGCATGTAAAGGTAAATGGTTAACCATCGATTCTATATGGGGTCCCATATTCTAATCACTCGCTTTCTTAAAGGTGGTCAGTGAATGCACCCTGCTCAGACTGGTAGGGTGCCCTCATGGGACCTCAGTCTGGTTTACACAACACCCTTTTGAGCCTATGCATTGTAATTTGAAGTGGCTTTCAATGAAGACAGCATTCCTTTTGGCATTAATGTCAGCCAAGCGCGTTGGGGAGCTCCACGCATTGTCAACCAATGCATCTTTTATGTTGTAATGTGGATGAAACAATGGTGACATTATGGCTTAACACCTCATTTCCACCAAAAAGGCTCTTAACATTGTTTAGGAACCAATTTATCCAATTTTAGGAACTCAATTTAGTAGTTGAGTTGGTAGCACTTAAGCATTCTATATCAGATATATATCTCTATATCTATATCACACAAGACGGCAATCAGAATGGAACGACTATGCCCAGTGCGAGCCCTTCAGGGCTATCTGAGAGCCACAGAGAAACTGCAACAGTCAGACCAACTCTTTCTCTGCTGTGGCAGACCAAAAAAAGGGTAGCCTCTGTCAAAACAGAGATTGTCGCATTGAGTGGTGGAAGTCGTCATCCAGGCATACAAGGCCAACAACCTTATATTTTAATATACCAGCCGGCAAAAGGTGTCATTCGACGAGAAGTATCCTCAACATCTTGGGCAGCATTAAAAGGTGTCCCTCTAACAGACATTTGTGCAGTGGCTATTTGGTCATCCAGTGATACCTTCTCCAGATAATAAAGAGGTAATGTGATGGCGCCTGGTGCTATGGAAACAGCAGTCTTGTTAGGACCCTCAACTTCTGTTTAAGGTTAGGAGAAGTCTCGCCGTGACCTTGTTGTTATAAGCCATCCAGTGTGAGGCACTGCCTCTGGCGGTCAGTAAGAACGAAATAGAATGAGAGTTACATATGTAACTGCAGTTCTATGAGTTCTGGATGACCACCAGAGCACCCTGTCACTCAGAGTCTGGGCGAGAAGATTCTGTAGAGACAGTTTGCTGGGTGTCACAGGGTTAAATAGGGGGATCCCCATGACATTCCAGGTCATGTGATGATTTTGTTGTTATTAGACTCAACCTGTGCATGAGCAAGAGATAATATTCAGTGAAGCACTGCCTCTGGCAGTCATCCAGAACTCATAGAACCACACTTACATAATGTACGTAACTTGTTTCCCTCAGACGCTGAAACTAAACCCAGTGCACAAATTTCTGTGAGTATAAAGTGCATGAATATTTAAAGGTGCAGTAAGCAATTTCTGAGAAATGCTGTTGAAAGTGAATTGGACTGAGTACCACAAAACACTTTTATCAGCAGCAGGGGGCATAAACACTCATGATGGGGGAGGAGAGAGAGTGAGCAAGAGGCAGATTTGAAGAAATCTGAAGAAAGACTGTAGAAAGAGAGATGGCTAAGACATTACAAAAGAGAAAAGGTCAGAGAAATTTTACTGGGAAAAAAGGGGTTATGATCAGGCAAGACCTTTAGGACCCGTGTTAATATTAGAAAAGCTTTCCAGCGCTGGAGAGACAGAAGCGAGAAGGCCTGAAAATGGACACTGAGGTTGCATTGTTTCTGCTCCATATGTAAGTAACATTAGTTTTGCTATGTTTCACAGAACCGAGATATGCTGTTGTTGTAATGTTAGCTATAGTAACAGGACAGCTTTGAGTGTTTTTGTTTGTCTGGAGCTGGTGTGCTGCTGGCAACTAACAACAAACTCTTGCTTCTTGTGTACTGCATGTTCATTTTATGTTCTTCCTTGTCTTTTGTTTGTCATCTTGGCTTTATTTTTCCCAAAGCATTATTTTGCTTGATAAAGAGACATCCACTCTTGCATTGTGTTTGTGAATTTTGGGGGCGGAGCAATGAAGGAAGGGGTGTGTTTGTTTGGGCTGATTTCAAATATCAACAGTGTTTCTCAGAAAGGCAGGCATTGTTTACCTTATGATTGGTTATCTGTTGGTAAACAACATTGTGATTTTCTAGCAACACGTTGTTTGACACTGCATACCTTTGGCACTGCAAAAGAGCTTCGTAACCCAGGGTGTGAAACATTACTTGAAAATATTAACCTAGAGTTAAGGGTACACACACAAGCTTTTTGAAAGATAAAGAACAGAACCAGACATGGACACATATTTGGTCTAAAGTTGCACTTTAATCCTAACACTTATTGGCTGTTTGGCCCCCTCCCGTCTTTGCCCACCCCGTTCCCACCCCATACAACAGGCACACAGAGAGCGATGAGTAACAGACAGTTCAACAGTTCTGAACAAAATCCAGATTCAAATCCAGAGCGGATTACAAATTCCATGAAGAGCTTCTGAGGTAAGAGCGAGACACACCGACAGAGAGAAAAAAGGATCTTCTCAAAAACGCAGATACAGAGTCGAAAGTGACCATCGTCATGTAGTTAGCATCGTCATCATCAACATCAAATGTCAAAAAGAGAAGCGGGTATGTGTTATGAGAACAAAAGAAAAAGCATTGGCATGTTTCCTGACAACATGTTACGGCAGAACTCTTTGGTTTCAACTCTTGAGGTTTTAGCATGAAAATCTTCCTTTGTTGACCTAATCAGTTACCTTTGGATTGAAGCTGTAGTAGTTGAAGGGAAAAAAAAATAAAACAGGAAAATAATATGTTGCATTTCATATTCAATTAAACCCAGTAAACCGTCAAAATAACTGAACAAACTGTTCTAAGTTCTAATTCGAATGTAGCTAAGAAAGAAAATTCTGAGAACAATGCCGTTTAAATGTGAGATTTACCTCTATTTGGCAATGCAAAACAACAGAACATACTGCACAATGACAACGATGCAGTAGTGGACATTCCTGCTGTATATGGTTGAAGAACAGTTTTGCGTGTGCATGTCTACAAGAACGTCCATGCATTTGAGCGCGTCTAGTATGTGAGAGGCCCCGCGGTAGAGGTTTAACTTTGGTATCATTCAGGGCCCTCTACAGCAGAGCCGTCCACACACACCAACACACAGGGATATATACAAAAACCAATAATCACATGAGCAACGTACACATAGAAAACCGATGTGAAAACAAAATCTGCCGTCAACTGTTCTTCAACACAGATCGTGGGCCGGACGTTGGATAGATAATCTGGGGAAGTCTGTGAACCTTTATACTCACGCGAAAAAGACGCTAAAAAGACCCTCTCCTGAGCAACATCTCCTCTGCTCCCCTTTGTCAAATTCTTAAAGCTTTTTTTCCATCTATTTGGCATTTCTAATCAAACATGAGGTATATGCAGAAGCGTATCTCTCTCACTCTTTTTCCCTCATCCAACGCATCTAAAAAAAAGAGCAAAATCGAAAAAAAAGAAAAGAAAAAATTGGAACAAGAGTTATGCTTAAAATTAGCCCATAACTATATATTACATCAAGTTATAGAGACATAGTTTGGAAACTTTTCATCTCTCGAAAGCGGTGGACAGATTTTTTGAAAAGGTGCCCACAGAAACAACAGTCAGTTTTAGTAGCTAGTTTTGGTTTCAAAAACTTGAGTTTGTCACTAGTTAAACATTGACACTTGGTTATTTTTCTGAAGCTACCCCATATTTCCCCAGTTTGGTTTTAAGATGATTAAAAAAAGACCGAATCGATAAATTAAAATGCTATAAATACATAAATAAGCCAATAAATAAGCTGAAGAGTTGGAAACATATAAATCATCAATACACCCTCCCCTCACACAATAAATACAAATTTTTGAGGGAAAAAAAAAAAATCAAAGAGAGACAGTTTAAAGCTTTTGGTCTAAAATCAAGTCATCATCATCATCAACATTTCATAAGGACTATTTTTATCACAGCCTTTTTTTTTTTTTTACATTAGCAATAGTAAGCAGTTGAACATAGATTTTTTTTTCCTACAAAATCTATCAAAGCACTAACAGGTACATTCCCTCTAGAAGTGTAACGTCAACTGGATTTCCAGTTGCTTTTAAACCCCATCCCACCCCGTCCCCCACAACCTCTACATTTCTCGTTTGTCTGCGTTTTTGTATGCGTCTAAGATCACATAGTCAAAAACAGTTTGGCCGACACGCCGAGCGAAAGTTAAGTTGGCTTAACGGTCGTGTTTCGGTTTGGTTTCCATGCTGGAGATGAGCTTCCACGTTCACACACTCACACACACGTCTCTCTCTTTGCTCCCTATCTCTCCTCGAAGAGACCTAGCACCAATACGGTCTTTCTCCAAGCGTTGTGCATTGGTTAGGTTGCTATTTGGCGTCAAAAAAAAAGTTTTCGCTTTTGGTATTTCTTCAGTTTTGGCTTATCGTTTCACAACATTCGCAATCGAAGCAAAACTTGGAAGCTACATGTTCACAGTATTGTTTCAAACCGCCTGATGAGGGAAACCCCCCGGCACGATCAATTCAAAATGACGATACACACGAAATATGAAAATAGGCAATACGTCACCCCATTATCCCAAAAATATAAAGCAATGAGACGAGTCATACAGCATAAACAGACAGACCAAGAGGAAAAAGCAATAAAACAAAATATATATGTATATATATATATTCTGAAGTTCAGTTCGATGAGGTTAATAAATATTCTCCCATCCAGGAAGGAGAGTGAAAGCATCGACTTAACGGAAAGGAGGGAGGAGGTGAAGGAATGATCTTCTGGTCAAAGCCATGTTGAGTCTTTTCACGTCATCGAGTCTTGCTACTCTAAAACATCCTCCTTGTCCACCTCCTGTGGTCCACTCCTAGTATTTGGTTTCATTCCATTGAGTAAAGTTCAGTTTTAGTCCATTGGTTTTGGTTTGGTTTCATTTTTGGTTTAATCCGTGTGTTGGAAAAATAAAAAAGCGACAACGGCGACATCACATGTCTCCCCTCCTCATCTCGGTTGTTGGATTTCCCCCTGCACGTTTCCTCGGATCCTCTTCAGTCGCTGCTCCTCTTGCCTGTCATTCCTTTTCTTCGTTTGGCCTTTTTCATCACACATTTTTTCCGAGGCACAGGAGAGGGGTCCGGAGAGGATGGAGGGCAGGGGTTTGGGGGCTCAGGGGGATTTATTTTAAAATTTGTCCTTGTGTATGTTGGTTTTTTTGACATGTTTGAGGTCTTGTCGTCTGAGCTCTTTTCAGCTGACGCAAAAGGCCAGACAAATGCTTTGGTATCCAAGAAAAGTGTGTCAAAGTTTGAGGCATGGATTCCAGCAGATGATCACTGACGGATAGGGGAATCGGGATATGCGTCACAGTAAATTCAGTGTATATGTGTGTGTTTGTGTGTAATACTGTTTAAAGTGGAGACAAAATCCCTCTAAATTCTTCTGTCGTTCTGTGTTTTCCATCTTAAGTTAGACAGGAAAAATTGCTGATGAAAATGTTACGGATCAAAAGGGAAAATGGAATGAAAAAGAATGAGTAAATCTAAATAGTTGATAGCAGAGGTAGATTGAGAAATACATTTACAAATAGTTTAAAAGAAAAGAAAAAAAAGAGTTTACATTATAAGGGGTGCATGGAAAACAATGAAAATTGAGCAAAAGGTTTTTTGGTGTTTTGTAGAGTTAATTTGATCCTGGACAATTCAGGTTTCAAAGTCTTAGGTAAAGCTTTTCTCTCCGATTTTTTGGTTTTGGTTTTTGGTATTTTGGTTTTGGTATTTTTCGCCAGTCTTTCCATTCATCTTCCATGTGTTTATTTTTTGGTTTCTCTTTCTACCATCCAGTGACACTTGTCAAATGTCCTTCCTTTGTTCCATTCGTTGCCACCCGTTTTCTTTTTTTGTTGTTGTTTCTTCGTAAAGTCTTTTGGCTCACGACCCTGCCCTCAAAAAAATCTGTTCATGTAGGTTTGTCTTTTTCCATTCAGAAAGGAATAAATGTACATTCTCAACGTAGCTCCGTTGAAGCCACCTCTCCACGCTGAATAGATCAATTTTTTGGTTTGAACAGTCCCCCGTTCTGTTCTCTCCTTATCCCTGTTCTCTTCTGCTCATTTCTCTGTATTTTTGGCATTCAAAGACGTAATGAGAGAGAGAGCACAAGAGAGAAATGGAGGGATTGAGAGATGGCTTTGGTTGAAAAGGCGAGTCTTGTTTGTCTTCTTTCTTCCGTCCCTCTGACTCCCCTCAAGTGCAGCAGCTTGGTGTGGGCGTCACTCAGCCATAGCACCGCCCAGAGGGGGTGGCGAGGCTTCGCCTAATGAGCAGAAGGAGGCGGGGCTTGAGCAGGGGGAGATGGAGCACGAGTCTGGGCTTGCGCCTCTGGCGCCAGGAGGCGGAGAAGCCCTTGGGGTGCCGACCAGACCCATGCCTGCGCTCCTCGCCAGGGGCAGTAAAGTGGGGCGGTTTAGGAAGAGGGACTGGCGCAGACCAGCTCCTGGACCTCCAGCTCCACCCAGGAACATTTGACCGCTGCCCTCAAGAGCGGAAATGGGAATCTGGCCACCACTGGCAGCTAGGGCTGTGAAAAAATGAAAGAAGAGAGGGAAATAAAAATGAAGAGAGCAAATTAGGGCGTATATGCATGTATACACTCTTACAAAAATCGTACAATGGCTGTGCGATGCCCCTTTTCCACCAAAATGGTGCTGGTGCTTGCCGCCCACAAAGCAAGTCTTTATTGACTACTAGTTTTTAAAATGTATTTTAATATTTAAAGTAATTAAATTCAGTGCCTTTATGTTATTATGTCAGCTTTCATGTAATTTTAATAATACTACTTCTCAAGAGTTTGGGGTTGGTAAGATTTTTTAAATGTTTTTGAAAGAATCTCTTATGCTCACCAAGACTTAATTTATTTGATATTTTCCCCGCCAGCATTTTTTTAAAGTTGCTAGCCAGCGCCAGCATTTTTGATCATTTTTACAAAACTTTCATGGCCCCAAGAATATTTTGTTTTATGAATATCTGAACATGCAATATATCAAAAGAAAGAACAAAGTCCCTGCTTTAAAAACAATTAGCTTCATGCATTCTTTTTTTTTTTTTTTAAATCAACATTTGTGTGGGTAGGTTTCATAAAAAAAAAAAAAAAAAAAAGCAACATTTTGAACAAAAATAGATCGAGTCCATTAACACCCCCAAAGCGTCGCAGTCCTATACATCTTCCTGGGTCGACATTTCATTCATATGCTTTTGATTCATATGCTGTTTAATGTTTGATGGTCGTGTTAGCTAACGTGTGTAAGCTATGCTTTTATCACTTATTTATGCTTCTTCTTTGCCTGTGTTTTGATTTGGAGATTCTGTACTCTTTCAGAAGATCCGTAACAGCACCCCCCTACCGTATAACAGTGAAAATATGGGTTGCCGGAAAATTCCGTCAATAACGGAGAAGCGTTGTGTCATAAATGACGGAAAATTTTGTCAATGGGGGGGAAAGAGTTAATATATTTTTAGAAATGTAATTTATTCCTGTGATATATATATTCCTGATATATAAACAGACAGGGAAAATAAACTGGTTGAAGTAGCTGTGCAACACAACAAAAATAGATACAGGGTGTTTGGTCAACTGTGAGGCAACACATTGGCCCAGAGTTGCCTTTGTAGCAGTTCTAGATTGTGCGTCGGCTCCAGTACTGTGTTGGTGGAAAAGGTTTTTAAGAGATGAGGATGAAAATGAGCTCAAGAACAAATATAAGGGCATAGAAATGGCAGGTGCCTTTGAAAGAGACAGACAAGGTGCACAAACACAGTTCTTCTCACACACACGCAGACAAACACATGTATGTAAGTAGTGAGGATGAAGATGTGATGAATATGTAGTGAGAGATTTTCATTTCTCTGGTCTTGTTCAAACACATCCCAGCAAAACTGAAAATAGTAGAAGGCTCTTTGATGGTGAATGATGGTAAGGATTCACGTTTTACGTTGTATTTCTTTTAATCAATCTGCCTCTATCTACTTTTGTACACTTTTTCTCGTCCTCTATGACAAACCTTGCATTGTGGCCAGAGGGTTGCTGCTGATGAGGGCCTGGTTCATTCCTGTGCTTACACCCATCATTGTGTTCCTGTAACATGTGTGATGTGTCATTTACACGTGTCCACAAACATACGCCATTCATACATGCGGAGAGAAGCAAGCCTTTTTAGTGACATTTCAAGAACATCCATGTCCATCGTGGAGTTTGTGTTCATTTCACATGCAGGAAAGAATTACATTAAGACAGGCAAAGAAAGAAAACTCGAGAGCAAGAAATTACATTTACATTCAAATGGACAGGTTTGGAACACAACTGAGAATAGAGACTTCAATGTGAAAACAAGTATAAGACAAGACTAGAGTAAAGCTGTAATTATTTCAGTTCAGAATGCTTAGTCATAATGAAAGCTACTGACAGACTGATGATCTGTTGTAATCACAGTCTTCAGATTTATGATCGCAAAATTTTCAGGTAATAAAGAACACTGGATGCTGGATTTATGCAAATATCCATGAATATTAGAGGTATCATAATAATAAAATGAACATTCACAATATTTTATGATTTAATTATAGTTAATTGATTTAAACAACTTAAAAAAATGATTTTCATGTTTAATAATAAAAAAATTACTATACATTTGTAATAATCTTGGTCTAAGATCATTTTGCAACATTGGATAGTGAATTTGTGCAAATTTGCAAATATTGTTCAAATGTGTAATAAATAAGAATAAATGAACATTCACAATATTTTACCATTCAATATATTAGTTTTTAGTTAATTAAATCAACCTAATCAATAATTGATTAATAATAGCAATAATAATAATAATAATTATAATAATAATATAGTTGTCAGTTGATTAAATCAACCTAAACAAGTAATTGATTGGATTAATTTCTAGTTAAATAATAATAATAGTAATCATAATAATAATAATAATAATAAGAAGAAGAATAAGAATAATAGTTGTTGTTTGTTGATTAAATCAACCTAAACAAATACTGATTGAAATAATAATAATAATAATCATCATCGTCATCATCATCATCATCTTTAATAGTCCTGCTCTAGATCATTTACCTTATGTTTAACAATTTGCAATTGCAAGCATTGTTTAAAATGTATAAAAAAGTATAATAAATAAGAAAAAATGATCGTTTACAATATTTTATCACTCAATATATTACTTGTTACAAATAATTGATTATTATTATTAATAACAACAATAACAACAACAACAACAACAATAATAATAATAGTTGTAAGTTGATTAAATCAACCAAATAAATAATTGATTGGGTTAATTTCTTGTCAAATATTATTATTAATATAATTTTTAACAGTCCTGCTCTAAGACCATTTATCTTATGTACAACATTGGACATTTGTGTAAATGTGCAAATTTGCAAGTATTGTTTAAAATGTCTAATATTGAAAAGTATAATAAACAAGAATAAATAAACATTCATAATATTTTGACTCAATATCTTAGTAAATAAACCTAAAAAAATATTAAATAAAAAGAATGATAATACTAATTATTATTATTTATTTAGAATAACATTATATTAATTATATGTTATAATAATTTATAATAATGTAATATGTATTATTAATAATTGTTATTAATTCTCATAATTAGTATTATCCTTATTTCAAATTCGAACAGTGTCAAAAGAGCATCTTTTGCCCTAAACACATTAAATATCTTCTTACCCTGTGTTCAGGCCAGGGCTGCCGAGACTCGGCGGAGTGGGGCTGACTGTGCTGAGAGGAGGCGGAGTCACTGAAGAAGGGGCGGAGCTCATTGCTGCATGTCCACTGGGGTTGAGGGGGCAGGCCACAGAAGGTGTGGGACTGACGGCTACGTAAGGAGAGAGATTCAGCATCTGTCCTTGTAACCACAAATGTGAAGTGTACAACACTATTATTCATTCTAACTGCTCTTCTCACCTGTTGTGCTGAGACTGGTAGCGACCTGAGCCAGTCCCTGACTGGACATCTATAGACAAAAGGAAAGAGACTCTAATTAACAAACATACAGCTCATAATTACATTCTTTAATATTTTCCTTTACTTTCAAAGCACCAATTTTCATTTTATGATGGAACATTATTCAAACACATGACCAGACATGTCTCCTTTATTCCACATTTGCACCCATTCTCACCATGCACCATCCAAACAACATTTCAACACCAGCTGTCAGTCGAAATGGCTTTGGTCTAGATCAATAGCTAAAGCCATGAGTGGGTGTACCATGTGCGGGCTGTAGCAGGGGGGTTTGTGCGTCGGTGCTGGGGGCTGAGTGGGCAGCGGAGGGGTGGCGCTGGAGGGGTTGATACGCTTCTCTTTCTGCCGTCGGTTGCAGAACCAGACGCGGATGACCTCTTTCTCCATGTTGAGCTGCTCGGCCATCAGCAGGATTTCCTCCGAGGTAGGCTTCTGGTTCTGAAGGGGGTGAGGTGAGATGCATGAGTACATGAGACATGCCAAACACCTGCATTCAGGCCAAGACCAAGTTTCAGCCAAAAACTATTTCATGTTGATGCACAACATATTTGAGTAAATGCATGCAGTAAATCAAAGACGCAGTTAGGCAACTGGAACTCAAAGATGCCTGTAAACACTGATTTATTGAAATCATAAGAGTGAGAATTTACTTTTAGGAATTGATTTTTTCCAAAATGAGGACACAGGAGCTATAATTGTTGTATAATTGCTGTATTATTTGATAATAAAAATGTTTTGGTTACATGCTATGTTGTTAAAGTTTCTGTCAGCGTGATGTCAACCTGCAAAATGAGTTACTCAGAAATGGAAAGCAGCAGCACGAGTCGCCTCAAGTGTATTGGCTGTTTGCCTAGACTTGATCTTAGACAGTTTTCCTTGGAAAAATGCATGAGTCTTACAAACACAGGTGTGGTGCTTACCAGAGAAAAAGTGTGACTGTAGTGGTTTTGTGACTCATGTGCAGCCAACTGTCCCTTGGGAATTAATAAATCTGTGTTGTTTAGTTTAAAACATTGAAAAGATCTAGAAATGTGTGAACTTTAGGCCTCGTCTCCCTTTTGGTTTTTAGATTCACCTACTATTATTGCTACTTGGTGTTCCACTTACCATGTAAACCAATAAACATTTTATTATTTTATTTTATTTATTATTTTATTTTATTTTGTCCAAAGCAACTTACAAATAAACATTGCAAGCAAATTATCATAAGATAATATAAAACTTATTATTATATTTTATTTTATCCATATTGACTTACAAATGAACAACATTGCACGAAATTTAACATAAGATATGATAAAATGTATAACTATTATTATACATTTATTTATAAAAGTATCATGTTATTTTATTATTTCTTATTTAAGCCTATATTATATGATATGATATATTATAATGTTTAATAATGCATAAAAATATGCTCAAGCAATACTTCTACAATCATGCCTGAAGTATACAGGGTTTAATGTGGTGACATAATTCTTATACTGTATATTGCAATAAATTAGTTTGCTAGTAGACTTCCGTTTCTCCAGAGAGAAAAAAAAAAGGATTCAGCATTTTCAAAAAGAGAACCAATATATTTTTTTATCATGAGACAGCAAAAAGGAGGTCATGAAGCCGAGGTGTGCCATGCGGAATGATCCAAGTCAAATGAATGAGTCATTTGAACAAAATATGATTTCTGTATCTTGCAACATTTGGTTGTACGGCGTGTGTGTTCATGTGTGCGGCTAACCGAGATGAAGTTGCGCTCCAGGGCAATGCGGACGTTGGTCTCGATGCTGGTGCGTTTCTTTCGGCGGCGTCCAGGCAACCCTTCGAAGCCTAGCAGAGGTGAGGACAGTGAACTGGGGCTCGGCAGCATGTTGTCTATCGCCATTGTTTCTGTAACGAAAACACATGCACAACACATGAATCGTAAAGAATGCCAACATGAAACACCAATAAGAAAACTGACAAAAACACACACCTGCATCGCTCAGCCATTTCTCCAGCAAGGGTTTGAGCTTGCACATGTTCTTGAAGCTGAGGTTGAGAGCCTCGAAACGTGAAATGGTGGTCTGACTGAAGTCATTGCCGTACAGTTTACCCATGGCCATACCGACGTCCCCCTGCATGAAGACACAGAGCAGAGTTGCCATTCGCTTGTAATTAAATTACAGTAATTACTTAGTAATTAGTTACACACAATGGTTTTTGAAGTTAGATTTTTAAAAAGATCTTTCAAACTGTTTCACACCTGTGTGAATCCCAGTTTAATTCGCCTCTGTTTGAAGGTTCTGGCAAACTGTTCGAGCTCCTCCAGATCGCTGGGCTCCTCAGGATGTGGCGTCACCGTGGGAATGGAGCTCATGGGTGGGGCTGAGGAGGGGGCGGAGCTCACAATGCTCTCCACGCTCTTCTCCCTCTGCAATGACCACAGCCTGTCGTCAAGATGATGCTACAGCACAGATTGGGAAAACACACTACTTTCTCAAACACGTATCTAGTGTGAGACAGAGCCGTCCATTTTAAACCTATTCCAAAAGATTGCCTTAATTTTTGCATAAAATTGACTTCTACCCCTATGTTTTTTAAAGCTGCAAGGAAACAAATTTAGACTCTGATTACATAGCACACTACTATTCAACTCGTATTATTTTACAAGTATGCGATAACATTCAAAAGTAAGTTTTTTTATTAAATGAAATTAATACTTTTATTCAGAACGGATACATTAAATTGGTCAAAAAAGACATTACATTTACAAAAATATACATTAGGGCTGTCAAATCAATTAATCGCATCTAACATAAAAATGTGTTTACATAACGTATGTGTATGTGTATATATATATATATATATATATACACACACACACACACACACGTGTGTCTATATATATATATATATATATACACACACATATATACTGTATATGTATAAAAATTGTGTATGTGTATACATTTATATAATATATACAGTATATATAAATGTAGTAATATATATACACACATATATTATGTAAACACAAACTTTTGTTAGATGTGAATAATTGCGATTAATCGATTTGACAGCAAATAAATGATGTTCTTTTGAACCTTCTATTCATCAAAGAATCCTGAAAAAATGTCTCACATTTTTCACAAAAATATTAAGAAGCACATTAGCACAATAGCAAAGCACTGATAATAATAAGAAATGTTACTTGAGCACCAAATCAGCATATTAAAATGATTTCTGAAGGATCATGTGACACTGAAGACTGGAGTAATGATGCTGAAAATTCAGCTTTAATCACAGGAATAAATTACATCTTCAAATATATTAAAATAAAAAACAGTTCTTTTAAATTGTAATAATATATCACAATATTACTGTATTTAGTGTATTTTTGATAACAACAACAACAAAAAAAAAAAAAATAAAGCAATCTTGCTGAGTATAAGATACTTATTTCAAAAACATAAAAAAATCTTACCGACCCCAAATTTTGGAATGGTAGTGTATAGATACTCTGCACAATATGCAACAATTTCTCAACAGGATACTGATTTGAATTATTAAATTTGCCAAACTGTACAGTGTACAGCGGAGCACACTGCATCAAATACTCTATCCCACAATGCAGTGTGCTCAACCTTCCATTTCTTATGTCTCAAGTAAAATGCCTTCGTTGACTCATTATTTGACTGGACTGTGAAAAATTGCCATTAACTCAAGATCTGACTAAAAGCAAAAAAATTAAACATTTATTCCTGAGATGATAACTGAACACCATTTGCTAACTGAATAAGCAACATGAGGTGGACGACAATGTAGTCTGAAACCTTTTTTTGTTGCATACCTGTGCTTGAAGCCCCAGTCTAGGTGGGGTGGTCAGGAGACTCCCTGGGCTTTGCTGAGGTAGTGGAATCAAATTTGATGTCGAAAGCAAACCTGAAAGTGCATGAATGGCAATTACTCATTAAAGACATCACTGCATGCAAATGTTATGGTGATACAGAGTCAACTATTATGTGAAATAGTTATAGTGCATACACAGGGTAACATGGTGCAGTTTCAGTGTTTCCACTGACCCCATAGTCATGATAAAATAATGTGTGAATATGCGTGTTTTACCTTGCTGACCCTGCTGAGCCTGGGCTTGAGGCAGCAGGAACTGAGCAGGGGACTGTAGAGGATGACCTGGCATCAATACCAACTGCTGTAACTGCAACAACTGCTGAATGTCCTTCAGAGAGAGACAGAAAGCCTTATGAGGATGAAAAAAGACAAGTGAGCAAGTCAAAACAAGTGGGAATAGGAGAAAAGGTCCAGTTATTATACAAAGTCAAGTTTCATAAACCATTTTTTGGAGGAAAATCGCAATTTGCATTGTACTGTAGATCCCTTTACTGAATATTTGAACTCTAATCTCATTTTACATTCTGTAAAAGACTGACTATATAACAAAATGTTTCCTTACACATCACCAGATGTCTCAGGAACAAAAGATGCATATTTCACACATTCATTAAAACTTAAATGCATTCAAATTGTACTAAAATATTATTAAATAAATTAAAATAAATTAAGATTTATTCAAAATTATATTAAAATGGTATTAAATACATATGAATAATAAAATGAAATAATTTATAAATATTTCTTTTTTAAAATTATTTATTTATTTATTTTATATTATTATTTATTATTTATTTATTTAAAAGTACAAAAGAGGTCGCCTAATCAAAACAAAGGTGTAGCTTGATGACACCGAGATTAAGCTCGGAATCATGGGAGATGTGGTCTTCACCTCACAGCCGGTGGAAAAGAATCGGGAACGGACTCGGGCAGAAATCATGTTCATGGATGAGATTATTAATGTTACTGTAGTATGAAGCAGAGCAGGGCTGAGTGTTGTTGGAGCTGAACGAGGCCGCTGGAGAGATTGCTAATGAGAGACGAGCGCAACACGCGTATCGAGAGCAGTGGAACTTTTATTATGCCACAGTCGCCGCTTCCGCTTCTTCCGGTCAAGCGTATGTCTAAAGCAGTGCTGTTTATCATATTAGATACATTTTGAGTGTGTGGAAATAATGTTACTCTGTGCATTCGCTCTGCGGCTGCTGTGAGACACTTGTTGCACACTGCAGTAAGCTAGATCGATTTTAGAATATCATATTAATAAATGCTGGATGCCTTGTGTTGTTAAATGGCATGCAATTAATTTTAAAACATATTGTATGATGGAGAAAATGCTGTATTATGCATGTTATGCTATGTTAACCACTTGACTGAATAGTGTTGTCTCTAAGGCGAAGTAAAAACATGGTACTTGCGGAAAATCAAGAAAACGAGATTCAAACAATAAGACTAAACGTGTTGAGCTATATAACAATAATTCGTTTTCTGTCTATAAATGTATCCAAACAGTTGTTCCCTTATTTAATAAAACACATAATATATTAAAGCATCTTTGGTGTTTCCATGGTTCCTACAAAATAAAACCGGAAATCGAGGGTAACGCAGGTATGATGCCATTGATAGGCGACGCACAGACACGGTCCGTGTCCTGGTTAAAATTGCTTATTTCTCTGGATTTAAACATTCTTGGAAACATCTGGGATAATGTAAGTACACAAGTCAACAAAATATACTGTTCTAGTGGTTTTTGGATATTTTAATCCAAAAATCTTACATATTGTGCCTTTAAATGCGGTATTGCAAGATCGTCTACATTGTAAGAGTACTGAAAACATGTTTTTATACTATTTACTTACAAACTAATCGACAAACTGCAATAATTTTCTGTTCATAACTGACCGCATGCCACAGATGCTGTTTATAGAGTATATTTGACCGGGAATGTTCCTTGAATTGAAATACAGGAAAATGCAAATCCAGCCTCTGATCAACAATGCACTTTCCTAAAACGTACAACCGCAGCGCAGAAGGTACCTGGGCAGTGAGCTGGATGGGCTGAGATAAAAGTGGAGGCGGAGCTTGCTCAGGTTTGGCTTGAGACTGGGCTTGTGCTGCTGCCTGATTGGCTTGCTGCTGTTGCGTCTGTTGTTGCTGATTGGCTGCGGCAGCTGCGTGGGCGGCATGCGCAGCGTTTGACTGCTGCACGGCTGCGGCTAACAGCTGCGCTTGAGCCTGCTGCAACAACAGCTGCTGCTGTGCAGGGAGGAGAGCGGCCAGCTAAAGAGAAGAAGAAGAAGAAGAGAAGCAAGGGATAGAAAGAAAAGATGGAGAAAAGAACAGCGTCACCAAGCAGCACAGGAAGCATCTGTAGCACCTTCTCTTAAGCAAGCAGACCCTGAGATGGCATCCACAGCATGGTTAAGTTATGAAGGTTATCAACCAAAAGCATGTAGTTGCATTTAGTTAATAGAAGCATAGAGCAAAAGAGGAAGAGAGCAATGCATATAATATTTGTATTTGTTGTCATTCAGATGAATTATTATATAAGTTCACTTCTAGAGCAGGATTTCTAAACTGATCTCCAAACTAGTCATTTTGCCTCAGACTCGCGCTACGGACCCTTTTCACATTTCCAGAGCTCTCAGATACGGAAGTCGCCATAGTTGGGTAAACGTCTATAGTGGTAAATGGGAGACGATAGCAAATATATTTTTTGTATTCCCTATTGCTTCAAAAGCAAAATAAAAAAATCCATGACAGCATTTCCACGACTTTCCAAAAGAGAGAAAAAATGGAGAGATTGATTACAGAAGTCAGAACTAGAATGAAGTTTGCCATCACTCTTTCAGCCGTTGTATTAGAAACACTCTAGGAATTCTAGCTTTTTTTTTTCTTCTTTTTTTTTTTGTAATTTACTGCCAAGGTAATATAACAAAATATAGTGTTATAAATGTATATAAAATTTTTTTTTAAATGAAAATGTGAAAAACTAGATTTGCGGTGTCATCACCGACTGTGAAAAGGGTCCATTGGTTGAAGTAAAAGTGCCACAAAGCCAGTTTTTAGTTTATGTGGGAACAAATGACTTAATATTGTCTCTGAATATTGAAATGGGATAGGGGAAAGTATTTTAATCAAAAAAATTGTTGAAAAAAATTACACTTTACCTTCATATAAAAAATGTCACATGAAACCAATCAAGAACATATTAATCAGATCATATATATATTTTTAAACAATATTTTTAACGAATATTTATTTTAAAAAGTATTTAAAATTTCAGGGGTGCTTAATTATTGAAGAAGTAAATAATTTAAAGGGAGAGTTCACCCAAAAATCACCTTATTTACTACCATAGTAGGAAAAACAAATACTATGGGGGGTGAGATCTGTTTGGTTACTGATATTCTTCCAAATATCTTCCTTTGTGTTCAGCAGAACAAAGAAATTCACACAGGTTTGCAACAACGTGAGGGTGAGTAAATGATGACACAATTTTCATTTTTGGGTGAACTATCCCTTTAAGCCACAGGTTTGAAAATAAGACATTTCAGCTTTAACTAAATAAAATAATAAAATGAAGTTGCAAACAATCTAATGTTATTTTAAATTGCTTATTGCTGTTTTGTTTCCCCTCAAAGATTTTTCATTCACTTCACTTGTGTACCTGTTTGTCTCATGTGAGTGTGTGTGCTTGTTTTCATGATTTATGAGGACACAAATTTGTATAATGACATGGGTATTACACTGGTATTACGACATAAACGTGTTTTATGATGACATTTCATGAGTCCTCATTTAAAATAGCTTTAAAAACATACTAAACAATGTTTTTTTTTAAATGTAAAAATGCAGAATGTTTTCTGTGATGGGTAGGTTTAGGGGTAGGGGTAGTGTAGGGGGATAGAATGTACAGTTTGTACAGTATAAAAAAACCATTACGCCTATGGAATGTCCTCACTTTGATAGCAAAACAAACCTGTGTGTGTGTGTGTGTGTGTGAGAGAGCGTATAAGCACATACCCCTGCGAGCTGACTGCCTGCCAGCATGAGTTGTGTGTGTGGTAGAGCAGGCTGAACTGGAGGAGGAGGAGGAGCGTGAACACTGGTCATCTCAGCGGCCTCCTCAGCTTTAACCTATAAAACACATTCATATATATTATTAATAATATATGGATTATAGTATTGTTATAATAATAATAATATAATATTACATATACATATTTTTGATCTATTTTTTTACTAGTGATTGCAGGACACTATAGTTCATTTATGTAAGTGAGGATAGCAAAATAAAGTAAACTGTGACATATTATACCCAAAAATTCTTCATACAGTGGACTACCAGTAAAATTGATAAAAATTTGGAACCAAAAATAATTCAGACACTTTGACCTGACCATGTTTTGCTTAAGTGTTATCTGACATAATTAAGATTATTTTTTTCTGACAGTTAAACTCTGAGATCTTGTCATATTTTATTACCATTTTTTTTAACTATAGTGAATAAACTGTATTAATGAATGAAATGTTCAAGGTGTCTGAATAAATTTTGGTTTGATTGTGTATATATATATTTATATAAATAAATATATAAACACTACTAATATAATACACCAATGATGTTCTCTCTCTCACACACACACACACACACACACACAATCACATAAATGCCAACAATATAAAAAAAAATGCATTAAGCTATTTTAGTTCTATTTTATTACTGTGTTTTTATAACATTCATTTTTTGTGGAAGTGCTTTAATTTAATTAAATCAATTTAAAAAAATCTTTTAATACTACAAAATGCTAAATAGCATTTATTATTATTATTTATCTATATTAAATTAACACTGTCATTTGTTACTGGCACAGTTTGCTACTAATATGCAAATACACAATGCCATTACTAAATATCAACCACCGATTATACCAATTACCACTTCATGTCCATTTCCATAAACACACACACACACACACTTTCAGTTATTCATTTGACTACTCACAAATTCAAAAGAAGAGGCTTATGTTCTGTAAATATCCATCCAGAGTCTCTCTACAACTGCATCTGCCCTGTGATCAGTCGATCCTTCTCTTTTTACCTCACTTCTGATTGATCCACCTCCTTATAAGTTTCATGCTCACTCTCACTCTCTCTCTCTCCTGGTAACTTGTCTGGCATCTTGTTAGGAATGTAGCTCAAACAGACCAAAGTATTCTCATTTGCATATTATAATGTTAACGTATAATTACCTGAGGGCATCCATGTTACCAAACGCAGATCAAAGAAAAAGAATTAGGCATCAACACACAAACACACACCTTTGTGTTGCTGGGTGCAGGAGACAGGCAGAAAGGACTTGTTTTCATTGGCTGGATCTGAATGAGACGGAGGAAAAATAATTGAAAGGATTAACAAATAACTGCACTAAAAAGAGGTTTAGAAACAATTTTCACTCAGAAATTGCTAGTAAATTTCACAATTAATTTCAAAGGAACAGCAAGTAACACATTGAAATTCTGAAGTAGAAAAACTGAAATAGTATTTTGGTAACACTTTACAATAAGGTTTCATTAGTTAACATAAGTTAATGTATTAACTAACATGAACTAACAATGAACAAATCATTTGTTACAGTATTTATGAATTTTTATTAATGTTAGTTAATAAAAATCCATGTTTGTTCATGTTAGTTCACAGTGCATTAACACAACTTTTGATTTTAATAATGCATTAGTAAATGTTGAAATTAACATTAATTTAGATTAATAAATGCTGTAGAAGTCCTTCTTAATTCATGTTTAGTAAAGTACCTGAACTGAACCTTACTGTAAAGTGTTAGCAGTATTTTCTTGTAAAACACACTCCAATAATATTTGTTTCATTTACAACTTCAAAAAATCTTTTTTTTACAGTGCGTTTGTTGAATTACAGTCCAGCTACTTAGTCAAATATCAGTATTAATGCACCATGTTTAATATTCATTCAGTGGAGACTTGGAAACATTGTAAAGTTCACTTTTTACCCTTCATATTTTTCATTGCATTTATCCATATTGTTATTGCAGTAAGTGACAAACTTCAAAGTGGGAAAATGAACATGTTAGCCACGGGACTGTCCCTGCATACACCTGGGACGGCATTTGCAAATGACGAATGCTATGCATAATTAAAAAAAACGTTCTCACATTATAAGATGAATTCTGTAACACACGTTACATAATAAATAAAATCTATTAGCTTTCTTATTAGCTACAGTATGACAGTTGATCTGTCAGTTAATGATACTGATTTTATAAGAGTATATATTTGTATTTTGTTTTTCCTCAAAATCAAATCTTTGACACTCCTGATCTAGATGGTCAAGTTTTTTGGAGAACATCTTTCTTTTTGGATTTCACACATTCATTGAGGTTGAACAACTAAGATCAAATTTGCACTGAAAGATGTTCACTCACCTGATCGCTGGCCTCTGGACTGTTCCTCTCAGAGTCTGTAAAAACACACACACACAAGGACACATCAGGTCAGAATAGTGCCTCAGGCTCCAGCCCTCACATCAACAAAAGCATGGTCTGGTTAGCCAGAGGCATTGCATTATTGGAATACCATGGAGCGTTTAACCTGGGTTACTGTATGCTGCTGCGTGTGTGTGTGTGTGTGTGTGTGTATGTATCAGATTGAGGCCATGGCTGACTAAAGTGTTCTGTGTGTGGTTCAGACCAAGTGGAAAATGTGAGAATTATGACAAAACAAAATCTCATCACATTTACACACACACACACACACACACACACACTAACACATCTAGGAATAGTCATGAATCATAGTAGTGTACATGATAAAACATGTTTATACATGTGATGATTTTCTTCCACAACATCATCACACAAACTTCTAAATCTCCATGATGACTTCACATGCCAGTAACAATAGTTATATTGATTCTATAGATAATACATATAATAATTTAACATCTACAACATCTTAAAAGACTTGTAGTAATAATTTTTTACCTGTACTATCGACTGGAAACTCGGTCCCCGTCTTATCATCATCGACAGCTTTAGACATCCTGATATCTAATGAAACAGAGAGAGGAACTGACTGAAAACACTTCGTGTATCAGCTTTTTTTGTCAGTCATCCTTATATCATCAACCACATAAAGGTTAGTTGACCAATAACCTGTTTTCATCATAAAGATTCAAGGTTTAAAACATTTAAATGTATATTGTAGAAACGGATCACCTTTTCTTTTCATCCCGCTACTGTCATTTTCTTAATCGTTTTCAGCAAAAGAATGCACTATAAATACAACACTGTTTTGTTATTGGAATTAGGCTTTTGGACGTCGTAAAAAATACCTAAAAAAATTTATAAAAGCAATTTTTTTGTTTTTATATATATATATATATATATATATATATATATACACACACACACATATATATATATATATATATATATATATATATATATATATACACATACACACACACATATATACATACACACACATACATATATACATATATATATATACACACACACACACACACACACACACACGTAAATATTTCTTAAATATATACATTTATGTGTGTATTTATATATACATAATAAATATACACAGCACATATGGAACATAAGCATAAGTGTGAACATAAGCTTTTATATTTGATGCGATTAATCGCGATTAATCATTTGACGGCACTTTGAAATCCCAAATATATTCTCATTTTAATTTTCAATTTATGAAATAAAAACTACATCTATAGAATAATTTAAAAAAAAAAAAAAAATCTTTAAAATGACCTCTAACATAACATAACATAACATAACATAACATAACATAACATAACATAACCCAAGCTGTAGGTAATAATTAAACCAAAACCTCTAATTAGCAAAACCAACACCTTAGCGTCACAAGTCAATTTCCATTCAGCGTGCAGCTCAACGGCTCTATCTGTCTTTCCTTTGTCCTTTCCTTTTTCTATTTCATTCTGTTTTGGTCCTGTTTGACACTCTCTTCATCCTAATACAGCACCTGCGCCTCCCAGAGAGCAGCAGGGATGGAGGGGCATGTCCCATCCTGCACAGCATCATTCATATAGACACACACTCACGTACACACACAAGCAAACACAAACACACCCGCAATAGCTGTTAATGCGGGCAGGAGAAGATTTCATCCCGCGAGAGCACGTGTTGCACTTCGCAGGAGGATAACAGCTTTTCTCTTTCTTACTCGTGCCGAAATTGATGGCCACATCAGCCCATCTACACAGCCATTTCCAAGAGCAAATTGATTTCCCTGTCCAGTTCACTTATTGTTAAATTAGTTCATATTACACAGCTAGAACGTGCATGCTGAACATAAAAACTATTATAAAGACTCTTTTTATGGAAGCAATCATGTCAATCAGTAAAAAGCAAAATGAAAATAACACTGTAAACAACATTTTAGCCATTTTAGAAAACGTGCCACAGCATCAAGAATGTAAACATACAGTTTGAAAAAGTAATAGGCATTCATGTTAATCAATGATTAACAGTTATTATACAAACATTAATAAATGTACATATATACGGTTTTACTATATGCTAAATTTAAATGAATTTTATCCAAATAAATTTCAGCAATTAATACTTTTAATATCATACAATTAGATGTTAGTATGACTTTTAACAAATCTCATCACTAAAATATTTCATTAAAAATGATCAGAACTGAAATGTATAAATGTAAATAATTGCACAGTCTCAACTTAATTTACACTACAAATAACCACACACAGAAAGCAAATTATAAACCTGATATTACAGTAATATTCAAATAAGGTGCGTTTAAGTAGCGTGTGATATGTCTCTTGCAGGTCGGTGTGTTTCTGACTCACCGTAATGTTTTTTGCTCAACTCTGCTTGTCCTCTGATCACTCGGTGAGAACAGCTCCTTCACTCTATATGCCACTATGACGACCGTGGGTGCTTTTTTTGGTGTTTCACAAATTTCACTTGCTTTAGTCATAGAAGGCAAAGTCAAATTAAAGCCACTTTCCAACCGAGGCAAACGAAACCTCCATCCTCCGCCACCCACTGCATTCGAGTGAGTTACTAAATTAGGATGAATTACTCATTGATATTGATAGTCAAATGAGTGGAAATGAAAGAAAAAAGACTGATCACCTGCTTCCAGACAGTCACACTGGTGAGGTGAACTAGAGATCGTAAGCACAGTGCAAATCACAGTCAAAGTGCCACCGAGTTGTTTTTTCATGATGCAAAGCCACGAAAGGCCTAGAGGGGAGAATATGACGTGCTGGTTGCATAAAACTGTCTTGCACTTCCTTCATCTGTGTTCGACTCGAGACCCTTCACTCTTAAAAATAACGGTCCAGGAAGCTTTTTAAGATTCAATAAGAACTTCTCATTCTCAGATTCTTTAGAAAACCATCAATGTTCTGGTGCTTTAAAAAACTAAGAAAGCTAAATCTGATCTGAAGAACCTATAAAATAATATAGAGAACTTTTATGATCTACACTCCAACCCAACCCAAGTTGGGTTAAATATGGACAAATCCAGTGTTTAGGGTTGTTATGACCCAGCGGTGGGGTTAAATGTTTGACCTACCTGCTGGGCAGTTTCATTTAACTAAAATGACAATATGGCTGGCTTCAAATAAACCCAAAATAAGTTGGAAATTAAAAATCAGACATAATTACTAGAGTCAACAGTAATAATCAAGGGGTTAACATTTATTAATAAGCAATTTAATAAATGTTCATTATTTATTAAACATATTAATAAATATTAATTTCCGACCTATTTTGGGTTCATTTTAAGCAAGCAATATAGTCATTTTTAAACAATAATTGAGTTAAATAAAACTACCCAGGAGATTGGGCCAAACATTTAACCCAACCTCTGGGTTTGTCCATTTTTAACCCAACATTTTTTAGAGTGTCTAATAAACCATAAAGCCACTCAAGAACCCTACACAGCAAAGGCGTGTTTGATAAAGATACATGGTCCAATAAGGCTGTAATAAATTACACATCAAAAGTAAATATAGAGACACTAACTTAACTTTATGTACATTATAAAAAAATGCTGGGATAAAAACAACCCAAGTTGGGTTGAAAATGGACAAACCCAGCGATTAGGTTTTATTTAACCCAACTATTGTTTAAAAATTACTATATGTCTGGCTTAAAATGAACCCAAAACAGGTTGGAAATTAAAAATCCGACACATAATTACTAGAGGCAACAATAATAATCAAAAGTTTAACATTTATTAATAAGCAATTTAATACATGTTTATTGTTTCATTATTATTCATTAAACTTATTAATAAATGTTAATTTATTAAACACATTAATAAATGTTAATTTGCAACATATTCTGGGTTCATTTTAGGCAAGCAATACAGTAATTTTTAAACAATAGTTGAGTTAAATAAAACTCAAACATTTAACCCAACCGCTGGGTTAAAACAACCCAGTCGCTGGGTTTGACCATTTTCAACCCAACTTGGGTTGTTTTTAACCCAGCATTTTTAAGAGTGTAGATGTACGATAAAAAGTAAAAAAAAAAAAAAAAAAAAAGGGCCTAATGTACTGTTGAAGGAATTGTCCATATTGATTTTGAATTACGCATTGTTTTGTGTTGTGTTTAAGGGTTAAAGGAAGTGTCTGTAAACTTAACAGATAATGTCCTGGCAGAAAATCACCAGTACCTTTTCTGTTTGTTTTCCTACAGTGCATTACTTCTAAAAGCCTTACTCTGCATCTTCATATAATAACAGTTTGGTAGCACTTTATTTTACAGTCCTGTTCCCCATGTACATACTATGTACTTATTATAGTAATTGCAATAACTGGGTAAAAACTAGGTGCTAACCCTGAACCGACCTCTAAACCTAACCTTAACCCATGTAGTTACCTTATATTACCAGTACTTTCTTATGTAACTACACTGTTAGTACAACCAAGAGCATGTACTGTAAAATAAAGTTATGGTACTCCACACTCTAAAAAATGCTGGGTTAAAAACAACCCAAATTGGGTTAAATATGGACAAACCCAGCAGGATGGGTTAAAGGGCACCTATTATGTCCTCTTTCACAAGATGTAATATAAGTCTCTGGTCTGGTCAAATATCTGTGAAGTTTCAGCTAAAAATGTGGGGGTGAGCAAAAACATGCCGTTTACTATATTACTACATGGCTGGCTTAAAATAAACCCAAATTTGGTTGAAAAAAACGGCTGGGTGAAAACAACCCAATCCCTGGGTTTGTCCATATTTAACCCAGCATTTTTTAGAGTGCATTAAAGTATATTTGATGAACACCATTTTAGTCCACAATTATGATGATTGAACGTTTTGTTGGATAAAATACATTTTTACATGTATCTTTAGAATCGTATGTGACTCTTAAAAAGGAGGGAAATAATTTCCTTTCAAATATTTACTGATTAAAAATTATGTTTAACTGTGTAGAATAACTGGGATTTTACAGTATAAGCTCTTTCAAAGATTGTGGTATATTTCAGTAATGACTGACCTTTTTATTCAAATGACACAATAAACATGACTAACTAACTAAAACCCTCACGAAGGCCAACTGGAAATATCATTCCGATGAGACTATTTTGATGATATACAGAATAAGAATAGTGTGAAAAACGTTGAGGTTGATTTACATGCCATTGCTTCTGTGTCAGTATTACCCACAAACCTCTGTGCTGTGTGAGTCAGTCTAGTGTCACTTCGTTTCCTGTTCAAACGTGTGGCCTTCCACTCACTCTCATCTCTCTCGCTCTCTCACACACACGCACACACATACACATACACACACATACACATAGACACAGACACAGACACACACACACACACAGTAACGATAAAGTAAGAGATATTCTTGGAAAAACTCAATCAGCATCAGTCACATCATATTAAAGGGTATAAGGCTGACTGAGGGACACAAACTCACAAGTCATGATCTTAGACTGAGAGCGTTTGAAAGCTCTTATATTTAAATAATCGTTTCGTTTTTTAAATGCACATATTAATTCATATTAAAATTGGAATGCACATAAAATACCTTTAACACACTTTAAGTCACTTTTGATAAAACCAACAGCCAAATACATATATTTAAGTAAACGTTATTGTAAATATGATTTTGAATATGAAATAAGTTAAATTCAGATTTTAATTATAGCTTTATACATGTTATTTTGACCAACTAAAGCTATAATAAAATATTTTCACTTTAATAATCGAAGAGGCATGTTGCTTGCATAAATTTCATTTCGTAAGGGTTACTGAACATTTTTTAAGTTAATTATTACTAAAAATTAAAAAAAATATTTAAGGTAATAAAATGCTCTGCATATGATTAAAAACAATATTCAAATAAATAAAACATTATTTTACATTATACACAATAAAACACTATGGCTACAAATAAAAGGTACAATGCCTCAAAAGTGGGTTAATTGTTTTGTTTCATTAATTTTGCTGCTATTACAATAGTCTAACACAAAGGCAGACACAGCAGAAAAAAGCAAAACTGATATATTGCCCCCATCTGTATGTACGGTGTACAGTAAACACACACAAACAAAACTAACACCCTCTCAGTCGCGCACTTCACCATATCTCCTCCCACATTCAAATCTAAAAGCTCATCTTTTATGACAATATCTGGCTTATCCATCTCTAGCTGCTTATTTTAACTGTCATATTTGTGCTAGTGGGTTGTGGTTTATTTATTTGTAATCCAATGTGACTGCCCAATGTCTGCTTGTTGGTTATAGAGTGACCTTGAGTATACTATATAAATAAAACATATACTTCACCGATTTTTCATACTCTTCGCCTCACCTCTCATAGATTCTTACATAAGAAAAGTGTACACATTGTATACACTGCACCAACATATATTACACCTCATATACAAACACACACACACACACACACTGATATTCAAGTCTCTTGCATTCCTCTAGAGATTTGCTCCTGACATTTCATTACTTTAGGCCTCAGTCCAGTTAGTTTTGATGTCCTCTCATTAGCAGAGTCTGTTAGTGAAGGCGAAGCTAATTAACCTTGCGGCCCCCTCTCGAGAGATCATTAGAGGGAAGGAAAGCGAGAGAGAAAGACACTGACTTACCTGGAATTCAGACATTTCGCCATAGCCGCCATTTTATAAATAAACCACAGCCTTCTGTCTGCTTCTGTCTGAGACCCTCAGGTTTATCAGTGTGCCAGACTTCAGTCCACCTCACAGCACCTTAACGAGCTGGCCAATCACTGCTCTCGCTGAAGACTTTATGCAAATTGCTGAGTAAATATTCATAATATTATTTGAATATTCAATTCCATTCTCAACACAAGGCTACTGACTGAAACTTCTAGCTTGAAAAGTGCTCAGCTGTGCCAGTTCAACTAATTGTCACATGAAAAAATGAATGAGATAAGGGTTCATACAGTCACTCTCTCCTCATTTCCCTCCCACATTTTCTCTCCACCCCCAAACACTGGTGTATTCACCCCCTACACTTCCTCTGACATCCGTGAGCACGGCTAAGAGTGAACAACACACACACGAAAAGGGAAAAAGTTATTATCAAGAGACAGATCAGGTAAAATAGGTGGTTATTCTTTGTTGTTTTGTTGTGGGCAGTAATTAAGGCTGTTTGAAGTGGTGTAACTAAATGTTGAGAAAGGAGGCAGAAAGAGAGAGAGAGAGAGAGAGAAAGAGGGAGAGACACTAACAGCTCTAGTCAGCATAAGAAAGTGCTGGGGTGGCTGGAAAGTGCTCATCACAAGAACGAAAAACAAGTATATATCATTTTCGTTCTTCACACGCATTTCTTTTCCACTGCTCGTTCTCAGTGCACTAAAATTAACACATCTGCCCAGCGAAAATGAAACTGAAATAGCGCGAATAAACCGCAAGAGGGCAGCGGTAGCTTTAATAATCATGCAGGAAACCAGCTTCACGAGCGGCTTTACAGATCAAACGAGCGATTTCCTGTGATTTTTCGACTTTAACTTTTTTGTCATATTTATTTTACATGAATTAAACTGATTAATAAAGCTTCTATTAAGTGTAAATGGATTTTTAAACTTAAAAGGGAGACCAATAGGCTATTAAACCTGCACGAGACTCTTCACAGGTCTAAAGGACGTTTCCCTCAGATATTTCCACCTTTTAACTTTTTCATCGTCATGTTTATTTTACATTTTACAGGAGTTTAATTCCCGTGTAGGCTAAATAGGTTCTACTTGTGAGTTCTGTGAATTAAAAGAGTCCGAAACTAAATCAGTCTCACGCTGGACGAGCGCCTTTACAGACGATATTATAAGACGTTTACTACTTTAACTTCTTCCCTGTCCATTTTAATTTTACGGGGTTTTTTTCACGTCTAGTTTAGATTTATATTTGAAAAGCTGATCTTTTTGCAGAGTAAATTATGTTTATGTCGTTCCGTGACTTAAAAGAGATCTCAATGTATATGATTGTGTTATCTGTACAACATAAGTAACTAATATTAAGAGTTCTAGGCATTACGCGATTTAAATGTTAATAGACCTTATTTGGGATGGACGTAAAACGATTCTCTGAGGGACAGACATAGCCTATACAGTCCGTTCAATATGCTGTACTGTCTATATCACGTCTAATTTTCACAACACATTTTCTCAACAGTTTTTTGTCATTGGGAAATGGCTTTCCAATTTTGGGAAGGCTTATTTTCAATGTTGTATCATGTAAATAATTAACACTCAACAGAACAACACATTAAATGTCTATTCTTCACAAATATGGTGTCTGAATTGTCCTTGACAAAACATTTATTATATATACATTACATAGTACAAATACTACTAATAATACTACACATTTCCCAAGTGTAGTGAGAAAATGTTTGAAACATTGGGTTTTCCTGTTACACTAACGATTTAACCATGCAATATCCAAGCTATACAACCATCAATCACCTACTTGCATTTGTTTTGAAAATATATACACACACTTTCACACTTTTTCACAAACGTGGTACACAGACTCCTCACACACACTTATTCACACACAGGACAGTTGATGTGCCCTCTAGCATAAGCCTTTTACCTCAGCGCTCATAATGGATCTGTCTTCTGAATATGTGTGTGTGTAATGCTCAGGGTCACGGTCAGGGGTTTAGCAAGTTTTTGGGCCCCCTTTTATGTACCCCCCCAAGCTCTTCAGTAACGCCTGTCAGGGCCGTGACAGACGGCGCGTGGGTGTGTGTGTGTCCGTGCGAGGGACTGAAAGAGGGATGCTGGGTGGCGTGTGTTAGGGTCAAGGGTCACTCCGCTGCACACCCTCCTTCATCCCCCCTCCCCCTGGTCTTGCCCCCCTTGACCTTTGGGGAGGCCAGTGAGGGGTACGTCTGCCTCAGAGGAACAAGAGGCGGGGTCTCTCGCAGGGACAGCTCTATAAATAACGGTGGCCTGCTGATCGTAGACTAGTTGCGTTGCCTCAATTAGTTTTAATGTAATTAGGTGCCAAAAAATGGGTATGCAAACACATTTATGTACATATTTTTTTTTTGCTACAGTATACTTTTAATATTAAAACTGACATGCAGGAGGAAAAAGGCATAAAAGTTTGTACACTGTAAAAAGTGGTAACCTGCAATTGGAGCTTTTTTTTTTATTTTTTACCTGATTTAAACCTTAAATTTACTTTTGTTAGTGTTGCCCAATCCAAGTTATAATAATATTTTATTTAGGATTTATTATTTAATCATTAAGATTAATTATGACAACATAAATACTATTTTTGTCTTGGATAAAATCAATTAATTTTAAATGTTACCACTTTAACCCCATTTTGTAGGTTGACATTTTGCCATACAAACAAACAAAATGTTTATGAAAATGAAAGTCTATAGGGTTAATCATTTAACAGACTTCCAATGTCTGTCATTTAACAGACTTCCAACACATTATTCATTTGTTTTAACAAGGTGAAGGAAGTGTCAAAAACATTTTCGGTGGTAATCAGGAGCATACCACAAAGAAACACCGTCCATAGTGCTTTATCCAGGAATACTCCTGTAATCCAAACTAATGCAATACCAAGACAACAAATGCAGGTCTCTAAAGATGCAGTGCAAACACACACACACACACACCTTTCCATACTTCAAGCACAGCCGTGACTCCCCCTCGTCTCAAGGAGAGATGCAGAGGCAGGTTAGGGTGTTAAATCTTATCGGCTGTTGACCTGATTTAAAGACAATGGAGCAGAACAATGGAGGGTACAGGTTTAAAAGTAGACCTCTTTCACACTTTCTCTCTCTCTCTCTTCCTAACCGAAATATACTAATAAAGTTGCATCATGTTCTGCTCAGGTTTTGTATTCAAGATTCAATTCAGACATGGTGCATTTTAATAATACATTTAGTTACATCATATATACTATATGTGTGTGTGCATTATATATATATATATATATATATAAAATGCACACAACACAACACATTTTTACAACAAAAATGACAAAACTTTATGGTAACTCTAGGCCTCAGTCGTTCAGTATATTTCCCTCCCTCTCTCTCTCGATACAGCGTGCAGCAGTGCTGGTCAGCTGCGGTCATGACATCACTGGACAGCACAGCTCTCCAATAGGACACCTAGCCACGTTGCCAGGCAACAGCAGTGAAAGACCTGCATGTGTGTGTGTGTGTGTGAGCGTGTATGTGATAATCAAACTAAAAACCTGAATGTTCTGTGTTCGAGTAATAAGTTGGTTTGGTTTTGTTTGGACAAACAAATTTGCTCTCTAACCTGTTACATTTAAATATTATTACACAATTCAAACAAAGACGCACCTTAATTTTTGACTGCCATAGTGTAATTTAAATATATCATGTAGTGGACAACATGCATTTTAGTGATCTAAAATTTTTCGGTTCTTTCAAAAAAAAAAACTTGTTTTTTAATGCACTTTTAAGAGGCTTTTTAGCTCTTATGAATCTACTGGGGTTTATTTGTATTAGTGTATTGTGTGTGTTTACAGGCAGCATGTCAGGAGTATTTTCTTGGCCTCTAGCTGTGGTTGTGTGTTTCAAGTGCATCTTAGCCGCACGCGTTTCTAAAAGCGGATTTACGTAAATATATTTTTGCTCGAGTATGCGCAAGCCTCTCCGGCGGTGGGCATTTTGTATTTGTGTGTGTACGTGAGCGTCTCTCGGTTGGTATTTTGTATTATTGTGTGTGTGCGCCTCTGCGCCTGCCGTCTCAGGAGTGTATATTATATCCGATACAGTACCTCTTTCGCGCACCACATATTTCTGGGCCGATCGATACCTCTGACTCCCTACAAGACAATAATCGCTCCTCTCCCCCCCTCCCCTGTATGGCTACCATTATTACCACCCTCCCCGGGGGAACGCACAAAACAGGGAGGGAGGCCGACGCTTCTACCCTTCCTCCATCCCTCTGTCCGTCCACCCCGACCCTCTGTCCTTCTATTATTTCACCCTGACAGGAGGTGTCAGAGATGGAGGGATGAAGTAGACGACGGGAAAAATAAAAAAATAAAAAAGTGGCAGCAACCGTATTAAGATATGAGTAAACGCAGGACAACAGACAAAGAGAGGAGAAGAAAAGTGAGTGCAGGTGCATTGTGATTGTACAATAAAAGGAGGGAATGACAGGAGAAGGCAACGAAGATTTACACAGCTGTCTCCTAATAAAGGATAAGAGGGAGGGAGGCAGCGTATAATTATGACCCTCAAAAGCGCAAAATTTCGAGAATTCTAAATTGTACGGCAAGTTCAAAGAGCGTACTGAATCCGACGTGTCTGCGAATCCCATTTGGGGGACGGTGTCCGTCCGTGACAGAATCTACTAAGCAACTAAACAGCATGATGTATGTGTTATGGGGGACGGCAGATTGCTTGGTGTATAGGTTTATCGATTGCACTGGACTTAAATTGGCTCTCAATTAAAGAGAACACTTATTTGACCTCTTCCTCGCCGCCTGCGCCGCACGTCTTTCTTTTCTTTCCTCACCTGCACATCCATCTCTCTCTCTCGCTCTAAGGCTACGACCTCAAACCTGTTCCGGCCTGTTCAAACCTGGCGGCCGGTCCCTCTGCATGCCTCTTTCATTTCGAATGGATCCTGCGAAATCTTTCACCCGCTATCAATCCCGTTAAAACTGCGGAGATGAATTATTAAGTTTATTTATTCAAACACTATTAATAATATAAGCAGACACAACACCTCGACTCGAGGCGGACGGGGAGAAGTGCGTGAAAAGGGAGAGAAAAGGTGTTGTACATAGTAGTAGTAGTAGTAGTAGTTGGAGGGCTAAAAAAGGTGGAGGGAGAGGAGAAGGGAGGGTTAGGAAATTGGTCTGGCTAGCGGAACAGCTTTTCACCCCTCTATCCCCCCTCCACCACCACCCTCCCCTTCTCTCCCCCATTCTGCTTTGTATTCTGTGGAGATGACAGGGAGAAAGCTTTATTGCTCCGAGTTGGTATCGATCGGGGCCCCTCTCGGAGGGCGCTCAGACCTGCACATATTGAAGGCACTTTTGCAACGCCGGCTTCCTCCCCCCTTTCCTCTCGTTTCTTCTTCTTCTTATTCTTTCTTTCTTGTTTTGCTTCGCTTTCTCTCACGCACTCTTTCTTGCATCGTTTATGTGGCCTGGGGATTTAAAAATCACAGTTTCGAGGCGTTTCGAGAACTGGGTTGTATTTACCCGAGTGCGGCGGGGAGTCAAACCAACAGCGGGCCTCACAATTCAAACATGGATGAAAACACACAAACTTACAGATCTCTTATTCCCTCGTCCTCAGCCTAATTTCTTCATTCCTGTCTCTTTTATCGTCTTGCGCACTTGGCTAAGCGCTATTTTTGATGTGGGCTCAACAAATGTCAGCGTTTCTGTGAAGGGAGGTGAAAAAGTGACAAAAGGGAGAGTAATCGACAGAAAGATACATGCTTTTTTTGCTCTTGGAGGATCGAAGGCTGTTTTGTAAGGTAGGTGTGCTGTCGTCGGCTAGCGTGGTGATGCTAACAGCACCTCAGTATCTGAAAACATTAGAAAGGCTGTGTGGAAATGGACTGACCGACAATTCCCCTGAAGAATGGAGGGAGGGAAAAGAGAGGGATAGTTTGGGTGGATGAAGGCCCCCTCTACCCTTCGCTCGTGCCCTTGGGCAAGGTTTTTCACCCATGGTTCCCTGGGGTGTGCTCAACCTCTTCTTCTTCTGTCTTTCTTTCGTTCATTTCGGCCACGGCACCTGCGCTTCTTTCGAGAGCCATCACAGGTTATTTAACAAAACTCCATTTTGAATCGCGAGGCTCATGGCCACATTCATTCTCGGACGGCAACCTAAGCTCTGGCTGAAAAAGGTGGCCACTCTGCTGTCTAATTTTACCTCGCCCTCTCCATCAGCCTACCTTTCCACCGCCTCAGTGCCACTTATGTTCACTCACCAAATGACACACACAAACACCCCCATCTCCCCCCATCCATCCATCCATCGCTCGCTCACTCTCTTTGTTGCTACGTCGTCGGCTATATGGTCGTCAAGCATGGCAATTTTGCCAAAATCACAGTGAGTGTGTGTATTTGAAGGGGAAATGGCAAGATATGTGTTTTTGTGGTAAAGATGTTGAAAGGGGAGTGCGTGTGTGCTCAATGTGGCTTAAAAGTACTTTGTGAAGTCACCTTTTGATTTGTAGTGTGTTAGGGAACTGCACTTTCTGTCAAAAGGAGCAAACAGAACTGAAATAGATCTTATTGTGGATGTAAAAATAAAGGACCAGAATAAAATAAAGAAATAAAGTCATAAAAATGTATAAAATGAATGCTACTGATACCATCTTATTCAAAAACTCAACTTAAGAACAGGCAAAATTCTCACCATCATGAACTAAAATTATTTAGAAGTCTTTTTTATGAGTTATGAAATTTCTTTGGCACATTTGTTAAGGTATATCCTTATTTTTAAAGTACTAAGTCTTCAAAAAATTTCTTATCAAAGTTAGGGTTACTGTATCAGATCTTTCTAAAGCTGTATATGATGTGGATGTAACGAAAGCATGTTACATCAACATACAGTAACACCAATATGGATGCTTTTGTATGGTGCCTTTTAAAGTATATATATATATATATATATATATATATATAAAGTGTGTGTACGTGTATATATATATATATATATATATATATATATATATATACACACACACACATACATACACACACATTTCACAATATTTTAGATGTAAAAAAATCTTACAATATAATCTATATTATGTATACATTATATTATTTATTATAAGTGTAACATTTTTAAAAGTTTAAAAATGTGTTATATCTCAATTAAAATAAAAATACTATGGAAAAAATCCCATATTAATCAGATTATTTAAAAAAACACTAAGCGAGATTCTTTCTATAAATGTCTTATTATATATATATATATATATATACACACACACACACGCATATTAACAGTGTAACCTAAGTTTAAAATGATTTATATCTCAGTGAATATTTAAAAAAATATCAATATTATTCTGATTATTTAAAAAAAGAGACTAAGAGAACTTATTTCTGTCAGTGCCTGCATGTATGAGTGTGTATGACCATGTATATGTGTGCCGTCTCTTGATTGCTGGGTTGTGGTCGTGCTGGGTGCCAGTGTAGTGAGGTGCTGGGTGAGTGGCACATCACCAGCTGAGAGAAAGAGTGAAAGAGAGAGAAAAATGAGGAGAGGAAGAGAGCTGAGAGGCTTTGGAGAGCGCCGGTCCCCCGGCCGACAGCCATTTCACACTGGTGACCAACACAAATTGGATCAGGCCGTGTTCTCATTGCACCAGCAAAAAATCAGACGCACAAAATGGCTGAATCTCCAGGACCGCAATACTGGACACTGGACCGCTGACTAATGAATAGAGGAAGAAATTTGTATCACAAAGTGAACAAATATAATGAAATAATGTATGTAAAGGCATGTATGTAAAGAAATGACATTAAAGACAATATATTCATGCAACATGCAGAGTGTAGTGACCTACTACCGTAATGTTTTATAATGCGAAAGAATATTTCATATTAGAATAATAGAAAATTGAAATATAGGTAAGAGGAACTTTATAAGTATTTATGCCCTTTTTTGCCACATTTTTGGCAATATAAAGGGAAAATGGAGAAAGCCAGACTTCCAGAAAGCCAGCATCACTGATAAACCTGACTGGATTAACCCTAACCTAACATCTCAAACTGTGATATTATTGGTTAATATTATTTTTCCCCACCCATGCTGCCCAAGTTACATTAGGTTAATCAAGTCATGCAGTTTCACAGGCAGAGAAAGTAATGACAGATTATAAAAAATATTTTCTTTTTAAAAATACATGCACTGATGAATTGTGCACAGTAAGACCAGGGGGCATTTATTAATAAAGTAAATGGAGACGATATTGATTTAATGTTGTCTTTAACACATGAATGCTATTATATGTAGCATTAACCTGACAAAGAAACAGATTCTCCTGCATGCTTAATGATGCTCAGAGATCTAAAGAACATTCTTCAAGTTGTGTGCAAAAAAATGATTTCATGATAGCAATTCAGTTCTGATCGAGTGGACACTTCCATTCAAGCCATCTCTGAATTGTCAACCTCATTTCTAAGCAATGACACTGAACATAAAACAGCTCCATATGTAGATTCATATTCATCCATATGTAGAGTTCTTCGCTTTTAAAGATTTACAAAATCTTGCCTATTTAGAGGAACGCTGCTTTTGGAAAAGACGTCCTTGCCTTTTCACTGACCTGTGATGTTTGTCATCAGGTGTGAATGTCTGAATGAGTTGGAACTGAGTTTGTCTGAAACCGCCTCTGTAAGAAAATGCTGAAAAAAAGGCAAATTGACTGTATTGAAGATGCTAAGCCCACATAATAACCTGTAAAAAGTTGTTTAGCCAAGGTCAATGCTAGATTCATACTGAATACATAGATACATTCTGAACATTATATAGGCCTACGTGTTTGTCATCAACTGAATCAGCACAATGATATATGTACCAACTCTACCAAGCAAGTTGAATTCACTATGTAAAGATATTTATTTACAAGTATGAGGCTTAAAGTTAAAGCAATTTGCTCTATTCAACTACAATGAACTACTAATTAAGTATAATATAAAGATATAAAGTTTCTGAAATCTTTAACTCTTATAATCACATGGAGCAAATGTCAACATAACCTAAATGTAACATTGCGCATATTTGGTAATGCGTATTTGTTTATGCGAGAGCGTGTAGTTGTGGTGCCACGTGTTCGGCGTGTTTACACTGGGAGAGAGGGGCACGTGGGGCGATATCTCACGGCAATCGATGAGAGGGGGAGCGGAGGGGGGGGAAGGAAAAATCGGTAAGGAAAGCAGGTTATCTCCCGTCATTAATGGGGGGGAATCCCGGGTAGGTGGGCCCTGTGTGTGTGTGTATGTGTGTAAGTTGGGGGAAGACCTGGATTCATTGAGAAAAAACACAGACTGTTTGGCATCGGGAGAAAGCAGACAATTATCTGTATTGATTAAAGCCAGCCAGCCAGCAGGCTGAAGACAGAAAACTATGACTAGATCAATAGAGAGAAGGGGAGAGAGAGAGAGACACACACACAGAGAAAGAGAGAGGGAGGACGGCTGCGTGTTTTGTGGGGGTACTGCAAATAGGTTGTGAGTTGGCAGAAAAAAAGCTGAGTGATGCAACAGTTGTACGAAGCAAACGGGACCGAAAAAGACACTGAACACTGGGGTGGACAAAGAAAGGAAAGTGTTTCGTTAAGTCAATGGAAGTAAAACAAGGAAATGAGAGTTAAAATGATTCCAGTATTTGTCGTTGTTAGCGAACACTAAAAAATGCTCTGCAAAGAAATCATTAAAAAAGTTGCTTTGCTCATTCTTTCTATCCTTTTTATATCACTTGAAGCATTTGAAAATCGAAATAGTTTTAACCTGTACAATTCAAAAACTCAAAAAAAAACTAAAAAAAAAAAATAAAAAAAAAGAGAGAGAGAGAGAGAGAGAGAGATGCCAACTCAACTGGGCTAGTGGTTAAATCTCAAAACATACTCAACACAAACAAGCATGTGAATATACTTTTTGGTACACAAGCTCAATTTCTCACCTTACTGCCTTCCAAAATGTGTTACAAGCCAGTTGAGCACAATTCACAATACAACGCAAGTTTGTGTTACACTAAACTAAATGGCGCAAAGCTGGTCATCTTCTACAGTAACTTTTCTCTTCTAGGTCAACTACTGTCGTGGCAGAGCAATCTTAGTTAAAGGGGGGGGTGTAATGCTATTTCATGCATTCTGACTTATTTACACTGTTAAAGAGTTGGATTCTCATGCTAAACATGGCCAAAGTTTCAAAACACGAGTTGGACGTATGACGTATTCTGTGACAAAAATACTCTTCCAAATCCTCACGAACTTCGGGGTCTTTTTTTCGAGTACGGGCCTGTGTGACGTAAATGAGGGCGGAATTCCTTGTATGGGCACTTCTCCCGGAAAAGCGCGTGCGCACACGTCGACCAGAGCGAGAGAGCAAGAGCACGCCCATCAACGCACGTTCGGCTTTACGGAAGTCGTCGGCAGCGCTGCACAGGTCTTCACGAAATCAACAATGTCACCAAAGAAGTGTGTTTTTGGTTGTGAGGGAAAATAACCTTGCTTCCCAAAGAACCCAGCGTTAAGTGGAGCTGAGAGTTTTGTGCTCACACATTACATTGATGTGCTCTCGATATTTGTTATTAAAATAACCATAGAAACTGATAGTTGCAATCACTTTTTTATTGGTTAAAATGAATGGAGAATATCTCGTGGCTGCTCGAGCCCTCAGGATCAGCGCTTATGGCCCAGTTCTACGCTGGATTTACAGATCGTTTGAAACTGAAAGATGGAGCGGTCACAGCGGTAATGATCCCGGTCATGAGTCGGAACAGCAGGTGGTGAGTAAAACTGCTTCAAATGTCTGTTTTGTTGGCAATAGGCGCCTAAGTGCATATAATGTAAACAATATGAACGTAGTGAATTTATAAATTCATTATTCATCATTCACTATACGCTATATTCATTATAGTGATTCAAAAGTTATCCATGGATAATGCGATGGTGTATTGCGTGTTTAAATATATTTGTTTAGCTGACCATTGATAGCTTGCAGACGATCTCTACACAAAAGCTGCGCGTGCTCGTGACAGCTCGTCACTCTATCTCCGCTCACACAACACGCCTCCAGGCGCTCGGCTGTTTTCGGAAAGACTCGGTACAGCGTATGCATCTTTTATAAATATGATAAAACTAAAGACTTTTCGGCGATATGAAGGATGCTATACTACTCTATAGGTACTTAAGATTAACATGAGATTGGCAGATACTGTGTGATACCCCCCCTTTAAAGTTAATTAAATTGTTGATATGTTTATAATTAGCAACTTGACAAGATAACAACAAATTCAGTTTTAATATTCATAGCACAGACCAGAGGTTTTCAAACTAAGATCAGAGGAAACCCACAAATGGGTGGGAGAAAGTTTGCAGGAACGTTTGAAGAAAAATTGTATAAAAATGCAAATTATAATAATCATAAACAATATTTAAATAAATACATTGAATTTTTAATTAACCAAAATGATTTTATTCTATTTACACCCCAAACCTTTATTTTTCTCTTTAGTACTATAAAGGTGGGTAGAAAAAAAATACAGTGTAAACGTTTTCAGGTAATATAATATTTATAATATTCTGTTTCTCAATATATATAATATAATATATAATGGGTCTTTACATTTTCTATATGCATTTATCAAAAAGTAAAAAAAAAAAATCATGTGGCACAATTAAACCTTCGCCAGGAGTTTGATTGACAGGCAATCTTACCAATAATAACGCAGAATCCACCATTTTGTCCAAACAAACAAACCAGACAGAAGAGTTAGTAGATCGGTGGACTTGAACTTGAAAAAATGGTGTGTATTGACGTCTTGCCACATATGAAACAACATACCTTCTGATGTTCATTCATGTTTATTTTGTGCTATACCTAGTAGGAACAGTTGATTGGATTACATGCCGCTAGAACTGAGGCGCTACAGCAATCTGTCACGACACATTAAAGAGCTACAAAACGATATTGTTTGAATTTCTTTAAAAAAAAACAGACATAATCTGAGACTTTGTCTTGTCTGTTGGCACGTTGTCAGTGTCGTCTTTGCGCCGTGATGTATTTTTCACTACGCAAGAACATGATGTGTGGCGTGAGAGCGTCATGGCTTGTTGGACAACAGTAACTGAGGGGAGCAGGACTTTGCGAAGGGTCAATTGTAAATAAAAAAAATATACAGAAAATATGCACAACTGATTCTTGCAATGTGAGCATTTGTGTACTGGCATAAAATATGTTTTTTTAGCTTTACGCAAGTGCTCCAGACACAATAAGCCTTAAGACTCTGGTTCGAGTCACACTTACTATCAATAAAAATTGCCTTGAAACTGCAACTATACTGGAAAGAAATATGATTAACACAAGGTTATCAGGCATTCAGCATAAATCACAGGTTTCCACCTCTTGTATTGGATGAAAATTGTAAACCACTGCTGAGGAAACAGATGGACAAAGTGAGAGGTGTGGCTACACGTTGCGGTTATTAGTGACAACATGAAGCCAGATTAACAGACAAGAACTAAAGAAAGATGTGTGTGTTTACGTCTCCCGCTGCAGTTGTGTGCTTTGTACGTTGTGCAAAAATACATCTTTCATGATTAAACTTGAAAGTCAACCCTACTGTGCTAGTGTGTCTAACAAGCCACTTCAAAATCAGCAACCAATCACACACACATAAACAGCTGGACACACATATTCAATTATGGCACACTCGTACATTGTAGTGCACAAGTCTGGCCTGATTACTCTCTCTCTGTGAGGGCGTGCGTGAAAGACAGACAGAGAGAGAGAGAGAGAGAGAGAGAGAGAGAGAGAGAGAGAGAGAGAGCAGGTCTTTCCTGAGCTGTAAGGCCTGGGAGAAATGGAACTTAAATGCCTCTCACTGGCTCTCAAACTCCAGTTGCCTTTATTGATGCACTGGCCTACTGCCAACCAGAGGCCTTTTCCACTTCAAAGGGTCCGCGTTCACACACACACAAACACACACACATACATTCGTCCTCACCTGTGAGCATGAAATGCTCTCCAACCTCTATCTGTACTTCAGGCCTATATCCGTGATGTCCACCTCCATGTGTAATCTTAGATATAAAAAAGGCCACTCAAAGTGCGATTCAATGTGCAATTCAAACCTCTATCTGTCATCTGAAAGTCTATAAAACCCCATCTATGCAGTGAGCGAGCGGCACGACAAAACTAAAACACTCCCATTATAATCGAAGCAGTTTCAAAGCGGCAGGTGATTCGAATTTGTTTTGAGGCTCGCAGGGATTTCAAGTTGATTTGAAACTTGCAAATGTGACGCCTTGAGTGGATTCATAAACACCTCTGATTGGCCACTGTGTTCACACGCTCATCAGATATGTCTGTTATTGGCTACAATGATCAAGGCAGGGGAGTGTTTGAAAGCACACGGAAGTGAATTTGAAAGCGGGAGTGTTTGAAAGCATGCGTCTATCAGTGGACCCGGTGATAAACACTTGCTTTCAAATGCTCCCGTGTATATCAGTGTAAGCACTCGGTGAAGAGCTTCGCTGATGTCTATTTACGACATGTTTTTGAAGCGTTGATCATTGTAGTCAATTACAGACATATCTGATGAGAGCGTGAACACAATGGCCAATCAGAAGTGTTTACAAATCCGCTCAACATGTCACATTTTTAAAATTTCAGTACCGACTTGGTATCGAAGTCGGTTTCATTAGAATTCAGTTTGGATCTTGAATGGATTTGAATATGATTCAAAATTTACAGTGATTTAAATTCAATAAGGAGTTTAGAGCGATTCCAATTAGTTTTGAAGTTTGTAGTAATTCAGAGTAAATGAGAAAGTTGGAGTGATTAAAATGTGTTTTGGAGCTTGCAGTGATTCAAATTCGATTCAAAGTTGCAGTGATTCAAATTTGATTCAAAGCTTGCATTGATTCAAATTTGATTTAATGTTGCTGTGATTCTCATTCAGTTTGAAGCTTATATTGATTCAAATTCAATTCAAAGCTTGTAGTGATTCAAATGCACACATATTTGCACACTTATATGTAAAAAGAATGAAAAAAGCGTTCAATCGTAGAATGGAAATGTCCAGAAGTGAAATTAGAAAATTAGATCTACTATGAGCTTAGCAAGTGTATCCTGTCGGACAATGCACAACACAAAATATACACACTAATACTTCTGAATCCCTGCTTCCATATGCAAATTATGAAAAAAGGTATTTTATTCTAAAAAGAAAAAAAAAAGAAAAAAAACATGCATGTTTTCTGTGACTTATAATTCACAAATGTATGAATATTGCAACACTTCCCTACAAAAAAAACATTCTAAAACTATGTGAAAAGGTAAAATAAGAAACTAAACTGAACTGATCAAAAATAACTACAGATATGCAATAAAATGATTCATTCTTCTAGGTCAATGTACTGCTTAATTAATTATATGCATGTATACATTAATTAATACATTTGCATATTCAATGATTTTTTAAAATGCACCAAAAATACTGTAAATGCACAAAAATCCTCAGGCACTTCAGATTTCTTCAGCTAAATAAACATCTTTATAATTTATGACAGAGATATTAGCTGACAACTTATCAAGATCAGTAGAAATGCCGCTACATTTCAGTCCCTTTCAGGCTCTACAGGTTCGAGATAGAAACTACGCACTGTGTGGATCCCAGAATTCACAAATGTCGATACGACCCACATGTCTACGCCTCAGCCTTTGCATTTCAATGCAGTTTCCTTTTCATTATTTATGACTCTTTTACCCACGTCAGAAAAAAGCACGGGCCTACACCTCCACACCTATCCCCATAGTAACCAACCTCACAAGTCCTGTATATGCACAGAGAGCCCCCCTCACAGAGCACATATATACACAAGTGTGTGCGCGCGTTTGGACATACATGTATGCACAATCGTAATGGGCTTCCTGGTGTCCTGGGGAGAAAGTGTAAGAGGTGAGTGTCTCTCCATGCCTTTGAGAATAGAGTGAGAAACCAGACTACCGCTGAGTGTGAACAAGCAGGGACAAGAAGCTGTCATATCTGACGGAAGCATGACAGTCTGCATACGAGGACATTATATATAAATATAAAGTTTTCTGTTTAGCTTTTTGTCTAGTTTAACACCTTTATTTCATTGCAAACCATATTATCAGCATAACCTTTCAGTGAAAACTTTCAAATTTACATGTGCTTCTCTTTTGCTTACAAAACCTGATGATCATGATCTCCAGAATGATCCAAAGAGTAATTTGTGCTTCAGTGGAAGGAAGAACATCTGATCGTCTGCACAAAGAAGTTTGCATGGTCACAAATATGATTTATTTTGTGATTCAAAATCATTTTAAGGTTTGCAGTGATTGCAAAGTCAATTAGAATTTTGGAGTGATTCAGATTTGTTTTGGAACTTACAGTGTCTCAAATTTGATTCAAAGTTGCAGTGATTCGATTTTGATTTGGAGCTTTACATTGTCACAAATGTTCTTTAAATTCAATAGGGAGTTTAGACTTATTCAAATTCATTTTGATGTTTGCAGTTATTCATAGTCAATTAGAAGGTTGGAATGATTCAGATTCATTTTGCATCTTGCAGACGGTGATTCAAATTTGATTCAAAGTTGCAGTGATTCAAATTCAGTTTGCCGCTTTCATTGATTCAAACTCGATTCAAAGCTTTGATGCTTCACAAGGTCACAGATCTGCTTGAAATTAAACAAAAGAGAAAAATTAATTTTGAGGTTTGCAGTGATTCAAAGTAAATTAAAAGTTTGAAGTGATTCAGCTTAGTTTTGGATCTTGCAGTGATTCAAATTAAGTTTGAAGCATGAACTGATTCAAATTCGAATTTGTCCGCACAAATGAACCTTAAAGCGATAGTTCACCCCCCCAAAAAATTACAATTTTGTCATCATTTACAAACCATTATGTCGTTCCAAACCTGTATGACTTACTTTCTTCTGTGGAACAGGAAATTAAATATTTTGAACAATGTTTTAACTGTTTAAAAAAAAAAAAACTCCTTTTGTGTTTCACAGAAGTATTGCAAACAGGTTTGAAATGACATGAGGGTGAGAAAACGAACAGAGAATTTTTATTTCTGGGTGATTTGTTCCTTTATTTATTAATTTCCAAATCATAACATTTCTTTGTTTTACATTGCTCTTTTCCAAATTTTGAAATCCCAGATTTTCCATTGATGGTAATAACCAATATCCAAGTACTATGGTAAATCACAGTGCTAATCCATAAGGGTAGTTTGGAATTGTGTGTGTTCCGTGTGTACCTGGCCCTGTTCAGTGGTCATGCTTTGGCCCATCGTCCCCTTTTCCTTATGTTACTGCCATTTGGACAATAGCCTCTACTGAGGGTCCCCACCACTGCAGCTTACACTTAATGAACAACAACCTATCCATCCCCCCCCCCACCATCATCCATCTATCTATCCCCCCAACCACCCCCTCCCACCCGCCCCTGCCCACAACCACTGTTGTCCACTGTTCACCTCATCCATAGTAGACGGTATTGATTTTCAGTGGGGAAAATAAAAAAGGCCATGAATTTTAATGCTTTCTGTCTCTCTCTCTCTCTCTCTTATACCCCCCCAATCCACCTTTTTTTTCACCCCTTCTTCTTCTGACCCATCCCTCTGCTACGTTCTTTCCTGGGGGAAGGATAAAGGAGAGGGGGATGGGACAGTGAAGGAGGGGTTGGTGGTGTGGCATTGGGTCATTTCTCATTTCCGAACCCCGGACGCTCACCTCCCCCCTTCCTGTTAACTAGCCTTCTCATTGCAGAAACGATACGGATGGAAACACGCAACAACCTCTCTGGACGCTCTTCATCAGTATGATGTCTGTAACTCCTACCTTGGGTTAATTAAATAAACGAACAATCAGCATTATTTAATTATGCAAATTCATGTTAACTAACAGATTATACATCTTAAAAAATAAAAAAATGAACAAATGAAAAGTTATTTCAAATTACAGTAACCTATAAGTGAAGTCAAATAAAATGTTCTCATTTCATTCATTCATTTTTTTTAAATGTCAATTAAACTATATTACAGAAAGTCAGTAAGAAATTAATACTTTTATTCAAGCAAGGATGAATTATACTGATAATGTGACAATAGATTTCTATTTCAATAAAAAATGTTGTTCTTTTGAGCTTTATACTCATCTAGTCATCAAAAAAAAAAATCAGTAAAAATCCAGTTTTCACAAAAATAGTTTCTACAAAAAAATATTAAGCAGTACAACTGTTTTGAACATTGATAATAATAATAAGAAATGTTTCTTGAGCAGCAAATCAGCATATTAGAATGATTTCTGAAGGATCATGTGACACTGAAGACTGGCATAATGATGCTGAAAATTCAGCTTTGCCATAAGAGGAAAAAAATACGTTTTAAAATGTATTAAAATAGAAAACATTTATTTTAAATTATAATTATATTTCACAATATTACTGTTTTTATTGTTCTTTTTTTCCAAATAAATACAGCCTTGGTGATCATAAGAGACTTTTGTTTAAAAAACTTACTGACCCCAAACTTTAAAATAATTTTAAAAAGCTAATTTCAATAGTCCAAAAAAGCAACAGGTAGCTATTTATCAGTATAACATATTAGTGAACAAACTGACAATATTAAATGCATTCTTGAAAACAGCATACACAATATACACTATGCAACATGACAGCTTCATTAGCATTACTTGTATTCATGGACTTTTCAAACAATAAACTGACTGGAAATTATCTAATATGCAGCATTACCTAAACATAGGCTCACTATTAATGACTATGTTTGTTGCTGAAATGACACTAAAGCACAATGTAGACAGATACATCGTTCTCCAAACACTCCGTCAGAGTGACAAATGTTTTAATAATTCCAGCCGTGAAAAATGACGCACACAAATGTACCATTCCTAAAGTCGTACAGCCACAGAGCGAATGGCCATACTCCAATTTACCATTAAGTGCATCAATACACATAATTGTTATCTTTGTAATTTCCAAACAGATAAATAAAGGGGTGAGGAAAAATCCTGAAGGTAAGACACATGTGGTGAGGCTCATAATTCTGACAAGCACATCTTTTTGTGTTATTTTCAGTATGTGGTTTCTCACCGCCTTCTAATATAAAAGCCGAGAGGATGGACGAGAAATGGACAAAATTGAGGGAGTAAAAAGGGGCTTTTAGGAAGGAAAGCGCAGTTGGTGTGTGTGTATGAGAGCAAGTTTGTATCTGTGTGTGTGTTAAAAGAGGGGTCTTAAAAACTGCATCTACAGATTGTACATAGAGTAATATTTCATTTCCTTTCACAGCTATACAATAAACTATTATCATCTTCCATGGTAGAGTATTCAGCAGTCTGTTGTCGTCAAGCAAAATTTTAACAATGTTCAGTAAATATTAGAATTAAGTTTAACAGAGTACACCAAAAACTTTGCATTTTTTTGTGATTTAGATTGCAGTTAAGACATCCAGACTTAGTAGCACTAAAAATATATCATATCCTTGAGATTTGTCTTTTCTACAGCTCAAAGATTTCTGATAACACATTAAGAACTCATTCACGTGAAATCCGACAAATTCTGCCTTTGTCCCGATCTCAATCCTCCCCTCTTTTTTATTTGCAATCCTCAACTCTGAGGCCACTCTGATAATCATTCAATTGCACCATCCAAAGAAAGGACATCATTCGGACAAAAACATTCAATGAGTTTACGTGTGTAAATATGTTTTGATTAATTTTCAACCTTTACATGTCTCTCTCTTTTTTCACACGTTGCTCACCTCCACCTCTCGTATCGTATTGAACCACACAGAGGGAAAGCATGTGAATGTGTGTCTGCTGAGCAGCTAATAATGACATTTGTGTGCAAGACGCCGTATTTCTTTTGCGTGTTTCCACAGTCTGTGCTTCTGTGACATGCAAAAGGTCATTGGTTGTGTATTGTGGTATTTACTAACAGCCAAGTATTTTGTGGTTCATTCAGGTTATTCTTGCGTGTTTTGATTAATCTTGTAAGAGCTGCTGGACTCATAATGAGCACTGGAAATTGAGGTCGAACACTTTCGAAACACAATATGTATGTCAAGAAATTCTATGTGATTGTCACACAAACGTTTATAATGGATACGTCACCAAAACTGCAGAAAACATCACATGTACCACAAGAATTGTTCACCGACTCGGTTTAAAATAAGGGTTACACTTTATTTTAAGGTGTCCTTGTTGCAGTGCAACCACATTTAAGTACTGAGTAATATTAATTAACAGCATGTACTTCCTATATAATTAGGGTTAGGGTTAAGGTTTGGTTTAGGGTTAGTAGCATGTAATTATGCATAATTTATTGCTATTACTATAGTATGTAACATATGGAACAAGGACACTGTAAAATAGAGTGTTACCAAAATAAGCAACATTATATTCATTATATTCAACCCAACCACAGTTGATTAACTTGGATTTTGGAGAGGAATTTGGAGGCAATCTCAATGATGATTGCAAGCATTATTACAATATGCAATATCTTTGAAACTTTGAATTCTCTTTTGTTGCACATCATAATGTTGGTTCATTCAGGTTTGCTGTTATTCTTTCTTGTTTTGATTAATCATACGAAAGCTTCCAGACTCATAACAAGCATTTCAAATCTGGTCAAACACTTAAAACGCATCAATATGTAGGGAAAGAAATTCTATTGGAATGTCACACAAACATTTTTAATGGATACGTCGTCAAAAACACACAAAACACCACATTTATCACAAGAATTGTGCATTAGTTCATCATTGTGAATTTTCATTAGCTTTGGTTAAAGAGTTAGTTCACCCAAAAATGAAATTTCTGTCATTAATTACTCACCCTCATGTCGTTCCACACCCGTAAGACCTTTGTTCATCTTCGGAACACAAATTAAGATATTTTGATGAAATCCAAGAGGTTTTTTTATCCTCTATTGAAAGCAACAAAATTACCATCATTCAAGGACCAGAAAAGTAATAAAAACATCATTAAAATAGTCAACGTGACTACAGTGGTTCAACCTTAACCCTTATTGAAGCGACGAGAATACTTTTTGTGCGCAAAAACAAAACAAAAATAACGACTTTATTCAACAAATTCATCTCTCTCCTGTCATTCTGCTATGTTATTTATGTTGCAGAGCTTCCGTCCGAACGTGGGCTCAGTATTGGCCGGCCAATACTGAGCCCGCGTTCGGACGTAGAACCTGGAAGCGCTGCAACATTAATAGCTTATGAGAATGAGAGTGGAGAGATAAATTTGTTGAATAAAGTCATTATTTTTATTTTGTTTTTGCCTCTCAAATTTCATCAAAATATCTTAATTCGTGTTCCGAAGATGAATGAACGTCTTAACGGCTGTGGAATGACATGTGGGTGAGTAATTAATGACAGAAATTTCATTTTTGGGTGAACTAACCTTTAAAACAAGCTCACAAGTCAGTATATTAAACCGAACCACAGTTGATTTACTTGGATTTTGGAGATAAATTGAGGCACTCTCAATGATCTATTGCAAGCATCATTACAATGTGCAGTATCTCCACATTTTGAAAGCTCTTTTGGTGCACGTCATAATGTTGGTTTATTCAGGTTTGCAGTTATTTCTGCTTGTTTTGATAATCTTGCAAGAGCTGGCGGACTCACAACAAGCATTGGAAATTGAGGTCAAACACTTTAAAAATGCATCAATATGTACGTCAAGAAATTCTATCGGAACATCACACAGAAACATTTATAATGCCTACGTCACCAAAAACACAAAAAAAAACCACATTTATCACAAGAATTGTGCATTTGTTCATCATTGTTAACTTTCATTAACTCTGGCTAAAATAAGCAACACAAGTCATTATATTCAAACCAAGTTGATTTTCACACTGCGCTTAACCCCGGGTTATCGTCGTTCTAACCCAGGGTTTAGGAATGCACAATGTGAAACGTCAGCTTATGAATACCCAGGATTAATTGTTAACCCCGGGTAAATTATGAGCAGTGTGAAACACGAAGCAAAATAACCCAGGATTCCCCTTACCCAGGGTTTAGAATGACCCAGGGTTAACTATTTAAAGTGTGAAAAGGCCTAATGTGCAATATCTCCAAATTTTGGAGGTACTTTTGGTGCACATCATAATGTTGGTTCATTCAGATTTGCAAGCATTTGAAACTGAGGTCAAACCACTTTCGAATTGCATCAATACGTATTTTTTATCGTAATTTTATCATAACATCACAGAAACATTTATAATGGATACGTCATCAAAAACAAACAAAACATCACAAGTACCACAAGAATTGTTTTGTTTCATCCATTTGTTCATTATTGTGAACCTTCATCAACTCAACACAAGTCATTATTTTCAATGAACCACATTTGATGTACTTGGATTTTGGTAAATTTGGAGGCAATCTCCATGATCTATTACAAACAACATTACGATGTACAATATCTCAATTTCGAAGGCACTTTTGGTGCACATCATAATTGTTGGTTGCAATTCAAGAACATGGTGTATTAGGACACTATAGGCAGAGTTTTCCTCAGTCCCGCCTCAATGCAAGCGGCCCACGAGGCCTTGAACTTGAGACAGTGAGTGAGTCAATAAGAAAACGGCGCTTTTAGAAAGACGGGATGAGATGAAAAAGAGGAGAGGGGGGATGATGAGTGGCTGCATGTGAATGGAAGGGGGCACGAGAGAGGGGTGGAGGAGGGGTAGGGCTGAGGCGAGGGTCAGGGGTCAACTTGTCAACCCCCACTGCCCCTCATGGGCAGACAAAGGGAGGCGAGAGGGGTCAGAGTGCACGGCTGAATGGACAACTGGTGAACACACTCCAATCGGGGGTGTCTCTTTAGCCACACGCAGAAAAGAGCGTCTTTCATGCTCACGGCGCATCCTTTTGAGTCCATTTGAACCAGTTGAGACATTCAGATTCTTTTCAAGGTCTCAAAAAAGAGAAATTTGAATACAGTCACCCTGACAAGAGTCTTCTTTTCAAGAGTTGCTCTAGAAGTTCACGTATGCGCGCAGGCTCTTTTGAATACGCTAATGCGACTGGAGATTTCCTTTGTTGCCATACGTCACGACTCAAAGAAAATGATAACAAATCTCCTGCTAAATATAGACACAGTACACTCGCATGAGTGCATGTCACAACTCCCTCATTATCTTAAAACATGCACCGCTGCCGTGCCGGCGGAGGTCAAGTCCACTTACGGTCGGCGCTACGCTAGCTATTTATCTTATCTGCGGGATTAGCCGGGCTGCCTGTCAGGTAAACCACACCCCGCACCAACTGCACCATTCCCGTGGTTACCCTCTTGGGTAATCAGCACGAGATTTCTTTATAAAATTATGCAGCTGACCGGCATGTATACTCACCATATTCATCCTGCATATGGAACAGGGAAAGATGGATAGACATAGGGAGGAGCAGGAGTGATGGGGGTGTCACCTGACCTACTTATTCTCAACATACAAATACATATTATTCATATATACACAAATCAGAAGTGTCATCATGAGTAAATACAGAAGTGCATTAGGAGATTGGAAACATTGCTTTCTATTCGTTTTTACTTGTGCTATTCTTCTTTGAAGCCAAATTAATAACATGATATGATTTGGATCAAATTAATCATATATATCAATATTTGCTAAAATAAAAGCCCATATAAATAGTTCAAAGTAGCAAAAAGTGGCTTTAGAAGTCAATATATAGTTTGTTTGATTTCTATATCATTGAACATAAGCCAATCACTGACCTACAGTCCACATCAATACATTTTGCAATAGTGTTAGTCATTTTTCTGAAGTAGACAGATTCCATCTGCACCATTTTTTACTTGGTCTATGTACACTACTGTTTAAAAGATTTATAAAAAAAAAAATAATTGAATACCTTTATGTAGCAAGGATGCATTAAATTAATCAAAAGTGACCGTAAAGAGACATACAAAGCCTTATCAAGTTAAAAGTCATTAAACTTAAAACACACACATTTGATTCCTGCGTTCTTTTTCATCCAGCTGCTTTTGAACTCTACAATGTTGAACGGCTCCTTACTCATTCTGTGTTGCCTGATCAAGGTAAAGTAAGTGTGGTTTGGTCACTAGATAACTAAATGGTGTTGTGTTTTCAGACAACTGCTCAACACACCAAGGTCTGTGAGTGAGAAAGGATGTCTTTGATGCATATCAATGTGTGTATGTGTGTTGATCTTGTGCATGAAATTCAATCCGCTTAAGAAACCATCAGAAGATGATTTATATTTATATATAAAATATATATATATATATATATATAATGAATAAAAAGTGATTAAATCGCACAGGCCTAAGAAATATAGAAGAAAGCTGGCTGAAAGACGGTAGATTTCAGGGTCAAAAGAATGAAAAGACCACAAAAGAAAAGAATAAAAGACTGTTAAGTGGACGTACAACAAAAAACAAGAAAATTAAATGTTGAACTTGGACATTTGTCTTTGTGGAAAAACATAAATGAATACCTTGACCTAACAATGTGTATGTACGGTGTGTATCTGGCCCTCAGCATTTCTTTGGGCTCACTAGCAAGTGTTGAATTTTCAATCATTCCTTTCAACTTTCAATAGATTTTTTTTCTAAAAAATGTTTTTGATAGAACTTTGCAATTCAAAAGAGTTTGTCTGTGATCTTTCCATGAACATGTGGGCTTGAATAACTTTTTATAAATTCACTTGGCCACATCCACTGTCAAAAGTGTGAAAGAGTACATGTTCACTTTGTGCGTGAATGTGTGTGTTCGAAGGAGGGGGGGTGTAGGGTAAAGATGCGGTTACTTTGAGAAGATTGAAGCGCAATAGCACTCAGATTTATTAAAAGCTGCCGCTCACGCCTGCCTCTCTCTCTCGCTTATTCCGCACCATTGTTGCAATACCCCCTTCATTGTGTATACATTGTGGAGGGATATTAAATTTCTCCCTTCGAACCTGACTGTAACCACTACACAGCCATGGGGAAGGGCAGCACGTCCCTGAGGTCCAAACACACACACACACACAGATACATGCACATGCTCATTTTCATACAGCTTGTCCATCAAATTAAACCGGGTGGTGAAAAACCCACCCAAAAACGGGACACTCTTGGTCCAGGAGCTGATATGAAATGCAGGGGTGGGAGACAAATTCAATCAAGCAAGCTCTGGTTGTTACGAGCCCACGTTATTACTTAAATGGCCACATCGCGGGTGGTCGGTTTGTGAAAGACACACATATGCACTCTGAAACCTGCATGGTGAACCCAGATCAATCAATCAAAGTTTAAAGGTGAATATTAATTCAAGCAAGTTGGAATTAAAAAGCAATATGAATGTGTACCTGATTGTTTTGCACTCATTGGCCCTTGGTCTTCATCTAAAACACAAACTCAACAGCTAACCATCTGTTCTACATGGCGCACAGTCACTCTCTTTGACCAAAGGGCTACGGTCTCTTTCTCCCAGTGATAAAATATGTGAACCCTGACTCTTTCCCTTCAAAAGAGTGGGATTTTCTCTCACAAGGGCTCAAAAAAGTGGGAATGAGGTGGAGAAAGCAATGCAAGATGGCTCATATGTGGGTTCCACAATAAGAATTGTGTATAGGTGTAAATGTTTGTGGTTTTTCATGGGTAAATGTGTGTGTGCGTGCTGAAATCTAATTCTTAAGTTTAATTAAGAGGCTGTAAGACCCTGACCTCAATGACGAGCCCTACAGCTATTCACATGCTGTTTCCAGGAAGAGAAAAAGAGTGATATTTACAATCTGTAAATAAGGCAAAGGTGTGAGGCATTTGTTTACATACTGTACAAACAACTAGTATAAGAGTGAAAGGGTGATTGAAGATAGACTACAAAACGAAGCTTCTGAGGTTTCTTACTGGTCCAATACCAACTGGACTTGGGTTTCAACTGGGTAAACCATCTTGGTCATGCTTATTTGGGCTGGAAGACCACCCTAGACCAGCAATAAACCAGCAATAAATTAACACCTTAGGCCAGAAACAGCCTTTATGCAAGATGTGAATGCGTAGCCAATGCATTGCAAACATGTGGTCCTGCTGTACATACTATGCATAGAAATATTGCAGAACCTTAAAGATTTCTTCTTTTTTTTATGCCACTTTAAAAATATTCAAAATTTAAACACTTTGTTATTTCCAGATTAAAATTGAAAACAAATGCCACATTTTCAATGTGGACCCCACTGTATTTGCATTGCCTTATGAAATTAGTTCAGGCAAAGTATGCGTTTGTACATAAAGTTTCATTTATAAAATATGTTTTAGGCTTCCAAAAGGGGGTTTTGCAGCATTGCCATAGAAGAACCATTTTAGGTTCCCCAAAGAACAAAGAACCATTTTTCTTAGTGTGTAGAATATTTTAATATTCTGAAGAATCTTTTTCCAATCTAAAGAACCTTTTGTGCAATGGAAAGGTTCTACTGATGTTCTTCATGGAACCATAGATGTCAATAAAGAACCTTTAATTTTAAAAGTGAAAATTCATAATTTCCTTAAAACCCATATTACTTCAATCTAACATTTTTTTTAATTGAGGCTGTTCCTCACATAAAGCTATCATGTGGTTTCAGAAGAGTCATATGGACTACTTCCATGTTTTTATGGCACTTTGATCTCAACAGTTCTTGGTCACCATCCACTTTTATTAAGCAGCATGAACTTCAAAACTTCTTATTTTGTGTTCTAGAAGAAAGTCATACAGTTTTAATGCGAACTATTCTTTTAAACTGGTGTTACTTGGTTCCCCAACAATAGAGACATAGAAACATAAAGGGACAGGTCACAGTTGACCAGCGAGAGTGTATTAACATGGTCGTACCGTGTAATTTGGTTTATGAGTCTGATAAAGGTCCATCGAGAGAAAAGAGAGATTGTGATGTCTTGCACAATATGACCACCGGATTCCATTTCAGACGGTTGGACCGTAATAGCGCTCAGTGTGTTAAGAGCTATCAGAAATCGGCCAACACACTGTCCCTCCAGCGATCATTACGCATACGTCCTCACCTACACACCAGGTAACGCAAACACACACTACAGCATGAAAAAAACCACTTGGCCCTGTCAGATATGGGGTATTGGAGTCCGAATGAGGTCCATTTAGTCGGCAGTGGTCTTGATGGTGGTCTCCATCGCAGAGGTGAGGGCCGGCGCAGGGGAGAGAGTGTTTACCTACATCCCTTTATTACCATCTGCTTAATGGCCTATGAATGTCTCCATGGATACTCAAGAGAGAGGGAGAGAGAGAGATGGATGGAGGGACAGAGATGGCTCCGATCAGAAAGGTAGGCTCTCAGCAGGGAACTGCTGTGCGCGTGTGAGTGCGTTTGTTTTAATGCGTGTGTGTGTGTGTATGTGTCCAGAGATACTTAGTGCAATGAGTGCAGTACTTCAAATGATTTCAGTTTCCTGTAAGTGCAACATCAAAAAAAAAAAAAAAAAAAAAAAAAAAAACGCAAACCAGTGGATGTGTGTGTTGATGCGCGTGTGAGTTAGAGCAGGCGTGGAGGGTAAGCCTAGGTGTCGGGATGGGGAAGAGAGAGGTGGTTTAATGCAATAAAGCATGTTGTATTGACATCTCTGTTGTGTCTATTGATTCCCCATTATGTCCCTAACAAACCCGGGTGGACATTTTGTCATTCGCAATCACGTTAGCACTGGGACTCGCCGACGTTCCCGCTCAAATCCGATCTATACACACACACGCGCTCTCTCTTGCTGAGGACGGCAGGGCTGATCTTCCTTAATCAATACCTGTTTGAGGTTAAAACACTTTACGGCGCATCAAACTGTAAATTTGTATCAGTGTAAACACAGCTCGCCTGCGCAGACAGACACATGACGGAACCATTGAGTGACCTGATCGCATTTGACCTTTAACCTCAAGCAGACCCCTAAATTATCCTAAACAGCAGCTACTTGTATTGCCCTTTCTGGATTTACACTGCAACATAAAACTATTTTCGGGTTTTGCCGCAGCGAATAGGCTGTGGAAATATTTACTGCATACGAATCACAAAAACGTATTATTCCATGAAAGAGACCCTGAAAGGGGTTTAGAGACTGCACAAAAAAAGAACAATGGGTTACACTTTTTTTTTAATGTGTCCTTGTTATTACAGTGTAATTACATTTAATTACTGAGTAATAATCAATCGTGTACTTACTATAGGGTTAGGATTAGGGATCGGATTAGTTGCATGTAATTATGCATAATTCATAGTTATTATGTAACTTATGTAACAAGGACACTGTAAAATAAAGCGTTACCGAACAAAGCAACAATGTTGCTCATAATCACAACACCTGGAGAAGGTGACAAGGCCTAAAAAGATGATGGTGGACCTATTAAACCTCTCTATAAGCATTCGCTCCCAAGAGCTAAAAACACATGATAAAAGTCCAAAAGTTTCAGACCACCAGTAAAAATGGTACTAAACTTTATAATTATATTATCAGCGTAATTTGAGAGATAAATTGAACTGAAATCAGAATTTCTTAGTATTTTGTATATTAACCTGTCTGTGCACAGCTTGCATGGACTCCACAAGTTAACATGGCCAACATCATGTTATATTATTGTGATCTCAAAGTACAAGTACAGAATACTAAATATATTTTATTTTCTTCCTAACTTTTCTTTGTATTTTTTTTCTAAAACATTTCTACAGGTGTAATTTAATAAAATAAAAAACAACATATTTTAAATGTCGTCTCAGACTTCTGGACCAAACTGAACATCTTAATCCAACAAGCAGAATAGCCAATAAGGATAAGTTGAGTGAGGGAAAGTACATTTATTTTCAGCTTTAATTACAGAAGATAGACACTATGTTCTGTTAGCTACATTTAACCAGCGTTTTGGTGGTCTGCATAGCGTTTCTTTGTGAGAGTGTGTTACGCAATTCTGAAAATGTGTGAAATATTTGATACAATTACAGGCAGGTTGTTAAATTAATCATTTAAAGATAATAATGTTTGCATTATGAAGTTTTGCTATTTACTAAAATGAAAGCTGATACATCAGTAATTTGCTAGAAAACAGACGCTTCCCAACAGCCTAAGCACTCACAGTTCCATTATAAATATAGTGTGCAGACTATCCCAATCTCCCTGACGCCAAGATTCTACAGTAAACTCTCAGGGTAAAAACTGTAAGATATCTTCATGGTCATCGCCAGGAAAAACCTAGTAAAAACTTTGAACCAATGCCCTCAATAGTGTCTATCATCCGTAAGTAAGGCTGAACATAAATGTACTTTCCCTCACCCAACATAAAGATCCTTACTGGCTGCTCTGCTTGTCACTCTGACCTCTGCAGCATTTAATGTCAGCTGTGGCGCCTGGTGTCCATTTTGAGTCTTATATTATCAAAGAAGTGAAAGGTATAACCTATGGCATAATTTTAAAATCTGAAAAGGATAAAGTCTTGAAAGCACATGGCAACCAAACACCAAATACATTCAGCTCACTTTTTCCAAGTCAGTTTAAATATAAAAAATATAAAATCTGACAAACTGAGCGATAATGTTATTTCAAAACAAACACACAACAGTGTCAGAAAACACTGAACACAAGTACACACTCAATCAATAATGCATCTACTAGTAGAACCTGTTCAAAATAAACTTGCTGCAAAATTAAATGTATTCACTATATTTTTTAGGTTTGCAATTAATTAATTTTAACATCGTTTTTTCCCCCCTGTAAATTTAAGAATAAATGTCTCTGTCGTTCCAGGAATAATTCCTAGCCAATATAGAATCCCCTCTCTCTTATCCTCCCTCCAGTTCACTTCTGACATAAAAAGACAAATCCTATAGCCTAACCAACCAGACTCAAACGAGCAAGTCAATCCAATTTTAACACTACCTGCATTTCAAGAAAGCACATCACCATGTGGGCCCATTATGTGGTGCAGCTGACGAAAGCTTAACGTCTGGCTCTTTGCTCATTTAGGCGCCAGTAAGTAATTAAAGACTCTCACTCTTATTTCTTGAGGTATAAACCTTATTCAGGGGGGACGCCATATTTACTTTTTTGTGACTGAAAATGAGGCCGTGAGGGACACAGTCTGTTTAATTGGTTGTATTATTATTATTTTTTCTTTTTTACTTTGCTGTCAATCGTTCTGCAGATACAACAACAAAAATAGAGTGAAAAACAGGTGTTATGAAAATTAGACTTTACCTTTATAGGCCCAAAAATTTGAGGAAACTACGTGTGTCCCTCACAGTCTCGTTTTCAATAACAAAAAAAGTACATTGAAAATAAATATGGCGTCCACTCTCAATAAGGTCTATGGTGTATTCACTTTCTAGTATTTAGCTCTTTAGAGTGAAACATAGCGCGAAATAGAGTTTTAAATTACCGTATTTACATTTTAGTCGCTGTGTGAGGATGTGTGACATGTTTAATGTGACAGATGATCTGTAAGTGGCGTATACGTTTAATCCATCTGCTGGTTGGAAAATTTCCGCTTCGTTGAATGCCAGACGCTGCGCGCACACATTGCGCGTACCCGCCCCCCTCACTAATGCAGCACTTTAGAACCAACACTCCTTGTATACAAGAAAAAATACGATGTTTCACTACAACTACAAGAAACATTCTTGGTAATACTTTGCATTACAGAGTCATGTTACACGTTTTATGTTATCAAGTCTACTATAATAATTTTGAAAAAAAAAAAAAAAATTAATTAAACTACAAGCAGCTCCACAGAATTGGCTATAAATTATTCCACATGTTGTTTATTTGCAATACTTATGACTGCAACATGAATACAACAATTAAAAGTCTATTTAAAAGTCTAAAAATAAAAGTTCTCTCTGCCTTTTCAAAGCTCGGGCTACAGTCGGGTGATGACTGTAATTTAAAATTAAATGAAGCTAATTATTTAACCCTAGAGTGAAAGCTCTTAAAATCGACAAAAACATCAACAAATAAAGTGACATTCAGTCTCATCATTCTCAAACTTGTCGTTAAATTCACACACTCGCTCTGTCCTTTCCCCCCCAGCGTCTGTGTATCGATCTCGGCGGAATCGATAAATTACCATGAATATTCCCTGAACCGGTCGTGAGAAGAGAGTCAGACGGCAGATGGAGAAGCAGATACGGGGACGACAGAAGGATGAAAGAAGCCAAAAGAGGCCGAGACTAACCATTCAAACAAGGGCAATTATGGGCAGACGTCTTTTCACCTCAACCAACCTTCATTAATACACACTCAAAGTGGCACATTTTAATCATACATACAAACGGAACTAAAAGGATCTTAGCCTTTTTTGTAAGAAATACAAAAATATGGATTTCATTCAGACGGTTGTCTGGGTCTTAACAGGTGTTTCGACTCCACATTTAGTTTTTTTTCTTTTTTTCTTTCTTTTCAGTAGTGAGAAAAAAAGAAAAGCTGTTATCGACATTAACCAGAGGAAGGTAAAGGTATCTCTTACCGGAGTTACCGGAGCGCAGAGGCAGCGGAGACTTGAGTCGCCAGGCGCTGAAATCAGGAGCGGTTCTCTGAAACACTAACGGCACCGGCAAGGGAACAAACATGATCCGTTGTCGTCTGGGCTTTTCTTCTATGGTCTCTTGTATTTGGCGCTTGTCTTGAGTTTCGTTTTCTTTGGTTGCTTTTTGTCAAGTAGACTGTATTTTGAGGTTGTTTCTTTTTGGTAATAGTTAATATTTGGTTTAAAATGTATAACGTAAGTAAACTGCTCAAGCTATCTTTACATTTTTGGTATTGTGCCTCTCAGTCATTACTGCTTCCTCAGGGATACTCTATCTCGGACTGACACACAGACGGATAGTCCGGATCTTTCAAGCGGTCTAAATATCGTCTAAATATATATTAAAAGTGTTTTGTGGTTACTAAACACTTGGTTTAACAACTGCTTAGCGGAAATATCCGTTAATATAACCAGCAAATTTGAATAACAGGACGTTAGACATACGCTAGCAAATGTCGAACCGGTGGTTGAAACTGTAACTTTTTAAAATTCAAAACTCACTTGTTGTCTCTAACTCATAACATTCCCTGGGTTTTGCATATCCCGCGCGAGACCAGGTGTGCGGCCGGTAAACGTCACAATGGCCTTGTGCGCGACGCGATCCGGTTCCACTTTGGTTTCGCTTTTTAAACAAATCTCGAGTCAAAATTTTGTTCACTTTAGTACAAAAACTACTTGGCTCATTACAATCAATCGCGGTTGCTGGCTTTAAAACGGTTTACAAAGGTTTAACAGGAATATTTGGTTTCTCTATTTGGTTTCTAGCTCTCCTACTGTGTGGTTTATCTCGCGCACATTGCATGCATTTCAAGCAGCATATTATTATTTTTTTTTGTATAAAATATAATATAATCGCTTAATATATTTAAGTAATCACGTACGTATAAGGCTACGCAGCGGCTCTACACGCTCCCCCTTTCGTTTCCACTCACTAGCCAGTAATTAAAACGCAATCAATCGATAAATAAATGAATAAGCAACACTGCTTGCGCACGAAATGTAAAAACTGAACGAAAAGAAAACAACACGGTACCCGTTAAGCGGAATTCGGCTCTTTGGCTCTGTCCCACCACCATCCGTCTGTGTGTGCGTGTGTGTCCGTTACGATAGTCCCGTTATCTGGGAACCCCGGTAGCTTGCGAGCTCTGTCCGCCTCCCGGTACGAAAGCAACACTGAAACGAGAGGAGCAGCCGCTATACTCCCCCCGCCCCCCTTTCTCTCCCTCCATCCATACCTCCCCCTCTCCTCTCCCCTTCCATTTTTTTTTTTTTTTTTTTTTACTAATCCCATATAAGGCAAGCTATCCTGCGTATTGATCGCTTGATTACTCTTCATTATGATGACTCTGATGATCGCGGTGGGCCGCTGATCGATAGGCTTACACACATTCACCGAGTGGCTTACATCAGGTGATTATATCCTCATCTACATGCAGGTATATGTCTGTGGAAAAGATACGGTCGATATAAGCGACCATCCTGTGGAGAAGACATTGATATGTTATGGTGATTATTTAACGTAGCTAGCTGATTACATTGTGAATAGGCAACAAACAGAAACCGATTATCGCTACCTCACAAAAGTTTCATTTGGTCTATTGCTAGTCTAGGGTTTCTCTCTCTCTCTCTCCGATTCTACCTTTCATTCCCTCTTTCCGACACACTGAATGCTGTCAGTAATAAAGCTACAATCTATGCCGCGCACTTACACTCCAGATTATTGCCGACATAGATTTTTTAAATAGAAAAATCTATACGCTAAACATCGCAGTCAATACGGGAAAAATCGAAAGCGCAGCGCTTGATCCCCCCCACCCCTACCCCCAAACTCACACTCGCCCCAATCTTCCTGTCTCTATCTATCTAACTGACTATCTATTCTTCCTATATCCGAGGTGAGAGATTTTATATAGCCTAGATCAATTATTGGCCAGGGTATCATAAGAAAAAATACATACAACTTCATTTGCTTAACTGATTTGGAAGATACATTATTTGCTATTTGATTTTTTTTTTTTTTTTAATACTATTTTTTTTTTAAATCATATTTTCTTGCAACACAACAGACTCACAATGGTTCCTTGGGCTTTATTGTCCCCAAGCACCCCCCTCCATTTGACAGATGACATCCGCATGTCCAACGAGCGAGAGGGGGGAACGGAAGAAAAAAAAAAAAAAAGAAGCGACAAGTTGTCCTTCACGAATCCCCCTCGCCTGAAAGGGCACGCGTTGCGAACCCCCCCCATCCAAACTCCTTCCAGACAAAAGCAATTATTTCTTGTAGAATATAGTGTGTTTTGCGCGTCTATAACGCGGAGAAGGAAGAAAGGTGTGCAGACTGAAACACAGTTTCCAAATATGACATTTCCATTTGGTTACATTCAATGGTCAGCTCATAGTATATCCCTGAACACCAGTAGCCATTATGACTGACATGTCATCATTTTAAAAATAAAAATAAAAATCAAATGCACATAAAAACTCCTTTCAGAAAAAACTATTGCAAATGTACCAAGACATTAGTTAAAATAGTTTAAGCACCTGCCACAATGTATAAAGTGTGAAGAAAATAAAGTCACTGTAAAATGATTATGCACATTTTTCTTTTTGCAGATATTAATATTATTTCGGTCCTCATTATCACCATTTATGTTGTTCTTGTTGTGATAAAAAATAAATAAATAAATAAACAACTTGGCGATCAATAGAAATAATCATTACCCAGTGCACACATAAAAAGAAACTTCCTCCTGTGTGTGACTGGGTGGGTGAACCAGACAGCGATAGTGAAAGAGTTCATCGTTAAATGGCAATGTCATGTTGACAAATGCGTTGGTTGAATTAAATTCTCTCTCATCAATAACAAGGCGCCCCAATCAATACCAGCTTACAATTATATCAACACCCCCTCTTGCTGTAACAAGCAGCTAATACTGTGGCTAGGACACATTCCCACTGCGGTGCAACCCTTGGACACACACACTGGCACACAGAATACAATATCATTCTTTCTCACAAACACAGACAGATACATGAAACAACCCTAGATTTCACTTACACATACAGAATATAATATACTTTCTTTTACGCAATCTTTGCGCTTGTTACACATCTCTTAATCACAAAGATGTAAAAAATGATCAACTTTTACTATACTTTAGCCATCGTCTGGTAAATTCCTGAATGATGGAGTTAGAAGTGATTCAAGCAGGGACTCGCACACTTTCTCTGTTCAGCTGATCTAATGATCAGTGCTGACATATTGTCAATACCCAGCTCAAGACTGCCGATACCCTTAATACAAATCCATCCTCCGTGCCGCTCTCTTTTAACACACACGCAGTTGGGTAATAATTGCACAGTGCTAATGTTGTCTCCTCTTTATCTTCAATAGACATTGGATCTTGTCTTTCTTGACAGATAGCATGCTCATCGATGCCAGGTAATGTTGGGATTTGTAGTTCTTTATGATATTTCTTGTTTAATGGATTTATAATTTGCCTCTATCTCCTCATTGATAAAGTGACACCCTTAAAGGGTTAGTTCACCCAAAAATGAAATTTGTGTCATTAATTACTCACCCTCATGTCGTTCCACACCCGTAAGACCTTCGTTCATCTTTGGAACACAAATTAAGATATTTTTGATGAAATCCAAGATTTTTTTTATCCCCCATAGAAAGCAATGTAATTACCACATTCAAGGTCCAGAAAAGTAGTAAATATATCGTTAAAATAGTCAACGTGACTACAGTGGTTCAACCTTAATGTTATGAAGCAACGAGAATACTTTTTGTGCGTAAAAACAAAACAAAAATATTGACTTTATTCAACAATTTCTTCTCTACCCTGTCATTCTCCTACGCAGTGAACACAGTTCAGCGCTTCCGTGTTTACGTCCGAACGCCGGCTCAGTATTGTCCGACGCTGTTCACGTGAGCAGCACAACGCATGCGTTCACTGCGTCAACTTGGTACAAGTCTGACAGGGTAGAGAAGAATTTGTTGAATAAAGTAGTTATCTTTGTTTTGTTTTTGCGCTCAAAAAGTATTCTTGTTTCTTCATAATATTAAGGTTGAGCCACTGTAGTCACGTTAACTATTTTAACGATGTCTTTAATACCTTTCTGGACCTTAAATGACGGTAATTTCGTTGCTTTCTATGAGGATAAAAAAAAAAAAAAAAAAAAAAAAAACCTTGGATTTCATCATAAATATCTTAAGATGAACAAAGGTCTTATGGGTGTGGAACCACATGAGGGTGAGAAATTTCATTTTTGGGTGAACTAACCCTTTAACATCTGGGATGAAGGGAGAAGAATAAGAAGATATTCAATTATCAATAAAGTTAATATTATAATGACTTTAAATATACCACAACAAATGTCCTTTATAATCTCAGATACAGTTTGACTGTATGCTAGGCTGCTTACATCTTTTGCCTTGTTGAGCTTTTCTTGCATAGCCTTCCAAACATTCTTACAATATTTCGATTTCACACATTTGCTTATGGGGGCTAAAATTCACAAACAAGATTTTTTTATTTCTTTTTTATTAATGCATCCTTTACAGGACCCACCACAAAAAGTCTTTTCCATTTCATACAGATTCTACCATCATTCCACGCTATGCTAGCTTTAACACGATCAAAGACTTGGGAAACAGCAGCTGAAGATCCAGCAGTCAGCGCTAGTAAAAGACATCGACCCCCAAAGTGCTGGCGATGTGTCTCGCCCGCAGCGGCCTGCAGCGGCCTAATGCTATGACATGGACAGGGCTATCAGTAGCGCGCAGACTAGCTTGAGAGGGGGAGCTGATTTTGCCCCGTCAGAGGCCTGCTGAATATGTGATCCACCGTTACAGCGGAAGAGGATAAAGCCCCAATACCCCGTCTGTGATCTTTATGGGGTGCCGAGTGTGTGTTTGAGTGTGTGTGGCTGCGCAGAGGCAAAAGGTAAAGCATGCGTGTTATTCTGAGCATGTGTGTGTGGTGGGGTAAATAAGTGTGCGCTATTCAATATCCATTGTTTAGTTTTGTACTTTTGCATTAAAAATGGACATTTATGTACTAAATTTCATTGAAAAAATATAAACAAATCATTTCACTATATAAAAATATGTATAATAAAATTATATTATATTTTTAAAAATCACTGTAATATTTAATACTATTAATATAATATTTAATATATAATTTTCAAAGTAAATTTTGATGATTCAACTAATCAAACATAAGTAAACAACCAATGACTCAGTATTTATGAACTACCCATTTCATTAGACCCACACTTACTTTCCAGGTAATTCTAATAAGTTTTTAACTCCTTTTGAGGGTAACAATATGACACACTTAACAGATTCCTCCCCTCTCTCTTTCTCTCCCTCTGTCTCGCCTTGTGCATTGAGACTGTGTGTGGGTAGATTTAGAACCGAGATCAATAAGAAATGTAGAAATCAATGCACTTAGCACTAGGAAATCAATGGGCCCTAATCGGGATGCCGATGGCACAAGTCAAAACAATTAAGAGAGAAGAAAAATGTTTAACAACCTCTACTCTCTTGCTTACACAGTGAAGACGAGAGAGAGAGGGAGAGGGAAAAAAGAGAACGAGGGGAACAACGCCGATGAGATTACAGCTGGGAATCAGGAAGCTGAAAAGCTGAACATTGATAGAGGGAAGTGGGCGAGGAAAAGGGATGTAGAGAGTCAATGAAACTGGTGGAGATGAAGAAAAAACAGAGGACTATGACATGTAATTATCCAGCAGTGAAGAAAAGGCAGAAAAAGCGGATGGGAGATGGGAAGGGAGGAATTATTTGACACAAATAATGAACGAGTGCTGGCGAGAGGACTCAATTATGGACGACGGCCAACCTAAATGGACCATCACACAACTTTAAATGGTGACTAAGCAAATTAAGGTGTCAAAGGTTAGCGCGCATATCCGCGGCCATGTTTTTTATGCGCAATCGTAGCAGTTGGTTCAACGGTCCCATCAGATGGTCAAACACAGGGGCGCTCATCCATGGGTAAGCATGTAAACCTAGCTGTCAATCAAAACAAGGCCCAATTACAGACGCACCTTGACCGAGCCGCATCCAGCCAATCAGGTGAGGCAGAAGCAAAGCAAAGCCTCACCCTATGAAAGCATGGGATAGCTATGGTGGCACAGGTTGACTAGGAGCGGGTGGGTTGTGATTTGGGGTCGATCAATATCTGAACCTCATGCCGACCTCTACCTCATTCTTAAGGCGAGGGGGAAATCAATGCGGAAGGGTCTATATGACTCCTGACTAGTGTATGGATTGGTGAAGTGCCAACTAATCAGCGACTTACTGAATGTGACACCACACCTATTAACCTATTGATATGACACTTGGCAACATGAACAAACATGCACATGAGGATACATATTCTCACACTCGAACAACATCAAGACACAGTAAACAAGAAAATACAGCATAAAATAATTTTTCATGGATTTTTTTTCCATCAAGAAATCAATAAATATATAATATGTATATTTTAAAATGCATTTAATTGAAATTATTTGTAGCTTAACAAGGTAAACCTCATTGCAGAAAAATAAATTGCACAAACAAAATGGAAATTAAATACAAAAGAGAAAGAACTGAGGGAAACAATACACAAGGCACGAGAGGACAACTGCAGGGAGTGTGAGTGAGTGATAAGACGAATGGGAAAAAAAGGGGAAGAGGAAGCAAAGAAGGTTGTATCAAAGGAGGTTACAGCATTAGGGGCTCAAAGGCGAGGGGGGGATACCTCTGATATTTGGGATTAGAAAACATGTGGTGAAGTAGGCAGGGATTAAGCAGGAAGAAGGAGAAAGAAAGAAAGAGAGGGGTGTTTGGGGGAGGAGAAGTAACAAAACCTATAGCAGTGTAAATACTTAGTCTGGAGAATTCTGTGGTTAGCGTTTTTTTCCTGGCCTTGCATTCCCGCGTTTGTGCCTTGTGTCTAATACTATTTCTTATATATATATATATATATATATATATATATATATATATACACACACACACACACTGTAAAAAAGAATTGTTGGTTTAACTTAAAAAAGTAGGTTACCTGGTTGCCTTAAAATTTTGAGTTCATTGAAATTAAAAAATTTGAGTTAATACAATGAAGGCGACTGATTTAATCAACAGAAACTCAAAATATGTTATCTGAATCACATTAATTATTGAAGTTGATTTGACAAAAGAAAAAATGTTGTGATAAAAAGATTTTTTACATATATATATATATGTTATCTGTGTGTGTGTGTGTGTGTGTGTGTATGCGCGTGCGTGTGTGTGTATAGCTAGGGTGATAGGTGATCGTTGTTGCTGGCAGTGAAAATTTACCACTTCTAGCTGTTGAAAAAAAATATACATTACACTACATGACAAAACTCACATTTTGTGAAAGGGAATCGTATTCAGGGGAGTCATTATTACTGTAGTTTTCTCAAAATAAATACAAATAAAAAGAAGCAAAAGAAAATAAGATATACATCATCTCTCTCTTTTTATTGTATTAAATAAAACAGAGCAATATTTAGAGGAGAAACCGGTGTAGATTAAAGTGCAATTCATGATGCGACATTTACTTAACATCCTCACACAAGCTTCTAGCTGGACATCTGTGTGTGTTTGTTTCTCTTTATGTGTGTGTGTTATGAGGCCGTGGGGGTTGATGTTTAGGCACTCTTGAAGGTTAGGTTCAGTGTCAGTGGTCAAGGTCAGGTGTTAATTCATGAGAGCGAGTGAGAGAGGACAACGTATCAAGAGAGTGAAAATCTAGTTAATATAAAAAGACAATGGCAGAATCTGACCAAAGGAAAATTCACACAACACCTAAGACGACAACATCATGACTGTTAGATGACCAGCCCTAATGCCAATCGTTTCTTCTTTCTTTCTCTCTATTTATCTCTTTCTTTCCTCCCCTTACCAGTTTGACCACAGGGGTCAGCCTGCAGCGAATGAGGTCATTCGTCTGGGATGAAATTGACCTTCAACCCCTCAACTTGATCGCTTGCCCGCATTCTAACCACCTGGACAACCAACCAGCACAGAGCTCACAGAGCAGGCGTGTGTGTGCATGCGTATGTGTGTTTGTCGCAAAACAATCAAATCATTTTATTCATTCTGTACATAAAAAATTAATGGATAAATGTTTTACAAACCTATATATTGGCAATGGTAGAGAATAATATCATCATTTCAACTTATTCAAATTAACTCTTTGGATTTATCTATTTAATTTTTTTGTTTGTATGAATATAGCAAAAACATAATGCAACTTACGTTTAAAAAACACACATGCATGCACACATTGATTTGGTCTCTGATATAAGCACACACAAAACATCAGTGTTGGAGGTCAATACCTCACTGACTCTCCTTATGATGGCACATCAAAAAGTCAATGATCAGCTCAAGATAATCAAAGCTATTGATTACTAACATACCAATTATGACATCCACTGCAGAGTACACACTGTTTCCATTCTATGGTCCATGTGTTCAGCAAAATTAAGTACAAGTAAACGCCACCATGAAATATCATTATTTAATATCTATAAAATTTATTATTTTGGAGGAACACAAATATTTTCTATTATACATTCACTTTCATACATTATACATTTTCTATTATTTAGCCTATAATTCATATTATACAATTATATAAGAAAATAAAATAATTTTATGTAGCCTATGTCTTGATACAATATTTTAAAGTCTAGGTTTAGTTTTCATTTAAGTAAAAATAGGTAGCAATTATGAATAGGTATGGATATTTTTACACTACCACAATATAAAGTCTGTATCTCTGGATTTCTGATATTTTATATTGTTTTGATGTGTATGCTGGGCATGTGCTTCTTCACTAATGAAATATAGAGCAATAAAGAGAGAAGACGATGCGTGCTCGCGCGGCCAGAGCGTCTGGAGACTGACCAGCTGCCCTTTGACACTGAGGTCGTGAGCTAATGGGCTTTGCACAGCTTTGCACATTGTGTGGACAAATGGTATTTTTTAGCGTTAATGTCAGGGTTGTTTTTTCTCCATTTTTATTTTCATCATCAAAGCCTTTTGGACAATAAGTTGTTGTTTAAATTGTTGGTAAAACTGAAAGATCGATACTATTTTGCAGCTTTTTGCCGAGGTGAGCGAAATAAATACCAGTGAAAACAACGAACCTGACGAGTCCTTCAAGACAAAACATAGTAAGGTTCACACTCATCTATACTCCCATTTAGTTATAAAATTCGAACGATATGTCCACACTAACATTTATTAAATATCTTGAAATATGAATATTATATTTCACCGATTTATCATGTAATTATGCAATATTTTTTATGTGATTTTGAGTTATTTCCATGAATAATTAAGATAATACTTTACAAAATATTAACTTATTTTGTAGCATATGCATGCATATGATAATAAATAATTACATTAATTATACTTCTATCCTAAAGCAGTACGTAATACCACAAAAAGGATGTGCAGAGTAAATCAAATACTGGACCATTGCATAGATTTTACATCTTCCATTTAGTTTTTATCAACAACTGCACGTTTAGTTTCCTTTTAGTAATTCTGTCATTTGAAATGTATATATTTATCATAAATCTAAATACACATTAAACAAATTAAACAAATATATTCATAACATAAATTATCAAAGCATGCGCACGCATTAATAATACTCTTACCCGACGTACACACAATTTGCCTATAACTAGCATTTAATAAATGCACATTTGCATTTTTAAATTCAAATATCTAAACGTTCTTTCAGGTCGTAAATAAAAAGAGTGTAGTAAACATTCTTTCAGTTCCTAATCGAAATTTGACGATTAAAGTCAAAGGGATTAAGACACTAGAATTAATATTAATATTCAAGTTTGTACATAAATTTGCGTTTATTTTACACTCAAGATTTTAATATGTTCGTTAGATTAAAATCTTATGTAGAGCATGTTTGCATTTTGAATATTTTGAATATGCAAAAATGCAAACATGTTAATGCATAATTATAAATTGTAACCACTTAGCAATAATAAAAATGTTACATCATGAACATCACACATCTAAAGGTAAATACTGAAGCAATGAAATAGCCTACTAATAGGCTATTTAAAATAAATTGTAAATTCTATTATTTATTTTTTAAGCACTACCCTAAATACCCCAACATTCAAGTTGCTTGAAGGTACGAAGAACTAAAAAACTTATAGCAAACATTGGATTAAACACTGGACTAATCGAAAAATATTAAATTATTAGACTATAAACAGAAACATACGCGATTACATTTCATTCCGTTCTGAAATAGACTAGAGTGAACACATAAAAAGTTTAGATATTGTATATTTGCTGAATAATGATAAAGCTGAAGAATATTAAAAATCTATAGCCTACACACACATACGTGTGTGCATCTTTTTTTTTTCTTTTTGCAGACAAGAAATGGAAACGTCTCGTTAAATATAGCCTAATATTCATTTAACAAAGGCAAACCATAAAATTAAAAGGATAAGAACAATCTTAAATCCGTGTTTTCTTAGTCCTCAAATTATGTCTTTAGAATAACTTTACTAAACCCTTAAACGAATTGGTGTATGAATCTGATGGCAAAAGAAGAAAAAACAAAAGAATGTGAGGAGAGAAAGAATGTTTAAGCAGGTCTTAAGCATGGTTACGTAGGGTGAAGTCAGGTAAAAGTGGACACTTTTTTTTGACAAATTAAGCATTAAAATATCTATACACACAATGCTCAAATTTCTAATGTCATAAATGTCCAGCTCTATTAAATATAACTTAAATAAGTTGCGTCGTGAAGCCCTTTACACTGCCAATACAGCTTCCTAAAGACAGACAGACGGAGTTTAAACCTGGAAGATGTTCACTGAATCTTTGTAGTTGGAGTCAGCACGTCTCTATCTGTCTGTCTGTCTCTCTCCGTCTCTCTAGATAGAGAGATACCAGCCGCGCGCTCCAGACTTCAAACGCTCGCGCGCGCTGGGAGGAAGTGTCTCTCGCGCCCCTCTCGACCTGTCGATATCCCGATGGCAGTTCGCTCTTTATAAAAGTCACAATTCCATCCTTTTAATTGATTTCTCATAATTAACTCAGTGTGTTCATCGATTTTCACTCGACGGCGCATCGGCCTCTCTATCCGGGAACACACCGGTCGCGAACATAAGGCCTTATTATTTTCGCGTTAACTGAAGCCGAATAAATATTGACCACATTCAATATCAATTAAAGCCCAACGGCACTAAATAATCCCACTGTTTCTGCCACCGGGGTCCCCTCGACAGGTGGAGAGGTCGTCAAAATGGAGGGAACACGTGTATTTTAAAGCTGGATTGAGCACGTGCGCACATTTTCCTTCCTCTGTTATGTCATTTTATAACCTATAGATACATTTACCAAAGCATTAAGCAAATTACACAAATATATTCATAACATAAATAGTCAAAATATGCATACTGGACATGTACACCTTTGTCTGACTAGCCATGTTCTGAGAGAATAAGGATTACAAATACATATACTTGATTTTTGTGAACCTCTTTAAACTTCTTTAAAATGATTACAGATGTGTTTATGAAAATAAATCAATTTCCTATTCAAGCTTATCAAAAATATTAGCTAGTGGGTGAAAGGTGAGGATGTTTCCAAGGGCCAAATTTCTACATTGTATTTTTAAAAAGGTAAGAATCTCAGGCTATCAGAGACAACCAGCTCTGAAATTCAAGAACAGAGAAAGACAGTGAGAGAGCAAAGCAAGGACAGGAGAAAGGTTTATCACGGCTTTATCAAACAGGCACCTGACAGGATAATGGTCACTAACTCAATGTGTAATTATCAGAGAGCGGGAGGGTCAATCTTGCACATACTCTATGCATCTATATGAAACGAAAAACCCAAGCTTAAAGCACCATTTCTTTACCAATGCCAGTTACTATTATTACACTTCCCATTTTTACCATTGCATTTTTCCAAAAGGTAAGGCCATGCTTTTAAATATGAAATTTAGTTATGAACAGTAAACAAACAGAATGCTGAGGTAAAAGAGGCTGAATGGAGGGGAAGCAACAGAAATACAGAAATGTTTGAAGGAAAGAAACGTTCAAAGAGAGGAAGGGAGTGAATAAAGGAGCTGAGAGGGGGGGAAAGTGAGGTGAACAGAGGAAGAAATAAGATGGTGTAAGAGTGGATCAGAGAAAGAGAGAGGGGCGAAAGAACGCGGGCGGAGGGAGGGATGTAGAGGCCCCTTCTCTGTAGAATCAAACCCCTCATGAATTAAACGCTTTAAGGCTCTGAATAGGAGGCACGTGCAGGAGGCCTCCGAGAATAAAAAACGCTCACCCCATCTGGCTCTTTCAGGGAGAAAGAGTGAGCGAGAAAGAAAGTGGAAGATCAATGGGCGTGACATGGCGAGAAACCGATGGAACAACAACCAAGTGCGATATATTTGGGGGTTTGTGCAGGACTATGCAAAAATATAACATTAAATAGTGTTAATGTTACTAACATGAGGACCCAAACTTGAACCTTTTGTCTGAGTTGTCATCACCAACCTTTAATCTGTGAGCGACCTTCAGACACTTTTTTCCTGCGTCCCTCACCCTCCATCTCTCCTTCTCTCACTTTCCCTTGTTGTACCCAGCATCTTGGCTGTTTCCATGACGACCGAGTAGATACTGATGGGGAAGAGGGGCACATTTGTGAGAAAGCCTGAGAGTTATTGAGGGTGGGACATTGACACATTTGAAATCCATCATACTTGACTTAATGGATGAGCTTTATAATTCTGCATATATAAAAATTGAAGCGCAGGGTTATATTCGTCTCTAATGAAACTGGCACAGTACTATTAGATAAATGTTTGCCTCTTAAAGTCATTGTGAATTCAAAACTTACGCTATTTACTTTCTTTAAACAAGATTCATCGGTGCACTCTGTTTCAAAGAAAGAATCTTTGGCTTTGTAATATTTCATCAAAATCTTCAACAACTTTCCAATGGATAAAATAATGTTTTTGTCATTAAATATCCTTCTTCACTTTTAAAATGGGTTGAAATAACATTTCATGTTGACTTCAAGCTGCATGCAAGTATTCTGGAGATATCATTGCATCAATGACTGTAAAGTTCCCAAACTAAGCCTGAATACGCAATTTGGTGTGGTTGCAGATATTTATATGGCCAAAACGATTAAATTATGATAGCTTGTAATGTAAATCAATGAGATCTTAATAACAGTACAGCAGACTACTTACATAAAATGCCTAAAAATATCAGCTATCACTCTATATCTCACAAGATGATTTTTAAATGCTTAGTTTTATGATCAAAGCTCTGTAGTTGTTTTTGTGGGGGCAAAACATAATACAGTGCAATAAAATGATGATTGAGAAATGTATAAATATGTTTCTCAAAAGCCTGATTGTATTTGATACTCCCATTTTAACATGATTTTTGTAAAAAAAAAAAAAAAAAGAAGAAAAAAGAAAAGAAAAAAGAAAAAAAAGAGGAATGGATAATCAAGGAAACCTTGAGTCCAGTAAGTGTTCATCTTGAAATATCACTAGCAATATAAAAGTTATTCTTATGTTTACTTTATAAAAAGACTTTAAAGCAAAAAGACACGACCTGAAGGTGGACATTTTTAGAATTATACAAAACGGTCTTTTACTTGCTGAAAAAAAATGTAGTAAAATTGTGTAAAATTTTTTTTTAGCTAAGTTTTGGTCATGTTAATAATTAGAAATTTGTGTATCAGATATGATACAGTGGGATTTATAGGGTTAATGCCAGTTAAGCTAACTTTTTATGGTTCAGAGCTCTCAACAAAGAAAAGGAATATGTCGAATAACACTAATAGTGCTTGTCATGGCTCTATTAAATCACAGATAGACTACCGCTCCTCAGTCATCTCTGGTCCACCTGTATCTGCTATACGGTCCTTCGAGCGCGTCCAAAATGCTGCCGCTCGACTTGTATTTAACCTCTGGAAATTCTCTCATTTTCCGCCTGTGCTCAGCTCTCTACACTGACTGCCAGTAACTAAGAATTAAACGCAGGACACTGTTCCTAGCCTGCAATGCTGCCAATGGCCCACAGAACCATTACCTAAAATCCTTCATCAAACTCGTACAACCCAGTCTGGTCACTGCGATCAGCCACTACTGGTGGCTTAAATCCCCTCAATGCGAAGAGTTCCTGCTCGTCCATCCATTTCTATCCTGGTTCTTCACTGGAACAAACTCCAAATATCAAATATCAGAACAGCTGATCAGTTCAAATCAAATTCAAATACACCTTGTCATGTGTTACCTCCACAAAAACATACATTTGGCTTCATATCAAGACTTAATTAATCCACTGCTGTTCCACTAAGATTTAGTGTGAATTGGTACTACTGATTAATCAACATTAATTTCTTGTGTATTAGTTTCTTACTGGATCTTTAGGCCAAAGCTTTGTACATAGACTGGAAATGCAGCTTAAGATGGCTGCTGTGTTTTGGAGCGTTGCAATTAGTTTCTAGCTGGTCATATATATATATATATATATATATATTTGTTACCAACAAACCGGTCATGCTAGTTTAAGGTGTACTTTGGGACGTGGTGGCTGCTCAACTAGCCAATAACCACCTTGCTCCAACTAAAAAACAACTATTGTGTTCCAAAACACAAGCTGGATTTTTATTATTATTATTATTATTTATTTATTTTTTGTGACTATCGCACATTTCTCTGTACTTGACTCTAAATTTGAGTTGAGTCGAGTCGTTTTTGAGAGGAAGCGTCTGCTAACATCATGTAAACAAACATTTTATACAATGTAAATACTAACGTAGTCTATATAAAAAACAGTAAGGTAAGGTAAGAGCCTCATAATCACAGTTTATAACCAACCTATTAGTTTATTTTCTAGCAACATTAGTTTATTGTTTTTAATCCCTTTTGGCTAGAACACAAGAATAAAATAATTGCAGAATAACTTTTCAATAGTAAATCTTGTCAGAAGCCCCATGTGTGCGATGAGCAAGCAAAAGTGTGCATATGCATAAATGTGTAAGAATATCACCTGGATATAAGAATGAACTTCGATACAAAGAATCTTGAATCTCCATTGAAATCTTGAACTCGGCGTTCAAAAAAATTATCAAAAGGAAATCACATGATTTGGCGAGTTTGGTCGCCATCTCGCGGTGTGAATCGTTCTCTACAAGGATGAAACATCAACAATGAACGGTACGTCTCACCCCAAATGCCTTGAGGAGAATTACTAAGATTTGAACCCCCATATGAAGTAAAATCAGGTTGAGGGAGTCTTAAATACATAGATTTCAATAATTTCAGTAATCACAAAAGTTAGTTTAAGTTAAGTCAAAGTGCACTAACATGGACTCTCACGAACAGAAGTCCCGTTAGCATCAGGAGGTAACCATAGCAACAGTTTGCCGCTCAAGATCCATGTCATTTTATGGTTTATTATAGATTTACATATAACAAATGTATCACAAAAAGTATTTTATAGCCTACATATATAGGCTTCAAGAAAACGCGCGAAAATGACTTCCTTTTTACTTTTGTTATATTTTGTTATGCTAGTTCCTCAAATTCTTATAATAGTAAAGTAGTTTTGAAGAACAGAAGCTGATTTGAGCAACTGATCTGGACCTTTAATATTATTATTTGAGAATTTGTCCTTTAAACACGTCAAAGTTGAACTCTGTTGAATACAACTATTGTAGCAAAGAGCGCCATCTTATGAAATGTGTAATCATACATAGTCTGTTTGTAACCTGTTATTGTGTGCGCGTGTGAAGTGGAGAGCAGCCAGAACGTCTTCATAAAAATAAAGTTTCTTTATTGGCATCGATGGTTCCACGAAGAACCTTTAGCATCCATAGAACCTTTCCATCCCACAAAAGGTCTTTATAGAGGAAAATAATATCTTAAAATGTTCTTCACACTAAGAAAAAATGGTTATTTTAAGAACAGTTCACGAAAAGCTTTTTTAGGTACCAAAAATGGTTCTTCTATGGCATTGCTGTGAAAACCCCTTTATTTTTAAGAATGTACACAAGAGCCAAACATGAGCTGAATGAACATGACTGCCATCCCCACCTGCACTCACTCACACACCCAAACACAGAGCATGTCCACAATTACTCATCACCCAAACATTACTGGTCAGCCCGATGACCCCTCCCCCTCTCGGTGACCCTGACGACCTAGGCTCCATGGCAACCCTGTGACCTATCCGGTTCAACCTATCAGTTGCCAAGGAGACAACCTTGGAGCACATCTGACCATTGCCCCCTCCCTTCCCCCTTTCTGCTGAGACGAGGCAAGCGATCGATATTCTATCACACAGAACAGTGGAGCGAGAGAGGGAGAGGGGGAAAGGGGGAGAGAGAGAGAGAGAGAGATTGGGGGTCTGCATTGAGCAGAAAGATTAAAGCAGGCAGGACAGCTGACAAGGGGAGCGTGTGTGTATGTGTGTTTCATAATGAGGAGACATATTTCTGTTATTTTGGAGAGTTGGCTTCAAGGCATGTTTGTAATTCTGTTTTTAGAGGTGTGGTTCTGTGTGTGTTTGTGAGCCCTCTTCATCATCAAAATGAAACAGCGGCTGAATGTAACCAGGGAATTCATCAAAGACTTTACTGCAGCCCGTCTCCTCCTTCTCTTTCATATAAAAACCCAAACTGTATATATATATATAACAGCCTGTATAAATATATAAGGTGTTATAGGCCCTTTGTCTCTATCTGTGTGTGCAGGCACTCTTTAAACAGGGTGACCCACACCTCTAGGTGATATGGCTGCGAAAAAGCAATTTTATTTTATTTATTTATTTATTTACAGGATTTATTTTATATCTTAAATTAAATTTATAACCTTCTGTTTTGAAATGGTATTGAAAAACAACATCCTCAAAATGACAAATGTTACTAAAATATTAGTGAGTGGTTTCAAGCGATGTTTAATGTGATTATTGTTGTGATATTATTTTGGGAGAAGCCACCTCTATAAATGTCATAGCACTGAACTCATAAAACCTACGATAAAGAAGGTTATAAACCTGTGAGAATGAATTAATGACAGTAAAACCATTAACAGTCTTCAGAGTTCAGAGAAAACCCATTACAGAGGTAAAAGTTCTCACACTGTCCATGTTATCGAACAAATAGCTGTGATATTTTTATTATCTGACTACAATTAACTTGCTGAATCTTACAAAGCTGGTCAAGAACATGGCTACACTGTAAAAAAAAAAAAAAGAATTGTTGATTTAACTTAAAAAATAAGTTACCTGGTCGCCTTAAAATTTTGAGTTCACTGAAATTAAATATTTGAGTTAATACAATGAAGGCAATAGGTTTAATCAACAGAACCTCAAAATATTAAGTTATCTTCACCACATTAATTACTGAAGTTGTTTTGACAAAAGAAAAAATGTTCTGATAACAAATCATGAAAATAATTTTTTAAGGTGTAGGTTGAATTTCAGCCCAAAATAATATAATAAATTTAAATAAAATAATAATTATTTCAAGACATTTAATCACATTTCTTACCCCCAAACTATCATTATCATACTGCATAAGAGATATTTTATTTAAATTGTAAAGTATTTATATATCATGGCACTATTTTTGTACATTATGATGGTTTTAATAACGAAAACAACATCTTAATACAGAAATGAGTACATAATGAGAATCACTGAACTGAAAAGTAAGACATTTGGATGCACACTATGATTCACTCATATAAAATGATTTTTTGACTATATTATTAATTATATATTATTATTATTATATATTATATTATTATAGATATTTATAAATTAAGTGTTGATTTTGTGCTCAAACACCTGAGTGACATGTGAATCCATGTTTAAAGGGATAGTTCAAGGCAAACAGTTGACGGCACCTATTGACTTCCATAGTAGGAAAAAAATACTATACAAGTCAATGGGTGCCGTCAACTGTCTGGTTACCCATATTCTTCAAAATATCTTCTTTCGTGTTCAACAGAAGAAAGAAACTCATACAGGTTTGGAACTACATGAGGGTGAGTAAATGATGACAAAATTTTCATTTTTGGGTGAACTATCCCTTTAAAAGTCCTGAAATGGCCATAAATTACACAAAAGAAAGAGTAATATTTCATTAAAATTCATGCCAGACATGAGACACAAAAACAAACTGACGCCAAGCTGAGAAAAGAGAGATCCTTCTTTTTTATTTCATTTTTTGCTGTTGATTCACATATTGGTACATTGCTTTTATTCCATTTTTTCTGCACTTATTTAAACAATGACATTAGAGATAAATCTCTTTTTCCTAGGACACAGAAAGATTGAATTTTCTCTTTTTTTTTAACGGGGAAGAGGGAAAGGGGGGGGCGGATAGAGAAGGGAGGCTTCTTCACATCGTTCACAAACAGACAAACAGACGGGGACGGACAGACGGACAGAAGGAGCAAGAGCAGGGAGGGAGAGGGGCAGTGCAGGGTAAAAGGGGAGGGAGAAGAGGAGCAAGAGAGAAAGAGAGAGAGAGAAAGAGTGAGAGGGTGGCAGTGTGCTTTGTCATGTCTGAGAAAAAATGAAACCAAGCAGCTCTCAGACACTTCTAACATAAAAAATATCGGACAAAAAAGTTATGAATGATTAATAAAAACAACACTCAAAAAACAACAACGACATGGAAAGAAAAAACACTGAGAAAGGGAGGAGGTGGCAGGTGAGACGACGGCTGTCTTCCTCTTTTTCCCCAGCAGAGGGCAAGAGTCTAAATGAATTTCATGATGATTAGGTTGTTCGTATTTGTTCGATGGCGAGGACGGAGAGGGATGTACAACAGTAATCTAGCGTGGCAGTGTTTGTACAGGAGTCCCTGTCGGCCGTGACGGAGTTTAAATGCAGCTGCTGGGTTTGGAAAGACGTGATGTGTGACATCCATTACAAAAGCCGTGCGTGTGCACATGCTAACAGTGTGTTTAACAGTATTAGTAAACCATACAACTATGATTCTGGCAGATTCAGCTGTAGTCTTTGGGCAGGAAAAAAACAGGTTTGTCATCTTCCTTTGTTGTTGGTCCTCTCGTCTCGTCTCATTTTTTTATTTCAGTAAAAGAAAGGAGATAGGACATGTAACAGTTGTTTCTGTATTGTTTTTTATAGTTTATAAGGAAGGAATGGGTAGAATGTGAAAAAGAGATAGAGAAAGAGATTAAGAAAGAGAGAGTGAGGGAATGAGGGAGAAATGATGAGTGAAATATTTGACAATTCAGTAGTATGTCTCCTTTTCAATCCAACCTGAAGTAAAACAGAGAGAAAAAGGCCATAATTAAAAAAATAATGTTAAGATTTGTTAAGTTTGATTCAGTCAGTTTAAACTGTCAACTTCAGTGAATCAATTCAAAACTCTGATTCAATGATTCATTTGCATCAGCAACAAAACAAAACAACAGTATGTAGGTCAGTTTAGCTTTTTTGTTGCTATGTGTTGTTTTTATTCTTCTTTCTGGTTCATTTAGTGAAAATTGTAAAAAAAAAACTGTAGAAAAAAAATCCTTGATTCATTTTAGGATATAGATATTTTATAGATATAGTTATTTTAGATATTTACTGTATTTTATTTTTGGGCCAGTAAGAATTTTTTAAAGAAATTAATACATTTATTCAGCAAGGATGCGTTAAATTGATCAAAAGTGACAGTAAAGACATTTATAATGTTACAAATATATATATATTTTAAATAAATGCTGTTTTTTAAAACTTTCTAATTATCAAAGAATCCTGAATTAATGTTGAAAAATGTTTTCAACATTAATAATAATAAAATGTTTCTTCAAAATAGTATATTAGAATAATTTACACATATTTTAAATTGTTTACATTATTTTTCAAATGTAACAAATAATACTTATTTCAAAAACAAAGACTTTTTTTTAAAAAAAATTTCAAAAAAAAAAAAAATCTTACTGACCCCAAACTTTTGAATGATAGTGTAACGTCAGAGAAAATATTGATATTTATGTCAAAAACCTGTAAACAGAAATATATATATATATATATATATATCTGCATAAGAGAGTAATTCAGGCTCTGTACCTCCTGGGTTTCGGCGCAGGATAAGTTTTCGGATCTCATCATAAACAAAAATTAAGAAGCTGTAAGGGAACGCACAGAACCACCAACTGGGCCTGAGAGAAGAAACGAGAGAGAAAAGAGAATTCAGATTATTTTAATTGCTTTGTAATGTTCCATGAGGAAGTTTCTCTGTACGCAACACTCACTTGAGAGGGTACATCCTGAGCGCCACATCCATGCCAGGGCAGTAAGACAGGAAGGCAGCGAGAGCCGTCTCCTCAAACAGGCCGAAGATCAAGATTTTATTCCTACAAACAAGCACAATCTTTTAGCTCAGCTACCTTGGTTTAGTCACTACAAACCCTAATCTTTAAATTTGATCCAACAAATAATTCCAGTAAACGTAGAATCTTAGTTTTAAATCTCTGTTAGCACCAACATATTGTGAGAGATACTAACTTCATGCCCTGCTGGAACACAGAGTTGCGGCGAGTCTTGCAGATAATCACGTCGGCCCACTGCACCACCACAATACTGACGAAGAAGGCCGTGTGACAAGTGAACTCCACAATCTTCCTCTGCTCATAGGTCTAAGAGAAAGAGATTACTGATTACACATTCTTGCATGCTCCACGTTTACATATATTACTGTTCAAATGTTTTGTTTGTTTGTTTTTAAAGAAATTAATGCTTTTATTCAGCAAGGACCAGTGTTGGGGTAACGCATTACAAGTAACTTGAGTTACATAATCAGATTACTTTTTCAAGCAACAAGTAACACATTACTTTTCAATTTACAACAAAATATCTTTAAGGTACTTTTTCAAATAAGTAACGCAAGTTACTTTTTCACATTTATTGACTGACAGCTCTCCTGTCCCCATGTTGAGAGAAATAAAGTGCAGAGGTGTTTCAGTATTCCTCAAAACATTCAGTATTCCTCAAAAAGAATAAAATATACTTTATGTATTTAATCTCACTTTATTAACCAATGTCTTTGCTGCTGACCTTCAATGATCTAATTCAACCATTCTAATAAGCAAAAATTACTTTAGATTTAGAAATAAGAGTGTTGAACTTTCTTCTCCTGTATCCTATTCTTCTTTAATCCAGAATGGCAGCACAGCTGAAATGTTTGTTTGAACTGTGCCCTCTACTGTACAGGCGTAAATATGCATTTCCTTCAGCCTGAGTTTCACTTTTTGTGTGAAAATTCATTTAACTTTTGGTGTGAAAGGGCCTTTACATTTGCCAAAAAAAACTTTTTTGTTGTTATTAAAAAACAAACAAGCAAGCCCAGCCCAGGTGAGAAAAAGTAACGCAAAAGTAATGTAACACATTACTTTTCATAAAAAGTAACTAAGTAACGCAATTAGTTACTTTTTTAGTGAGTAACACAATATTATAATGCATTACTTTTAAAGTAACTTTCCCCAACATTGGCAAGGACGCATTAAACTGATCAAAAGTAAAAGTAAATACTTTTATAACATAACAAAAGATTTCTATTTCAAATAAATGTTGTTGTTTTGAACCTTCTATTCATCAAAGAAATCCTGAAAAAATCCGTATTATAGTTTCCACAAAAATATTAAGCAACACAACTGTTTTCAACATTGATAATAATAAGAAATGTTTCTTGTGCATCTAATCGGCATATTGAAATGATTTCTGAAAGATCATGTGACACATTAAGACTGGAGTCACAGAAATAAACTACATTTTAAAATATAAAATAAAACAGTTTTTTAATTGTAATAATATTTCACAATATTACTTTTACTGTATTTTTTATAAAATGAGCATAAGCAATGCTTTCAAAAAAACCTATTGACACTTAATCTTTAAATGTTTGTGTACATTATATTTTTGCTAGATTTGTTTAGTTGTTTGTTATCTATTGATCTGATTTGAACTTTCCCTGCATTGATGAACACTTGTGAAATATCCCTCCAAATGTGTTCTATAGATCTATATCGATGCATCTTTATTAATTAAACTTCTGTTCTGCACTTTAGATGCACTTCCTGTCTTGAAAATCAGTATCTTCTGCTTTATTGTTTTGGTTTCTTGTACTATCAAAAGCAGATAATTAATAGCTAAGATGGAAGCCAATGGCCAAAGACAGGCCAACACTGAAAATATGATTAATAATTCTTTGTTTTGATAAGACTGTTGAAAACAGGATAGTTGGTGCTTTTTAGAAGCATCTGCTAAATATAAATGTAAAAATAAATGTAAATGAAATGCAATGCAAGTTGCTTTGGACAAGAGCATGTTCTATCACATATACACTGCATAGTTTGTGTAATCTGATGCAATGTAATGTTTACCCATTGCTGTCCGTAACTGTCCTCCAGGTCATTATTAGAGCGATCATCCCAGTTTAGCCGGATGCCCACCAGCAGGCTGGGAAGCCAGCCGTTCTCAGCCAGAATCACAAAATAACTGAAAAATCCTCCCAGGGCCTGAATCATACCTACATACACATATTTAGAAAGAGAGACAGTAAGCCACTTTCATTCAGTTCATTTCGGTTAACAGGAGTTTAATCGAACCAAAACTCAAATAAAGACATTTTTGTAATGTAGCAGCTCACTAACCGATCTGTCCATAGGCGATGCTGATGAGACGCTCGTTCACCAGCTTGTCCCTGTGGGGGTTACGAGGCTGGCGCTTCATGATGTCACTCTCTGCTGCTTCATAAGCCAATGAGATTGCAGGGACCTGAGATGGCATGCAACAATTGGTTAATGTATGAATGTATTACAGCAAAAGGTGTATTGCCACTAGAAAACAAGAATATGTTCATTATCAAAATAAAACATTGGATGTGTTTGTGTCTCACCATGTCAGTGCCCAGATCAATGCAGAGGATGGTGATGGTTCCCAGAGGAAGAGGAATGTTGACCAAGATGAAGAACAGGAAGGGAGTGATCTCAGGGATGTTGCTGGTCAGTGTATAGGCGATGGACTTCTTCAGGTTATCAAAGATGAGACGACCTGGGAGAGGAAAAAAAACAGAAACACAGACTCATTATTACCTGGGTCATTAAAGTCTTTTCTCTCATTCAACTAGACTGTTTCTGGGTTTGTTGTTGTTGTTTTCAAAGATTTGTCATGATAATTTGCTTTCAGAAAAGTGCCCTGCATTATGCTTGTGCTGCCTGGGAAATCTGTCAACTGTGTTTATTATATGTGTTTATTGTGTTTATTATATGCTTTAAATATTGCCTACTTTTCTTTACTGTTGTTATCGTTTTTTTAAGCATTAAAAAACACTCAAATAAAAATATTATACAAAAAGACAAATAAAATAAATAAAATATAACAATAAATCAAAAATTCTATTTCTTATCATATTTTTTTATTTGAATTATCTGCTTTTAATTCTTTTTTTTTTATACATATATTAAATATAACCAGAGGTGATATGGTTGTTTAAAATAAATGTTTATTTTGAATTAATTAATACATATTTCAAAATCTTTTTCTTTTTTTTTTTTTTTATTTATTATCAAAAGACACTCTCAATTGTGTTTATTATTTGGTTTAATTATTATTTTAATAAATAAATTTTATTAAAGCATTAAAAATATGAAAATAAAAATTTGGTTAAATTTGGTTTAATTATTATATTAATAAATTAATATTTAAATAATAATATTTATTTTTTGGTTTGAATATTAAAGATATTTCAAAATATTAATTTTATTAAATCAAAAAATATGAAAATAAAAATATGATATTAAATTTGATTTATTGTTATATTTTATCATATTTTTATTTTAATTATCTGCAATTTAATTTAGATTTTTTTTTACATATATTAAATAAAACCAAGTCATTTGGTGGTTTTAAATAAATGTTTATTTTGAATTAATTAATATATATTTCAAAACCTTTTTTTTCCAAAAAGTTACTATCAAAACAAACTCTCTATTGTGTTTATTATTTGTTTTAAATATTACCTACTTTTTTCACTGTTGTTATTTTGATTTTTTTATTAAAACATTAAACTATATTATACTATACTAACCATACTATAAAATTCATTTTATTTATTGTTTTTTTATCATATTTTTGTTGACTTTAATTATCTGAACATTTTATTCTGATTTTTATATTATAAATGTTTATGTGGACCCCAGGTAGACTAGCAACCAATTTGTGGAAACTAATAGAGATCCAATTAAAGAATAAATAATAAAGAATAAAGAGCAAAATCTGAGGCATAGATGAAAACAATTTCCTTGTATGAGTTGCCCCTGGTTTGCTCTGGATTTCTTTCTACCTTTCTCATATCCTTTGTCTCCCTCTCTCTCGTACCTTCCTCAACTCCAGTAACGATGGATGCAAAGTTGTCGTCCAGCAGGATCATGTCTGCAGCCTGCTTGGAGACGTCTGAGCCCGAGATCCCCATGGCAACACCGATGTCTGCCTTCTTCAGAGCGGGGGAGTCGTTCACTCCATCACCAGTCACGGCCACAATGGCACCCTAAAGGACACAGACAGACAGAGAGTGTGTGTAAAAAGTCAGTTATTTCCTTAGACACTGTAATTATGATTACTAATGAACAGCTGAAATCCTTTTCATGTGTTATTTTGGTGAATGTGAGTGTGCGTGCGTACCTGTCTCTGGCAGCCCTCCACGATGATGAGTTTCTGTTGGGGTGAGGTCCTGGCGAACACAATCTCTGTGTGATTCCTCAGCACTTCATCCATCTGCTCCTGTGTGAGATCCTTCAGATCTGAGCCGTGGATCACACAGGCTTTAGCATCCCTGACAACACACACATCAAGAATACAAAATGGATACTCGCTCTCCAGTTGTACCAAAATCTGACAATGTACAGCTTCTGTTCAGCTATTAAAGCTATTAAATAAAAAGTGCAATAATTATTAGACAAATCAGTTTCACATGATCCAGAATTCAGTTTCAGTTTAGTTTTTTTGGTAACACTTTAGAATAATGGTCCGTCATTAGTATGGTAACTATACAGGAAGTAATGCAGGACTAATGAGTAGTACTACATTAACACTTCAACTACTACTATTAACTAATCAGTAAGAAACAGCAAATTTAGGACTGAGATAGTTCCATATTAGGTAATCAATAATTACTGCATAAGATTAGCCTCACAAATTATAAAGAATTACCAATCAATTACCAATTATCACAGCATTAAAGGGTTAGTTCACCCAAAAATGAAAATTCTGTCATTAATTATTCACCTTCCTGTCATTCCAAACCCGTAAGACCTTCGTTCATCTCCAGAACACAAATGAAGATCTTTTTAATGAAATCGGAGAACTTTCTGACCCCCCATAGACAGCAACGCAATTACCACTTTCAAGCCCCAGAAAGGTAGTAAAGACATTGTTAAAATAGTCCATGTGATTACAGTGGTTCAACCTTAATTTTATGAAGTGACAATAATACTTTTTGTGTGCAAAAAACACTTTATTCAACAATTTCTTCTCTTCCGTGTCAGTCTCTGACGCTGTTCACGTTGTAAACACAGTGCAGCACCTCCAGGTTCTACGTCAGAATGCCGGCTCATTATTGGCTGGCTCCTGCGCTAGCATCACATGCATGCGTCGTGCAGCTCACATGAACAGCATCAGAGACTGACACGGAAGAGAAGAAATTATTGAATAAAGTCGTTATTTTTGTTTTTTTTGCGCACAAAACGTATTCTCGTCGCTTCATAAAATTAAGGTTGAACCACTGTAGTCACGGACTATTTTAATGATGTCTTTACTACCTTTCTGGGCCTTGAAAGTGGTAATTGTATTGTTGCATATGGGGGGTCAGAAACCTCTTGGATTTCATCAAAAATATCTTCATTTGTGTTTAAGAAGATGAACGAAGGTCTTTTGGGTTTGGAACAACATGAGGGTGAGTAATTAATAACAGAATTTTCATTTTTGGGTGAACTAACCCTTTAACATGTGTCTGAGATGTGAGCAGTTGTCTTTTTTACTCTGAACATGGTCATAAAATACATCATAATTATTAAAATGTTTCCTAGTCACTCTGCAGAAACTATTAGTGATCTGGATTATTATTTTAAAGTGAAAAACTAATTTTCCAGATCATTGGTAGTTCTTGAAGAGTGACTAGGTTTTGCTGCATGTTTTTCCCTGCAGGTAGATACTGTAACTGCAGCATTATAGGGAAATAAAAGCATTTTTCTCCATCGATGGACATTCAAAAGTAGCAACGTATTCTACTTTTGTAAAAAATAATTTGCAAATATTTTGTTATATTATTGTAGATGCTTTACCACTGACCAAATTTTGAAGGTATTATAGATGTCCTTGGTTGAAACCAGCCTGATGCAATATAGCCAAACAGGACGTGTTCTTGGATCAACATCCTTTGTCATTCCTAGAAACAATATTCCTATAGAGCAATCACAAACCAAATCCTAACCCTAGCCTACTTCTAAAAGCATACAATTGGTGGAAACGAATGTTGTTCAAACATAATCCCAATCCTGTAATCTGATCATCTGATAGGAAAGTTGTTCCAGGATTTGATGTTGATCCAGGAACATGTCCTTGGGAAAATCATGAATGTTTAGCACAGGCCTCCTAAACGTGTGTTTTTTTTCCTTTTTGAGGGGAAGAAAGAGGCAAAAGAAAATAAGTGAAGTTTATTTATTATTTTTATTTTTTTTATTAAGTTTTCTGTGTGTTTTAATACTTTACCTGGGGTTGACCTGGCTGACAGGAATATTAAGCCGAGCGGCGATGTCCTCCACGGTCTCGTTACCCTCAGAGATGATACCGACACCTTTGGCAATGGCCTTGGCTGTGATTGGATGGTCACCGGTCACCATGATGACTTTGATACCAGCTGAGCGGCATTTGCCCACAGCGTCGGGGACGGCAGCTCGGGGCGGGTCAATCATGGATATCAGACCCACAAAGCACAGTTTGTCTGTCTGGAAGTTGATGTCGTCCGTGTCAAAAGCAAATCCTTTGGGGTATTTGTCCTCGGGCAGGAACACGTGGCAGAACCCTGGATGGAAGAAGGAAAAAAAAAAGAGAAACAGTCAGAATGGATTTTTTCCACAGTTTTGAGGATCCAATGTTTTGGTTTTTCATGCGTCTTGGATTTATATTTATATTTATGCTTTTTCAAATTATTTTTAAGAGTTTTTTTTAGGATAGTGGAGAGGTAACAGGAAACAAAATAGATGGTTTAATTTTTATATCCTACGTCTTTTATTTTGAGGTCACATCTCTCTATTTCTCACCAAGCACTCTTTCTCCCAGCCCTCCGAGTTCTAAGTAGGCATTCTGGAAGGCCTCCTTCAATTCCTCATCCATGGGCTGCTCTTTCCCCTGTATCAGGATGGTGGAGCAGCGGTCCAGGATGCGCTCTGGCGCCCCCTTCATCACCAGCAGGTAGTGGCTATCGTTACCCTCATCTGACTCGTGCACTGACAGCTGGTGTGAAAACACATCCAAGCACATGAGAATGAGTGTTAATGAGAACTGAATAATGTGAGAAAGAAAAATCTTGGAGAAACTGCATTGTCTAATGATGGACTAAACAAGTCTATAGTTATCTTTATACAAAATAATTCTTAATTAATGTAATAAATTATAATTAAAAGGATAAACTTTAGTATTGACGAAATATATATATATATATATAATCCATCTTCCATTTTGCTAATTGTTTTATGATTATTATGCATGCAGCTATGAAGTATATATTAATGATTATAGTAACAGAGACTACATGGAATATTTGTAATTAAGAAACAATAATAATATTATAAAACAACAATAATAATATCAATATATAAAAATATTAAATATATATATATATATATATATATATATATACAAGAGAAACTACATGGAATATTTGTAATTAAAAAACATCACTTGGTTGCAGGACCATTTGACATGAACGTATGAAAGTAAAAAAGTTTCTAAAAATGGTGATAAACTTAATATAAATGGTGACAGGACCTACAATATACACTTTCCTTACACATTCATATTAATTTTAACATAAAATCTTGCCGTTAATTAAAAAAAAGAGGGCCTGGACATGTCAGCCATTCATTTTGCAATTAAAGTTAAAATAATATCATACTGTGTAATATTATTTTGAGTTGCACAAAATTTACCTGGAACAATAACTATGAAATGTTGTTACACCAAACTAGTATTTTTTTTTACATTTTATTTTTGCACCGACAGTAAAAAATACAATATTATTTTAAGTATTAAGTAAATAAAGGTTATGTTGACTGAATGTTAACCAAGTTAATGGATGCTGGACTTACAATTACTTCGTAAATCCAGTCACACTGGATACAAAACAGTAAACAAACCTGGTATTTGTTGGTGGAGTTGAAGGGAATTTCAGCCACTTTTTTGTTCTTTTCCCTCATGGCTTTGACGGACCCACAGGAGAGCTCGATGCACTTGAGAAGAGCCGATTCAGAGGCGTCACCTGCAACATCACGCTTTAGGATCGGCAGAGACTCCTGCCCCGCCTTAAACACGGCTCTGTTACAGAGAGCTGCCACACGGGCCAGAGCCAACCACGTCCCAGAGCTCTTATCAAAGGACGCACCTAGTAGAGATCACACAGGGGATCAATATAGTATCTGTCTAGAGCCTAGAAACAAACCAGATCTATCTATCTATCTATCTATCTATCTATCCATCCATCCATCCATCCTGCATTTATTTCCCTAAGCAACTACCCAGCTACCCAGAACAAGCAACCACCTAGTAATTCTCTCGCATCTTACCAGACTGATCTTCAGTGGTGTCCGCCTCATGGATCTGATTGTCGAACCACATGTGGGCGACAGTCATGCGGTTCTGCGTCAGAGTGCCGGTTTTATCAGAGCAGATGGTGGAGGTGGATCCCAGAGTCTCCACAGCCTCCAGATTCTTCACCAGGCAGTTCTTACGGGCCATGCGCTTGGCCGTGAGGGTCAGACACACCTGAGAGATGGAAACAGACAGATAGAAAGAGAGGAACAGAAACAGAGGAACAGAACAACAGAGCAAAAGGGAGAGTGGTTGAGGCAGAGGTTAAAAGGAAATGGAGGTGGAGAGAAAGAGAACCGAACAGAATTTTTAGTGATATTACATTTTTTCATAGTGTGGCACAATGCAGCATCGTGCATTAATAGAACAGTGTTAAATCAAAAAGAAGCTCTGAGGAGCAAAGCAAGCACAGCACAGATAGGGAAAGCAGAGTGGTCAGAAACATACTCTACATGGCGTCAAATGATGGGCAAAAGTCGGAAAAATCGAAGGTATATTGGCACAAATTCATCTGTTACTTGGTAGGAGCCAGTCAAATTAGACAGATGCCAACATGAACGGGTGTGACATGCCCTCATCATCCAAAGCATGGAAAAAAAAATCACCCAATCCAGATTGTTAAAAAAGGGTTCACTTGTAGTGAGAAAAACATATGTGCAGACCACAGTTTATTTTCTGAGGTGAACAATTATCTGCCGTGAACATGCAAAATGCAGTAACTGTATTTGTTTGTCTTTTTAGACTCTGATCTGACCTGTGACAGATGAGTTTGGTTCAACTATAGAAAATAGAGTGTGTAAATTGAAATAAAAATCAATCAAAATTTAATTAAAAAACTTTTTTTGATTAAGTTATAGAAGTTATAAAGGGCAGCACAACTGTTTTGAACATTGATAATAATAAGAAATGTTTCTTGAGCAGCAAATCATCATATCAGAATGATTTCTGAAGGATCATGTGACACTGAAGACTGGAGTAATGATGCTGAAAATTCAGCTTTGCCATAACAGGAATAAATTACATTTTAAAATGTATTAAAATAGAAAAAAAATATTTTAAGAGATGCACCAAAACTAAATTTCTCCACCGATACAGATAGCCAATTATTCAGAGTGATATCTGCCGATACTGATAATGATACCGATAGTTTGGGGGTTCTGCCTTTCATACCTTCTTTTAAATTAATGATAATTTCATTACAATCAATAATTAATCATTACATTTTAAAATTATTATATTTTGAAAGAAATGCAAATAAAAACTTTATTCTCTCCATTTCATCAACTTGTTTCAGAGTAACTGGTATCAGTTATAAACAAACACATTACTCAAATTAATATTAACAAACATTAACTAAATTCTGAAGATTAAATTAATATTTCTTAATTGTTATTAATTCATATAATTACTAATAATATTGAACATCAGAACTGGTTTCTTAGCATTTTCCTGCCCTTTTTTGACTGACAGGATATATCGGCCATGACTATTGGCTGTTTTTAAACTATCGGCTGATAGCCGACAGTGTGAAAATTTGCTTTTTTCGGCCGATACCGATTATTGGCTGATATATCGGTACATCTCTAATTTTAGGTTATAGTAAAAGTAGTGCAAATCTAAAAAAGCTGTATGGGGAAACATATTATTGTAGTATTTTACAAAAACTTTTTTTTATTATTATTATTTATAAACGTTTTAAAAATCTACAAAAAACAAAACAAAACAAAAAAAAACAGGTAGTGGAGTTAAGCATGCAAATTCTTCTTATGGACATAAAATGTAGCTAAAAAAAAGAGGTTAACAATAAATTTAAAGGGATAGTTCACCCCAAAATAAATCAAATTGTCATCATTTACTCACCCTCATGTTGTTCCAAACCTGTAAGAGTTTCTTTCTTCTGTTGAACACTAAAGAAGATATTTTTAAGAATGTTGGTAACCATTGACTTCCACAGCATTTTTTTCCTACTATGGAAGTCAATGGCTACCGTCAACTGTTTGATTACCAACATTCTTTAAAATATCTTCTTTTGTGTTCAACAAAAGAAAGAAACTCTTACAGGTTTGGAACAGCATGAGGGTGAGTAAATTCATTTTGGGGTGAACTATCCCTTTAATGTTTATATATTTTTTTTCTTTTACATGAAATAAAATGATGTGTTTTAATGCTAGAGAATAATTAACATTTACTCTAAAAATGTAGTTTATAATATATAAATTAATAATAATTTGCCAGTTTGGTCCCAAAAACTAACAACATTACAGTCAAAAAAACAAAGTAAATATATATAATTAATGCAAAAATTACAAATGTCCTCAGTGTCGGTGCAGGCCATGCATAGCCAATGCATATTTGCGTTACATTAAGAATTGCACTCTGACACATTTTAGAATGCAAAGATGCACAAAACTGAGTATGACGTCTGCGTAGGGTATGTTTCAGGCCGAGTTGTGCACCGCAGCCAGAGCCCCAATGCACAGCCGAGCACAGCACAGTGAGAGCCCGTCTCAGAGGCAGTCTCTATGTGGCAGCCACTAGCTTGCACAGGCAACTAGAGATACCACAGAGTAATACTTTTTCAGATTTTCATATTGACCTAGGCTTTCAACAGTGAGAGTCTGTAAAAGAACAGAGGAAAGTAAAAGAGAGAAACAGACAGAGAGAGGGAGAGAGAGAGACAGCGATAGAATCACGAAGAGTTACAGATATGAAGGATTAGAGAGAGGGAATACAGTTCAAGAACACACACAATGATATATAACACTACTCGAGCGTTTACTGACATCACACAATCACAGACGAGAAGCCACAACACTTCACTAACACTGTAAAGAGTTACACTAAAGAACAAAAGAAATGAACCAAAGACGCAAACAGATGGAATAAAAGGAATAGAATAAACGGACAGACAACGAATACACAAACACACAGCTTAAATTGTCCAAACACACTGCCCAGCCAAAAAAAAAAGGTTGCTGTTTGGATTTAAATAGACAAATGTTTAAGAGTCTAAGATGGGATCATTATTACAGTGATTATTATGTTTCTATCATGTTATATGTTTGGCAACAGTCTTTCTAACCCTAACTGATGGATTGTGTAGCTTTTCATTTCTAAAACAACCATGTATGAACGGAAGATGAATCATGGCCATATTCCAGAATGACAATGTCAAGATTCATCAGGCTCAAATTGTGAAAGAATGGTTGGGGGGGAGTATGAAGAATCATTTTCACACATGAATTGGCACCTCTGAGTCCAGACCTTAATTTCATTGAAAGTCTTTGGGATGTGCTGAAGGAGACTTTACAGAGTGCTCACCTCTTGCATTGTCAATACAAGATCTTGACCCAAAATTGATGCACCTCTTGATGGAAATAAATGTTGTGATGTTATTTCCATAAAGAGGTGCATCAACTCTGTAAAGTCTACTATTTAAATCCAAACAGTCACTTTTTTTTTTTTTTTTTTTTGGCTGGCCAGTGTATAATCTCATGGAATATTTTCGGAATGGCACACTATTAATATTTGAACTAGAGAATTGAACCCTGTTATCTGACCTGACCTGACCAGTACTGTAAATATAAGTATGAAACTAAACAGAACCAAAATTCACTTACTATTTTTTGTCTGTATTATTGAACATGCACAAAATGTGTATTCTACAACAAAGCACACTTCATGGGATACTGTATCCCACAATGCAATGCATTACTTGAGGTTTGCTCCATTTCCATTGTGATGTAAAGCGAAATATCAAACATGGACTACCAATATTTTTTGTACTTTTTTACTGTTCAAAAGTTTGGGATCAATTCTTAAAGTTCTTGAAAGAATTTCTTACTATATGCTCACCAAGGCTGTATTGAAATATTATGAAAATGGCAATTTTTAATATATTTTAAAATGCTTTTTATTCAATTTATTGCATCCTTGCTGAATAAAAGTTTTAATTTCTTTCCAAAAATAATCTTACTGACCCAAACTTTTGAACAGCACACAAGTTTATTTACTGACTTATGAGATACCACTTGTTGAATTAATTATGCAAATAGTGTGAATACAATGTAGCACACTACTCTTTGAAATGTACTGTTTCACCTAATATTTCACATACTCAGTAGGCGGTATGCAGTACATACTAGAGTTGTCAAAAGTACCGATTTCGGTACCAAGTCGGTACTGAAATTTTAAAAATGTGACGATACCAGCATTTCCCTCTAGCATTTTGAGTGCTGTTGAGCAGATTCTTAAACACCTCTGACTGGCTATTGTGTTCACATGCTCAACAGATATGTCTGTGATTGGCTACAATGACCAACACACGGGAGCGTTTGAAAGCACACAGAAGGGTTTGAAAGCGTTTTGAAATCGGGAGATACGACAGATGCACACGGGAGCGTTTGAAAGCAGGCGTCTATCAGCGGACCGCTGTCGTTCGGTAAAGAGCGTCAAAGATGTCTATTTACAACATGCTTTTGAAGCGTTGATCAATGTAGCCAATCACAGACATATCTGTTGAGCTCGTGAACACAATGGCCAATCAGAGGTGTTTAAGAATCCTCTCAACAGGGCTCAAAATGCTAGAGGGAAATGCTGGTATCGTCACATTTTTACAGTTTCAGTACCGACTTGGTAGCGAAGTTGGTACTTTTGACAACACTAGTACATACTGTGCAGTACGTTAGTATTCCATTCTGAACATAGCCATGAGATACCAAACCAAAGAAGATGAAAAACACACATTAAATGGCAAACATGTGTCACAGAAAGACATTTAAACACTAGCAGAGATACCAATACACACTACAAAATCCTAACACAGAGAAAGAGAGGAGAAAAACCAGGGATCCTCACAGTGACAGTGGCCAGCAGTCCCTCGGGCACGTTGGCGACGATGATTCCGATGAGGAAGATGACGGCCTCCAACCAGGAGTAGCCCAGGATGATTGACAGGATAAAGAAGCTCACGCCCAGGAAGACAGCCACGCCGGTGATAATTTGGATGAAGTGCTCGATCTCCTTGGCGATGGGTGTCTTTCCGGTCTCCAGGCCGGAGGTCAGAGTAGCAATACGGCCCATGACAGTGCGGTCACCGGTGCAAACGACAATACCACGAGCAGTACCTGACAGAGAAGAGAAAACAGGGACCTTTAATGGTCCATTCTGGCCAGTGACCTAAACAACCTGTCATTTATTTTGTTATAATGATCAGCTGACATTATTCCACTAATTACATGGCTACTTGCCAAATATGTAAGGAAAAAAGAAAAGGAAATATTGATTTGGTTTGAAATTATTTTATTACGTCAGAAGAAAGAGAGAGTAGCGTGATAAAATATCTGACCACTGAATACCAAAATTGACCAATCAGAATCAAGTATTCCAGACCACCTGTTATACTGTTGAATTGTGTGGTGCTAAGTGTACATAAATTATACCACATACCATTTCAATTTTTGGGCAAATGAAATTACACTCGAAAAAAATTGAAGCCTTTTTTTAAGATTTACGCAATTTAATTAATTTAAGTAAATTCCATCAAATTGAATTGAATAATCCTTAATCAATTATTTAATTAAAATATGTAAGGATTATTCAATTTGATGGAATTTTACTATTAATTAAATTGCGAAAATCTTAAAAAAGGCTTACATTTGCCTTAATAAAAGTTATATATTATAAATACACCAGTATTGGGTTAGTGAGATTTTTTTTTTTTTTTTAAATGTTTTTGAAAGAAGTCTCTTATGCTCACTAGGGCTGCATTTATTTGATCAAACTATAGTAAAAACAGTACTATTGTGAAATAAATTAAAAATAACACAATCTTCAGCATCATTATTCCAGTCTTCAGTGTCACATGATCTTTCAGAAATCATTCTAATATGCTGATTTGCTGCTCAAATTTCTTATTTTCAAATTTTTTATTTTCACATCTTAATTTCACATTTCTTATTATTATCAATATTGAAAACAGTTGTGCTGCTTCATATTTTTGTGGAAACTGTGATAAATTTATTTTTTAGGATTCTTTGATGAATATAAAGTTTAAAGGACTGCATTTATTTGAAATAGAAATCTTTTGTAACATTATAAATGTATTTACAGTCACTTTTGATCAATTTAATGCATTACTGCTGAATAAAATTATTGTAAAACAAACAAACAAACAAACAAAAAAACACCAAAACTGGCACCAAACGGAAGTGAAAATAATTGTTATTTATGGACCACAACTACAGGATGTTAGCTTTGGCCAAATAAATCTCTTTAACAAAAACACTAAATATTAATTATTAATGTCTCATATTAGATTTTTTATTATTTAGTTTTTTTTAATCTCAGACCCTCAGTAAAAATATCCAGTATGACATTGGTTTGATGTCTAGTTTTTTTTTTTCATGAGGTCTGTGCAACATTCTAGAAACCTCATAATCATATTGTGTAATCCTCTTATCCACCACATGGTGGCAGGAGAGTGTCACCCTGGAGCTGAGCCTGAATCTAAAGGAAGGACATCATGATATCACGAAACACTGACACCCTGCTGACAGCACACTGAGCAGTGGACATATGCAACATCTCTTGACCTATCAAAACAACAGCATTACACGACTGACTGAAGTGCTGACACATTTATACTGCACTAACACTGACTGAGAGGGAAATCATGGTCATTTCTGAGAGAACTAGGCCTATACAGTATATGTAATAGCTTTCATTAAAGCAGTTGGATTTGTTATAAGGAATATTAATCATCATTCTGAAGATGGAAACCTGTGAAGCAACTGATGAAACTTCATTTACAGATACATTTTAGAAAATGTCTGCATATTATTCATTTATTCAGTTGGATCTGAATTGATTAGTGTCTTATCATCAAAATGAAGCCATATGAGTGACATAGAAAGAGAAACGTGTGGAAAAACCGAGTGAAAAACAAGAGGGTGTGAGCAATCGCGTGGGCAGTTGACGAGTGGCAAGATGGGGAGCAAAAGTGAGAGGTTGTTGTCATGACAACATCTTTCTTCTACAGCTGTTCTTGGCAAAAATGACCAGAAAAAAATAATGATAAAGAGACGGGAAAAAGAGTGAAATGAAAAAGCAAAAATCGATGGGAGAAGATGAGTTCATAAAAAACAGGAAATGAAATAATAGAGTGAGAGAAACAGAATGGGGGAGAAAATGGAGCAGTGATGCAGCTGCTATGGCAACCGTACCCTCAACACAGTTGGTGGAGAAGAAGGCGATGTTACGGGTTTCCAGAGGGTTATCATGGGTGCAGTCAGGTGACCTGGTCTGGGGCTCTGATTCGCCGGTCAGGGAGGAGTTGTCAACCTGAAGAATTATAATATATATTCATTTAGGGTGTACTCACACTAGGCACAGTTGCCTTGTACCGTACCCTGGTGTGTTTGTCCCCCCTCCCCACTCCCCTCCTGGCCTGCACTCACATTGCACTTAAGCACGCTTACGTCATTTACAATACAACTTTTTGTTTTGAAGAAAACAGGAAAAAAAAAACACTTTCACTAATAAGACTGCCTAATAGATTTATCATTTATGCCACGCAGCAATTTTCACTTGATTGTGCTGCACGTATCAGAAGATTATTACGGAAACAGCTGATTTGATGGAGGAATTTGCAGCTTTACTCGCAAACTACAATTCCTGTTCGTCAGTAAGGTGAGAATCAGACCTGTTATAAACCTAAATATACTTAATTTAATTAAATTAACTGAAAAGTGTACTGTCCAAGTAGTAATAAAGATGTTTGCCGTCACAATGACGACAGTAGCGCACACAAGAGTAGTAGTTGTTCCGTGCTTCACACTACATGCGTACCGCGCCCGAGCCCAGTCGAACCGTGCTCTGGCCCACCTCTTTCAAGCAGGCCAGGGACGGTTAAACAAACCGCCCGGGTGCGGTACAGAGCGATCACACTAGTCAAATGAACACTGCAGTACAATTAAAGTGTGTGAGTAAAGTGGAGGCGGAGTTTGAGAAGGAATTTTTTAAATATATTAATGTTCGTTGCTGTTGAATTTTGATATAAAATATTTAAGTCCATGTTTGATAATCGTAGACCTTAAAGGGTTAGTTCACCCAAAAATGAAAATTCTGTCATTAATTATTCACCCTCATGTCGTTCTACACCCGTAAGACCTTCGTTCATCTTCGGAACACAAATTAAGATATTTTTGATAAAATCCGATGGCTCTGCATTGACAGCAAGTTAATTTAGACTTTCAATGCCCAGAAAGTTACTAAAGACGTATTTAAAACAGTCTATGTGACTACAGTGGTTCAACCTTAATGTTATGAAGCGACGAGAATACGTTTTGTGTGCCAAAAAAACAAAATAACGACTTTATTCAACAATATCTAGTCATGGGCGATTTCAAAACACTGCTTCATGAAGCTTCGAAGCTTTACGAATCTTTTGTTTCGAAACAGTAATTTGGAGCACTGCCAAAGTCACTTGAACCATTGAAATTTCGAAACACTTGTGATGTAACAAAGCCTCGTTTACTGAAATCACGTGACTTTGGCAGTTTGAGATCAATTGATACATGCTCCGAACCACTGATTCGAAACAAAAGATTCGTAAAGCTTCATGAAGCAGTGTTTCGAAATCGCCCATCACTAGATATTGTTGAATAAAGACGTTATATTGTTTTTTTGGCGCACAAAAAGTATTCTCGTCGCTTCATAACATTAAGGTTGAACCACTGTAGTCACATGAACTGTTTTAAATAAGTCTTTAGTAGCTTTCTAGGTGTTTGAAAGTCTAAATTAACTTGCTGTCAATGAAGGCCTCACTGAGCCATCAGATTTTATCAAAAATATCTTAATTTGTGTTCCGAAGATGAACGAAGGTCTTACGGGTGTGGAACGACGGGTGTGGTAATTAATGATAGAATTTTCATTTTTGGGTGAACTAACCCTTTAAGTCTAAACAATCAACATGGGCTTGGTGCATCGGGGGGCCAGTGGGGTGGTCAGAGTTTATATTAACTATTAATGCAATATACATACATCTCTGTATAACTCGCAATATCTCTACTGTAGACCACATACAGGTGCAAGAGAAAGATTGCAAGTGTTCATAGTAAATATTTCTATCCATGTTTGTGTAGATACCTTGCAGCCATGAGCAGAGATGATCCTGAGGTCAGCAGGGATCCTGTCTCCTCCCTTCACCTCCACCAGATCACCAGCCACCACCTCCTCAGCATTAATCTGAAGCTTCTCACCTTCACGGATCACTAAAGCTTGCTGTGGACCACACACACACACACACACACACAAACATACACATCAATTTCAACCTCTAATGACTCTAAGGCCAAAGGAGAGATTAGAGCAGCATTAATGCAGTCTAGCGGCTTCAGAGACTCCGCGGTGGGAGATAATAATTAGGATTATGACCGGAGAGGCAAACGGGGATTAAGATTATTGGACTATATTGGTTATTTGAGTATATTGCACCTCATTCTCCTTTTGATCCACCCAGACTGTTATTTTCAAGTTGAGAAGCTCAACTAGAAATATGCAGTGTGACGGTTGGCACTTTTGAATTATCATTTGGATAAAGTAGGATTAGGACTCAAAAAAAGCGCCGATGGGAGTGGAAAGTTCTGCGTGTGATCTACTGACGACGAGCAAATGAAAGAACACAGATGCAGTCGGATCATTTCCATAATGACCAACACAATCTACCAAGAGCAGTGCAAATTAGCGTCTGGTTTAAGACATGCTTTTTTGGGTGGTAAATAATGGCGTAAATACCAGTAAATTGACTAGCACAAACCTTAGTAAATCACTTTGCATGATTCATTTAAATACTCTCCTCCCATAAATTTTGCGTCTGATAGGGAAACTCCTAGAAATGAATTGCTAAGTTAGTAAATCTGACCTTAAAGGTGATGATACATGGGGCAACTTTTTGAGCAATGTTGCCGAACGTTGTTGCTTGGGCACTTTCCCATTGAGTATGGGCAACAAATTTCGATCTTAAATATCCAGATAGAAATTTGTTGCCCATTCTCAATGGGAAAGTGCCCAAGCAACACTGCCCGGCAACATTGCTCAAAAATTTGCCCATGTATCATCACCTTAAGGGTATTATTAAGGCTGTTGGAGGATGTGGTTTTGTGTACCTGGGGAACCATGTTCTTGAAAGACTCCATGATCTTTGAGCTCTTGGCCTCCTGGAAGTAGGAAAAGCAGCCAGTGATGATGACTACAGCAGACAGAACGATCCCCAGATACAACTGCAGAGAAGAGAGAGACAGCGAAAGAACAGGTTATCAAACTAGAAAATTCACAAGAGGTCACACCTTGATTTCTCTGATTCACCTTGTGAGCCTTTGTGTCCCATTTAGGTGACAATCCAAAACGGAAGGCATTACGGTCAAAATCTCCAATATATCACACCAGAAATCATGTAATTGAAGCAAACCATGAATAATTATGGTATAAAGGTAGTCTTTTCTCTCTGTTTTGCATGCATCATTATTTTGTGTTCCTCTTTTTTTGGCTCTTGTCACAGTGTATTCTTAACCTGAATAAGTACTGTTTATAGAGGTACGGTAGGCAACGCTATTAGGTATTTATATCACGTGACACAAAAGAGTTCAAATTGTTAATTTTTTCCCATGATTTAGGGAATAATCTTAGTTTTGTTGTTATTTTGTTATCATAAGATTTGCAGACATCACTGGGTTTTAAATGAGGTATAAAAACCTGACGATACCACATATTGAAACATAATAATATATTTATATTTATTTTATTTTATTCATTTGTAAGTAACTAAATTGTATGCTAAATGCATAAATGTAATGTAAATGTAGTAATAAAATGCACTACCATTCAAAACTGTGGGGTCAGTAGTTTTAAAAAATCAAATTAATACTTTTATTCAGCAAGGAAGCATTAAATTGATCAAAAGTAACAGTAAAAAAGTAAAAAACAGTAAACAAAAGTATCACGGTTTCCCCAAAAATATTAAGCAGCACAACTGATTTCAACATTGATAATAATAATAAGTGTTTCTTGAGCATCAAATCAGCATATTAGAATGATTTCTGAAGGATCATGTGACACTGAAGACTGGAGTAATGATGCTGAAAATTCAGCTTTGCATCACAGGAAAAAAACATTTTAAAATATAGAAACTTTTATTTTAAATTGTAATAATATATCACAATATTACTGTTTTACTGTATTTTTGATTAAATAAATGCAGGCTATGTGAGCATAAGAGACTTCTTTCAAAAACATCTAAAAATCCAACTGACCCCAAACGTGTGAACGGTAGTGTACAGTATATGTTTCATGAAAAAAATTAATTAAATCGCCAGAATATATGAATAGCTTTGAAAAGCTGTCAAAGGAGAAAGATGAATTTTGGTCATGTTAATAGACCATGCGTTAATAGACCAAAACATTGACCTCTTAACAAAGTGAAAGACTTTTTTAGTAAGAGGGACTGAAAATGGTTTTGGCTTAGAATTAGTTCACTGAAATTAAAATGTGAGAGGAGGTCAGTATTACTTCTCATTTTTATTCTTAACCCGACCTTTTCAAAATGTTTTCTGCCACCCATGGCTTTTCTCCAAGCCAAATACATTATGAAAAGAAATAGATCAGTTTTAATATGGAATTATTAACAAAAATAACACAATACCCAGATTACAAATAAAAGGATTACCGATTATGGCCTTATCTACTTGCAAGAAAATTGTCTTGCGTACTCCACACAACAGCATATTACATATTTCGCGCACCCGCCAAACAGTGTTAAATGTATGCGGTGTTCTAATGAGGCGTGTGTGCGAGTTCTCACATTGTCTCCAGCAGGCTCGTCCTCCGTGGCGGCCTGGATGGCGTAGGCCAGGAAGCAGAGGATGGCTCCGATCCACAGCAGGATGGAGAACCCTCCGAAGAGCTGTCGGCAGAATTTGACCCACTCCGGGGTGGTGGGGGGTGGGGTGAGAGCGTTGGGACCATCACGAGCGAGGTACTCCGCTGCCTTAGCATTAGTCAGACCCTTCAGGGGACAAGAGAGTGTGAGAACAAATCTGATTCAAGAGTTCACATCCTCAAACACTACTGCACTGCCACTAGGGGGCGATGGCGGCCCTGTGGCGAAGGAGATTTGTTGAGATCACAGCTCCTGCTCTAAAAAAGTATTGCTTTAGACAAGCTCATCAAGGTTTACTTTTAAGCTGCTTTGGATGAGGAGAATATGTTTGTATATGTGTTTTTGTGTGTGTGGCTCAGAGGTTTTTCATGGCTCATATGGTATGATATAGGAGAATATGGAAGTCATACTCAAGAAGGAAAAACACCTCCAAAACACGTTCAAACTGAGCAAATATATGCAATTTGGTGCACTTGCTGATCTTTATATGGCCAAACAGATTTGGTTGCTTATAATGCAAACAGTACATCAGGCAACTTAAAATGCATATAAATATCAATTGCCATTCTATGTCTTCCAATCATTTCTTAGAAAGATGATATTTAGATGCTTAGTTTCATTATCAAAGCTCTGTAGTTTTTATTGTGGGGGCAAAACAATACAATGCAATTATAATTGAGAGAAATAAATACAAATAAATGTTCCACAGAAGTCTGATGTATCATATTTGATTCTCATATTTTAACATGCTTTTTCTAAAAATGATGTCTAACTGTTCATCTTTTAAAAAAAACATTTATAATATAAAAGTTATTTTTAAGTTTACTTGATCATGTTCATAATTTAGAGGCCTTAGAAATTTGCATATCAAATGTGATGCAGCAGGCTTTATAGGGTTAATACAAGCTATATCTAACTGTTTTGCAGTACATAGTGAAAGTATGACTGTGTTTTAGTGCCACATCAAAATAATAATAAAAAAATGATTCTGAGAATAAAGTTGTATCATTACAAGAATAAATGCTACAAGATTAAAGGGAGTCAGGAGAGTTCACTCAATAAGATTTTAAAACTAAATGGGGTCAAAATTAAAAAGTCGGATTGCATTTACTTACATAGTATGCAACATTTTTCAAAAAAACTTTTTTTTTATGTTCCATATAAGCAAGAAAGTCATACAGGTTTGGAATGGTGCAAGGGTAAATGACTGTATTTTAATTTTTATTTCAACTTTAATTTAAATTTTTTATCCCAAAAACCAGAAAACAGATGATGTAACGTTATGTGAATAATGTAGAAATATTTAGAGAGAAAAAAAAAAATCACATTAATAATAGGAACAGAGTGCCAGGGCAGCCTCATATGTGAGGTAATGGAGGATTTAGTTCAATTATACTTGGATCAGATTCACCAAGAAAGAAATCCTTGGCATCTGAGAAATCTGAGGCATTATCTTTAGTATCCGGACAAAGCAGCAGTTATGAAGGAAATTGAATTTATTCAAGAGAAAGAACAAGACAGATATTCGGGAAATTGCCTCTTTTTTGCAATATCAAATAACAAGCAGTGGCCGACTCCACTTCACGTTGATGTTTCTTTCCTTACGATTCTCATATTACTACTTTAATCTCTTAATACTATGACATCATTCTCAGAATTTTAACTTTATTCCCAAAATATTACTACTTTAATCTCGAAATGTTACTTTATTCTCAAAACTATACCTTTATTCTAGTAAAAAGTCTCTAGTAAAAGCTTTATTCTTGTAATACTATTTTTAGATTTTCACATTTATTTTACTGTTGCTCTACAATACCATCATTTGAAACGGCTGGCTTTATTTTACATGATTTATTTTTAAAATGTTCGAATTGTTCACTGCAGATGTGAGAAACTCACCTGTACAATGTCACTGTTGAACTTTCGGCATACTTCTTCAATTGACATCTTATGCTCTGTCTGGGGAAACAGAAAAAGACAGTCTAAAGCCGCACAAAGAAAGAATGAATTGCTATAGAGTGCAACTGACCACAAACCACATCCTTGCTACATTTGATTCAAGGCAAAATAGTATTTGTAAATCAATAAAATATGGTGTACTTAAACTTCCGTATGCGCCACTGAACTAGCCTACTCATCCTATGAAGCAATGTGGTAAAATTACATAACTGAATCAGTTTGTAGAGCATAAAATGATTCATTATAGGTCACTGTTTATAAGTAAGCCTATAAAATACTTGGAGTATAAGCATTAAATGTTTGACGTTTATAGCAAAATATTCATATACAGTACATACAAGAACATGAAGATGTTTTATATGTGTTGATGTGTCTTACCAGTGGTACTTCTTTCTTCAGGTCATCCAGGTCTTTCCCTCCCTTTCCCTTCTTGGGAGACTCCTTCTCATCTTTGTCTTGCGTGGTCGCCACGCGGTAGCTGTCCGACCGTCCATACTGCAGGGAAATTTTTTTTTTGTTACTTATCTGTGAATCATTTATCTGTGCACAACATTATTTTTAAATTCACGTGCCCTCGTATCTCCAATGACGTGTTTAAGGCCCCGATAAACTTCAAGATAAATTGAAGAATCCTGCTTTAAAGAGCTCGAGCATTTAAAGCGGCAAACGACAAAACTGCAGCGCACTTAGAATAAACATAATGATATCATCTGCTCGTGACATCATTTCGAACAAAATCAGGTGATTCAGGCAGTTCGAAACAGCTTGCCAAAGCAAAACAAGTAGGTGTAGCTCTGAGGCTCCGCCTTTGTTCAGTTCAGTCTGTCGAGTTTAGACGTCCACGAGTAAAAACATGAACACACCGGAGATCCGCTTTATAGTAGAAAATGAAGTTGTAATTCTAAATGAAAGTGAGACTGACTGTTTTTCATGTTTAATACTGTAAAGCTGCTCGCTTTAAAGCAATATATTGTATAAAGTGGTATATAAATAAACGAGACGTGACTTGACGTGCCGATTTGCAGAGCTTGTGCAAACATATTAACATCGCTATGATCAGATGCTTTCTTAACTGCTGTTTTCCCACCACTGTCATTTATGCTGTGTGTTTATTTTGTTGTTGAAAGGAAAGCGTGCAGCACATATTTACATATTCATCTAAAGGCCGCTCTCAGCAGTGTTGGGATGTTCACTAACAGTATACCACCGGTCACGTATTTCAAACTTAATTTTACCCCTAAGCGAAGAACGAAAAATAAATTTGCCGTGAGTATATCGGGCCTTTACAAAGGCGGAACAACCTGTCACTCACTTGAGATCGACCGATAGCAAACCACAAGGATCCAACGATCCAAACAATTCCTGATGGACAAAATGAAGTCGCACCCTACATTTTTTCCTTATTCAAGAAACAGTTTCACTCGGATATACATCACAATAGAGAAGAAAAGACTATCGCAACTTCATTTCATGCCGACTTTAATGAAAAGTGTCCCAGTTGAAACTGCATTATAATAAAATGAAAAGACAGATGGGCTCATATTTAAGCATCATGCCGCAGCCCCTTCTGCTGCACTGCGAGAGACACATGGTCCAGGAACTGAGGAACTGACTCTTCCCATGACTGAGGGGGAGAGGGGAAATGCCAACCAGATAATGCTTCATCCACAATCCTGATTATCTTTGAAACTGCAAAGCTTAACCAGGAACCCCATGCAGGATATGGGGGTGGCACGAGCATGGGGGCCGTTGAGGGTGGTTTAGTGCGGTTAAATCCACATTAGGGCTTTTCATTGATGTGACATCCCCTGATTTGCCATGTGTGCCTCTGTGACCTATTTTAGCTTGCATGCACAACTAGAAGGCATTATGGTTAAATCCACCATTACAGCACACCAGCTTGCCTTGATGTTAAAACGCAATGCATAAAATGTACGCATAAATGTTTCTGATGTAAAGGTTAGTTGATAATATTATTTTCTAAAAAATATTAAATAATAAAGGAAAAAATAGTTTGAGTGTTTAGATTTTAATACATAGAACTTTATTCCAAGCACATGACCCAGAAGGATACCTGGTGAAGTCGTTAATATTTAACTTTAACCACTGATAAAATATAAACATTAAATAGTCATAAATATTTTGTCTTTCATTTATATATATATATATATATTATATATTTACAGATTTTATTTGTCATTTGTTTATTATAAGGTTCAACTACACATTAAAAAATGCTACAGAAAGTTAACAGAATATAAATATTGAATAATTCTAAAAACAGACCAAATGTATTAAAAAAAACTAACTGTTTATTGTAAGACTTACCTTCAATTAAATTGACACTATTCAATTATCAATTATCAATTCAAATATTCAATTATCAAATATTCAATTATCAATTTTCTTGATTTTAATTTATATTTCTATTTTAATTTACAATATATATATATATAGATAGACAGACAGATAGATAGATAGATAGATAGATAGATAGATAGATAGATAGATTACAAATACTGAATGATGATAAAAAAGCTATCATTTATTAGTAACTATTATTTTTTATTTGAAACAACTTATGTTCCTCATAAGGGATAACTCAATATTATTTAGAAACTATATTATAGTATTAATAAAAAAAAAAAAAGGGAAAACAAATCCAATCCCTAAAATGATGATAAAACAACTCTTTAACCACTTGTTTTAAATGAAATACAGTATGTTCATCATTATGTTCAACAGACTTGCTTTTGTTTTTGTTTTTTTTTTGTTTTTTTAAAAAAAGCACTAGAAAGGATAAAAAATAAACCCAAAACACTACAAATAGCAAAAAGGCCAAAATTGTAGCACCCTTGTGGCAGTGTGTTGAAACGGTTTGACCATCTGTCAAGGATTCCCTCTTTATATCCTCTGGGTGAGATGGCAATGTAGGATTAAGACTGTTTACTACAGTCTGGATTAACCTACTGAACAATCGTAATCCTGCTCCCTCCTTTTCTCCTCTTCATACATTCAATCGCATTATATACTGTATATGTAACATTATATACTGTCTGTTTGTATAGTTATTGTTTTAGCGCCCTTAGTTTACAGAGTTTGCTGTCTAATGTAGTCTAACCAACTTGATAGCACGGCCTTACTTGTGTACACTGTGTTCTCACTGTATTCATTCAATGAAACATCCTCCATTTGAATGTTTGCAGTTCTCTCTTCATCACTCATGCACACTTGCACGCGTGCAGTCACAGTTACATACTCAGTCATGACCCCGAGATCAGATGTGGGACACGTGCACATTCATGTCAAAGCCCATTGGCCGCTGTGCCATAGGATGTGTGATCGTCAAAGCTTCGGGAGAACTGTAGCTGCTCCACTTTAAGTAAATCCAATGGGTATTGTCTCAGACCTGATTAAGATTACATTCTTTCAGAGACCCACGGCTTAAACGTAAGAGGTGCCTGGATGAGGACTTGAAGTCTGAGACCATTATGTTAATATTAATGAAAGTTCACTCAGAAATGAAAATTCTGTCATCACCCACATGTTTTTTTAAGAAACTATTTTTTGAAGTTGTAAAAAAGATTACTGGAGTATGTTTTAAAAGAATACTATACTATATCAGTTTTTCAACTTCAAAATGTTGGTTAATTCAATGTGTTATTTGCCGTTTCTTTGTAAAATTTTCAAGCAATTTCTGAGTAAAAATTGTTTCAAAGTAAATCCTACGCCAATTTTTTTTTCAGTGTACAAAAGATGTTTTGACATATGTTCACTTTTAAATACATAGTCAAAATGATCCAAAAACACCATTAAAATAGACCTTAAAGGCCCGTTCACACCAAGGACGATAACTATAACGATAAATTTGTAGTTAAAAAAAACCTTCTAAAAAGAATAGCAGAATCCACACCATAACTATAACGATAACGGTACTGAGAAACAATATCATTGGAATCACTTTCAGAACAATTTTTTCCAGCTGATGAATGATAAAAACATTGACAGCCAATCAGAATCCATCCTACTTTAAAGAGCTTGAGGATTTAAAGCAGCAAATGACAAAACTGCAGCGTACTTAGAATAAACAGAATGATATTGGTGTGGACCGCTGGTGTAGACACTAATATAGTTCTGTCATGACAACTCAACAAGTGTTTGGCATGGTATTGGGTATGACAATGTTGATATATTTGGTTTTTAATAGTTTAATAATTTAATTTTGCCTATATTTGGCAAAATAGATCTGCTGCGCTGCTGCTGTTATTGCTACGGGACTTGTTACTGCCAGTACATACACAACAAGCTGCTGTGAGCAAGTAAGACATGCTGCTGCTATACAAAATAGCATACATGAATTACCCATAGCAGGTCTATACAGGTGGAGCTGGGGAAGAGGGAGGGTTTCTGAAAGCGCTGCACTGCTAAGGCAAATGCTAACCAAGTGCCGTATAGAGAATGATATGATTGAAGGTTGAGTTAAGGACCTATCAGCCTGTGCTATCTAGAGTTTCATGACAGAACTTTGTATTTATTATATTTATCTTAAATATAATAAATAATAAATGGGCCTTAAGACGTATTGCAAGTCTTTTGTGGTCAAACTATACTGTAGACTTTTGGAGGGAAACAAGTCTCATTTGTGTTATGTAAATATGCGCAAATTCAAATTTGACATTTCACAACCGGTTACAAGACACAAGAGAAGCAAAAATGTTTGGTATCATTGATACATAGCCATTGTATGGCTTCTGAAGACTTTCATGGCTCGTATGGACCACATTTATGATGCGTTTTGCCATTTTTGGAGTTTGACAGCCATTGGTCCAAATTCACTTTCATTGTATGTAAAAGAGCAGTGTGAACATTCTGCCTAACATCTCCTTTTGTGCTTCACACAAGAAAATCTTACAGATTCAGAACAACATAAGGTAAATGAGTAAATGATTCATTTAATAAATTAATTTTCTGGAGAACTATTCCATTAGGAGCTAGTGGATATCAAAAAATAAATCACAAAATTGTAGTTACAGATGAAACAAGGCCATCAGTGAAACCTCTCTCTCTCATCTCTATCTCTGTCCAAGGCTTCATTTAATGACCTTGAGGACATGGAAACACACAGTGTACAGTACATGCAGTAGTAAATTAACAAAACGCATTGACTCCCTTTGGAAACCTTCCGGAAACCTTGCTTCTAAATAACTACACATAAGACAGCAATAAAAAAGAAACCACATAAAAATGCTGAGGCTAAATGACTAAATGTTAGAGCTATTCGTCATGTAGCAGTAGGAAAGCTAAATCACGTAGTAAGAGAATGATAGGTGTTTAATTCAACTGTGCATATATGGATGTAGATATCTCAGCAGTGTAGGGAGTCATGCATATTCTGTAGAAGTCATGACCAGAAATTAAGCATATTGTACATGCATTCATAGACAGAATTAGTATGTTAGTGTGCAATGGATTTCTAAAGTGAGGGTGTCTCTGTTCTGTATGTGAAATATCACATTAGTAAGTGTTTGATAACAAACATAATGTACAAGACAACCTTGCTCAAGTGTTAAAAATACTGGGTTAAATCTCACGTAACCTGTCCTAATCATAACAGCAAAATCAAAACAAATTATGTTTTTCTTTATAAGAATTGAACCTGTTTTCATGAACATTATGATTTTTTCATTGTGAAATTATTTTTATAATAATAATAATAAATAAACATAACTCTCCCCCCAATGTTTTATTACCACAATGTAAAAAATATAATTTTTATATATCAGTAATACAGATACATATATGCTTATGTGAATAAAAATCATTGCATATTTGATTTTTTTTTTTTTTTTACAGTAAAAATGGCAGTAATGGGAATTTATAAAAATCATTGAGAATAATAATAAATGTGTTTAACTTCATGAAACTAATCACAATGCAATAAATGATCCTAAATAGGCTTCATTTTCTTCATGCAAACTATAATTTTAATATTTTCAATTTGATTTTAGGGTCAAATTACATGTTTTTAATATGCTGTTAAATAGACAATTCTCTATCTCATTTAAATAAGTTAAGTGTGAATTCTATAAATAGACCTTGATATAAATTTAAAGGGAAAAAATCATTTGTTTTTTATTTTTTGTTCTGTCCTTGTGGCTAAAATTCGTAAGTAATTAGAATTTAAATGATAATAATACAGAATTAATTTTAGAGCACCCCAGACTGTTTGTTGATTCAATCATGGTCACAGTGGTTATCTAAATATACAGTAAAGCAAACTTGACGTGGAACAAACTGATTAAAACCTGCTATTGACATTTGAGAGCCAATCAAATAAGCTTGCCGGCTGACCTTGAAGGTCCCACAGGATATGACATCATGTTGGCGTCTGGCAAATTGACCGATAGCGTGTCTGCTAGCTTTGCTTCATATGACCTGGGGCTTTGACACAAAATAAGGCTTGATTGCATGCTTTAGTGGAAAGTACACGCACACATGCATATCCAAAATCACTCAGTGAGAATAAACTATTGAACGGCGTCCATTACACAACCATCTATTATAAGACATTTCACCACCAGTCTCTTTCTCATTCACGCATAGACAATTATCAATCAAGCAACATGTAAATCGGTTTGAATTTATATAAATGGATATTTAAACATAATTTTCACCACCTTTATCTCAACGACAAACTGATAGGCCTATATTTTCAAAACAAAATGGTGGGAGACACCATATAGTGGAATTCTAGGAAACTAAAACCAAAAGAAACTGTTTAAGCTCAAACATAAGTTCAAATGTAAATGTTCCACCTGATTTCACACTACCAGATGACTTTCTTGCAATTCTAAACATCCTAATCACCTGCAGTACCCTTGAAGCCTTCAGACAGACTTGCATCTTTGGATGCATGTCCCAAGGGCATCGCAGAGTCACCCTCCAAGAAACATTCACGGCATACTAATTGCCGACAGCCCCAAGCACCTGAGCCTCCTGGTTCACTGCTGTTCTCAAGGTGACACCAGGTAACCGCCTGCTGTTACCCCATTGTTCACCTTTCCTGCCCAGCCCACCTTATTCCCTTACTGTATCAGCCCATCCCATTACTATTTCAACGCTCAAAACCTTGGCTACAATGGAATATTATCATACAGCTTATGCAGTCCACATTGCATGCTGCCTACTTTTCTTTAAACTACCATGTGAGAGAACAAATTATGCAACTATAAACATTTCAAATGTTACACTGCATGATTAATTCAGGGAGTAATCATAAACATAATTTATGATGGCTGAATTTATCCAATTATCATCTCTGAAATAAAAGTATATGTATGTATATTATATATGTATATAATGTAAATGTATTTTTTTTTTTTTTTAAAAATGCATTAAATTGTATAAACTCTCAAATAATGTTTTAAGATACACTCTTAAAATAAAGGTTCTTTATTGGCATTGATGGTTCCATTAAGAAACTTAAACATCCATTAAAAAACAATAGCTCAATTTAGGCATCACTGCGTAAAACACCCTTTTGAACCTTTACTTTTAACAGTGTATTAAATTTTGGTTGCTAGTACTTCCTGTTTAGAAAAGGAAGTGCAAGTTGAGTGCACTGTATTGTGGGATACTATATTTTGCACAGTGTTGCTATGTCTAAAAATCACTTAATTTTTCACTCATTCACTATTCCCTATATAGTGAATGTCATTTAGTGCTGTAGACAGAAATGAGACCACATACTACAGTATGTACTTAAATCAGTGACAGTAAATCAATGCAATAAATCTTTGTTCTTTTTGCCTAATATTTTTGTTCATAATGATTGGAAATATAAACAACTGCCAACAAGTATTGACATATTAAAAAGTGTACATAATTGTAAAATGGGTACAGGTCGTCTATGCAAGCAAAAATGAACTGTAGACACATTATACTAGAAACTGTAGTAGGCAATAGAAGTATACAATTCAAACACAATGCAAGAAATGTCCATCTGATACAAACTGCCAACATCCCCAAGCACCTGAGCCTCCAACAAATGACTCACTGCCTCTCTCAAGGTGACACCAGGTAACCACCTCCTGTAACCTCATTATTCACTTTCCATGCTCAATTTATTCTCCATCCCCACCACCCTCTCAAGCTCCAGCCTTCGCCTAGCGTATTTTGCCAATCACGCATTCTCTACCCATTGATTGATTGGCCCAAGACCAATCAATCATCGCGACTGTGAATATGACCCCGCCCTCTCTTCATCGCCGCCCTCGTGGCGGTACACAGACCAATCACGGTACTTGTTCGGGAATTTCCACTCTCATTGATCAGCCTCCACTTTGACGCAGTCACCGACCGTCGAGCCCGGTAACCCCTCCGGGCATCACGACCGATATCAGCATGTAAAAACGACACAGAAATCGAGATACAAAACATCCCGTGCCATAAAAAGATGTCCTTTGAAGGAGAGTAGGCTATTTTCTTGATTTGTTTATCTAATTAAGAATTCCCAGTTCTGCTCATTGCAAGGTCGCAAAACCTTAGAGGTGTTTGGTTTGACGAGGAGTTCGATATATTCGCGCTTCTATCGTGAATCATCAGACATCCATTTTGACGCAGTTGTCTGCGCATCTTCTGGTCAGTACGGCTTTGAGATTTACTGTCATAATTGTGATACACAAGTTTAATGTTGCATAGTCGGCTGTGAAACTATTGAAACGGGTCAGAACAGATGCAGTCATCCCAAATCCATACGCTCCCCCCACCCATCCATGGTTAACGCCTTTCATTTAGGAGACTGACAGAATTTCTCCTCAGACTTCACAGACTTGCAGACGACTTACAGACAGAAAATAATTGTCGAAAAACCTAATCAATCAATCAAATTAATTTAAGATGTCGCTTTCCTAGCTAGTAAACTGTTGTCGTCGTTAAAAGGAAATAGTCGGTTTATGATTTCAAAAAGGTATAGGTTACAATGTTACTTGAATTCACAAATGAGGACTAACAAAATTGACCTCTCTGTGGCAATGTTTTCTGGTGTCGTTTTAAAAACAGTCGTAATCCCGAATCGCTAACCGCAAACGGGCATTACCGCGGCCGTCAACGTTAAAGCTATTCCTGACGCGCAGTCACGTCTGACAGAACGAACAGAGGCGCAAAGGGAAACGTTATAGCCTAATCATATAATGTACTACTGAACATGTTTTATTATGATTATCTTACATGTATGTATTTGAAACATATTAGTTATCACAGTTCATTTTGATATTTTGTCATTTTTGCGTTTAACTCGGTGCGCCTTTATGCACCGAATGAGACTAGTAGTGCGTGTTCCCATTTTTAGCTAGCCTATCTATGCCAAACGCCTTAAATATTAATAATGTATATACCTAATATGACAATGTGTGCATTTAAATTCACCAGTATGCTTCATTTGTTACCTTTAACCGCATCATGACGCATCGGATATGGTGCAAAAATGAAGCATCCGACTTGACGCAATTGCCAAACGATCGTGCAGCGTTATGTATACACAATGTCAATGATGTTAAACCCACAGTTCCACATAATAACTGATAAATGTTTGCTTATCATTTACAGCATTGTCATTAGTAAGCAATACGTTAATTGAGAAACATGCACCTGTTAATGCAACGATTTGACACGAAATAGCCTATACAGACATGTTACCATTCAAATCTCATAATCCAGAAATATTGTGAAGGTGCATGTCATACAGAATGTGCAAACATTTAATATACATTCTTACCCCCATTTTGGAGCCGTCAGTCGCTGTCTCTTCAGTCTATCAACTGCGCTTGGTTTCAGTCAAGCGGGAGAGAAGAAAAAAAATGAAGCTCTTGAACGGATAACGACGGGCGGCGTTTGAACGACCCTCTGTCTATAAATTAAATCAATGTATACATAAGGTTACCATGCATAATAATATATTAGAGGGGCTCTACATGAATAAAAAACTTAAAGAATGGGACAGGCTGCATTGGTTTTAAAAGCACATGTGGCTGCCTTTGATATAATGATAGAAGAGCATATGCAGCGCAGAGGATTATGAAGCGTCTCTGGCTGAATGATGCCGGTGAGGCGAAGAGCCGACGCGCTGTCTGCCTCTCTGTGTCCCTCCGCCGCTAGTGCACATACTCGTTATCCCTCCGCGTGTGACAGTAGCTCCGTAAATGCGTGTAATGTACAGACATGACAATGAGATTAAGAGAATATTACAAGTATTCAGCTCAATTGAAAAAAAATATCATAAGACACTTGATTGCCTGCCTACCTGATTTTAAAGTGGATAATTATGCTGAATCACAGCCAAACCACTGGGCAGGTTATAATGGACATTTCACTAACAATGAAGTGAGGTGAATTGCCCTAATGTGGGGCATTTTTTGCATTTGAGACTTCTCTGACATATTGCGATGTGTAGCCAAAACATTAAATCCACACCAATACCATTTTAAAAACCCCAGGATGTGTCCTAATCAAATCAAAAGAGAAAATGCAGATAACACATTCATAAAAGAAATGATATACATAGTGTCTATGGCTCCTTTCATCCTTTCCTGCCTCCACTGATTTAGTATCTTTCTCTTATCCTTTCCCTGATTCTGCTTCTCTCCCTGCACAATATCTTCCTTTCTCCCCTTTGTCATTGTGATCTGAAATACATTTAATTGAATTAATCATTAGATGCATAAAATAAAGTGGAATGGCTTTATTGCATTTCAAGAGCCTTCAAACCGCCAACCCCCCAAAATAAAAATTTACCCATCTGCAGTAACAGCATTCTAATATTGCATAACAACACTAAAACCCTGTAAATAACCATTTTTTGTCCCACAAACCATGCCCCAACACACAATTTTTACTGACTGAAGTACTCATTAGGCTAATCATACTGTCCCACTTTTCCAAACCACATTTCTTAAAGTGGAACACTAGGAAATGTGATATGTAAAATATATAGTTTATACATACTAAGTTATACTATTTTGTGATGACAAACATTTTTATAAGCACATTAGGCCAAAAAGTAGCAGGATTATTTTGTTTAAAATTAATTTATACTCCTTAATATCAAGTTTGTCAAAACTTTATGTCATTGACCTTTGGGTGGTCTTCACGCAAGGTGCTTCCTGTTTGATGATTGCTTCACCCTCATATATGACTAGACATTTGAGAGGTCATGTAATTTTGATCACATGACACCACAACTTTGGCTAACCCATAGTTTCACTGGCATTCATGTATTTATGGGGGACCTACAACAGGTGTCCCACATTAAGCAGTGTCCCGATTTAGGGCAGTTCACCCTACCCTACATTGTACTACGATGATGTTCTGAGTTTTGTATTATTATTTGAAACACCTTGGAATGCAATTACCATGGTAGAAGAATATGGTAATCATTCATGTATATATCAAAGCACCTGGCCAGGGTACTTTTTTCATAATGGTCAAAACTGGAGCTGGAACCTGTAACCATTAACAAAACACATCCTAAATGTTCCCAAAAGCAATCTTTGTCAATGATAGTCATTATTTATACTGAGATGTTGGCATACAATGCTTTTCTCATTTTATAATATGTGTTGTATGCCTGTATAGAATAAATCTGTTTAACAAATTACTAAAACAGCATTTAATGGATGGCATTTTGGTCTAAATGGCTTCTCAAACTTATTTTGATTCGTGGCACATGTTCCAGAAGATCAGCCAATTTAATAGTGTAATCTGATCCCCAAAATGGACCGAATCTCAAAGCTGTGTGGGTGTATTAGAGATAAAAAGACAGAATGAAATGAACAGAAAAAAGAATAATAAAATGTAAAAAATATAATAATAGACTGAAAACATTAAATATGAAGAACTAAATGTTTTTAGGGAGTCTTGGTTGTGCGCGAATAGTTCTTGCGGCGAAAAGGGGATGATGCTGCTGTCTATTAGTCATAAAGACTGGATATTTGTGTGTATGTACAAGGGGGGATGGCAGATAGGGCAAACAGAGATAAAGCAATCAGGTATTTTTAATGCAGCAAGAAAAATAAGTCAAACACAGGGAATGAGAGAGATATAAATGAGCTGAAGAGACAGAATGAGTCAGCCATCTAATCAGAGTCTGGATCAAGAGAGAGAAAATAAACATAAAAGAGTATAGACAATAATTTAGATGAAACAAGCTCAGGAAGGCAGGAGACAAGTGTTTCACCAGGTGCTAAGAATAGATTAATGAGGCCTAAAACAATCAGGGTCACACCATTTATTAGAGAATCATATTTCCAGGATGGATCTTGAAAACTTTACTGCACTACCATCAGTGACATCAAATAAGTATTTTTTAAATGCTCACTTAATATAAGGCAGTAAACCTCACAATGTGGTAAATATATGTAGTGTCAAGGTTTGGGTTAAGAAAGGTGTGAGGACTCATGAGTTTCAATGGGCTTTTATTTGTAATTAAAAATAAATCAAAAACTACCCCGTAAGGGAAAATGCTGACGGCAGACAAGGCAGGGCTGTACACGCAGAAACAGTAGGACATGAGGGATACATTTGATGAAGAACTGGCACAGGCTTGTGAACACGGGGGTGGGTAGGTGGGGAATGAACAGGGGAGAAGAAATTAGGAGGGTAGCAGGTGGGGCAAATTAACCAATAATCAGGTAACAAGAAGGGCGTGGTTAAGACAATAGGCAGCAGAGCACATGGCACATAGACACAAAAAATAAAGACGTGATCACACAAAACATGACACAAGATCACGTAGCCAATAAAAACTCACCGACTGCCTATCCACACTTAACACGAAAGCATGTGGCCGATGACGAACAAAAACCGCACGCTACACAAAAAATGACAACAAAAAAGCATGCGACCGATGATAAACAGGAACCGTGTGCTATATAGAACACAACAACACAAGAATGCCCGGGTATGTTTAAGGGTAAGTAAGCGGATAACCTCAGCTTTCGGTTCCAAAAACTGTGGTAACTTTCAGGATATGCATATGTAGCCATAGCAACTTACTTTCTGAACAACTTAGTCTCTGAACACACACAGATATTTTCTATGCCATTATAAAAATGCATTTGTGATATATCTTACCTATTAAGCAAGGTGGAAGCAAAATGACTGAACATAAAAAAAAATACATAGCCATATTATCTTTGCAAGCACAGACTGTTATTTAGTTTAATCAGTCTTTCTTTTTACTATATAATTAGCATCAAACAAACAATATAATTCTTATTCACAGTTATTACAGACTAAAGATTAAATGAAAAGATTGAAAAATGACTGCACAACCACTAATTAGGTGGCAATATGCACTAAGAATGTAAATGGACATTAAACAAATGAAGAAGAAAGAAGTATGGCACGCTTTTTCTTAGTGTCCGTGTTAATGGTGACTCGTTGATTCATCACTCTGTTGAGAATGCCTTGTGTGTTAACCGTGAACATACTCTGAGTAGACTAAACTTACCCCCGGATCTGTTTTTTGGAACCAGCATACCTCGAGTAAGCAAGGTTTGTGTTAATCAAACGAGAGTTCAGGGTATGTTTGACGGTAAGATAACAATGCTTTCTGGAATACCCCCCAGGCCAATAAAAACCAGGTGCTTGACAAAACACACAAGTCAAGAGTGCTCGATGAGTGAGTGAACACTTAACCTGTGCACTCACAACAAGAGACAAAACATGGAACATGAATGTCCGAAACCTGACACTGAACCAAAACTGAACTAGACAGAAGTACCAGGATCTGAACACCGAGCTCCGCACATACTATGTATGACGTGGACAAAAAAGCTCACGGCCTGAGCGAACTCGAAACTGCACTTTCACACCAAGAGGATAGGAGTGTCAGAGCTCTGCCAATTAATTAGCTCTGCTAATTACAGAGTGCCGCAAGGATCTGTGTTAGGCCCTCTGTTATTTTCAATATATATGCTGCCACTTGGTAATATTATAAGAAAACATGGAATTAGTTTCCACTGTTATGCAGAAGATACTCAGTTATACAGTATATTTCATCACGACCAGATAAAATCTCTAAATTATCCAAGATGACAGTGTTAAAGATGTATAAATATTGGATGACCAGTAATTTTCTTCTATTAAATTCAGATAAGACTGAGGTATTACTTTTTGGACCAAAATACTGCACCTATAGAATCTCTTAAAATACAATTTGCATTTAGAAGGATGTACTGTTACTTCATCCTCGACAGTTAAAGACCTGGGTGTTATATTTGACAGCAACCTGTCTTTCGAATATCATATTCGAATATCGAATATCATATCATATTTCATATGTTACAAAAACAGCCTTCTTCCACCTCAGAAACATCGCTAAGTTACAAAACATGTTATCTGTTTCTGATGCAGAAAAGCTAGTTCATGCATTCATGAACTCTAGACTGGATTACTGTAATGCATTACTAGCTAGTTGTCCTTCATCCTTAATAAACAAACTACAGTTAGTCCAAAATGCAGCTGCCAGAGTTCTTACCAGGTCAAGAAAATATGATCATATAACCCCAATTTTATCATCTCTACACTGGTTACCTATTATGTTCCGTATCGATTACAAAGTATTGCTACTGACCTATAAGGCCCGAAATGGTTCAGCTCGTGTATTTAACTGATCTTCTAACGCCCGACAATCCATCACACTCTTTAAGGTCACAAAACTCTGGACTTTTGGTAGTACCTAGGATATCTAAGTCCAATAAAGGAGGAAGAGCGTTATCCATTTGGCTCCTAAACACTGGAAAAGTCTTCCTGATAATGTTCGAGGCTCAGATTCAATCTCCCAGTTTAAATCTAGATTAAAGACAGATCTCTTTAGCCAAGCATTCAAATAATACATCTCATAACCTTGTACTCTAGTTATATCAGATGAAATGCACATGATTATCTTTGCTTGAAATGTTATAAACAGCAGCTACACTAATTACTTTCCATTTGTTTTTCTGTTTTATCTCGGGATGCCCATCCCGTGGTAACTAGAGACTACGCCAGCTCCAGTTTGGATCCAGCCTCATACAAAGACTTGAATTGAATTGAACTGCCAACAAACCAATAAATTCAATCTGTGACAGAACCCTGACATGAACAGTTAATACTTTTGGTTGCCCTTTTACCTGCACTTACCTTTTGCTTAAACATTACAAGATTTTTACACTGTCTTCAGAAAACATAAGTGGTGCAAGTGGTGGTCAGTCTTACATAAGATACTGTGCAATCCATAAAATTACTTTCCAACTGTGTCCTTAAGGCCACATGAGAACACACGAATGTAGTGCTTCAATCAATAAATCTTTTACAGTTGTTTTTTTGCAACCTGAGCTTGTTATTCACATTATCTGTTTATGTCCCACTGAGTCTGGTAAACAAAGTTCTTCAAATCTAGAGAACAAATTAGCTGACAGCATCCAAGACACACTATACTTAACCTCTTTTTCATTTCATCCTCCATCAGGTCCCCATAGCAACAGCTGCTAAGTAACCCTGCCCCCTAATCAAGCTTGTAAGTTATTGAGAAAATGATATGTGGAGGTGCAGTTGGGGGGCTGAAGGACATGGTTAATTAACCTCTCTAAGCTAAAACTTCTAATTTAAGACAATACTTCTGAATTGCTGTAGAAGTTTCAGGTAATGTGTCTAATCCTTCGTCTTGGCGTGAAAGTGCAGTTAAAACAGTGTTCATATTTCTTTGATTGAAGTGCACTCATTCTGTTCCCTAATAAGTCTATTGGCACTCATCAGTGATTCTTAGTTTTTCTTTTGCCAGCATCCTGCAGCTAGTGTTATACATTTATGCCGTAGATAAATGTGTTATCAATCCCTGAGGTGAATTTCATTACTTCGTAAGAGAAGAGTTCAGTTATAGCTTAGGACATGACACATTGTTCTTTATATGTATGCTCAAGAAGTCAACTAATATGAGTCATTGCTGTATCTATTTTCGTCTTTATCTATGCAAGAAACCTCTAGTTTACACGGCTATAATGGTGGAGTCTTGCCATTGGTCTAGTTGGATTCCACTTGCTTTTTAATATGCAGCTTCTTGCATTCTTCATTAAATTACATATGCAACTATGCAATATTATATCAAACTTTATAAACAGGGTTTTTGAAGTATCCAGAGTGTGTTAAATGTAAGTGAATGCATACCCGAGGCAACCTCTAGGGTTCATCAGACTGGTGAAAAATTCTCAAAAAATGTTAAATGCAAATAATACAATGCAGATAATCATATTCTGCATAGTTCTGATATATAAAAAAATAGGCTTATTTTAGTATTTTTTTTATTTTTAAAATGTCAAATTCAGGTTCACTTGCAGCAAGGATAAACGTGATTTGTGCTGATCACGATCTGTTTTGTGTCGTGAGAGGCATGAAGTCATCATCAGTAGGTCTTTATACAACAAAAAGGGCAGTTCCCTGAATAACTTGTAAAGCTTTTTGAGGACCAATTTCATGGTGGCTACAGGAAATTGGAGCTGAAGCTAAGTGCTTAATGGAGCCCATGCTAGAACATTAAAGATGCCAGTGCCTAAATATAAGGAAAACTTTTTGAAATATTTATTGAAGTTGAGTACTGTAGGAAACTTTTTCCTCGTCGAAGCAGAGACCAGGAGACGTTGGGATATCTTTCAAGCAGAAGTTACTCTTTATTGAGAAACGCGCTGTGCGTCGCTGTAGTCATCCAAGTCCAACTAAGGCAGTGTACATTATAGTTTATATACATTCAAGGGGGAGGGATACATACAGTAGAGGTGGAGACAATCTAAACAAAGCATGCAAATGCAGTGCAGGAATCAGCCCGTTACCGGCATTTCCCCAGCCCTGATCTAATCAGCATAACAGTGTCATTCAAATGCATAGGTGCTAATCCAATCAGTGACAGTATCGCCCATACCTTCACATTATCATAGAGACAAAGGCAGAGCTGTGTCTTGAGCTTGTCATGCCAAATGGTCAGGAAGTGCATAAAGACACACTTAATTTTTTTAGAAAGTCATCCTTTTTACCTTAAAATGCTAAATACAATGTACTTCACCGTACTATTTCATGTGATGTTATGTCAGGATGTAGGATCAGCAGATCTTAAACAGATTCTTAAATTTTAAAAAACGATTAAAAACGCTGTGTTATTCATGCCAGGCCAGTAGTTGGCAATGTCACTTTGTAAAGAAACACTACGTGCCCATAGACTGAACATGCATGCGCATGACGTCACTGTTTTCACAAATTCACGTTTTTGTTGTTTACATGGAGACGATAACAGTATCGTTTTCAAAAACTTGCACTTTGAAACCCGTTTTCAAAAGTTTGCGTTTTCAGGCCCCCAAAACGCTGTTGTTGTGTAAATGAACGGCCAAAACACATAAAAAGTTTAACATTGGTGTCGTGTAAATGGCTCTTAGTTTCTTTGCTGGTTTAGTCCCTGTTCATTTGTTACCTTGGATACTTATTGGTTCATTAGTAGGCTATCACCTGTTCCTTGTTTTAACCCTCATTTTGTACGTGTATTCATAGCCCTGTGTCTCAGTTCTTGGTTGTCTGTTCTTGTTGTTTTTGGATGGTGTGGTTCTCTTGTGTTCTTGTTCTCCAGTGACCCAGCATATATTTTAATAGTGTTTGTTTTGCTTAAACATACTGCTAAGAAAGATTCCTACTGTACCTTCTTTCACTCAACCAAACCCTGACATTTTCTAATTATTTAATTATTGATGATTTTCTATCTATAGTACCTCTAAACAAATCCCTCGTACAAACCTTTTTGCATTTTTAGGTTTTCATTAAAAAATTTAAGGGTAAGTTGACCCAAAACTGAAAATTCAGTCATTAATTACTCACCCTCATGTCGTTCCAAACCCCTTAAGACTTTCGTTCATCTTTGGAACGCAAATGAAGATCTTTTTGATGAAATCTGAGATCTTTCTGTCCCTCCATAGACAGCCTACACTGTAAAAAATGGTATGAGCTATTTACTTAAAAAATTATGGTAACAATATTACACATGATATTTTTGAGTAGTTTTTAAGATTTGATTCTTTAATGGAATCTACCTGAATAAATCATGTAAAATCTCTTAAATTATTTAGTCTATGACACAATTAATTTAATATTTTTAGTGAATTGTCCTTTTTTATTTTAAGTTGACTCTCAAAAGTGTGTGATTTAGGGTGAAAGGAAATTACCTGTTTATATTTGACTTTGAGTTATGATGTACTTATGTTGCTAGCACAAGGTTAAACCACTGCAGTCACGTTGACTATTTTAACAATGTCTTTACCTTTCTGGACCTTGAAAGTGGTGGTTAAATTGCTGTCTATTGAGGAGTCAGATACCTCTCAGATTTCATCAAAAATATCTTAATTTGTGTTCCAAAGATGAACGAAGGTCTTACGGGTGTGGAACAACGTTAGGGTGAGTAATTAATGACAGAATTTTCATTTTTGGGTGAACTAACCCTTAAAGGTGTTTTCCTCATGGGGACCGTTGACTGGTCCACACAATAGGTTATTTCAGATTTTACTATTCTGGTGAGGACCACTGCAGTCAAAACCCACCCACCCAAACCTGCTGTTACATAACCCATGAGTGAGGGCTGATAGCTGAGTTTGGATGTAAGTGTATGACCACTAGAATCTGCATCTGACAAAAACACCTTATAGTCAGTGATGTCTTAACTATTACCAGCATTCATATTAATATGACTCATTAAGCTTTCATGCAAACTTATGCATCCAGAGAGCCAAAACTGTTGTGCTTCCTCTGCTATTAATGCTGGAACTATTCCACAATTGTAAGATGTTCACACTTCCTCTAACATGAACATGATTTGGTTGCTAATGCATATCATTCTCTCGCTCTCTCTCGTTTTTCTGGAGCGCCTAATCTGCCTTCAAGCTAGTTTTTTTTACCCTCCTCTTCTCTTTCTTGCTAAGCACCTCTTGTCGCTCTCCTTCCTCCCCCTACACATTTTGTCTGGAACGCTTCCTCTACAGCAACTGAAATGAATTAACAGAGATTATTTGCATGTTCTCTTTTCACAAATTGACAAATGATGCACATAAGACGACTATAGTACATGTTTCCAGATCTACTCAGACAAACAAAGCACGGAGGAGGATGGTGCTGTTTTGCATAACAGATGCAGAGGAAAATGTCACCGGAACAAAATCCTCTTTTCAGAAGGTTGAACTGCACATCTAGCCATATGTTGACAGCAAATGTCAAAAAACTCAGTAATCATACCTGAGGTCCTAATATTCATGAAATGCATTAAAAGCAAAACGAATGCAATTGGAATTCTGTCCAGCTAGGATAGATTCATTTATGTGGCAAGATTAAATTGAATCTGGATATTCGATTATTCGATTTACATGCCAAAATGTTGTACAGTATGTACACAAAAGTGTGTGTGTGTGTGTGAGAGAGAGAGTGACAGTAGCCACCCTCCTCCATTATTTTTTGCTAGGATGATGTATCTAGCACAAAATGTGCACGCTTCGGTTTCTCCATAAAAACCCCTGATTCTATGCAAGACACGTGACAAAAGCACAGTTCCCTTTATCTTATTTTAACTCATTACCCATAAACCTAGCGCTTATGCTAAGCAAACCTGCTATTTCATTTACATCAGAAATTATATCACCTTAAAGCTCATCTCCTTTTCCTCTTTTAGTTTTCGTCTAGTCTTTTTCTTCTTCTGTACAGTACATCTGCAAAGCGATAAAATCAAGTCATAGTAATGCACAAGGCAAAACTAGCCTCCTCATGATCAATACTGTAGTCTGCTTGTGAATGCAAAATCCTTATAACCTTGTCCTGTCCTTTGGCTGTTTCAGATATGCTGAAATCACCTGCAGTTTTCCTCCATTATCATAAATGTTATGCAGTTTTTGTTGTTAGAGAAGAAACACTGAGCATGTTATTTTAATAACATTCCTTCCTGATTATTTTACATTTAAGTTTCATAAAAAAAAAAAAAAAGCTAAATATTTGTTCTGTAAAGGACTAAGAATCCAACATGGCTGCCATTTTAAATGCTCTTGTCTCTTTAAGCCCCTGCCGGCAAGTCAGCCAATCAGAGAAGAGATGCTGTGAACGTCCTTGCCAGCGACCTTGATGAAAAGGGAACAGGATGACTGAAAACAAGGGTTTATGAGAGGCAGTGATAAATGGGGTTCAAAGAGAGGAAGAGGAAGAGATGAAGAGCAGAGAGAGAGGGTAAAAGATTGATGGTGGCATGATGATCGGGAAACACACCAGTCCTACAGCGGACGGTGACTGTGCTCGGTATCCCCCATCTCTCCTCGTCCCCTCCCTTCCTCTCCTCGTCCCTCCATCTCACCTCCTCCCCCTCGCGCTCACTACATTTCATGTGCGTAAATGTTTCATAATCTCTGCATTTGTAGTCAAGAGCTTGAGGCTGGAAAAGAAAAAAAAAGCACACATCAATGAACGAGTCATGCTCGCTCACTTCTCTCCCTCTTTTTTTATCTCTCTTCCTCTCTCTCGCCTCCACTCCTTGTTTTACACATGGATGGGTTTGACAGGTGGTCTTCCGGAGCAATGACACATTATTACTGGCAGGCTGAGGTAGGACAAACACACAGGGGATAGCCTGCATTATGTACCACCTCATTTAACAGGAAAAGCATTTTGTGGAAATGGAAACACACTTGATTATATTTTGCCGGTGTCATAAGAAGTTGTGCTTGCTCATTCTTAGGGCAGAAACATAATTCACGCAAGTACGCAAACTACCAAAAAGGCATTGCAAACGTGCAGTCCTGTTGAACAACATAATATATGTTTTTGTGTTGCTGTGACGGTAAAAAGATTCAGTGCTCAAGGGGGCGATAGAGATGCCTTCAAATGCCTTTAAACCAAATCTGACAGAAGTGTTATTTAAATAGCTGGCTGTTAACACTTAAACTTTAAATAATTTGGTCAGTAAATCTGAAAACTGTTTCTCCACCATGACAGTAGACAAGAAAAATGGCTGTAGAAAAAGTTTATGCGAATGTGCCTGTTCTGGCAATGCTGAAAATGCAACATGTACTCTGGTGTGTTTCTTCAACTTCAGGCACTCTTACACTGTGAGTGAGATTTTTTAAAAAAGAAATTAATACTTTTATTGAGCAAAAAAAAAAAAAAAAAAAAAAAAGACAGTAAAGACTCTGTCAGTAAAGATTCTATTTTAAAAAAAATACAACTCTTTTGTACAATACAGGTATCCTAGGTGTGTATGACTTTATTCTTTCTGATGAACACAATCGGAGATATATTAATAAATATCCTGATGCAACCAAGCTTTATAATGGCAGTGAGTGGGACCAATGAGTATGAAGCAGAAGAAACTGCATCCATCCACATCCATCCATCATAAACGTACTCCACACGGCTCCGGGGGGTTAGTAAAGGCCTTCTGAAGCGAATCAATTCGTTTGTGTAAAAAAAAAATTTAACAAGTTTTGAAGTAAAATATCTAGCTTCTGCCAGACCGCCTTCCATATTCTACTTACGAAAAAAAAGGAGCTGGCGTCACGTCAGTTGAGCTTTTTCGGTAAGTTGAATAGGGAAGGCATTGGACGTAGCGTAAGCTTTTTGAACTGCGAGAGGCATTGCGCTTTCTTCCTAAGTTGAATACAGATATTTTACTTCATAACTTGTTCAATATGGATTTTTTTTTTACACAAATGCATCGCTTTGCTTCAGAAGGACTTTATTAATATAAATTTATAAAATATATTAAATTAGAAAAAATATTTTAAATTGTAATATATATATATATATATATATATATATATATATATAAACAATATTATTGTTTTTTATGTATTTTTGATCAAATAAATGCCAAATATGAATGGTAGTGTTTGTTACAGAGGTTGATTTTTATTTTTTTTAAAACATTTAAACATATGGCTGTCAAATTTTGCAAAATGTGTAAACATTATTGTATGTACTTAGGATACATAAAATTAGACAGACAAGAGGTGTAATTTTATTCCAAACTGTAATTTCCATCACAGTCATTTTCACCACAGAATTTTATAAACATTACTTGAAAATGGACATGACAGAAAAAATGATTTTTCCTATGATGTATGTATTTCCGCTTTTTGGATATTGTTAGTGGGCAAATTAAAATACACTAGTTAGAATGTGAAAGTTTTAGAGTTTTAGAGAGTTTTCTAAAAGTCCACAGGATCAAAATGTCCATAGTCAAAAAAAACACCCACTTACATTGAGTTATGAATTGCAGACTGACCAATTTCAAAATGCACTGATGCACATTTGTGCAACCCCCCAAAAGCCAACTTAACATCCTAGCAACAACTTAGCAACTGCCAGAACACCCTAGCAACCTCATAGCAACACTAAAATCTTCTCAGTGACTGCAGAGTTGACAACCACTCAGAAATCCCTAAAATAATATAACGACTTTGAAATCTAGTTTAGTGTTAAACTACCTTTTTATCAACATATTCAGTTTATTTTTAGCAGTGTACTGCATTTACACATGCAGTTACATACTGTCTTTTAAGAAAAGAAAAATCAATTTAGCCCACTGGGAAGAGGCAAGCTAAGAAACCCATCTTTTGTCATTGCAGGAGGTCAATCAATCAGGCTTTGTGCCACAAGCCACCATAAGCAACAACAGTGATGGCGAACCTCCATTATTATAAACCAATCAAAATCTTCCCACAAATAACAAAGGCCTCTAATTACACCCTTACAGTCTTTCACACCCCACTGGGTCCTAGTGCTCAGTTTAAAAAAAAAAAAAACTATCTAAAATGGTTCCATGCCAGTGATCACACAAATGAAGCAAACAACTGTAATCAGTTTCATCAGGCAGAGAATATATGGATGCACCATAAAGAAGCCACGTAAACAGGTCTGAGATCTGCTTGCACATGGTGTGCCAGACCCTATTGGAAAGAATAATTTAAGATATATGAAATGGAAAATCAAATTGGAGTCATGACAAAAGGTTAGAAAGTTTCTGACCCATTTTCTCCCCATCATTTCACTATGGTAATTAAGACTAAATGTAGCCTCATAAAAAGACCAATAAACCATTTTTCATGGATGCTTGGTCAAACTTGGCTTAGTGATTTGAACAAACTCCGCCTATACTATTTGTGAATGATACTTCAAATCTTGTGGTTTACTGATGAAAGATGAATTATTTTTTTCAAGCAGTTGAAAAAAAACTTATAATTGACTTATAATTGCGCCTTTTTGCGCGTCCATATCCGGTTGTTCTTGTACACGAGAATGTAGTGTAGACAACGCAAGCTGTGATGTCCAAATCGCAAACAAATGACTCTTATGAACTGGTTATTTTCAGTTAGTCTGTGAAAAAGATTAACGAAGCAGATTCTAAAGGCACGTTCTCACCAAGGATAAAAACTAATAGTAACTATAACTGTTAAATTTTAATAATCATTCTAAATAATTCTGTGAGAATAGGGAAGTCCACATAGATATCATTGGAATCACTTTCAGAATGATTTTTTCCAGCTGATGAACAAAAAAAAAACAAAACAAAAAAAAAAAAAACCCATTGACAGCCAATCTAAATCCACGCGGTTTTAAAGAGTGCGGGCATTTAAAGCGGCATTTTGATGCTAGTTATTGTCAGTGCTGGGTAGCTGATTACATGTAATCTGGATGTTCACTATTACATACTACATTACATACTACATAATTCCAAAAATTAAGTAGGCTACTTGTGTATTTACATTTTAAGATACTCGTGTAGACAGAGAGCAGATGGGACCGGGCGACACGATGGCCCTGGAATGACGAGCATCCGAGGTGGAGCCAGAGTTCCTGAGGACTGAGGTGGAGCCGGAGGGAAGATGGAGCCAGATGAAGCCAAAAGGGTGGAGAGACGGAGTGCAGAGGATAGCTTGGAAGTCTGTGGCGCAGGCAGAGCGACATCTGACCAAGGCGGAGCCAGAGGGACGAGGGAGTCCAGTGGAGCCGTAAGGACGATGGTTACTGGTAGACCCGAGGGAGGGAGGAGCCAAGGCGGAGCCGACAGGTCGACGGGCAGAGATGGAGTAACTGGATTAGCGGCTGGAGGCAGAGACGGGGGATCCACTTGCGTAGGCGAAGCTGGAGACCTGAAGACCTGAGGCAAATCAACACAAGAGAGTGGCATTAGAGGAGAAGTTGAGGGGCTGAAGGAAATCAGCGAAGGCAGGGCTGACAGGCTGGCTGGCTTTGGAAGAGGAGGTGGGAGATGGAGGCTGGGTGGGATCTCTGAAGACACAGGAGACTTCGAGGTGGGCAGTTTGCAGAGGCCAGCTGCAGTGGTGGTGGGATTGTTGACGGGGTTTTCCTCCACTCAAACTCCACTAGCAGTCCCATGGTTGCACAGGATGTTGCTGGCGCACAGTATTATACCTGGTCAGTATTATATCACATGTAGATGAACACGCACAAATCAAATATACACTAGATTGCCAAAAGTTTTGGGACGCCTGCTTTTACGTGCACATGAACTTTTATGACATCCCATTCTTAATCCGTAGGGTTTAATAAGGGTTGACCCACCCTTTGCAGCTATAATAGCTTCAACTCTTCTGGGAAGGCTTTCCACAAGGTTTAGGAGTGTGTTTATGGGAATTTTTGACCATTCTTCAAGAAGCGCATTTGTGAGGTCAGGCACTGATGTTGGACGAGAAGGCCTGGCTCGCAGTCTCCACTCTAATTCATCCCAAAGTTGTTCTGTGGGGTTGAGGTCAGGACTCTGTGCAGGCCAGTCAAGTTCCTCCACACCAAACTCACTCATCCTTGTCTTTATGGACCTTGCTTTATGGACCTTGCTCTCAGTCATGTTGGAACAGGAAGGAGCCATCCCCAAACTGTTCCCACAAAGTTGGGAGCATGAAATTGTCCAAAATGTCTTGGTATGCTGAAACATTAAGAGTTCCTTTCACTGGAACTAAGGGGCCAAACCCAACCCCTGAAAAAACAACCCCCACCAAATCCCCCCTCCACCAAACTTTACACTTGGCACAATGCAGTCAGGCAAGTACCGTTATCCTGGCAACCACCAAACCCAGACTCATCCATCAGATTGCCAGACAGAAGCGTGATTCGTCACTCCAGAGAACACGTCTCCACTGCTCTAGAGTCCAGTGGCGGCGTGCTTTACACCACTACATCCGACGCTTTGCATTGCACTTGGTGATGTAAGGCTTGAATGCAGCTGCTCGGCCATGGAAACCCATTCCATGAAGCTCTCTACGCACTGTTCTTGAGCTAATCTGAAGGCCACACGAAGTTTGGAGGTCTGTAGCTATTGACTCTGCAGAAAGTTGGCGACTTCTGCACACTGTGCGCCTCAGCATGCGCTGACCCCGCTCTGTGATTTTACGTGGCCTACCACTTCGTGGCTGAGTTGCTGTTGTTCCCAATTGCTTCCACTTTGTTATGATACCACTAACAGTTGACCGTGGAATATTTAGTAGTGAGGAAATTTCACGAATGGACTTACAGTATTGCACAGGTGGCAACCTATCACGGTACCACGCTTGAATTCACTGAGCTCCTGAGAGTGACCCATTCTTTCACAAATGTTTGTAGAAGCAGTCAGCATGCCTAGGTGCTTGATTTTATACACCTGTGGCCATGGAAGTGATTGGAACACCTGAATTCAATGATTTGGAGGGGTGTCCCAATACTTTTGGCAATATAGTGTAAATAAAGAGTCTTTTAATAAGTAAGGAGAACACGTAGGAGTATCAGAATCACAACTACACATTAACATAAACATTACCCGACAAAGAAACACAGGAAACCGAGGGCTTAAATACACAGAAGAATCAAAGATAAAACAGAACAGGTTTGGGTACTAATTAACTAACAAAGGAACTAACTAGAGAACACAGGGAAACGGGAAATGAGCAAACAGAGTAAAAACAAAAACAAAATAGAACATAGCAGAGCATACTCATTACAGCAATCAAACTGTAGCATTAATATGAATACAATAACTATTTAACTAAATTCCTCACACACTAAAATGTGCTATCACAGCATTACTTGACTGCTATAAAGTATGAAACTATGCACTCAATGAACTGAACCATCAACCATCCTTATCGAGTGATTCTGTCATTTGTCAACTAAAAAAAAAATTCATGTCTTGCTGCATAGCAACACCCTAAAAGCAGCTAAAATACCACTCACATTTCCATCAGAAAATATAAAAATTAAATTTTATCGTTTTTTGCCCTCTATTGCACTTTGCCTTCTTGGCACCCCTCCTTCATTTTTCATCTCATCTTCAGCGTTGTGAATGAAACTTGCAGAGGGAGGATGCGTGTTTAGTGTGTGTGTAAAGAAAAGACAGGATCAGAGTGTGTGCATGTGTAATGGGGGGATGGCTGGGGCAGTGTCGTGAGAGATGGTTTAATTTTAGCAAACACGAAGTTCCCCCACCACTTATCCATCAGATCTATAAATAACCACGTACCTCGCTGGCTCACTCGATCACATCCACTCCCACGCGTATACATGGCCTCGTGAGTAACATACAGAGAGGAATGGATGGAGAGGGGACGACGGAGGGGGAGGGGAGGAGGTTGCTAGGAGACCACTGGCAGGCAGGTCACGTGACTGGAGATGACTGGCACTGGTATAGAATGCAGTCTCACGACATAATACACACACACACACCCATCACCTACTGTTTTAAATGGTATAACTTAAAAATGTTTATAACATTTTTGCAACAAGAAGTATACAGCTATATATCACCCTCTGTTTCACACGATCAATGCAGGTTTGATGATACGGCTTGAACGATTGGGTCACTTTGCACCAGCTCAAAATGATACAAAACAAACAGGGATGACACTAGAAATCTTTGGCCAATGAAACACTGATGCACAGTGTGAAGGGTGAACACACTAAACACATACACAAATTCATCAGTGTTAAAACAATTCATTTTGCTTTACACCAAAGTAATGTAAAAAGGATATTGAGTAACACAGTGCATGATTAAATTGCTGTTGATTAAATGACTGTACTGTTTATAGATGTGTAAACAATCAAAAGCTGCTTGTCTGTATTTAAGGTCATTACATAACTGAAGACCGAAGCAGTTGACAAGACCATGTATGTGGGTTAAATTATATCATCTGTTCAATCTTCATACCAGAGGCATCTACAAATTTGTGCTTCTTGCAGGTCTTGCTGTTTTAGTGATATATGCATTAATATTATTTGAGAGAATGATTTCATATTTCTTACTATGGTTATGGTATTTGTAACAGCCATTTTGAGGAAATGTACAGTAGGGCCCAAAAACAAAACTGCATGCATTTTTTTTGTTTTGGTTGTGCTTCGGCTCTGCATGAATATGACCATTCACTATAGATAATGCATTACAATAAACTCTGTTAGAGAGCTACATATGCCAGTTTATCTGTTCAATCAAATACCTTACCTGTTGGGGAACATCACCAGCGTGACATTTGAAGCACGTGTCTAAACACGACAATCTCATTGGCCTACAACAGTACATAACGTCACTACCAGTGCGACCGTGAGTATAACAGGGTGCCTGTAGTACACGTCATCAACTTCTTTGTCTGAATGAGAAGTGGGCAGGCCTACCTGAAGCATGGAAACAAGACGCAGTCGCCTTCTCAGGGAACCATGGTTACATTTGTCCCCTGAGATGTTCCCTTTCGAATGGGAACTTGCACTGCCCCTGAATAAGACACTATAGGGAACAAATACCCACTACGCCATACATCAGCTGTGTCAAAGCACTACCACAATGGGCAGAAACATGATGACTCAACGGACTTAACTGCTTCCCCTAAAAAGCTTTCCTAACTCAGATGCACCTGACATCTGTCAGTGACAAAATTCTCTAAGGCTAAAACCCAAGCTTCACACCCTAAACAAGGAAAGTCCCAGCCTTTACAGCCTTCCTCTTTTCCTTGCAGGGCCAGGCAAAAAGAGCATGGCCCAAGGGCAGCACTCGAAGGTCTGGCAGTGTCAGTTTCTATTACACTACACACCGCCTTTAAGGGAATACAGCCCAGGAACAATTTTATTTTCCTATTCTTAGGCTGTCACCTTTCCTATAAGGGGAGCAAGGGAGTTAACTCTACCCTTAGGATACCCAAGAGGAGCCAGCTCCTCCCAAATTCAGTGGAGGAGTGCTCACCCATTTTCAGGTGAAGATTTCAGAGGAGCGGAGGACCCTGCTTAAAGACCCTCACAGTAGGGGAGGTCCTACTCTCAGATCCATCTAATGACATGCTAATAAGGGGAGCTGCAGAGCGCTAGCTACAACCACTTGAAACTGTTGTCTAAAGAATGGGACACGTCCAGGATCTCAATACTTAAGCACTATATAGATCGGACAGAGCTAACCCAGGGAGCGGAGAACCCTTCTTAAAACCCTGCTTAAAAAGAAGAAGGGTACTACTCCAACTCCGACACTGGCTAATGAGGGGAGGTAGTGAAGTGCTAGCTATGACCACTCGAATTCGCCTTCCTCAGCGGAAAGCTCTTGCAGAGATAAAAGGACCCTTCTTAAAAACCCTGAATGCCAAAAAGGGGAAGGATACTACTCTAACTCAATCTAACCAGAAAATCTGTGGGGAGCAGAGGACCCGACTTAAAGACCCAAAGCAAAGGGAGGAGGGTTCTACTCTATACTCAACCACTTTTACAACATTTAAAATCCCTCAGTTCTCGCCCTCTCAGAAAAGCCAAGCTAATGTTGATTCTCATTTTATTACGAGCTCTGTCGCGTTTTCTTTTTGCCAGCAAACTCTCCTTTGTTTGGCGTTTTTTAAAACGGGTGATTCCCCGGAGGTTCGAGATTTAGCGCACGCTAACCTATACACTAACCTATACACCACTCCATAGACGTGTCAAAGCAGCCAGAGTAACTTCTATGTATTTACAGATATGTCTAAAATGAGGGGTGCTTCTCAAATGGAAGGCTGCGTACAAGGACGCAAATCTCGCTACCATGTCATCAAGTGACTATGAAGGCCATCTCAATTTTAAGGATCCTTAGAAGGCAGAATTCGTTTAATGCCCTTCATTCAGTTCATTTTCAGTCTCATTCTAGCGTTCAATGCTGAGGAGGACTCTAGCCTAAGAAGCCTCAGAAGGACTGGTCTAGGGAGGACACAGCCTCACTAGGATGCAGCCTTCCGTTTGAGAAGCACCCATAAAAACTTATAATAGGATTACCATAGTGAAACATATTTTGGAAGAAGGATTGATGAGGTACTGACTCATTATTTAAATCTTGTTAATTTTGAGCCAAAAATTTTGCATAATGTACCTTTAATATAATCTCTTAAATCTTAATATAAATCTCTCAAAATTTAATATAAACCTGGACATTTTTCAGTGTATATTTTTTACTTGTTTTTCAGCTGCTCCATCATTCATCCATCCTAGAAGGTTCTAAAAGAGGCTCTGTGGAAAACTTGAAACAACAGAAAATTATAACATCTATTTTTAGGACTGTAAAAGTTCATTGTAAACAGCTTTGAAATTATTTATTGTGAAAAGCTAAATAAAAATAAATTTTTTCTTCAGGTTTAACATCTAACAAAAAAAAAAAAATTTTACACTTACAAATACAAAAACACAACATTTAATATTATATATTAAATAATATTAAGAAAATATTTTAATACTTTTCTTTGGCTGTAGTACAGTAAGAATATTATATATTCTTTGATTTCACTTTATTATCTTTTAGGTGAGTTTCTGAAAGTAACTCTACCAAGCTAACTTACATAAGACTTCCATGCAACACCTTTCACGTTAAATCCAGCACTGTCACCTAAAAGAAAAAATATGTATTACATTTTTGCATCCAGATTATTCAGAAGCACAGGAAGTAAAGAGAAAAAGATTGAGTGAAAGAGATATTCAGCGATGCTTGCTGCTAAATATACCAGAATGTAAGTGCTCACGCCTCCCTGAGCATTCACCTTGAGCTCACCAGGCCCGCCACCACCATTGGAGGAGAATCCGGGACACCTCACGCTCTCATTGGCCATGAGGGGCCAGCCTGTTGCTGGGCTGTTTCCATGGAGATGGCTTACCGCTGGAGCCGTCACTGGGGAAATAGATGAGGCAAAGATGGTTAATGAGAAAAAATGAGGATTGTGTGTGTGTGTGTGCGTGAAAGAGTGAGAGAGAGACAAAATGGATTGAGAGTAATGACGCAAAAAAGGATGGATGAAGCTAAAGAAAGAGGTTGGTCACATGTGGCTGATAGAATGAATGTGTATCAATCACATTAACATGTATGTATACTATGAACGTTAAAGGTTGATGTTTAAAGATGAGGAAAAGCAGGTGAAAGACAGAAACATCTTCCGGCAGAGGCTGCTAAAGCCAAATCCCCCTATATTTTAACATACTCTGCTTTTTCAGAACACTTTTCTTGCATAAAGAAACATATTGAAGTGAACTGACGTAAAATGATCGTGAGTTTTTGACTGACTGAACTCAGTCCAGTCAGAAAGGGCAGCAAATTCAATCACACTACACTTCATGCCTAATTCATTTGACTGGAGGTGCTGGATGGAACATTTTTTTATAGTTATATACTAGTGTATTTTTAAAGTAATCCTAAAGCAAAAATAAATAAATAAAGAAAACTGAGAAATACATTGAGAAATTTAGTGAGGTGAAATTAATTAATTTAGCTTTTCCTTACTATAAAGTCACAAATATGACAATAAAAAATGAAATGTAAAAAACAATAATAGCAGCATATTTTTATATTATTAAATATTGCATTTTCTTCACAAAATAAGGCTATGATGTAACTTCATGACATCCATAATTTCATAAACACTTTCACAGAATCACATTACCGATTTGTTCATAATTTTAAATAGAAAAACACTTTAAAAAAGCCTGCACACTCTAACAATGAAGGGGAACCAACAATTGCAAGATAAACCACTGCTTTAATGAACAAGTAGGAAACATTTCGTTCACATGTGACCTTTCTCAATGTCTAGTTAACACGTGACCGAAACGTTTGCCACTTTTTAATTAAAGCAGTGGTTTTATCTTGCAGTTGGAGGTTCCCCTTCATTGTTATAGTGTGCAGGCTCTTTTTGAAGTGTTGCCCTATTTGGAGTTTTTGATCTACACACCTCATTTGGACATAGACCTATTTTCACCAGTGCATCCAAAACAAATCTGTCCGCCAGCTTAGTTACCTTATTTTAAATCAGCACAATTCAAAAATAATGTTCAATATGTTCAACATATAAAAATCCAAATGTTTTCATTTGCAACCAATAAACAAGCATGTACACTACCAGTCAAAAGTTTGGAAACATTACTATTTTTAATGTTTTTGAACAAAGTCTCTTATGCTCATTAAGGATGCATTTATTTCATAATAAATACAGAAAAAACAATAATATTGTGAAATATTATTATAATTTAAAATTATGGTTTTCTATTTCCATTTCTGTGATGCAAAGCTAAATTTTCAGCATCATTACTCCAGTCTTCAGTGTCACATGATCCTTCAGAAATCATTCTAATATGCTGATTTGATACTCAGTTATTATCAATGTTGAAAACAGTTGTGTTGCTTAATATTTTTTTGGAACCTGTGATACTTTTTTCAGGATTCATTGATGAATAAAAGGTTAAAAAGAACAGCATTTATTCAAAATATAAATCTTTTCTAACAATATAAATCTTTACTATCACTTTTTATCAATTTAACACATCCGTGCTGAATAAAAGTATTAATTTCTTTCAAAAAAAAGAAAGAAAAAAAATTACTGACCCCAAACTTTTGAACGGTAGTGTATATTGTTACAAAGGATTTCTATTTTAAATAAATGCTGATATTTTTTTTAACTTTTTATTCATCAAAGAATCCTGAAAAAGTATCACAGGTTATAAAATAATATTAAGCAGCACAACTGTTTCCAACATTGATAATAAATCAGCATATTACAATGATTTCTGAAGGATCATGTGACACTGAAGACTGGAGTAATGATGCTGAAAATTCAGCTTTGCATCACAGAAATAAATTATATTTTAAAGTATATTAAAATAGAAAACCATAATTTTAAATTGTAATAATATTTCACAATATTGTTTTTTCTGTATTTATTATTAAATAAATGCAGCCTTAATGAGCATAAGAGACTTCATTCAAAAACATGAAAAATAGTAATGTTTCCAAACTTTTGACTGGTAGTGTACATGATCAATGAATGTAAAATGTAGTGACAATGCAGTTGACATTTCTGTAGTTTGACTTAAAACGCTGCTACTGCACCATCAGGCCTTCCAGATATTCTATAAAGAAGGTCTTTAGCCTATATGATTTGAAATTTTGCATAATATATTTGTAGTATATTTGAATCTTTGTATCTTGTTTTAAGGAGTATAATACATTTTACTGGAACACAAAACAAATATTCTGATTTCAAATTATTTTTTATAAAACGGATAGTTCCGGCCCTTGATTCTGATTGGTTGAGCCACGTTCGAAGCCGTTGTAAAATTCCCGACAAAACATACAGTTGACGCATTGCATAAGTATCACTGCGCCACTGAATGTGTATGTTGCTCTGTCTGCAACTTAAACATATGTTTGTTCTCTATTTATTTTGTTCATTGAAGCTTACTACATTATGTAGAAGAGTTTTGTGAGAGGGATATCGAGTGACCGAGTGTATTACCTGCATTCAAATTTAGCATTTTCCTTCAGGTCAGTCCTATGTTCATAATAAAAATCCGTTTGAATGTCCACAGCGATCTTGTCCTTTCAACATTTAATGGGTTTTCCCGTGGCCTGCTGACACAGCGCTAGTCAAAGCATTTGTCAATTGTGTCTTGTTCCGTGTTCACAACAACTTTCAATATAAAAGTTTTATAGTCACTGAGTGACTCGCTCATAAAGACAATCTTTGCCACCATCTAATGGCGCAATAAATGTAACTTCTGTTGCTTTTCACGGTCAGGCACTATTTTTTCCAGCGGAAGGAAGCCTTTTAATGATTTTACACATGAAAGTTGCATTAATACATATTTTTTGGCTTTAATATTTGTATTGTGTGGTAACAGTTTTATAAAAGCAATTAGGCCCCTTAAAAACTCCGCTCCACTTCGTGCCTAACAAGGCCCCTTAGCTGTTATAAATTCACTGTAAACCACGGCTTCTTGAAGCTTATTGCTTTATTTTTATTTATTTATTTGCATTTTTTCAGAGAGAAACTTTACTCTGAGAGAAACTAAGTATTGCAGATCCTCAACAGATGACAATAAGAAGGTGCAAACAAAAATGACTGGACTTCTTCCAGCCATTCTTCTTCCAGTCATCATGTGTATCTGTATTCTGTAGCAGGTGCCATTTCAGGATGCTGGAAGCTCAATATCAGCAGAATGTGACTTTTACTAGAAAAAGCCAATAGAATCATTCAGCTGATGTTTGTACAGACTCTGCTATCCTCATTAGTGTCCACTGACCTTCAAATGCATTTCCCATATCAATCATTCAGAGCGATACTGAGGGATTTGCCATGGAGACCAACCTCTTACTCGTGCAGCACTGAAGCACGTAATTAGCTGTGATCAGACCCAGTGGTTTTATTAATTGGAGATGTGTTGAGCAACATGATTCTGATTCATTAAAAATCTAAGGACGACTGTAATCACTCCATTTACTGGGAGCAGCATTTGATCTTAAGGGTCTTAAGGGTTTATATGTAATGTATGTGATTAAAATGACATTAGTCAGTCTTTGAGAAAGGTTCACACTTACTAATTATTAACTCAACAACAATTGGACATATATCCTTATTTCACTGCAGGAAATTCAACTACAGCATATGACACGAAGTTGACATGCCCTGAGATATGACATGATGCTATATTCCATTGCACTAAAACTATTTAAAAACAATCTAAAAGATGTTCTTTTGGATTCATTATTCAGTGTTTATGACCTCATATTAATTTTAATAATTGTAAATAGAAAATTTAGAGGCTAAAGGGAATATTTATACTTTGATATGTTTGTCACAGTATAGGAACATTACAACTAGTGAATGCAAAAATGTGATTAAAAATATAAACTTTTCTTCATTAATATATATTTTTAACATAAACATCATCTACAGATACTTTCAAATTGCTGAAATAAAAATGACTTGAATTACAAATACAAATTGAGGCCTCTATTAAATATACACTTACGTTCCTTGAATACACATTATGAGATATGACACACATACAAAGGCTTTACAATGTTTCCATTTTTGTTTGTTTTTTAACTATTTTATCTCAGATCAAGGAAAATGTAGTCCTTGTTATATGAGCCCTTTAAGAATAACCACATACTCGTCTCGTGATAGTGGAATGCTCAATTTAAACAAATTACAGAAGAGAGAAAGAAGACCACAGAAGGGGATATTAACCAAGCCCAGTGCATGTCTGTAATTTAATTATGAATCCACTGGGGACTCTGAAGCAGCCTCAGCTCTGTCTGTATCTCATCCCAATCACTCTAAACATGGAGCTAAATGACGGATTGATTTTGAATGGACAGAGACAATTCAATTTCAATGAAGCAAACCCAATACAACTGAAGAAACGAAATGCTCTTATTTGCAAGCATATGCATATAACAATATTAAGGCAGATGAATGACCTTGACAGTTAGGCTAGTTCCTAGACAAGGCCTGAGAAATACAAATAAATTATTCGAGAATGAAGTGTTGCAGAGATTTAGGTTACTTCCGTTAGGAACAGCGCCCTCCATTGTTTTTGGAGGATACTGTCCTATCTGTACTGCCAATCTCTTTGTAATGGCAGTAATGTTTTAATGATGTGATTTTTTTAAATTTTAGATATGTGACAAATATATCGAATGAAAAGAACGCTGATTATAAATCCACTCACCTTAAAGCACATTATGCAGAAAACTTACTGAGTTAATATGCAAAAGATGTGGCGACATCTTGTGGTCGAATGACACCATAAAATTACCTCAAATCGGTGCATTGTCGAAAGGTTCCTCATTTTCTAAAAGACAACAGATTTACTTGTTAAAACGATTGTTAGGAAAGGAAACGTAGCTTAAGTAGAACCACACAATGAAAATAAAGAGGTAAATTAAGTGAACTTTGACTAGTTTAGTTTGACGCGTTTTTCTCATCTGCTCGATTAGGAGGTCTGTAGCCTATGTATTAGCATCACTCTTCAAAATCCAAAGCTAACACAAACATAGTTTTCACAAGAATACAATATCATGTTAGAAAATCCAGTTCAGGCTAGTAGCTGTGCTTTATATGATAGCTGGTTCCTGGTTTCTGGCCACAACAAGGAACAAGAAACAGCAACAAGGTAGGTCAGAGGTCATGCATCACTAAAGTGGTCAAGCAGGTTTTTTGATGGTGGCAGGTCAGTGAGCTAATGATCAGCTTGCACTAACTAATGACCAGCCAGCTAGCTATGTTTCACAATAACTACAGTAACTAGTATTTTCACTGATAACTTTCTAGTACGCACCAGTCTGCCTCTCTCATTTACAGTGGCATGCATTTTTATATATAATTGCTTTATATTTCCCCCATATTTTAAATAATTGCAAAACTTTACAATGTGTAAATGTAAAAATCAGCCAATATGAGCTAAAATTAATACAATACCCTTACAAACACACCATTGTTGTTTTATCTAATTTATTTATATAAGCTAATATTTATCTAATGATCATTTACATTGAACCTTATTTTCTATTTAAAGAGTTTCTCTGTTTTCTGCTGTCAGTGAACTTTTTGATGGGCTTTAAACCCGCTGTAACATCTGGTAATAGTTATGTAACACTAACTGGTGCAACATGCTGTAATATAATACTTCCATGGGTGAAATTCCCAAGTTGCTGCTATGTAATATTTCTCTCCCCCACACACAGGCACTGGTTTATCCAAATCCTTGTTTTACATCTTTTCCATTTTTTTCATTTGTGTGACCATTTCCCATTGCTATCTGATATCTGCTTGTTAACCAGAACAACTGAAAATACACTGATTGCATGGATAGTCCCTCAGTTGTGACCCCGAGGTTATGTGCTTTGCTCAAGGGCACAATGGTGATAAAACAGGAATGTGATCTTAGTAACTCACCAGTTTCTAGGACACCCTCATTTGGGAATGAATCTTGCATTCCTTGCGCTGGTAGCCATAAGTACCTCAGATTTTATTGAAGGGCTAAAAATGGATAAATATTAGTTTCTCCCAGGCAATCTTGGAAATGAGTTCTCACACATATTTATTCACATCCATGACTTGAATTAAACGCAGCATTTTGCTTGAACATCTGCAGCCACAAGGAAAGCACACAGCTTCTAGTTTCAGCTTATGGTAGGAGGCCCATTATCATTAACCGATTGCAGATATTCCTCACAGCTGGGCTGTTTTTAATGAAGGTCTGGTTTAGTGGTCTTGATGCAGTATTTTGTTACAGCATGTGGCCTACATTAAGTTGGATAAAACATCTGGGAAATGACATTTCTGTTTGAGTTAAGATTTACATATGTATGTACTATCAGCTTAAGTAAAGAGAAAGTGCTCACTAAGTACTACCCAATGAGTCCCATTGTCAAAATGGTTCCAGTTTACTTAAAGTTTGTTCACTTATAACACCTGTGAGCATCATCTGCTCGCTATATTCACTACAAGAAATATTATGTCTTTTTTGCAGTCATTGTAAATGAAAAATGAAGGCATATTTTATAATGCCGCAGTACGTTTTTAACAGCTATAATGAAGACGCACAAGAAACAAATCAAATGACACCAGAAGGATATTAGTCACGCCCTGTGTTATACAGTGATGTTCTTAATAAATACCAGCTACTTTTTAATGTGCGACCTCATAATTGTGACGCATCAGTAATTGAGTCATCAGTTTCCCAGTGTTTTGTGGATCAAGACCCTTGTTAGTGCCTGAATTAATGTTTACAAAATACTAGGAGGAGAATAATACAGTCTGAATAAGCCTATGTTCAGACTGGAATACTATCATACTATTTACACCATACAGTACAGCCATATTTATTACAAATATGCAATGTTTTAATAAATAGTATGCTACATTGATGTCACATGACCTCATTATATTGCTTATTTAACTATTTTAAGACTGTTTTAACTATTTTAACTGTTTTAAGAGATAACATTTGCACTGGAATCTCTGGGTTTTATTATATTATTTATATACTATTATAGTATTTTTAAAAATATTTTTGAATTAGCTTTTATTTTTATATTTCCAGTTTTAATTTTACTGTTTTTAATATTTTTTAGGAGTTTTTTCTTTTTAAAATACTTCGATTTAACTTTAATCTATTTTTTATTTCAGTTTTAGTCATTTTAGTACTACTTGAAACTTACTGTATTTCAATTCATTTCATTTTAGTAAAGTTATTTTTGTTTACGTTTTTAATCTAATATTTATCTTTTATTTTATTTCAGCCTTCAGCTTTTAATACTTTCAGTTAAAGGGATAGTTCACCTAAAAATAAAAATTCTGTCATCATTTACTCACCCTCAAGTTGTTTCAAACCTGTATGAGTTTATGTGGAACTTAAAAGAAGATATTTTGGATAATGTTGGTAACCAGACAGTTTCTGGTCCCCATTGACTTCCATAGTAATTTTTTTTCAGACTATGGAAGTCAATGGGGGCCAGCAACTGTTTGGTTACCCACATTCTTCAAAATTGAATGTTGTTAAAAGTCTAAAGGCAGTGAAATGTTGTTCTGGCTCTTTGCAGTATATGTAAAGGCCACATGGAGGTGCTGTCTCCTTTTTTTCCTCCATTCGTCCACCACAAGCCTGTCTGCATTTCCAGATCTCTCCCTGCACGTGCTTCCTCTCCAGTGTATCGCACCTCATTCGCGATTTCTTTCCCAGCTACTTCGTCATCTCTTTAGCCACAACAGACGTCAAAGTCTGAGTAAACACGATTGAAGGATGGCCAGGAGGGACTAACGGCTCCCAGGTTCTGCGTCTTCATTTTCTCTCCTTTTACCTCACTGTATTGTCTTTATTTCTGTCGTTCTCTCTCGCTGCCTCTTCAGCTCGCAGTCTCTGCAGTCAGAGGTTAAACCGAGCATTAGCCGTCAGCGAATGGCCCGTTTTTAATCGCTGATTGCACATCATTGCTATCAACATTTAATCATGGCCCCAGTCGCATCCCCGCACGCCCACAGCTGACTTAACAGGCTCTGACACGAAACAATCGCCACACTCAGCTTGTATCTCATCAGCGATGGAGCCTTGAGATCCAACTCATTAAGGAAAGGGCTAACGAATGCAGGGTGACAGGTGCTTAAGGAGGCTACGTCGTTTAAAAAAAAAGTCGCGAGTCGAGCTGGAACTGGCCCATTACGACGCACACTAGCGCTTGAGAGGATAAATTAGCAATGTATTCATTATGTCCTCATGAAAGCGATGTCAAGTCGTTGTGCGCAAATGTTGAGGCCAGTTGGGTTTCAATTACAGAGAATGCTACGAAGAGTTAATGGGTATTAACACAGAGTACGTGCTGCTAATGAATCGGGCAGCCTTTTGGTGGGCAACAAATGCAAACAGTGTCTGACTCAAGCAGCCTACAATCGCCTGCTTCTTCGGGGCGTCGTGAGGCATACAAATGACCCAAACGGCAAGAGCAATAGTTGATGTCTTTGCAATGGAATTAGCATATTAATCAAACACAACAGGCGACTAGTTCTCATTGAGGTAACTGCATTCTCAGTGGTGACTGATTTTAAATTTCATCAAGCTACCTAGGCCTTGTTGTGATCAAAAGTTAGATGGGCTGCATGAATTACCTGCTAGTTCCAGAGTTTCCTCAGGAACTCACACACTACTGTAAGCCAATCGAAAGTCTGCCATCTTTCACATGGGCCAAAAAAGTAGCCTACCATTTGTAGGCTGTGTTTGAAATCGCATAGGCCTAGTCTCTTAAGTAGGTTATTTCGAATAAGTATAGCCTAATTACTTTGCGACCGCTAAAAATGTACATTTTATATACAGTAGTATGAATGCAATCGTACTACATTCACCATGTTGTCTTTATCGTGTGACCAACGACATGTGTCATTTGCGTCGCTTTACTGCCATTCACAAATCCTCTTCTGTGGCCTCATGGGATAGTAAAGTGTCCATCATATGCACACTTCAGAATATCGCTGGAAGTAGTAAGTCATCCGGGTACTTTTTACCTACTCTTTTATGAGTACTGTGAATTTGGGCATATTACTCGTCACATAGCCTACTGTTTTTCACCTACTATAGTATATATCACTATACTGTAGTAGTATGCGATTTTGGATGCAGCCATATACTTGTATTGAGAAAGACTATGATATTAAATTAAATAAAGAATTACAGGGGTGATCATGAAACCTTCAAGTTTTAAAATTTCTTTTAATTATATATATATATATATATATATATATATATATATATATATATATATATATATACACATATCGATCAGGCATAACATTATGACCACTGACAGGTGAAGTGAATAACACTGATTATCTCTTCATCACGGCACCTGATAGTGGGTGGGATATATTAGGCAGCAAGTGAACATTTTGTCCTCAAATTTGATGTGTTAGAAGCAGGAAAAAATGGGCAAGCGTAAGGATTTGAGCGAGTTTGACAAGGGCCAAATTGTGATGGCTAGACAACATCTCTTAAACTAGCATCTCCAAAACTGCAGCTCTTGTGGGGTGTTCCCGGTCTGCAGTGGTCAGTATCTATCAAAAGTGGTCCAAAGAAGGAACAGTGGTGAACCGGCGACAGGGTCATGGGCGGCCAAGGCTCATTGATGCACGTGGGAAGCGAAGGCTGGCCCGTGTGGTCCGATCCAACAGACGAGCTACTGTAGCTCAAATTGCTCAAGAAGTTAATGCTGGTTCTGATAGAAAGGTGTCAGAATACACAGTGCATCGCAGTTCGTTGCGTATGGGGCTGCATAGCCACAGACCAGTCAGGGTGCCCATGCTGACCCCTGTCCACCGCCGAAAGCGCCAACAGTGGGCACGTGAGGATCAGAACTGGACCACGGAGCAATGGAAGAAAGTGGCCTGGTCTGATAAATCACGTTTTCTTTTACATCACATGGATGGCCGGCTGCGTGTGCGTTGCTTATCTGGGGAACACATGGCACCAGGATGCACTATGGGAAGAAGGCAAGCCGGCGGAGGCAGTGTGATGCTTTGGGCAATGTTCTGCTGGGAAACCTTGGGCCCTGCCATCCATGTGGATGTTACTTCGACACGTACCACCTACCTAAGCATTGTTGCAGACCGTGTACACCCTTTCATGGAAACAGTATTCCCTGGTGGCTGTGGCCTCTTTCAGCAGGATAATGCGCACAAATCAAAAATGGTTCAGGAATGGTTTGAGGAGCATAACAATGAGTTTGAGGTGTTGACTTGGCCTCCAAATTTCCCAGATCTCAATCCAATCGAGCATCTGTGGGATGTGCTGAACAAATAAGTCCAATCCATGGAGGCCCCACCTCGCAACTTACAGGACTTAAAGGATCTGCTGCTAACATCTTGGTGTCAGAAACCACAGCACACCTTCAGGGGTCTAGTGGAGTCCATGCCTCGATGGGTCAGGGCTGTTTTGGCAGCAAAAGGGGGACCAACACAATTTTAGGATGGTGGTCATAATGTTATGCCTGATCGGTGTATATTAATGCATACTCCAATAATATTTGTATCTTTGATACAAGTTGCATGATTGTTGTAGGTTAAAAGAGGTTAAAAAAATATTATATGCATATTTATATTTGGTTAGTCCAGTCAAGTCAGGCGTTGCACAGATAATTTGCTTTAAACTGAATATTTGCTTTCTAGAAATGTCACTTATATGCTTTTTTCCCCCAGTAGAACAAAAGCTGATTTATCATCAAAATGTCAAAGTTGTTTTCCATACAATGAAAATGCATGGTGATCACTGGCTGTGAAGTTCAGCTGCAATTTTGCTTGGTTAATTTAAACCACAACAAACTCAGAGTAATATCCTTGCTTTAATACTTCTTAACGTTTTGAAATACTTTTCATCCATTTTATGGTATAAATTCTTTTAGCTGTCAGGAATAATGACTTTAAAGCCCAAGTCTAAATGGGTCCATATAATTACTTAAATTACTTAAGTTAAATTCATTTTAATATAAAATATGAATGGACCAGCTGAGTCAAGAGCAGCCTTTGGCCAGATACTTCAATGAAATAATGTTCATTACCTATTTTAAATATTCAGAAGCCATGCAATTTTTATTCATTACTTGTGATATAATTGCCCCGACCTCACAACCGTAAAAAGGATCTTATACATCAGCGACGGTGTCATTCATATTAACATTTATCTGACAAGTTTGTAAAGATATGTAAAGTTTACATCAAAACTTTTGACAGCAATTAAATAGTCTTTCAAAGTCACACTTGTTAGAGAACTGTTCCGAGAATATCCTGAGCTTTCGCCCCAGTTTGTTGGACTGAAAAAATGTATTATTTATATTGCCCAGTCTGCCAGACATATGGACAGAATGAGAGAATTTCAGAGGCTCTAAAAGGCTTCTAAATTTGTATTTACCTAAAGTCGTGCTCTTGAAGTTTAGACCGGCTGATGTTTGCCTTCACAGTCTGACATTTTCAGAGTTCAAGAGTTAAACCAGATCTTCTGAAGGTCTCTCAGATGGTAAATCAATAAGTGAATGCTAAACACTTTTTTTGGCATTTGGTAATATTCCACAAACTGCAGTATACAGTATACAAACATTCTAAGATCCCAGTGTAATACATGTATATTCTACAAAAGCAGTAGATTATACAGAAGCAATATTACTGAATTACACAAAGACGCTTCACAACAGGAGCTTTGGCTTATAGTTTATTAGACATCACAATGATCCATAAAACATAGAACACGTTGCTTATGCATATAAAATAATCTCAGTAGGGAAAGAAATAAGATGCAAAAACAAACATTAGAAATAAAAACAATCACAATTCTCCCCATTGGGCGGTCTATATAGTCAGTGATTTACTTTTGTCTCAGGCAAAACCAATCTGTCAGTAAAATGGCTCAAAATAAAGTAACAAAGGCACATCTGGCTTGACGATGACAGGGCAGCGCACAAGCGAACGCGTGGCAGATGATTTTGAATCGGTCTCTGATATGATTTGTGATAATGAAGTATAAACATATGGCAAATTAAGTATGTTTGTTTTGCTGGAGAGAAGATTTGATAAATGTCAAGAGTCGTTCGGTAACCAAACACTAATTTTAGTGGGCCACTACTTTGTTAAAGAGATATTTCATTGCAAAATGGAAATCCTGTCAGCATTTACTCACCCTTGTGCATTCTAAACATGTTTGACTGACTTTCTTGTTGTTTTGGACCCCATTGACTTTCATTGTATGGACAAAAACAGCTGAAATGTTCTTCAAAATAAAAAGTCAGGTGTGGAGCGACATGAGGGTGAGTAAATGATGACAGAATTGGAATTTTTGACTGGACAATCCCTTTAACATTCCTTTGATTGTCTTTTTTAAAATCCAAAATAACATTAAATAGTTTTACTAGGACTTTAAATGTATATTTGATCGATATAAGACATTTTAAAAACACTTGAAAATACAGATAAACAAGAATTAAATTAAGTTTAAAAATGCAAACTTAAAAAAAAAAAATGAAATCACAGTTTAAAACACAGAAACCCTTATGGATGAGTATAACATACAGTGATTGTCTAATACTGCACCATTGTAGCAAATGACAGTTGCGTGAAGGCAGTCCATTTGCGCGTGATAACATAAGCTAACCCCAAATCTCATGCAGCATGCAGACGTACATTCCCTTCATCAGAAACAGTGACGAGACCACAACCCAGCTAAACCGAGATGACAGGTGAAAGATTGTCGTGTCATGTCAAGAATAACCGTTTTGCAAGAATCAGTAATTTTCTGTGATGTCCAACAGGCCAGAAGATCAGGCAGTGAATGTGATCGATGGCTAATCAAGAACGAAGGAGGCTTGTTAATTCATCTGGGGGGAATTCTACCGTCCGTCCATTGATTTCTCATGGCGCCTGCCCACCAATTCATCCATTCACCCATATAAAAGGTGAGCTTTGTGAATGTGCAAGTTTCCGCTCCAGGTGACCATTAAAAAAGCCATCCATTCGTTCCATTTATCATCTCTGTAACCTGTTAGCAAATCTTTAGTTCATTGCATCACTATGGTTTTGATATGAGTTCTTTGGCACAATTACAACAATGTATTCAGACACTATGACACAATGATCTATCGACAGCTTTAAGTGGATGTGCAAAGATTACATTCAAGAGTGAAAGACACGAACAGTGATGGAATTAGTTGCCATGCCATCCAAGAACCAGTGAAAAAGAAAAAAAAAATCATTTAAAAAACTATTTCTGTTCCTCATCTATCTCTTAAAGGAATAGTTCACCAAAATAAATTCAATCATGACTTTCTTTGTCCACGAAACACAAAAGAACATTTATATAGCAGCACATCCAAGCTGCTTTTTTCCATACAATGGAATTGAATGGTGACCAAAGTGAATGCAACAGTGTGAACATACTTCAAAACATCTAATTTTTGTTCCACAGAAGAAACAAAATCATATGGGATTGGAACAACATGAAGGTGGGTAGATGATTTTTGGGTGAACTGTTCCTTTAAGGAGGAGGTATAAGCTTCCTCCTCTTCTTGCAATCAAAAACGATATTTCTTTTTGATAAGAACGATAGGAATAAGATAACGTTTGGCCAAACAAAGGCAACTGAAGCACTGTGGCCAAGCTCAAGAAAGTGATACACAGTGCATTTGAATATTAAAGACCACATAAAATCAATGGCTTTCAATTCATATCTGTTAACTTTGAAACCAATAGCTATATATCATGGTATACTCCTTAAAGTTGACTTTTTTTTTTTTTTTTTTTTTTTTTTTTAACGTTTTAGCAGATAAACATTTAAAATGTATAATCTTTCTTTTGGAAAACAGGCCAAAAATATTGATGACTCATCCTGCACTAAGAGTTTTGTCCAATCAAATGCTCTCTAGAATGAGAATGTCCCTCCTTGTAGTCCAACCAGCCTAGTAACAGCAAGTAGCAAATCATGATTAATGGCTGTGATGGAACTAAAGCCCATTGGCAAATTTAAAATGGATGACCTTCTTTTATGTCTTTTTCAATAGGAAATATGTCAGTACAGAAAGAAAATTGTGCTCGTCAAGAGATTTCACGAGGTCTTTAACATGAACGTTTAGCTTCAGAAGGCAGAAAATGATCCTAAACTCCCATCACCTTCAGCATCTCTAAATGCATATTGTGCTTCTAATGACCAGAAAATAGGGGAGCGAGGAAAAGTTGCGACAGGTGCCCACTGTTTTTAGGAAAGCAACCAACCATGCCATGCAGATTATACAGTAACAAAATCCACACATATCAATAAGTAAAACATCAGCATACGACTTTAGTAATACCCGTTAAAATAAATGTTTAAAAAAAAAAAAGTACACTTTTTTTATTTTGCACCCCACTGGTATTTTTGGATTTGTTTGCATTTTTCCTTTTTTTTCTACATTTTTTTAACGCATGTTAGACTGGCTATATATATTATTTTCTTATATTATTTACAGAACTTATTTGGTACTTTTCAAAAACAATAAACACGCCAATCAACGAAACAAAAATAAGAAAATAATGCATACATTTGTTTTTAGGTGATATAATCGATCAAAATGACATCAAATATAAAATATAAAAATACATTTTTGCTGTATGTAAAATACATTGCATATACCACAAGACTTTTTCCCTCATCACAGAAGTTAACGCACAAAACCGACAAAAGCTAAAGCTTAAAAGAGCACTACACCAAGATCGCAGAATAAAAATGTAGAGATCAGAAACATAAGCAACATTTGACAGTATATGCAGTGTATTTTAAAATACTGAAAACAAATTATTATATATTTAGACCTTTCAGGGAAATTAAATGTTTGTCAGGTCAAACTGGTGCGACTATGTTTGTTTTTCACATAACCAGGATTAAAATATTACATAGTACCTCAAAACTGAATAACTACCAATTCTCATGGTTTTGTTTTACCGTTAATTTCTAATCAAAGTTTGCTTTTGTAAAGCACTAAGAACTTGTTGTCATACATTATCAAATGTCCAAAATCTGTCAAAAGTCTGATGAACACCGGTCCGAAAAGTATCAATATGTTTCATGGACCACCCACAAAACCATGAGAATAGGTTAAAAGGTCGGTTAGCCACTTGTAAAAAAAAATTGCACCAGGCTGGGGTGGTTTTCGAGTGTATGTGCCGAGCCGTGGACCATAGCCTGCTGTGCTGTAATGGGCGTCCGCGGCTGGGTGGGACAGTGGCAGTGCAAATCGCAGGCACGGCCTACGTCTTTAGACCAGCATGGGCTGAGACATGAAACTTTCTTCACGGGCTAGGTTACCATGGCTAGCTTCAATATCATTCTGGTCAGCTGGTTCATACGGTGGAAGAGTCTCATCGGTCAGCTCATCCTTGTCGGGAGGGTGTCCTGAACCGTCCCAGACGTTGGGGGTGCCGCCGTTAGCGGGAGGGCCCGTGTTGTCATCATCTAGATCCTGAAGCACACACAATGAAAGCATAGAGTAAAGTCTGAAGTTATTTAAATGCATAATTCTTTGAAAATAACATATAATAAATTTATACCATGGTCTGTCTGAGTACTGATTCTGATTGGCTGGAAGGTGTGCATTAAAACTGATTAATGCACAGGTAGTCTAACTGTTCTATATTAATGCACTGTTTTCACTGAAGCGCACACGTAGATCGGAGATCTTGCTGCACACACACAGAAACATTCAGTAGGATTGAAACTTGTCAACGCTGCCTGCTACTTTTATTAATTAAACTACTGAATCGCTACATTATATTTCTCAGCAACGAGGGGGCAACGTCGCTGGTTTTGGAGTACCGTATTGTTCTGAATATAAGACAATGTTTTCTTATAAATCTTAAAAAATGGGTTCATCTTATATCCAGGGTCTAGACTTTTACCAAAATTTCATTCACAGTAGAAAAAAATCTGTTTTGAAATCTGGGCAACGTCTTAAGTTTTAAAATCACGTACGGGGGAAGTTTGGTCCCATCAGCGAGGCACGCAATCATGGCAGTCACGCGGCTCTTAGACAGTAAGCTTTTCTTTAACTGTTAGCATTTTGAAGACACTGTTTTTGCACTCGCGATCTTCTAACATTACACTCTGACACACCGTATTTCTTGACACACTCGTTTTACGTGTATTTGGCGCCACCTATTGTTGTGGGTGTATTATTGACAGATAGGCTACATGGTTTTCACTATAGCCGCGTTTCCACCGAATTTACCCACAACAATTTGTCCCAGGAACTTTTTTTCCTCCAGACCTGTTGCTGTCTGCGTTTCCATCTCAGTCTAAAGTACCGTGAAGATTAGGCAAATTAGTCAGATGATGTAGGACTGCGCGCAACGTAAAAGCTTAGTAAAGCCTGAACCTCATCGTCGGTCCATCGGTCGTATTTTTTAAACTCCATTGTTTATTGGAATAGCAAACAACTCTTACTGCACTCACCTCAACAGACTTTTAAAAACGGTGGTTGAAATAAAATGCTGCGTGGAGTCAACCAATCAAAATGCTGCGTGAACTCAACCAATCAACATGTTCAGCACCCAAGTCCCACCCACGAAAGTTCCTGAACTTTGAAAAAGTACTACCTCGAGAGCAGGGATTTCTGAGGGGATTTTTTTTTTTTTACCCGGAACTTCATTTAAACCCTGGTTCCTGCGGTCGAAACACACCGAGTACCGCCCCAAAGTTCCTAGTTCCTGGGGAAAGTTCCTGTGGTGGAAATGCGGCTTATGAGATAGATACCCTAATTGTTATATAATTCAGATGGGCTACAGGTTATTTTTATGGTATGCCAAAAAAGTGTTTATTTTTTAAATGTGATCGTTAGTACATTTTACCAGTATTTACCATACTTAAATATATGTATGATACTTAAATACTTAAAAAATATATACATATTTTCATACTTAAAACATGAAAAATATGCTTATATGAAAATTATTTTCAAATAAAAGCATTTTCTTTATAAAATTTATAAAAAAAACTTGTATCTTTATAAAATACAAGGTTTGGTCTTCAAAAAGCATTTTTTTCCAAAAGGTACATCTTGAAAAAGGGGGGTCGTCTTATAATCGGAACAATACGGTAATTCAACTCTCAGCTCGCATCTCTCATTTCTCTCTCTCTTGATAATTAATTCAAATTAATGCTATAATTCATTCATTCAAATAAATGTAATCTTACACACTACACTCTTGGGGCAAATATGGACAAACCCAACCAATGGGTTTAAACATTTTTAAAGAGTGTATTTTATCTCTGTGTCTGATTGAAAGCGGGCAGAATGCTAGATCTAACAAGTTGTAACTGACAAAAATAACTGTCATTTTTACCTGTCCAGTCAAATATTGCGCTGCAAACATCAATAACAGATTTAGGTTGTGAATGCTGGCAAATGACCATGGTATAAGCAGGATAATCCATGGCTAGCTTCCGCTTCGCGTCTTTGCCTCCACATCATCCTCTGATTATAACGGCAGAGATGTAGTTTTGTCACGACACTCACGTCCGGGTCAGACACATGTAACTAGCTGCACGTACACACATTCACAATTCATTACAATCACTGAGGTGGTACTAATGCCAATTTAATAGTTCCTCAATCGGTCATTAAGCATCAGTATAATAGCTGGAGAACAGAAGCGCACATTCTTATTTATCAGAGTTAATTGATACTGAATGAAGATTCAGCAGATAAAATGGTTTGATAGGAACACTTCACCTCCTGACTCACAGTGAGCAAAAATTTAATTTAAAAGTGTTAATATGGTGCGATCCTCATCTCTTGCGCGTGCGTGTGTGAATCGGTGTCTGAACGATTGAAGCAAAAGTTGGTTTGTATGTAATTATGTGAGACGAATGTTCTTTTTTATTTCACAGTTATGAGGTGATGCCAGTTCACCCCTGGTCATTTAACCTTTTTATAAAGGTCTAGACACAGAAAGGATACTAAAAAGGTTTTTATTTCTCCTAGTGATGGTCTTGCAATGAAAATAATTTACAGATCTAATAACAGTTATAATATTTTAATAATATTAACACCTAACTTACATTTAATACATATATATTTTGATATTAATATATTGATTTATATTTATTTATATATTTCTGTATCATTTAACTATATAATAATTATGTATAATATTTTATAATTATGTATAATTCATATAGATAAATTAATTAATAGCTACCATTCTATGGACCAGGTTAGAAAAACACTATGTCCAGCACAGTTTAGAAATATATGTATGATTGCATATCAGGGAATAAACAAACATGATTAATTACTTTAATGATGCACACAATTATTCCTCTGTTGTGTGCCTGTGTTGAATTTTATTGAACTGCACAACTCACTATATTCATCATCTTGTCATTCCAGCTCAACTTCCTATAGGGTGTGGCCAATTTAAATTCAAATTCACAAATTAAATGTAGCCAATACTAAAATGCCGATTAATGCCCAACCCTGCTGTCTAAATCACCTAAAACAATAAATACAGGCACTTATTGAAAGCCCAAACCGAACCCCTGGGGGCTTTATCACAAAGGTACGTGTCTGAGTCTGGCCTTCATACACACATCCGCTGTAGTAATTGGCTTTACGGTTATCATAGTTGATGAAATAACCAGCTCATCATATTAATCCACATAAAAGACCCTTTGGCAGTGTTAGCACATGCCACACATCGTTATGAGTCACTAGCTTTCGCCGTTAGCATAAGCGTGTAAGCCGTCTGCTGCAAGAAGAGGTCTTTAGTACCCATTGTGAGGTAAGTATGGTGCGATTAAAGTCGGCATGAAACAGAAGTTGCAATAGTTTTTCCTTCCCTATTGTGATGTATATCTATATATATTTTGAAGTGGCTTCTGGAATGAGAAAAAATGTAGGGCAGGATTTTGTCCTCAGAAATTGATTGGATTGTAAGAAGTTGGCAGTTTGCAGTTTGTTGTGGAGGATATTTAGCCCCGCCCTCTGCTGAGACACAAGTCATGAAGAGAACAGACGTCATTTTCGAGTGGGAGGGGAGGTTAACGTTTTTGACAAAAGATTACGAGGGCATATGAATTTTAAAAAAATGTGTACGAATAAATTATTTATAACAAGCAATGCAACATTCTGTAAAAAAAAAAAAAAGGAATTGTTGGTTTTCTACATGATAAAGCCTTATAGAATGCAGTTAAAATGCCACTAAAATCCAAGAGATGAGGGCAAAAAATGCCCCGTATGGGGTTTGTCATATATTTATATTATATGATATAGTTTAGCAATATCACACAAGCAAGATTGCTGTTTTCCACAAATATCTTCACGATTGCAAATGTGATATTGATTAAATAAACAAGAAGTTAATTTCGCCAATGAAAATAGTTCCAAACAAAGCCCCAGCAGACCTATTGAGCAACACTCAGTGGTGTTTCATTACTGAATGAATCCACGTTTTTAACGGAATGAGTGAGCCAATGATTCAGTGACCTATTCATAAACAGACGGTCACTTGCTTTATTCCTGAATGAATCAGCCGTTTGAATGAACCAGTTGAATAAATGACTCATTAAGACAGTGACTTGCCATCACCTACTGGTGGTTTTAGTTTCATATTTGAAGATCATTTTTCATTCATATTCATGCCATATCTGAGCTTCATTAAACAGTGTGTGTAAATATAGTACACTATGGAAATATACTCCATCTTTTCAGATGCAGCTTCTGAAAAGTTTGTGTAATAAATTCTGTTGAATCAAATTTTTTTTTTTCTCTAAAGGCTACTTTTTGTAATGTCTATTCAATGCTTTTCTCATCTAACACAATAATGACTTTAAATGATGTGTGATTAATTTGCGATTAATTAATCAGCACATCATGTAATTAGATTGAAAATTTTAACCGCTTGGCAGGTTATATATATATATATATATATATATATATATATATTTCAAAAATGTGTATATATATTCACTTATTAAAGGATTAGTTCACTTTCAAATGAAAATTACCCCAAGCTTTATTTACTCTCAAGCCATCCTAGGTATATATGACTTTCTTCTTTCTGATGAACACAATCGGAGATATATTAATAAATATCCTGACGCATCTGAAATATATAATGGCAGTGAGCTGGACCAACGAGTATGAGCTGAAGAAAGTGCATCCATCTACATCCATCATAAACATGTACTCCACATGGCTCCGGGGGGTTAATAAAGGCCTTCTGAAGCGAATCGATGCATTTGTGTAAGAAAAATATCCATATTTAACAAGTTATGAAGTAAAATATCTAGCTTTCGCCAGACCACCTTCCGTATTCAAGTTACGAAGAAAGTGTAAAACTCTCGCAGTTCAAAAAGCTTATGCTACGTCCTACGAATTTCCTATTCAACTTACGGAAAAAGCTTAACTTACAGTTTAAGTTTACACTTTCTTCGTAACTTGAATACAGAAGGCGATCTGGTGGAAGCTCATACTCGTTGGTCCCGCTCACTGCCATTATAAAGCTCGGATGTGTCAGGATATTTATTAATATATCTCCGATTGTGTTCATCAGAAAGAAGAAAGTCATATACACCTAGGATGGCTTGAGGGTGAGTAAAGCTTGGGGTAATTTTCATTTGAAAGTGAACTAATCCTTTAATAGTCAGTAAGTTAAGGTAATAGTGTTAAGTTAAGGTATTGGGTATGATTAAGAACGTAGAATAAGGTCATGCAGAATAAGGCATTAATATGTGCTTAGTAAGTACTAATAAACAGCCAATATTCTAGTAATATGCATGTTAATAAGCAACTATTTAAAAGACCCTAAAATAAAGTATTACTATATATATATATATATATATATATATATATATATATAAATAAAACACACACCGTAAAAGGAGAAATGAGATGCTACTGAATGAGGGATGCTCACAGAATGGGATTCACAGCATTCGCCATTGCACATCAAAGTTTGGGAAGGGGATCTTACCGTAACGGGCTCGGCAGAGTTAGTTTCATAGTAGTTTGTCTCGTAGTTGCTGAGCGGCTGGGCTTCTGTGATGGTTGTGGCCTTGTCCTGTGGTTTATTCAGCTATGAAGAGACAAACACATGAGATAATGAGTTCAGCATGCACATTTTAGTGCAGGAGGTTTAGAGTCTGAATCTTGCTCAACTGCCAACTTTTTAAAATAAACATATTAAAACTGCATCTTTTTGTCAGTGGATATGTATGTAATCAAAAATACAGTAAAAACAGTAATACTGTGAAACATTATGAAAATAAATTTTCTATTTTAAAATGTAATTTATGATGGCAAAGCTGAAATTTCAGCATCATTATTCCAGTCTTCAGTGTCACATGATCCTTCAGAACTCATTCCAATATGCTGATTTGCTGCTCAAGAAACATTTCTTATAAAAGTTGAAAAAAGTTGGTGGATTTTTACAGGATTTTTTGATAAACAGAAAGTTAAAAATGAGCACTTATTGGATTTTTTTTTTATAACATTATACATTTATTTACTGTCACTTTTGATCTAATGCATCCTTGCTGAATAACAGTATTAGTTTTTTTTTTTTTTTTTTTATCTTTTGAACTGTAGTAAATGACCAGATCTGCCAATAAGGAAAGGCTAAAAAGGCTAATCAAAAGTTTTTAACTGGTAAAATATTCACTCTCAGTATTCAGAGTGAAATAGCTACAGATATCTTACTGCAGCTGCTATTTTCAGCAAACATGAAGAGAGATCTCATAATCACATATTTTAAGGGTGCTGACAGCTGAATTAATCACAGATTTTTAGGGCAGCCGAGATGAAAGATGCCTGTGATGTACAGGCTCATTTGCCCGTGCGCACACAAATTTACAAACATGTATGCACACACAAATTTAACTCCACCCACACGTTCTACATTAAGCTTCAATCAATATACATTACCCCCATGTTAACCCTTTCTTTCTCGACCGTAGCCCGAGGGCAACATTAGCAATTCTCATTCTCTTCGCTCGACTTGCTTTTACATACTTCACAATACAAATTTGTTTCAAATGCAGTCCAGTACCAACCGAGCGAACAGGAAAAAAATCGTTAACTGGGAAAAAATGCAATTACCCTATTTTGAGCAATACAGATTTTCCCTCATCCCAATACTAAGCTTGTTCTTCAAAGGTTTAAATTCAAAGATCTATTTTATGGTGGTTTATGCATATGCTTCTTTTCACCAGCTCTGTTTTAATTGCCGTGTGTAGCCTGGAGAACTGTAAGTAAATTGTATAATGAAGAAAGCTCAATACGTTCAGTTGAAAGAGAATGTTAGATGTGAGCACTGAGAGGTGACTGATGGAAAAAAACGTCCGCTCACCATTTCTGTTGAGCTGCCAGACTTCATCGGAGGAGGCGGCTTGTGTTTGGGGGGGCCTCTGGAAAAGAAACACAAGGAGATGTTTAGCTATAACCGTGGCGCGCGCGCGCGTATGCTATACCGTGAATTCACAAATTAAGATGAGTTGAGAATGAAAGAGATGAAAATAGCTTGGGTGTTCTAGCCAGGAGAGAAAGAGGAAGGAAAAAAATGGATGTTTCACATGAATGTGTGATTGTGTTTGTGGGTGTGCGTTCACACTTACTCTCCATTCGCGGTGCTCTGAATGCGTTTGCGGTACATGGCCACACCAGCGCCGATTAAACACAGAATGATTATGGCTGCAATGATGCCCCCGAGTACTGGCCCAGCTGAGGGGGATTTTGGTAAAGGTTGATCTAAAACAACAAGCAAAATACACAAATTATCTTTGTGGGTTTTTGTTCTCTGAAAGTTCAAACCACTTATGCTACCAGATATATGAGAATGAAGAATTTCACCTATGACTGATTTTTATCATCTGTTTACATTTAAGACATAATCAGGCCCACACAGAGAACTTCACAGAATTGGCCCATCATGTGTAAAGTTATGCACACCCCCGATGTTTATTTAGCTAATTTGATTTTTCTTCCAGCCACCAATAAGATGGTAGTACTCTCAGCCTCATTTAACACATTTTACTATGTTTAAACATGCAGATTTCCTCCCATCATAATCAGCACAGAAAATGCAAATAAAATCTGCATATTCTATCTGAGCCTGGACATAGCCGACCATGATTACATGTAAAAAAGATCCGCTCTGTGTTCAGCGGGTCACACGGATGTTGGTCAGCACCACGCAGATCATTTCAGTAGCACGGTTCGATCCTCTTTTGGAGCATTTGGTTTTCCAAACAGCTTGTAACTACATAAAACAGGCTGTGGGACTATGAGGAAGGATTACTGTAATAGGTTTATGTCATTTGACATGCAGAGGCAGCGGATTTTAACATTTCTAAAATAAATACAGATAACAGCAAGTTCTTGTTCTTATCGCTCGCCAGCGGCGGCACATGTGTGTTCCCATGATTCAAACGTAGGCATTTCCATACGTTCACTAACCACCTGAATTCCAAATGGGGATTTTAGACTAACTATATATCTAACTATATAAAATCTATATAAAATCTGAATTCTGAGGACTATATGATATAAGTGTTCATATCAGGGTTGTGTGCCATTCAGCTGAATTGATAATGCACTGTAGACAATTCAGGAATTGAATTTGGATTGTGGTAACAAACATGAAGAAGAATTGAAATTCAATTTTGAATGTAAGGAAGTAGAATTAAAATAAATTGATATTCAAAGTAATTCATATAAATAATTTTAACTAGAAAAACAAGTTCGTCAAAAGTTTGTCAAGACAGTCTAAGAATATTAGCTTGACAAGGCCTTCGAAAGTTTTTAGAGGCCTTGAGAATGATGGAAGGATAGATGGAAGGATGGATAGAACGACATACAGATACAGTAGATCGATAGAAGAACAATAGTTAGAAGGTTGGATGGATGGATGGATGGATGGATGGATGGATAGATGGGCAGATTCCAATTCAGCTGATTAGACAGACCAGTTAGAATGACCGATAGATACGATAGATAGATGGATGGATGGATGGATGGAAAGGCAGATTCCAATTCAGCTGATTAGACAGACCGATTAGAATGACAGACAGATACGATAGATAGATAGATAGACTGATGGATGGAAGGAAAGGCAGATTCCAATTCAGCTGATTAGACAGACAGAACAGTTAGAACGACCGATAGATGGATGGATGGATGGATGGAAAGGCAGATTCCAATTCAGCTGATTAGACAGACCGATTAGAATGACATAAAGATACGATAGATGGATAGATAGATAGATAGATAGATAGATGGATAGATAGATGGAAAGGCAGATTCCAATTCAGCTGATTAGACAGACCAGTTAGAATGACCGATAGATACGATGGATGGATGGATGGATGGATGGATGGATGGAAAGACAGATTCCAATTCAGCTGATTAGACAGACAGAACAGTTAGAACGACCGATGGATGAATGGATGGAAAGGCAGATTCCAATTCAGCTGATTAGACAGACCGATTAGAATGACATACAGATACGATAGATAGATAGATAGATAGATGGATAGATAGATGGATAGATAGATGGAAAGGCAGATTCCAATTCAGCTGATTAGACAGACCAGTTAGAATGACCGATAGATACGATGGATGGATGGATGGATGGATGGAAAGACAGATTCCAATTCAGCTGATTAGACAGACAGAACAGTTAGAACGACCGATGGATGGATGGATGGAAAGGCAGATTCCAATTCAGCTGATTAGACAGACCGATTAGAATGACATACAGATACGATAGATAGATAGATAGATAGATGGATGGAAAGGCAGATTCCAATTCAGCTGATTAGACAGACCAGTTAGAATGACCGATAGATACGATGGATGGATGGATGGAAAGACAGATTCCAATTCAGCTGATTCCAACTGAGTTGAAATTCTGAATTTTGCACAATCCTGGTTCAGATGTAGGTCAGATGACCACATACTGGATATAAACTGCACTAGATTTAAAACCACATTTGAAAGTGCCCCAAATTGGATGTGTAAAGAGATATTTATCAGCTTTTTTTTCTGTTTCAACACTATTGTGATGTCCACCATTAGTGCCCCGGACCAGTAATCCGGTTTGAGAACTAATACACCACTGCTCCTTATCTTTCCCTTTGCAGTTAGACATTTAAAGCTGGAGTGATAAGGTTCTTTGTAGTGCGGCTCAGTTTGATGAGGTATTCACAGGCAAAGCTTGCTAAGACTTGCTGCTGGGGTGGGTATGCTAAAATTAGTAAGCCCCACTGCTCTCAGAGCGACTGATGAGACAGAACGGGAGAGAGAGAGAGAGATGGGTGAGACAGGGAGAGATAGACAGGGGGATTGCCATCACTGAACATTTTTATTGAAACTTTGTCCATTGTCATGCCAATAAAATGCTCTTGAAATGAGGTATGATGACTGGGAGAGGTAGGAAAAGATGATTCAGTGTGTTTGGAAGGAAACAACAGTGCAGTACCACTGCTGTCCACCAGATTTGCAATTTTGTAAATTCCTAAATGCACGTTTGATCTGCAAAGTCACAATGGTGATCTTTCTGTGAATTCCAGCTTATTTTGGAGGGATCAGATTAACCCTGTTTCCAGTGATTGTAAAGAAACAGATGTGCTCATTGCACACACACTCGAAAATGTAGTCACACATACATTTCTAATATAAAACAGATTCTTGATGAAACTGGGCAGTGAGCCACAGTAATGTATGAAAGCTCACACACTGAGAACTTGTAGGGGGGCGAAAACAATATTGGTCACTCTTAAAACACACCAGTCTTTCAACAGCAGCATTGAGGTGGAGAGATCAGACAAATGTAAGAAAAAAAAGTCTTTATTTGATAAAAGCTGATAGCCACACAGCATGAGACCTTCAGCAATCATTTTTACCTGCTGTGGATATTAAACAAGACCATTTATTATCAATGTCCTCCCGAGCGAGAGGGTTTTGCTCAGTGTGTGTGCATGTATCAGTGGGGTTTATCGTATAGATCAGGCACCGAAAGCAACCTAAAACTTCATCTAAACAAATGTGTCTAAACAAAGCGCTGTTATCGTGCAATCCTGAAAATATATTGCTATCAACTGCACGCTGTTCCTTGAGTCGTCTGCTCACGTCTTAGACTAGCTACTATTCCTCCGCATGTCTCCTCTGTTGGTGGGTTCTCGTTCTCACATTAGCAGTGCATTTACTTGGCTGGCGTAAATTTCCTTCAAAGCTGCTTATTTTGGGTCGTAGCTCGTGCTGTGCAGATTGTTAGTTTGTTGAGTAGTGTCTCTCAACAAACAACTTGTAATTAAATGAGAAACATTGAGGGCAGGAAGGAAACTTGAAAAATCCTAGCAATTTTATTAGAATGAAGACTCTAGGAAGACAAGATAAAAACAAACAAATTTCTGACACATTCAGAACATTTCAGCAGATTACTTTTCTCTAAATGAATGGTTAATGTAATGGTGTAATAAACAGTAATATACATCTACTATAGGATTCGACTGTGATTAAACCAGAAAATCACAAAATTTAACAAAAAAAAAAAAAAAAAAAAAAAAGTGAACAAAAACAATTTCTAAAGCTTAGGCTGCTAAACATTAGATCGCCCACACCAAAGGCAAGTATTGTAAGTGAAATGATCACAGATAATAGTTTTGATGTACTCTGCCTAACTGAAACCTGACTTAAACCAAATGATTATTTCGATCTTAATGAGTTTACTCCACCAGGCTACTGATATAAACACGAGCCCTGTCTGATTGGTCATGGCAGCGATGTTGCAGCAATCTATAGAGATATTCTTAATGTTACTCAGAAAACAGGGTACAGGTTTAATTTATTTGAAGTACTTGTGCTAAATGTTACACTTTCAGATATAAGAAAAAATCCTTGCTATCTCTTGCTCTGGCCACCGTGTATAGACCTCCAGGGCCCTATGTTGATTTTCTAAAAGAGTTTATGGATTTTCTGTCAGAGCTTTTGGTCAACATTAATAAAGTGCTAATTGTCGGAGAGTTTTAGATAATACAATGTAGATAATACAAATGATGCATTAGGGGTCCGTTTACAGGACTTACTAAACTCCTTTGGGGTCAAGCAAAACGCCACCAGACCCACTCATCATTTTAACCATACACTAGATTTAATGGAACCAATCTTACTGATATAGATATTCTATATTCCGCAAAGTGATGATGTCACTGCGCTCGTTAAAATGACAAATGACTTACTTCTAGCTTCTGACCAAGGCTGCATCTTAATACTAGTTTTACTTGGTCACTACAGATCATGACATACTCTTAGATCAATTACAAAATTTCACCGGTGTTCAGGGACAGGCATTAGGGTGGTTTAGGTCGTACCTATCTGACCATTACCATTGTGTTTACTTGAACAGGGAATTATCCAAGTTAATGCCAGTAAATTATGGAGTGCCACAAGGGTCTGTTTTAGGCCCTCTGCTATTTTCAGTATATACATGCTGCCTCTTGGTAATATTATTAGAAAACATGGAATTAGTTTCCACCGTTATGCCGATGATACTCAGTTATATATTTCAAATGTTACAAAAACAGCCTTCTTCCACCTCAGAAAAATTGCTAAGCTACGGAACATGTTATCTGTTTCTGATGCAGAAAAGCTAGTTAATGCATTCATGACCTCTAGACTGGATTACTGTAATGCATTACTAGCTGGTTGTCCTGCATCCTCAATAAACAAATTACAGTTAGTCCAAAATGCAGCTGCTAGAGTTCTTACCAGGTCAAGAAAATATGATCATATAACCCCAATTTTATCATCTCTACATTGGTTACCTATTAAGTTCTTTATTGATTAAAAAGTATTGCTACTGACCTATAAGGCCCGAAATGGTTCAGCTCATGTATTTAACTGATCTTCTAACGCCCTACAATCCATCACACTCTTTAAGGTCACAAAACACTGGACTTCTGGTTGTACCACTAAAGTAAAGTCCACTAAAGGAGGGAAAGCGTTTTCGCATTTGGCTCCTAAACTCTGGAATAGCCTTCCTGATGATGTCCGGAGCTCAGAGACAGTATCCCAGTTTAAATCTAGATTAAAGACAGATCTTTTTAGCGAAGCATTCAAATAATGCACCTCATAACCTTGTACTCCAGTTATATCAGATGAAATGCACATGATTATCATTTGGTTGAAATGTTATTAACAGCAGCTACACTAATTATTTTTTTATTTCCATCCCAAAGGTAACTACGCCAGCTCCACTTTGGATCCAGCCTCTTACGAAGGTTTCAGAGGCCCCAACACCTGTGAAGAGATGATGCCAACCTCTGCGAGGACTTCAGGTGATGCCAACTCTGAATCAACATTCACCAATGCCAAATTTTCTGTATACTGTAATCATTATGATCACAACTTGTAATAATAGCTTTAATGAGATCATTGTTTCTGCCTAAATTAATACATGATATTAGCAGAGGTGTAAAGTACTTGAGTAAATGTAATTAGTTACTGTACTTAAGTATCTTTTTGGCTACTTTGTAGTTGTACTGAGTATGAAAGATTAGCAACTTTTACTCTCTACTTGACTACATTTTTGAACAAGTAAATGTACTTTTTACTCCAATACATTTGGGGTGAGTAATGCAATTACACATTACATTTTGCATGGCACCTAACTTTTTCTGCAGCAGTTGTTTCTGCTATAAAGAAGTGATATTACCATCAAAGGGAATTGAAGATACTATATCTTGTGTGTTTTGCCTTTACTCATCCACACTTGTCAACAAGACTACTTTACGTGAATGTGAGTGCATTAGCAGGTAGTTGCAGAATCGCAGGTCATGACTGCAGACGGTGATGAGGCCGAAACCAGCGCATCCAGTGCAACTAGACTTTGACTATTTAATTTTACTTAATATTATTACATTTACTTGCTATACTGACGAGACCTTTTTGAAGGATATTGGTTTTCTTATGGCCTTTTTTTGCACTTGCGTCTCTCAACTCTCAGTTAAGCTCAAGTTTGTAGACGTTTAAGAGGCTGTTATGTCGACCTTGATTTATTGCAATACTGAGGTGTTCAGTTTTATTTTGATTTTAGAAAATAAACATGATTTCTCATCTTACAAATCAACTGTTTCTTATTTTCACTGGCATGTCCCTCAGGTGTCGAGGACTAGTGCATCTTTGAGCCTACATTCAGTATGAGTAAAATACTTAAGTACTGTTAAAATCAGATACTCTAAGACTTTTTCTCAAGTCGTATTGGAATTGGTGACTTGTAACTTGTAATGGAGTCATTTTTGCTGTAAAGTATCTGTACTTTTACTCAAGTATGGTTTTCAGGTACTCTTTACACCTCTGGATATTAGCTAACTGCATGATTTGTATCATCTTAGAGCTGTACATTTCTGAAATATGGACATTGCTTTGAAACAGTCACCTCTGATAACAGATCACTCTAAATTGTAATGTAGAAACATGCAATTTTCTGTAAAGCTGCTTTGAAATATGTATTGTGAAAAACGCTATACAAATAAATTGAATTGAATGTGAATTGAATATCATCCATACTGCAATTTTATTAAACTAAAAAAAAATACATTAAAATTGGAATGGATGGATGGATCTTTCAAAAACAACAACCGACATTTGAGATATATATAACACACACACCCACCCCAATATATTTGCAGTGTTTCTCGAAAAAAGATTAATTAAATGATAAAATGTGAAGCGTTAGAGTAAACTGCAAAGAGCTGCTCATTTTTGTAAAAATGATGATGAGTTGCAGCTCATTCTGCAAAGCTTGTTTGTACCGTCTCTCAACAAATTACATGCATTGAGAGAAACATTGAGAGCCAGGAAAGATATTCAAAACTATTTATTTTGTCTGAGTAAAGTCTCTGGGAAAAGAAAAAAAAAAAAGACTTTTAATTGAATGGGAAATGTTGAGGACAGGGGAAGAACTTCAGAAATCCTTGAGTGAATAATCCGAATTACAATTTTATAAGAATGAAGAGTCTAGAAAAAAAATAGACTGCTGCTCGACTGAAACTGCTGCTCGTGTTGATGCGTTTGTGTCTGTTTGAGAGGAACTTCTTAAAATCATTGAGTGCATCATGCATATTGCAATTTCATTAGAAGGAAGGCTGACGAAAATAAACTAGACCGTGACCAGCAATAAACCACAATTTCTTGGGAATCCATTATTATAAGAGGTGGAATGTCAGAGAGGGAGATGACAAATAAAGCAGTGAAATGACAAAAAGACAAAGACTTGAACATTTTTTAAAAGTCTGTTGATTTTAAGGAATGTAATGATAAATACAGCACAAGAAAGAACAAGAAAACAAGTGCACTTTCCATCACTGGAACACACAATCAACAAAATTGCTATTTCTCTTCCTAATATCTCAAAAACTTTCAACAACTTTATGTTTCTGCTATGTTCCCCCCTCACACATGGCCCTTTTCCTTGCGATGACACCCAGGGCCACTGAACCTTGCTTGTGTAGGAGGAAATTAAAACACACACACGAGTGTAAGAGGTGGGTGGACATTTTGTAGGGACTGACAAAAGACTCATTGTTGAAATAATAATAATTATCAGCAGCAGCTTGACTTCTGATTCATCCCATTATCGCCCATATTCTTTCAGCATTCCACCACTATACTTAGCCGCCAGACTTAGAACGAAAGAGAGAATTAGAGAGAGGTTGTATGCTGAGCTGCCCTTAAAAGCTTTATAAAGATCATGATAATTGAGACGTGCAGTCTGAAATCTGTCCACATGCGAAAAACAGCCCTACTCAGTCCACTGCGGCCGGTTCTTAATGCCACAAAGAGGATTACATTTATACGCAAACGCACACAAACACACACGCTCAAAGTGTTTTTGCTAGCCCCTGTTCCTATTTTGGTGACCTGGTATATTCTTGCCTTTACCTTCTATTTACACAAATCCAGTTTGCATACTCTTCTGTGATTTGCTCCCGCTCTTACAGATAAAGTTTTGATTGGCTGGATGATTTGTGACTGGATTTACACAACAACTATTAACAACTATTTATTTGAATATATTTTAAAGATCAAGTTTTTAATGTTGTTCATATGTCTATCTGGTGTTTTTAACATCAGTAAGTTGACCGAGTGGATCTCTGAGCTCGTGCGAGTGAGTGGAGGCGGGGCTAATTATCATATTCATAGATCCGTGTATATTAAATGAGGCAAGGGTGTAGAGATACATCAAAGTCCCTTTAAGACAAGTCATTTCACTCTGCGGCCATCTTGGAAACGCCTCTCAGGCATGCAAGTGCAGCTCCTATCTCTTTAAATGAGGAAACATCAGATTCTCCAAAGCTGTTTTCTGAGCTTTCGAATAAATTTAATATTTGAAATCACCACTGAAAACTGCCTCATAAATTTTAAAAAGGCGAGCGTCTGACTGTTTCTATAGGAACCGGAGCTTTTAACGGCCGCTGCAGTGACGCGATGACTTTACCAATCGATGATTGGCTCTTATTTAGAAGGCGGGACTTATTCCGCCATATTGCGTGTTGCACTTTCTCCCATTCAAAACAATACGAGTGACGCATCTTGTGTTATTCTATAGTCTTTGGTTACATTCAAGCTATTTTAGGGCATTAAGAATTTGATATTTTTTACTCGGCTTTGACGAGTAGAAATAATAGCATTTATTTGAAAAATAAATCTTTTGTAACATTATAAATGTCTTTACTGTCACTTTTGATCAATTTAATGCATCCTTGCTGAATAATTTAGTAAAAAAAAATCATGCTGACCCTAAACTTTTGAATGGTAGTGTAAGAACCTAAACACTTTAAGTTTGCTACTTCATCTGAATTCCATTTGAACCTGTACATGAAAAGGCAGACAACCTCTGTTAATAATGAATAATGTTGTTTGAAAAAATAACTCCAACCTTTTCCATTTCTAACACACACATTTTCTTTCCCTCTCTCTCTTGCAGCAAGTCGAGGAACAGTCTCTTCCGAGGAGCAGCAAATTCTGCAAAAACACGTTTGTACACTCGCTCCATATTTGATCCATCTGCCAGCCCTACTCAACGGATTAAAGGCACGTCTATCATGTGGCGTCTCTGTAAAACTCCCTCCCCTCCCTCGTTCTTTCTCTTCCTCACACTCATAAGTGCATTTCTGCCTCTTCAAATAAAACAGTAGGATTGATTTTTTTTTCTCCCCCCCCCCCATAAAAGCCAGGGTGAAGTGAACCAAATGAATGGGTGGAGGGGAGGGGGATCTTTTTTCAGGGACAGGAGAGAACAATTCCAATCTCAAAGTCAGTTTGATACAGGCCAATCACTCTAAATTGCTGTCATTGTGAGTTACCTGAATGAAAAGCATGTAGTAGAAGAACGGATTTAAACGTAGTTTGTTCAGAACCCATTGTGGCCCAAAAATACACTGTCTCACAAGGTCAGATCTTTTCAAAGATTTCGTAAGACCGGAACCATATACAGTAGACACATTTTTATCTAGTCAGATGTCCTTGAGTAATTCAGGGTTTTTCAAACTGAGGTGGGCTCCTAATAAATAACATTCCAAAAAAGATGCCATGTGTAATTATAATTTTTTTGTTTTGTCTTTAGTACAAGGACAAATTAAGGCCAAATATTTAATTTTGGAAACAGCATGTTGTCTTTAATATCACACCTATTATTTCACACACAGTATAAATAGCAGTGTTATTTTAGAATCATTGAGATACTATTATGTTTTATTAATATTTTGAATGAGATTGTTTATATTTTACATTTAAATTTTCATTTTAGTAAATTTCTGTTTCTGTCAGTTAAGTTTTTGTTTTTTAAAACAAGTATATATATTTTTTATTTTAGTTTTCAAGTTAAATTAAATGAAAATGGGAAATGTTAACGTTTATTTCAAGTAACAATTTTTTTTTCTTCCCTTTTTTTTAAAAATGGTGTTCGTTTTAGTTATAATAATAACTATGATAAATATGTCTTTATACATCAAGGTTTATAGCAGACTTTCCTTCCAAGGGGAACATCATATTTGGGCGTTTTTCTCATCAAAAAGTAAAACCCTCAGGTATTGGTCACAGTGACTTGAAAGGTTCATTTTAAAGAGTTTTCAGATTGATTTAACATAATATTATATCTTGCTGTGTCTTTGACTCCTGTGTGTGTGTTTATGTTTGGGCCCGTCTCAGCAGTGGGACTCACTAGATGGTGTCTTACCTCCCTGATGGAGTGGTTACCTGGATACTGCATGCATAAATAATTGGGCCTTAGACAAGTGAGTAAGTGTGTATGTGTGTGTGTGTTTGGCTGCCCAGGCTCATGTGGAGTTGCAAAACACCTGCGTTGCTGGCAGCAAAACAGTCTTTTTTTCCTTTTTTGCCGTGAATTAATAAAACACACCATCCTTGACTTGCACTAAAGGTTCTCATCTTATATCTGATGGGCTCTCTGTAGGAGAAGCCAGCGCTACTTCATGGCATCATTTAAGCAAATTTGGCTTGGTGGATGATAAATCTGCAGACTTAGAGGGAGCAGAGCCATTTCTAGGCACTTGTTGCTGTCACGATTTTCCTTTCAGTATAGAGTATATCAATATAACATTTCATTAAATAAACTCATAGTTCTTAGTACTTTATCATGGCAATTCAGTTAATTCCACAAACTCACACATTAAGCCTTTGCTTTTTAATTTTTATCCTAGTGTGAGTGCCTGAGACTATGAATGTGTTATAAGTGAGGCTCTCTTATTCAAAGAGCAGCAGTAGGTATTAATTTTACACCCAAGCAGCATACCTTGCATCGCTGTTTTGACTGAACATTTCATAAGTACCACAGCAAACAGTAATATGCAAAAGAACACACTTTTTTATTTAAAAAGCCGAATGTTAATCTATATTAGGAATGCACCAATATTACAATTCTGGATGATAATTATCATCATGTTATGGCCAATAACTGACAGATGAGACAAATTAAATTCTATACTATTTTGTTTAAATAATATAAACAATAAAAACTAAACTCAATTTTAAATGCTAAGTTATTTAGAAATGCTAAAGTGAATTTGGTCATCATAGCATTATAATGTACAATATGAAAAATGGATATTCATTAGACTTCTTTAAGATTAAGATTCCTATGCATCTTATAATATTTATGTGGGGCTTACTATATTTCCTGTAGTAGGATGGCCTTAAAGAAAGCACAAACTGTAGGGGAATGCTCATTTTAGCTATTCACGGAAATGTTAGTGCACATGCATGTGCGCATTACAAGTAACACGAGTTACATAATCAGATTACTTTTTTCAAGTAACTAGTAAAGTAATGCATTACTTTTAAATTTACAAGAAAATATTTGAGTTACTTTTTCAAATAGGTAATGAAAGTTACTTTGTTTTCCCATTTATTGACTGACAGCTCTCCTGTGCCCATGTTGAGAGAAATAAAGTGCAGAGGTGTTGTGTGAACATGATGGTTATTGTAGTTCTAGACTAAATGTGAACACACATTTACTCATCTCACTTGCACAAAAGTATCCCTCAAAATCAATAAAAACAGTGAAAAGCAAACTCTGAATATTACGCAAACCCAAATAATTAAATGTTAAATAACACAAATGTACTTTATGTATTTAATCTCACTTTATTAACCAATGTCTTTGCTGATGACCTTCTATGATGTAATTCAACCATACTAATAAGCAAAAATGACTAAAATGATAAAAATCACATTTGTGTTTCATTCTTTTGTTTTTAGTACTTAAAGCGTAGTTCACCCAAAAATGAAAATAATGTAATTTATCACTCACCCTCATGCCGTTCCACACCTGTAAGACCTTCGTTCATCTTCGGAACACAAATTAAGATATTTTTGTTGAAATCCGATGGCTTAGTGAGGCCACTGCTTCAAAACACTGCTTCATGAAGCTTCGGAGCATTATGAATCTTTTGTGTCGAATCAGCGGTTCAGAGCGCCAAAGTTACGTGATTTCAGCAGTTTGGCGGTTTGACACGCGATCCGAATCATGATTCGACACAAAAGATTCATAACTCTCCGAAGCTTAATGAAGCAGTGTTTTGAAATCGGCCATCACTATATAAGTCGTTATTTT